>OX493386.1:1333593-2000390 GCA_950371165.1 Lacanobia oleracea | reverse complement strand
AGGTATTTATTTAAGCAGCTGTAAATATCTTTAAAAATAAATGAAATATACATTTTTAGTAGAGGTAGGAATGATAAATAATCATTATTTGCCTCTACTAAAAATGAAGGAATATTTATTTGTTATTTTTTTTTTAATGGTTTGTTTCAATCTGGATTTTAACGACATTTCTCTGCCTTACCTTATTGTTTTCTTGCCTTAATAAAGACACAATGATTAAGTTAATTTATTTCTTAAATAGACTTCCTTTTTTTGCTTCTTAAATATTTTAGTTTCTCAATTACGTTCAGTAAGTCCACAATTCCACAATTTATCGAGTTCTGAGACCTAATGTTGTTTTTAAACATTGTCTACTCTATTATGCTTTTCTGTAATGTCTGCAATTTCCTTTCTTGTAACATTCTCTTAAATTTATTGCCTGTAAGTTCTCTTATTATTTCAGTTTAGTGTGTAACTTTAGGACAATTTATGGTTTCCTTTAAATCTCGTGTGGTCGCAAATAAAAGGTATTTTGTTAGATGAATGGGAGTTTTTCAGTATTCTTTTTAAAGATTTTAATTTTTGAAGTACATCTAGGTAAGATATCACCACTCGATAGTATGTTAATTACTAACAAATGTGCAGCTGTTCTAGTATGACTAAGTTAGGCAAGACATATCATGATAAGAATCAGTATTAAGTCACGATTGGCCAACTTGCACTCGAAATAGATTTCCACACTTAGTAAATCCATCGGCAATGTTAAGAGCAAAAACGAGCAAACAGTAGAACTAAGCTTACAAGAGCTAGAAGTTAAAAATAAACGTCTGGAATATTCAAACTTTGAAATGCAATAAAATCATAACAGCGGTTTCCAAAGGGAAGTACTGATGCAGAAATACACGTACACTGCAAATAACATTAACAGGTCCCAGGTGGCAGGAAACAAGCCTATAATCATACAATTCTACTTTCTCCAGCGTGCAAACTGTCAATGTTTCTAAACATCGTATTTCCTCTCCTAAGTATAGAATCCACTGCACGCATTCCTAAGCATGCTACAAATAGATAGAACCCTCCTCACTAAGTCCACTCGCATCTCTACCAACGTCGACCGAAACGATGTGTGCTCTATGCATTGCTGACTTTGCATTAACTCTTCAAGTAGCAAGCTTTGTTTGAACTGGTAATGTATTTCGGATTGAATTAGGTTGGAGCGGTGCAGTTTTGAAGAATGACGTTGCTAAAACTTAGATAGGATTTTGTGTTAGCTGCTCTTTGACTTTGCTACGTAATTTAGTTCGGAAGTTTTGAAGCGATGTTATGAGCTCAGTTATGTATGACTAACGATTGAATGGCTCGCACATTTTATGGCTGTAACTTCTTATTACGCGTAAAATTAATATCTACGGGTAAAAGAAAACCCTTGCAGCAATCAGGGGAATTATCGTCTGTATTTACGTATTAAGAGTATTGGCACAAGTCATGAGTACAGATCATTAGCGTATCTAGACGCCCAATAGAAAAAAAACATTGTTCTTATTGGGCGTCGCATCACTGGTTGGGGGCTAGGCCTCTTCTGGAGAAATGCCTAGATACGCCAATGATGCTACGATACTGGCTACTTATATTAGACTTTTAAATAATGCTGGACAAATGTACAAGAATAAGCGTCTAAGAAAAAATGATACCGGTTTCAAATTGAATCTATATGGTAATTCAATTACTGATGATCTAAAAACTACTAATGTTTGTTTTATAATCATCAGAGAAAATTTGTTTTTCACCACTCATTGCGTTATTAATTACTGTTCGTAATGTTTTCTTCATCTATATTTTCTACGATTTTGTATGTTGTGAATAATAAAGAATATTTTATTCAATTCGTTACAGTTAGTAGTTCAAGTATTTTATTCGTGCAGTTATGTCAAGTGGTTTTACTTAATCTTGATCAGCCTAATAAAATCTCCTTTAGCTTTCAAATTCAGCCTATCAAATCCTAACCCAAAAGCACTTGAAAGCATGCATCATTCTTGCCCACACATACATTCCAAAGCATTCAGTTTATAGCCTAGTCCATCAGTTGGATCTGCCTGCTTTGCATCTTAATCTCGAACACTATCCAGTTGGCTATCAACGTTTATTTATAAAGGATCCGTCTGTTTGTCTGTTTCAACTGGAGTTATATTTACATCTGCAGGGTGAGTCAGATCTGTATTGGAATTGTATTTGATATTTATTGTTTAGGTGTTCTCCCCTGTTTATTACAGCTGCTACTGTTGGACTTAAATGGTCGTTTGTATTGGACACGTGGGTACTATGACTGTGTGGTTTTGTGAGTTTGCGTGTAGTGATAAGTTGTTTGAGCTTATCAATCTACTTTTGCATTGTTAATCAATTCTGAACATTGAACTGTTGTCTAATTGCGCTTCTTTCATTTAGATGGAAGCAATTGAAATAAATAATCATTGCTTCATAGGTTATGTTAGCTGGTACTCGTAGTTAATTTAAGTTAACATCCAATGATTTAAACCAAGTGCAATTTAAGTAAGGTCGTAAACACAGTTATTACTTAGATATTGGCAACAAGTCAACTGATTAAAGTATTATCAGTTGGCTTGTTTAAGGAACAAGGAAAATTCTTCTATAAAACCTGTTGCTATTTGAATTACGCCATTATACTTTTCTCCAATTCCATACACAGCAGTTCTTCACTGCAAGTATCTATGAACTTCTCACATTAAAATAGTCCTTCACTCTTTTATGCACCAAAAGGAAATCGATAAATGAATTCAAGAAATTATAATATCCTGAATGCCATTTCTAGTCATAAAACAAACGATATTGAACGTCATTAAAATGGGAATAAAAAAGAGAATCCCTCGGAGGCGCCTGGAACGTCCGGTATTAAGAATTCCTAAGCCGAGGCAGGAATGCCTAGGAACGTATATTTGCTGGCTTCATAATAAAGTCTGGTAGCTGAGTTTTTTATTTGTTCAGTCTTTTATACCTTTCTAAGAGCGATTCTGGCTATGGAAACGGTGGATTAAGTAACGATTGGTTGGATGTTGCTGGTTTTGATGTATATCTTTAGAAGGCCAATTTTTAAGCAACGGTTGCATTCGCACCTCAGTCCCAATTTATCCAAAACTCCTCTAATTTCTCAACATTTTTACATTTTCGCATTGCTTAAAATTAGTAAATTTTTTTTGGCATGGTAAATCGTCAAATAACATCTTCCACTCTGGGCGGAGCGGCAGGGAGTGTCATACTCTTACTGACTAAAACCCATCCGTATTCCTCCTAGTGCCCTTTGTGTTGTAGGGCCGCGGGGACTCTTTCGAACGAATTCCACAACACTGGTAGGATTGCCTACCTTCGACATCGGTCAGTACTACTATTCAGTAGTGCTGAGTACTGACCGATGTCGAACGTTTGCTAACTCAAGCCTTTGAAGTAATAGAAAGAAAAAATGTTTATTTGGGACTCTCACAAAACAGACAGATGATAATTTATATATATATAGGTAGGGAATATGCATGCGATTTTTTATTTGCAAAATGAAATACTTATTAGCTCAAGTTAACAATCATGAAATTGTTTTTGAACATCAGATATGGAAAAAAAGTCCGATATGAACTTTGACGTCGAAATCCATGATGCCCATACAGCTGCCATAGAAAAAAGCATTTTCGCGAGAGGGACAGATATATTTGTTTTAAATAATTACATCTCGTTTTTTTCGAGCAATTTTGATTCTGTTGTCACTGTTAGTAGTTATTAAATTTTTGTATATTTTTAGATATACTGTATAGATAAAAAAATTTTTCTTCATGCATATTCCCTATTCAACGCGGTCATTGTTTACCAGCATACGAAACAACATGCAAGTAAACTGTTCACCGCCACGTGGTACCAAAGTCGACGCACCACACCACTCATTAAATCGAGCCAGTTTTCACTCGGTCATCACACCGCCAGCTCATTACTAAGACTGCGAGCGTGACGAATGACGCCGCGACATTACGCTAGCGTGACAAATTATGATAAAGTTCTTATTAATAAAACTGTTCATTACTGAGGCTCTTTTGGAGGAGTTCTTGCGAAAACGAGAAGTCGCCAGGCAGTTCTGTTTTGTGGTTGTTTGATTTAGTCGAGGAGAAGACCACCTTCGTGCTTTATTTACAAGGAAACTAAACAAAACTACACCAGTGCGAAGGGATACCAATTAGGTCAAAGTAAGACAATTCTCCGATAAAAAAAATTACTTAAGGCATGTATTCATGTCACTGACCTTGTGAATACAAACGGAACTAACTTCCCCTCTACGCGCCACTCCGCTACCCGCATTTTTAATTTTTAACAATAAAAATAATATATGTTTTAAAAAGTAACATAACCAAATCATTTTCATTTGCAAAGCAGCAATTTTTTATACTCTTTTGATAAAAAATTAAGGAGTAAAATTTATTTATTTATTTATTTATTAAAACTTTATGCACAAGTGAAACACTGTACAAAGGCGGACTTAATGCCGTAGGCATTTTCTACCAGTCGACCTTAGGGTGGTGCAGAGACAGCATGGCAGGTGCAACATAAAGAAAAGACAAATAGAGAGAAGAAAAATAAATACAATCTATAATAAATACATAGATACATACATACTAATAAACAAAACTAA
Organism: Lacanobia oleracea; assembly: GCA_950371165.1. NCBI lineage: Eukaryota > Metazoa > Arthropoda > Insecta > Lepidoptera > Noctuidae > Lacanobia > Lacanobia oleracea. The sequence goes on along the minus strand of OX493386.1, from coordinate 1,995,730 downwards.
CAACGTTATTAAGAAAACACGAAACCAACGAATTAACGATGTAGTGATTCTTCCAACATCTTGTGAATATGCTCACGAGCCTTCACCTTAAACGACAACCGACTTTTTGCCGTCCTGATGTTCAGAGGGAGCGCATTCCAAAGGAAGATCGCCTGGACAAAGAAAGAGGAGTGGATAAACCCAGAGCGGTGTGAAGGGCATCGTAGAAGGAGATTATTGGTAGAACGAAGATTTTTAGTGTGGGCGGAGCACAGGAATTGAATTTGAGAAGTTAGATAAGAGGGACAAGAAGGATTGTTAAGAAAAGAAAACAGACTAGTCAAGGCCCTCAGCGCTCTGCGCTGGCGAATGGGTAACCATTTTAATAGTGATCGATGCGCGGATATGTGATCATACTTACGAAGATTGAAGACGAATCGAATGCAGTTATTTAGAAGACGGTCAAGTTTATTGAGGAGATCTGCATTCAGGTCGTAGTAGCACACATCACCATAGTCAATTATTGGGAAAATTAGGGACTGTACAAGCATTGCCTTTATGTGAGCTGGGAGAAGATTTTTCAGTCGATACAGTGACCGCAACGTTCCGGTAACTTTTCGACTGACACTCGAGACTTGCTTACGCCAGTCAAGACCGGTGTCGACAAGCAAACCAAGATCTTTAACCTCGGAGCCAAACGGAATGACTGTATTGTCAAAGATTACGGGCGGTACAGTTAAGCCAGTCAGTTTTCTCAAGCTATGAGGACTCCCAACTATTATAGCCTGACATTTTAAAGGGTTAACTGCCACCCCGAATCGGTCTGACCAGTTCTTAATCACACCCAAATCCTGGTTGAGCTCCTCGATCGCATTCGATAAGTTGTCAACACCCACCTGGCAATATAGCTGTAAGTCGTCAGCATAGAGATGATACGCACACTGAAGCAGAGTAGTTATAAGATTAATAAAAATTGAGAACAAAAGAGGAGATAAAATACCGCCTTGAGGGACGCCAGCTGCGAGGTCACACCACCCAGACGAAGAGTCTCCAGCAAGAACTGACTGCTGACGCCCCCGAAGATAAGAGGAAAACCATTTCAGTACCTCGGGAGAGACCATTAGATATGTCAGGATAGATAAGAGGACTTCGTGACTGACGGTATTAAACGCGTTGGAGAAGTCAATCAACACTAAAACAGTAACTTTAGTGTCTTCCATTCCCCGCCTAATATCGTCAGTCACTTTAAGGAGAGCTGTCACGGTACTGTGCCCAGGCCTGAAACCAGATTGAAATGGGCTTATGAGGGAGTTACAGTAAATATGACTTGTAAACTGTTTATGAACACAGGCCTCGAGCACTTTGGACAGAAAGGGCAGGATGGAAATAGGACGAAAGTGATTGGGAAGAGTGGGATTGGGAATCTTAGGCAGGGGCCTGACATGAGCTTTACGCCACAGGGAAGGAAACGTAGCAGAGTAAAGAGAAAAGTTAACAATGTGAGAAATGGCAGGAAGAAGTTGATCCAAAGCCGAAACGATCATATGACGACTGATGTTATCGCACCCCACGGCTTTGGATTTAATGGATAGGATGATCCTTTTGATCTCTCCCGGATCAACTGGGGTGAAAACAAAGGGGGCAATATTGGGACGCGTCAGACCAGCAAGGTAGTCAATAGTTTGACCTTGGGTTAGACTATCCAACATAGGGACAGTGGAGAAATAGCGGTTTAGATCGTCCAAGCCAATTGTGTTAGGAAGGTCTGAATGCCGCGATTTGCCAATGCCTAGAGTTTTAAGGAATTTCCAGATATCGGCAGAAGAAGAAGAAGTGATGTTACTAAGAATATGGCGGCGTTTAGCGTTGCGTATCATCTGGTTACACCGATTCCTGGCAGTCTTGAATAAGTTCCAGTTTTCCTCAGAACGGTCCTTTTTAAATTTCCGAAACGCGCGGTCCCTCCGGCTCATTGCCATGCGAATTCCCCTATTCATCCATGGTGCAGGTGGACGCTTCAACTTGACTTTCCTGACAGGAGCATGTACATCATACAGACTGGTGACAATATTGTTGAAGACGCAAACTTTGTCATCAACTGTAGCAGCTTCCTGCAAGGGTGTCCAGTCAATACTGGTTGCATCTTTTTGGAGCTTCTCACTATTCATACGTGCAAAGGCACGCCTGTACTGGAACGTGGGTTTGGGTTTAGGAGGTTTGAGGACATAGGACAAGTAAATAAGGTCATGACGGGAAAAACCAGCAGCATCAAGTTGGCCGTGTGAGGAAACAAGGGAAGGATTAGAAACGAAGATCAAGTCAAGCCAAGTATCATCACCTACTTTATTATGATGAGTGGGTAGGAGAGGCAGTACGTGAAGACCGGCTGACTCAACAAGATGCAGGAGTGTACGGGATCTAAGAGAGCTCTGGACAAGGAGGTTGGTGTTAAAATCCCCCATGATGATATGGTGTTCATACTCCGAACCTAAAGATTCAAGTACCGATTCGAATTCGGTGAAATAATCGAGGGTAGGAGGGCAATAGACGACACCTAGAACAGCTTTAGCTCCCTTGACACAAACCTCTAGGAAAAGAAACTCAGCAGAATGATTAGAAGAAGTAGTAGCGAGAACTTTAAAAGGAAAATCACCGCGAAGATATATAGCTACACCACCCCCTCTCCTACCGATCCGATCGTTTCGAAGAAGAACGAACCCAGGGAGAGAGTAGGTGGTGGATAAGAGTTCTGGTTTGAGCCAAGTCTCGGAAACCAGGACGGCATGAACGTCGTTGTTGTGGAACGTGTCGTAGAGTTCGGTATGGTGGCTGGGAATGCTTTGAGCATTTATGTGGCAAACGTTAAACAGTTTGCCAGGATTTGAGTGGAATTTTTGATGCAACAAATCGCTAAGGTTGTCCGTTAAAGACTTGAAACTACTACCACAAGAAGAGGCACTAGAATCGTTGGCAGAAAAAAATGCTTCATTATCAGAAGACATACTATTAAATATCAATAAATAAGATAAATATCAAAATACTATACGAAGGGTTGTAAGGCGTTTGCATTTCTGCACCACCCGCCAGCTAACATCATCATAAAAATAACCCTAAACAAAAATAAGAGACACTAATTAAAATTAGAATAAAAAAAATAAAAATCAACAGCAACGTGTTAAACTCGAAATTAACATCACAGGGCATGCCCGAAAAAAGAAACTAAAAATGAATGTGTTCGAAGGTTGATTTGCAAAATACCGATATAAATATTCGAGCAGAATTCAGAACGCACTTTGGAACCCAACGAAAACATATTATCCGAAATTACTCTAAACGTCAGATGACTTATAGGTAAGTTGATTTGACATTGACATTGACAGTAAATGAAATAAAAACGCGAACACAAAACGGAAATTAAGGGTACATACACTAAAATAGTAATGTAAACACAAAAATACGAAGCGCAAACTACGTGATACACATTACTAAATTTGACAAAGTTCGACAGCAAAACAATAACAAACAGAAAAGAAAAGCTCTGCTAACATTGAACATCTATTAGTACCACCCATCTACCTACTGAATACTGCAACGGTAAGTAAAAACCAGACTATTGTGTTGAGATTGTTGATTTGCAAATATTGCAAATAAATACCACAAATCAACGCGTCTTGTTTTGCAGGCTTCCTTGGACTTTCGGATACTTCGCCAGTAGTGGACTGAGTTCATCGAGCGAAGTTATCTTCTGCTTACTCCCATCCGGCGCCTTGACCACAATAACACCGTCCTGAGTCCAACAAGATCTCATCCCGAAGTGAAGCCGCGCCTTCCCGAAGATGGTCTGCCGGGTCCTTGTCAAGAACTCCTTGACTGATATAGAGGAACCCTTTAAGCCCGCCTTAGCTCTCCAGACCGCAGCTTTGTCGTTGTAAGAAGAAAATCTCACCAATATGGGCCTATGATGATCCTTATTGCCCACACCGAGTCTGTGGCAGGCTTTTATGGAAGATGCAGCCAAAGGTTGAGTAGCCAGCTTTTTGTTTATTAAGTCTAGAACGACTGCGCTGCTAACCTCACCATCAACCTCTGCAATGCCCTGGAAGATTAGTGCCTTCCGCCGATGTCTGGACTCTAACCCATCGATTTGTTTAGCACATTCGCCAATCTGTCTCCGGAGCAAGCTAAGCATGCTAAAGATTAGCTCCCTGAAGGTACGGAACTCATCAGCAATCCTTGCCACAGTATCCTTGGCAGGTCCCGCACTCTGAATTTGAGCCTCTAGTTCTCCCATCTTCCTGATGAAGCTGTCCTCAAGGCTTTTCTGTGCTGACACAATCTCGTCTAGCTGCGACATAGTGATCCACTAGTGCTCAGTAATGTGTTAAAAGTGTCAGTTCAGATGATGAGCTGGCAGGTGGTGTAAAATTTATCCAGAGTCACATAAATGTGCTGCAAATGTGAGTAACCGTTTTTTGGAGGTTTTAGACTGATTATTTAAAGAAACTATTATAATTTTGAATTTATTTCTATTTTAAATATAAACTTTATTTTGGAGATATGTCTATTGTTTTTTTACACCTACCCGAAACCCAGCTTGAAAATTGAAAATGGTTTCATCTCAAAGATTTGGAAGTATTTTTTTTTCTTATTATGATAGACAAACTACCGATAGACAAACTCTGGCCAAACCAAATTACGAATTATATCATGTAGATTACTAACTATTTTTTCAGATGCAAATTTTCCGTTAGTGCCGTCGAAGAGCTTTATCTGCACGCGATTTTAAGCTTTTTTCGAGAGAGCAGCCTTAAAACGTTGCTAAAAGTGACCCAAATTTAACCCGGAATGACTTGGAACGAGGTGGAGCGTAAAGCTCAAGACTGTTCGCGATGGAAGTCTACTGTGGACGCTGTCTGCCCCAGCTAGGGGACATAGGATCTTAAGTCAAGTAAGCCCACAATATAGAAAACTGCCAATCTGCCCTCCTAAGCAATCAAGTCAATATGGTACTCCTGGACAAGACTGTGGTGTCAGATTTTCTGGCCTCTGACGACTGTTAAAGATTTACAAATGAAAGCCTTTCCAATATCTCTTATTTTTTTTTAGTTTTATCATTTTAAAATTAACCTATTAATTTTGTAATTTTAATGAACGTGATTATTATTATTTTGTATTGATAGTCTAGATAATAACAGCCTCACGGATCGATCTTCAAGGTTAAGCAACGCTTGCCAAGGTTGGTCTGTGGATGGGTGACCATCTTAACATACCGAGTTTCCTCCGTGCCTCGGAAAGCAAGTTAAGCCGTTGGTCCCACTGTCATTTGTAGATCTTTGGCAGTCGTTACGGATAGTCAGAAGCCAGTGAATCTGACTCCAGTCTTGCCATGAAGTACCGTGTTACCCAGTTAATGGGTTGTGGAGGTCTGGTAGGCAGCCGGTCCGCGTAAAATACTGGTATTCAGCTAAATCCGGCTTGACTGGAAGCCGACCCCAATATGGTTGGGAAAAGGCTAGGCAGATGATGATGTATTGATAGAGTATGATTTCAAACACAATGTAAATTGTTCCTGTAATGAATAAATAACGTAAAGTGCTTTCCCAAGCACGGACAGCCCCTGAAATATAATGGACGGTCACCCATCCACAAACTAACCTCACCAAGCATTGCTTACCCTCGAAGATAGAACTCTTGACGTAACAAAAAAAAAACGCAATTCACAATTCATCTCTTAGTTTCTCTTGGTCGTCACTACAATTATGTCGTCCGAACTCCGTGACGCGAAGTGCTTGTAACGAATCATGCGCAGGCGCAAGTTTTTGTCGCAAGTAATCTATTGTCATTTTCGTAATAGCTTATTAGTATTTACAGTTTTTGTTGTTGTAAAGATGTGTATTACAGTTCGTTGGTGCGTTCGTAACTTATTAGCAATTGTTATGAGGTTGGAGTTATTGGAAACAGATAATGGGTTCGTTTTGTTAGTCTTGAATAGTTTTATTGTAGCTTGTGCCCACTGTTTCGCCCGCGTGAAATGAATTTTCCTGGGTTTTTTTTAGCTATCTGCCAGAGTCCCGTCAAAATCAGCCCAGCTGTTTCGGAGATCAGTTGGAACAAACATACAGACTAAACATTATAAAATTAGTATTTTTTTGTTATAAGTATCGTGTACATTATATGGTGTACATAATAAAGAGTATTCTATTATATTCTATGCATTAAGTAAAAAGCTGTTATTTTAGTTATTTAGTAGTTTAATAAGAAATGTGAAAAATTAAAGTCAACACATTTAACGATTCACACAAGGACGCCTGAATTTAAAAGCTCATAACAGCTAAAAATAGATCTAAAGAAAAGGGAATTTCTTTTGTAAGGTTCTTCAATGAAATCGGATAACGTAAAGATTTCCCAATTTCACGAGGAAATGGCCCAAAAATCTTTATCACTTCGCTGAAAACGAGGTTATGTAAAACACGTTCGTTCTAGCGATGTATCGTTGTATAACGTCGTTCAGGTTCACGCGCCGCTTACCGTATATATTGCAGGCTGGTAACCCTGAAACTGGGAAAGGCTGGGACTTTCATTAACCTAGTTTTCGGGCTGTTTTCTGTGTTACTAGATTTAGTATGTTAGGGAATTTGGTTGTGAACTCATTTGAAAATTCAGCTGATCTGAATGAATTCAGATAAATCTAATGTTCTAGCAATAAACTGGGAAAATTGTGAATAAACTAGTAAACCCGCGCAACTTCGTCTGCGTCACAATTTTCATTACTACTCCGCTCCTATTGGTCTTAGCGTGATGATATATAGCCTATAGCCTTCCTCGATAAATAGGCTATGGAACACTGAAATAATTTTTCAAATTGGACCAGCAGTTCCTGAGATTAGCGCGTTCAAGTAAACAAACAAACATACAAACAAACAAACTCTTCAGCTTTATGTATTAAGTATAAGATAAGATAATAGAAATTCCTGATGATTGTGAAAAAACAGTTTATCATCTGATCAAAGGTATTTAAGTGGCAATGCTTTTTGGAAATTGAAAGTTATCAAAATTGTTCCAGGAAACTAAAATTTTCACGCATTGGGAGACCCCTCATGATTTTTTGGGCAAGTAACTACCGTCCACAGGGCTACTTCTAATAAATCATGGAAATCTATCAACCCAGAAGCATCAATCACCTTCTTATTTTTCGAGTTAGTCTAAATATTGTTTTCATAGTATGTACAGGGTACACTTTACCATCATCTGCCTAGCCTTTTCCCAACTTACTGGGGTTGGCTTCCAGTCAAACCAGATTCAGCTGAATACCAGTATTTTACGTGGAACGATTCCCTACCAGACCTCCACAACCCAGTAACTGGGTAAACGGTATTTTTTGTCAAGACTGGTGTCAGATTTTCTGATTTCTGACAATCTGTAATGACTGCCAATGATGAAATGACAGCCGGGACCAACGGCTTGACGTGCTTTCCGAAGCACGGATACCATAACCATCACACTCGAACCATATTCTAGCTGTGGCATCGGTCTATTAACAAGATTTTTGTAATACATCACATGATTAAAAAGAGTATCCATGGAGTATCATGCACGTTCTTCTCCATAGAGATCTACGCTTTGGAACGTGCAAATAGCTTCATGTTTTTGATTGACCGACCTTACCAATACAAAAGTACCTGTAAATGGTTTATTTGGAATATATGCTTTGAGTTTGAGCTCGGCTAGCCTAAAAAATACATCCACCACCATCTCCCAATCACCCAGTTCACCAACAACGTTACCCACAGCTCCGCCACTCTATGGCACCGCATCGAATGCCCGCTTTCTCTCACGGTCGGCTGCTAGGTAGCTGTCACAGCTGAGCGCGCATCGCAACACGCTTAGACAGGCTCTTGGAGTTTAAATAACACGCCTGTTATAGCTAAGGTCAAGTTTATTACTGATTTTTGTTTGTTTTTAGAACCTAGTTTTTTTTTTAATGAACGTTGCGGGACACTAGGAATTTCTCCTGTATCGTGGGTGCGTTCACAAACACAGAATTCTCATACAAAAACAGCCAGACCCAGAACAACTATCTATAGGCCATATAAATATTTGTTTCGTGCGGTAATCGAAACCGCGACACGCAGCGCAGCAGGTTGATACAGCGATTGAGCGATTGACTGCTCAATCGCTGTATCAACAGTGCCATCAAGTTGTTTCTGGGTGGTGTGGTGGCTTTTTCAATGGAAAATCATAAAATGACTTTGCTCACCCGTGTTGCTCCTAGTGCCCTTTACGTTCCAGGGCTACGGTGCTTCTTTCAAACAAATTCTGAAACCCTGTCAGGGACTAGTTTAATGGCAGGGTATTTGGTTTTGCTGCTTCCTTTAAAGCGATCTCTATTCAAAGAGGCCTGCCAAATTAGTCTCGTCATGTTTAGACCATTTTTCTAAAATTTGCCTGTTAAGGACTGCATTTCCAAGGGAGTCTAGGAAGGAGCCTCTTGACATCAGCCAGACTCCGGGACGCAACTGAGAAATTCTAGACGGGGCAATCCAATAACCCTGCTGGGAATCATCCGCATACATTTTGTTCAGCAGTAGCGATTGTGAAGATTATATTTATGAGTTTATGTATTTAGTAAGCTTAGTAGAATTGCCTCCTAAAACATAAATAAGGCTGAGCCAATAAAAATTGCAAAATACAGGTATAGTCTGGCTAACTAAAATTTGCATTTGATTTCAAAATTAATACTTTAAATTAGTCTATCTAAGCCAGCTTTTCTTAGCAACAACAACCATAATAATTATTTAAAAAACCTGAAGTATTTGCATTACAGTCTGCGTTTGTCCAGAACAAACAGAGGTCTGAATAAATTGCATTCAGCTTTAAGTGCCTTGTCCACTGTCAGAGGGTTCAGTCAGACGTCGATAAAATTCCACGCAAGGAATTCTAATATCAACATAGCGAACCCAGGATCAAAAGTTCAACAACCTCGGAGCTTCAGAGGGTCTGTGGACAGGTTGAGTGACATTCCGTCAGCGGTAGCGTGGTGTAGGCGATTGTCAAAACGTCAAAAATGTATGACATTGACAAACGCTGTCGAAATGTCACGTGATCAATCTCATTGTGTAGTCCCCGCCCCGAGAAGCTATAAATTTTGTAAATACTCATTCAATTGTTTCAAATGTGTGTTCCATAAGTCAGACGCGTTCCAGAACCACAAAACAATAGACAACAGCTTTTTATACCGATAAAATTTAACCCGACCAAGTGAAATAGCTCGTTAGTTTCGTATACACGAGTTTATTGAATTTGAGATTATTTTTTGTCGCAACGTAACTTAGTAGAAGATTTTTGTTGACAAAATGTATAGTTTCTCGTGAGCCTCTTGTCTACTGTCAAAGAATTCCGTCAGACATCGATAAAATTCCATGCGAGAAATGCCAACATCAACATAGCGAACTGATGATCAACGACCTTTACGTTACTATCGGTCAATGAGACAAGAAACAATAAAAACGGGTGCACATTGCAGTAATTATTTGCATGCAATTCTAGACGATCTTGCATGCAACTTATACTATCTACAGACTCATTCCTACTGCAGAGGAACATAAGGAGCGTTGGCCCCGTGTCATGGCCATACTGAAAAAGATCGAGCAAGAATGATCCATCCTTGACCATCCATGGCGTTTTCTCACCACGTTTTATTTTATCACAGTTCAAGAAACATTATTACAGGTGCTGATATTATAATTATTATCTACCCATACACACACAAGTCAGAACCACACACACAAAACAGAAGATGAGCCTACTGCCATTCATCATCATCATAGCAGCCGAATGACGTCCAGTACTGGACATAGGCCTCCACGCGCGTGTGGCCATAACAACCGGTCCACAACCATTCACCTCGCATTTTGGTCTCGCATCCATTGGCTACCCGCGACCCTCACCAGGTCATCGGCCGGTCTATTGCCATTAGCCGGGCACAAATCCAGGGTCACTGAGACTGGTTACTGAGCTATTGGAAAATTTCAACCGGCTTAAGAGTCGAACCGAGGATCAAAGTTGCAAAGTGCTATCCAATATAGTAAAATCATTATTACATTTTTAAATAATCCTTACAAATTATAAAAATATAAAGAATAGTAGCCCATCAGACGTATCGGGAACAGAGTCCAAGCTCCAGGGAGCGGAACCTCCTAACAATGCGAGCCGTGTCCAGAAGTCCTTGATCCAGCTGCCTAACGAGAGCCTCCTGAGGTGTTGGTCGAGGCTCATGGCTGTTATGCCATTTTATATGATTATTATAGGCACCTATTTCATAAGAGCTTTCACACCAGCTCCTCACATATTCTAGACTATACAAGTACCTGTATTAAAATAGATATAAGTAACATTGTAATTAAGATGTAAGGTCTGTTTTTTGTGAGGAGATATAAATAAATATTATTATTATTATTATTATAAGAGCAAGGGTTCCTAAACCTCAAGCCCATGGCAAAATTTAAGTTGTCAGCGATAAAATAACAATGAAGCACTTGTCTCACCGCCGGCGAGTAGCGAGTAGCGAGTAAAGGTTCAAACTCGAAACAGTTGGCGATCAACGAGTAGCGAGTGAGAAGTTTCGATAGTTTTGACGCTCGGCTTTCAGCGAGTGCTTTTGTGCGACGGGCTTTTACTCGCAATACTCGCTCCGGCCCGGCCCAGTCATTACGGATAGTCAGAAGCCAGCAAGGTTAAGCAACGCTTGCCAAGGTTGGTCTGTGGGTGACCATCTTAACATACCGTTTCCTCCGTGCCTCGGAAAGCACGTTAAGCCGTTGGTCCCGGCTGTCATTTGTAGATCTTTGGCAGTCGTTACGGATAGTTAGAAGCCAGTAATTCTGACTCCAGTCTTGCCATGAAGTACCGTGTTACCCAGTTAATGGGTTGTGGAGGTCTGGTAGGCAGCCGCTCCACGTAAAACACTGGTATTCGGCTAAATCCGGCTTGACTGGAAGCCGACCTCAATATAGTTGGGAAAAGGCAAGGCAGATGATGACTTGCTCCGGCCCGCTCTATAGGTAGAAACTGGTATAAATTACCGCTGTTTGGTGATTTCTGACCGCCAAGCGAGCTTCGCCGAGCGAGTGTCGCTGAGCGAGTACAATCTTTCATAACTCTTGTCGCTGCGATCAACTAGAAGTAAGAGCCGCTCGCCAGCAGTGTGAACAGCCAGCTATCGACTATGAATGTATGTGTCTCTTTTACTCACACGCGATCTATATCTTGTGTCCCTTTCCTCAGTGAGCAAATAGTACATAGCTACTCGCTTCTTCGCCAGCGGTGAGACAAGTGCCTTAAGATAAAATCATGACTCACAGTGATTGCTACACACGATTCCTCGTTACTTAGTTATTTTGTTCCGAGAATTTGACAGCATTGTCTTCTCTTATCAGTTGTGTGCATAGCTTATGCCTGTACATATTTACATTAGATAATTTGCAGCTTGTTTATGTATTTAGTGGCGATCGAAGGCCAACTTTGTAGGTGGAGATAAGGAGCCAGTGGCTATTGTTGAAGAAGAAAGAACAAAATAGCTTCTGCCTGCGAATTCGTACGCGCATATTCCGTTTTTATCCGTTCCCGTAAGTATTTCGGGAAATCCTCTCTTTGCTCCTCTACTCTCGTAAAGGAACCTTCATGCCAAATTTCAGCTTTCTTCGACCAGTAGTTTCGGCTGTTCGTCGTCTGTCAGTCACTTGGTCAGTCACTAATAACAGAAGAATTTTATATATTAGAATAACATGGTATCCAGTATCCTCAGATTAATGACCAGACTCTGCGAAGCAAACCAATTTAATAACCGACTTCAAAAAAAGAGGAGGTTCTCAATTGGTTACTACAAAGTTGAATACCTAGAACTTTTGGCACGTCAACCATCCTTTTGAAATCTGACATCATATAAGAATATATATTTCTCGCGTTCTCCTTTTCCTCGAATTCTGAATTTGAAGTGTAGTATTTGTCAACCTCAAAGGGTCTGTTTCTGTATTGAACATTAGGAGTTCTGACTGTGTGTGTAAACCCTAACTTTAATGTTGAAAGGTGTTCACGCTTACGATTTTACGATACTCTAACTCTTAACTCAGAAATCGGGTGAAAGACTAGTCTTTAAACTTTCTTTGGTATGAAATAAAGGTTTGAAACGTTTTTAACTACAAACATTCAATTCAAAAACCGACCCTTGGGTGCCTCTCCAATTACGCGGAGTGAGGCAGCGGAGCGGAGAAACGGAGAAATATAAACCAATCATCATCATCATCACCATCTTACCAGTCGAAATATCAGTGACTCACGTGGTGCAGAGATTTAAAGCAATATCATTAGTTAAAATTTCTCCGTTTCTCCGCTCCACTGCCTCGCTCCGCTGAAATGGACAGGCCCATTATTCTCCTCAGGTCACGAGCAAAGCATATAACTACAAGTACCAACATCACCTACAAATTCCAGCCTCCGATACAAGATACGTCAGTGAATCATCGTTTGAGACTCCTGCGCATACAGTGCGCCCTGTTCCGAGAAACTACACTAATTGTATTCACTTATCGCTGTTACAAACATACTGAGCTTGCGTCACGGCGAGTGATGTCACGGTGCAGATGTTGTTAGGACAACAAAGGTTATGTTGGGAGGAGTTTTCTTGTGATATCACTATCTTTCTCCTTAATTTACTTTGGTCCTCTGCTATTGTTTCATATTTATTATTGTTTATAATGTATTTATCTATTATGAAATTATTGTAAATATAGATAGTACACCAAAGACGACCTGCAGAACTGTCACTCCTCTCTTTAAAATCCATCCAAAGGTTGTCTTGAAAAGATCACTTTTAGCGATAAGGCCGCCCATTGTGTCACCCTATGTAATGTTTTCTTTATCTATCTTTTCTGTAACTTATATGGTGTACATAATAAAGAATGTTCTATTCTATTCTACGATGTAAGAAAAAAGGGTGTTGACTCGACCACATAGAATGTATAAAATGCGGTGTCATCATACAATAGTCTTATAACCTCTTATGTCCCTAATTTGCAAATCTCTCTAACGCACTGAGACAAACCAATTGCGGTTTTTCTCTTTTAAGCTTTTTACATTGAAGAATACGAAGTGTATTTTTTGTAAACCAAGGCAATATTTTTAGTCTAGAACTAACCTATGAAAAACCCCGGTGTTTGCTGTCGCGCGGTTGTGTTATTACTTAATGCTCAGTCAGCTGCTGTCAAATTTAGCCTTTTTTTCAAATAAATGTGAAATGGATTTTTACCTGTTCACATTTTTCATTTTCATAAAATTATAATACAGTTGCGAAGCGCCAAAACAAAAAGAAAAATAATATAAAAGGTATTTTAGTATTCTGGTTTACTGGAAGAAGAGTTAATACAATCCCACTAAAGTATCTATAAATTCCAGACATTTTCGTAAAGACAGCGGATAAATCTCAGCTGAAATTCTTTGCAAGTATTCCGCGAAATGACGCTAATTTTCTTCAGTTATTTCTATTATCTGTTCACTATGTTAGTAACTTAGCTAATATTTAGTTGTGTGATGTTCGTTAATTGCGTTTTTTCATAGGTTTATAGTGTTTTTGATACAATTATCGTCGGAAGATTTTTTTTTGTCCTAAACGTCCTTTTGTGAATCGTCCTTGAATTCCTTTTAAATAAACTCGCAAGTTATGAGAATGACATTCAAACTTTTTTTTTTTTCAAAAGAAAGAACGAACATAGATGTATTCCCTCAGAAATGAGGCACATAATTCCATCCTTTTTAGAAAAATTAACTAAATAGAAAAAAAAAACCTTATCACGGCCAAGCCGTGACAGGGATGGCATTAGCTAAATAGAACCATCATTGTCATTATGCCTCAGCCAATGCACTTACATTTGTATATAAAAAAAGATTAAGACGAGCCCAAGCGCCATTGTGTTCATTCAGCTCGATAACTGATGACGTCATCTATAAATAAAGTGTAAGCTAAAACTGTACGCGCTTCTAACATTGCACACAGTTCAAATGCAACAAAGATTCCCATGCATCGTGCGCTCGAGGACAAACCAGTCGGCAGTCGTACGCAAGTAATTGTCGTGCCACAAACAGATAACGAACTTCCTCGTACATAATGGCTTGGCACATATTTTTTGCTTCTATCTGCACATTTTATCTGTGTTAGCGAAGTTTCACCGTGTTTACTTTTGTACTATGCTTATCAATTATTTTAGTGAGAGTCGTGCGGTTTTAGAATGAAAACAGTGCATAATGTAATTTAATTGTCTGTATTATCGGTATGGCATAATTTAATAGTAAGAGCAAAAAGTGATGCTTAGTTGATAAGATTTTATTTTCATGATCAACTAATGAATAACCTTAAGTCAATTCCACACTGTTCTGTTGCAGTCAGCTAGCAGCTTGAAGTGGGCATATTTTGCGCAGCGGTGAGGCAAGCAATGTTATTATTTTAAAATTACGTCTCTTTATTGTTCCTACATTGTGTATTTGCGTCTTCCGGTATGCGGTCGCCACTCCAGAACTTTTCGGTACACTTGGTCCCGGCCTATATCCAACAGTGGACGTCTTTTGGCTGATATAATGATGAAGACGCTTGTGTGTTTCTGTGTATGCCTAATAGACATGTATACTTTCTTTTAGCCTTCCGGGATATGGCTGAATACCAGTATTTTACAAGCAAAACCTGCTTATCTGACCTCCACAACCCATATCCCATAAAATCCCATCCAAAACTCCAGTATTTACTTACGAGTACTTACTGTAAAACTAACCACTATGTAAACAACCCCATAAGACTAAATTCCAGACAAATACATCGTTCAGTACTCGTAGCATTATGAATGCGACGCCTTACAAGTGCGGATGACTCACTCAATGAACTTGTCCGCCATCGCAAGTCGCAAGTTCAACGATTGTCGCAGGGGAGGTCGCTCTATCGATTGTTTGTGCGTGCCGTGAATAGACGGTTTTAATTACAAGTTCTTACTGGTATGTAACGTTTTATTTTTATAGTCACTTATACTTATTATTTATTTATTAAAACTTGATGCACTAGTAAAAATATTGTACAAAAGCGGACTTAATGCCTTAGGCATTTTCTACCAGTCGACCTTAGGATGGTGCAGATACAACATGGCAGGTGCAACTTAAAGGAAAGACAAACGGAGTGGAAAAGAAATACAATCATAAATACATAGATCCTACATACATACACATAAAAAAAATAACGAAGTTTAGAAAAAACCCGCCGCCTTCTACCATCGGACATCCAGACGCACTGCATCTTACCATCCCTACCTTATGGCTATTCCACCAATTCGCACTAAGCGTTTTCAAAGGTCTTTTATAATGCGCACAGCAAAGAAGTGGAACTCACTGCCTGCGTCTGTGTTTCCGAAATCTTACAACCTTTATCTCTTCAAAGTTAGAGTGAACAGGCTCCTTCTGGGTAGGCTCGCTCCATCGTAGACTTTGTCTCTGTCATCTCTGACGACTAGAGTCTAGAGCAAACCAATTAAAAAAAAAAAAACGAATTCAACAAATTAACGCTGTGATGATTCTACCAACTTCTTGCGAATTTTCTCATGTGCCTTCACCTTAAAGGACAACCGACTGGTTGCCGTCCTGATGTTTAGAGGAAGCGCATAATTCCAAAGGAAGATTGCTTATTAATTTCTTGAGAGCTAGTTTAGTCTTTATTTCGTGTTCAAATAGTGTCTAAATGGAGCCTTTTTTCGAGGTCGTTCGATTACTCGACGTTGAGACTCAAATTAAGTACGAACCCCGTTTATTTAAAAACACACATTGTTTAGATTTAAAGCCTTAGAAATTCTCTACCTGTCCACCAAGGGTTAAAACAATCTCGTTACTAAAATAGGTAACACATGTTGTTTTTGATTAACAGCTGTACATATATTTGAAGTATACATGTATAGGTATTTATAAAGGTTGTTTGGTAGAAAATCCCTAAAGTATTAAGTCCGCCTCTGTACATTTGTGAGCGAAAAGTATTAAATAAATTACATATTCACCAGAGAATCAAGAACGAGTGAATATGTTACTTCTAGGCAAGCGTGCTCCATCTTCTACCACATCATCACTTACCATTAGCTGAGGTAGTGGTCAAACGTTTGCCTAATAATAGAAAAAAAACATCATATCAGCTGAAAGACCTCCACTGCTGGACATAGGCCTCCCCCAAGTGTCGCCACAACGACCAGTCCTGTGCGAGTTGTGCGACTCGCATCCGCATCCAACAACATAACGATTTTATTGTTTTTTTTTTAGCCACACTTAACAAACATATGTCATCATTCAGTTAAAAAACGTCCACTGTTGGACATAGGCCTTCGCCAACCCCAAGCATCACTTTATCGATCCTGTAGTTTTTACCTCCTACTGATTCCATTCCATTTGAATAGGTTACTTCTAGGCAAGCGTGCTCCATCTTCGACCACATCATCGCTTTCCATCAGGTGAGATTGTGGTCAAGCGCGAACCTATCATTAAATCAATATCCTATTTTATAAAACTAGTTGACCCGCGCAACTTCGTCTGCGTCACAATTTTCATTACTGCTCCGCTCCTATTTGTCCTAGCGTGATGATATATAGCCTATAGCCTTCCTCGATAAATGGGCTATCAAACACTAAAATAATTTTTCAAATCGGACGAGTAGTTCCTGAGATTAGCGCGTTCAAATAAACAAAAAAACTCTTCAGCTTTATATATTAGTATAGATATAGATACTTCCATTACCGAGTGACTGAGTGACTGACAGACAACGTACAGCCGAAACTACTGGTCGTAGAAAACAGTCATAGGTCGGTTCCTTGGGGAGTGTAGGTAAGCAAAAAAAAAAACCGGCCAAGTGCGAGTCGGACTCGCACACAAAGGGTTCCGTACCATAAACCTTAGTTTTTATTATTTTTTGTTATAGCGGCAATAGATATACACAAACTGAAAATTTCAACTGTCTACCTATTACGGTTCTTGAGATAAAGCCCGCTGACAGACAGACGGACGGACGGGCGGACAGCGGAGGCTTAGTAATAGGGTTCCGTTGGATACCGTTGGTATCCTTTGGGTACGGAACCCTAAAAACAGGATATGCACGAACGAAGCCGCGAACGAAAGCTATAGTAATAAGAACAAATCTATTGTTAGAATGTATTCGAAATAATAAGTACCGTATTTAAATATTGACCCTCAAACTGGGTGGTCTTCAGCTAAGAAGAATCCACTTCATAAGCTGTTCTCGAGGGTATCATGAGGAGCACTCAAAGATAAAACTGTCGCCTAACAAGTGGCTATATCGCGGCCTTTTGGGGGCTATATAGAGAAACTTGAACGGTAGCAACGTGTATCTGTAAAACTTTGAGATGAGGTACTGAGAAGGAAGAAACTTTGGAACCTTAAACTAGAATAAAAAAATATATTTTCAGTAAAAATTCAGGAAATGATGGTCCCGATTCTTAAACTTACCTATTATATCACAACGGGGATATCCGAATTAGAAGCGGAATTCTGTGCCGGAGTCTGTGTTTCCTGATAACTACATCCTGAGGATTTTTAAGTGAAGATTGGATCAAGCTTCTAGACAAGCGCCCTCCAGCGTCGACTACATCATTACTTACCATCAGGTAAGATTGTGGTCAAACGCAAGCCCATCTATATCTATACTACAACCTTAGATTATAAAACAAAATGCAGATAGACCGCGCGGAACACGAAAGTGAAGCCACGCTTGTAGACATGTGTGCGTGACAGCACTATAAACATACGTTTTCTCAGTGAGCGTTACGGTTGCCAGGATAATAACAAAATTACCCATATTATTTCATTATCTATCTATTAGGTGTTGAAAATTTAACTGCAAGAAAAGTAAGTAGGTACTTGCTTAGAATTACAAAATAAAATGTATTTGCAATGCGCGAGGCAATGGAATGACGCGAGCTGCGGGAAGGGAAGCGGGCGGCGGGGGACCGCTAAAGAGATGCTCGCGCGCCGAAATATGAAGCCGGTCCGAATCGCCAGCGGAGCCCTACGTACCGTGTACAAAAAAACCGACGACTAACCGACGACCTTTTTCGGTGAAGTAAACATCTTCTTCTTTGAAATGCGTTGAACAGACAACGCAAAATTTTGATGGTAGCCAATCGTTATTTTGTCTGCTATCACGTACGATAGAAACCCAATCGTTATGTATAACAGGATCAGTTGGGAATCTGCGTAAATAGAAAATATTTTGTGGAATTATAGCAGCTATTTAGTAAAGTCGTGAAGGGTCATTATTGTTTTTTGCAATCCATATTTATATTTACTTTATGTTGACGAATCGACGGATGTACATAGTTATAGTTATTCATCATCACCATAGCGTTAAACCCAGTCACATCCGAAGCTTTCAGTTGGTAGTTTTTTTTTAGGTGGGTAGATATCGAACCATTGCAGTTAGACCAATTGTTGGACTTTTGAGAGCTCCAACAACCCGTAACGACTGCCATTAGATGTTCGTATAGCAACCGGGATCGACGACTTAACGTGCTCTTCGGAGCACGACCAGACCAATCCAAATTCTCAAAATCATCATCATCATCATTTCAACCGATAGACGTCCACGGCTGGACATAGGCCTCCCCCAAGTGTCGCCAAATTGACCTATTCCGTGCATCTGGCATCCATCGGATTCCTGCAACCTTCACCAGGTCATCGGTACACCTCGTAGGAGGTCTTCCAACGCTGCGTCTTCCAGTACGCGGTCGCTACTCCAGAACCTTTTGGGCCCCAACGGCCATCTGTTCTGAAAGCAGTGTACCCTGCCCACTGCCACTTAAGTTTGGCGATTCTTCGAGCTATGTCGGCCACTTTAGTTCTCTTGCGGATATCTTCATTTCTGATTCGATCACGCAAGGAAACTCCGAGCATAGCCCTTTCCATTGCCCTTTGGCCTTTCCTCGTATTTGCATTGAGTGGGGATCGAACCTCCCACCTCCCGCGCAGCGGCCGCGTTCACTACCGCTACGCCACGGAGGCTGTCATAATTATTGTTTCAATATTATTACATAATTATTATTAGAGACAAAAAATTCAATAGTTTTAGTAATTAAGGCACATACAAACAAACACACATACCTACGTCAAACATACCAACCAAAAGGCGAAACAAACAAAACACTTTTATCGAAATAAATATTTTTTAAATTGATAATCTTGTTTCCAATACAAATTTCCCAAGTTAAGGGTAAATTTTTCAAAATAAACTAGCAACACTATGGATTTTTGTTGAGGTTTTGTGTTCCAAGATTTCACTAAAAATAATCACGTAAAATAATGTCTAAATATTAATATTTACCTATGAAAAGATATTCCATCTTGTTTTTTTTTGTTTTTGGGAACAATTTTTGCAATGTTTGAATACACAAGACGGCATTATTCTTGAAAATATGAATATTGTTTGTGACGTACTAACGATGCGACGCTTCGTGCAGTACTGACGCGAGAGTGTATTCGTTTTTCAATTGTTGCTTTTGTTGGCTTCACTTTCGTGTTCCGCGCGGTCTATCTGCATTTTGTTTTATAATCTAAGACTACAACATATAAAGCTGAAGAGTTTGTTTGTTTGTTGGCTTGAACGCGCTAATCTCAGGAACTACTGGTCCGATTTGAAAAATTATTTCAGTGTTAGATAGCCCATTTATCAAGGAAGTCTATAGGCTATATATCATCAATTCATCACGCTAAGACCAATAGGAGCGGAGCTGTAATGAAAATTGTGACGCAGACGAAGTTGCGCGAGTCAACTAGTAACATATAAAGCTGAAGAGTTTGTTTGTTTGTTTGCTTGAACGCGCTAATCTCAGAAACTACTGGTCCGATTTGAAAAATTCTTTCAGTTTTAGATAGCCCATTTATCGAGGAAGTCTATAGGCTATATATCATCACGCTAAAACCAAAAGAAGCGGAGTAGACGAAGTTGTACCGGTCAACTAGTTAATAATAAAAAGTAAAAGGATATTAAGTGACAATGGCCAATCTAACTGCCATCTCGTCTAGTGTTCCGAATGCCACCGAGCAATTCTCTTATGGAAAACCCGAGAGCACTCAACCTAACTCGAGAATCGAAACCAAAACTACACGAATAACAGCCGCTGCTTTAACTTATCCTCAGCTCCTATGCTTATCCTCTGTCCGAGGTAAAAGCCAGCCCTTGGGTCACGCGAAGTGTCAACTAAGCGTTTAGCAAGTTCTTTAAATAACGCATGAGCACTCGGACCCCACGGTCCAAGAGTTTCAACCCCAAACGGCTCAAATAATTGGCAACAAGGTTTTTATATTTCCAAAGCTAAATAGAGCTACAATAATTCAATTATGTTTAAATAGTACACCAAAAACTACCCAGAGTACTGTCTTTCCTTGTTCTCTTTACAATCCATCCAAAGGTTGTCTTGAAAAGATCGCATTTAGCGGTAAGGCCACCCATTTTGTCACCCTATGTTGTTTTTTCCTCGTGTATCTTTTCTGTAATTAATTTGAATAAAGAGTATTCTGTTATATTCTATTCTATAATCACGTCAGTTATAACCATAAGTTCACAACGTTGTTTACTTTTTCCATGGCTAACAGTAAACAAACTATAAACAGTTTCCCATCGTTAAGACTCACTATCATGACTCGGGCGACTTGTTGCGACAGAACTCCCGATAAGGTGGGGTCGTGGAGTAGGAACGAACATGGAGTGTTAAGCTTGTTTCGTTTGGTTGTGCGTCTGGCGTTATTATCCTAAATATGTGGACATAGTTATGTATTTTGCTAAAAAAGTTCATTTTAAGCAAAAATACTCCTGCCTGGGCGAACACTGGTGGCACCTTACACATGAAAGAGAAACTATCTTTGAAAGTATAGAATTCAGATAACAAAAGTCAGCAAAGCAGAAAACTACCTCACTGTAGAAAATCAAAGCGTAAAGCAAATAAGTTTAACAGAACATAATAAAGGACTTAAGAAGATACACAGTAACGAGCAAAGAAAGAAGATGAACTTATATTCGCCAGGTATGAAACATGCCAACAAAAAACAAAATAAAACCAAATGAGCAACCCATATAAGATAGCAAGATATGCGTCAAAACAGCTAGCGCTCAGCATAATGCTGGAACCCATGTGCGGAACTGAGCCACAGTGGTGGTTTTCAGCAACAGCCAGCGTTGACTGGAATGAAGCCAAAAATAATAAGAGCTCTGGTGCAATGACCTATCCCAAGATAATATTCTGCATGAGCATTCCATGTCTCTACCATTCCATGTCGCCGCCCGATACGGCCCGTTCCAGCTTGTCTTGTTACACCCACAGCTCAACTTGTTTGATGGACGTGCGTCCTAGAATTCGTTATTAAGTTTCGTGTTGTCTATGTAAATTGTAAAGTTGCTTGAGCAGCTTTGTACTCACGATTATTGCTGGTTTTGAGGGTCTGTTGATAAATTGTGTCTAAAGTTAAACGGGTTTTGCTGATTTTCAATTAATATTTTGTTTGACAGGGTATAAGTTCGTGTTTGGCTGTCTGGGGTGTCGACTGTGGACGCTGGCCATGGACGGTTAAAGCTGTTTAAGAGTCATTATATCTATAGCTGTGGAAGTGGCAATGTTTTGGGCCACCCAAATTTAAAATTAATTAATTTATTAAATTTAAATTTAATTTTATGTATGGATGAAGATCTATAGCGTGTAGATTCATCATCTGCCTAGCCATTTCCCAACTATTTTGGGGTCAGCTTCCAGCCAAACCGGATTCAGCTGAATACCAGTATTTTACGTGGATCGGCTACCTACCAGACCTCCACAACCCATTAACGGGGTAACACGGTACTCCTTAGTTGGACTGGAGTCAGATTTACTGGATTCTGACTATCCGTAACGACTGCCAAAGATCTACAAATGTCAACCGGGACCAATGGCTTAACGTGCTCTCCGAGGCACGGAGGAAACTCGGTATGTTAATATGGTTTTCCATCCACAAGCCAAGCTCGGCAAGCGTTGCCTAACCTTGAAGATCGACCCATGCGCCTGTAATTATATAGCCTAGCTGTTATTAGTTAGTCTATAGCCTAGAGATTGTCCTGTGTTAATTTATTTAATGTCACCCTTTTATGACATGGTTTAATGCATCTGTAACTTTGTTATTCATTTAACTGAAAAAATAAATAAGTGCACGTTCCCACATTGACGGACCGGCTCTTCCCGGTCCGTCTAAAAAGACGGATGTGCCAGTGACAGTACAATTTATATGACACTTTTCACATTTGCACGAATCCGAGAAAAGCTTTTTAGGCAGACTTTTCCACCGTGAAGAGCCGTCTAAAAGCTCGAATCGGATTTATTGTCATCATCTGCCTAACCTTTTCCCAACTATATTGGGGTCGGCTTCCAGTCAAGCCGGATTTAGCTGAATAGGTACCAGTATTTTACGTGGAGCGGCTGCCTACCAGATCTCCACAACCCATTAACTGGGTAACACGGTACTTCATGGCAAGACCGGAGTCAGGATTTACTGGCTTCTGAAGTTCTGACTATCCGTAACGACTGCCGTTAGTACTCCCTACCCTCTCCAAGGACGCTAAATTTTCTTTCAGCTTTCTACGAGCAGTAGTTTCGGCTGTACTTTGTTTGTCAGTCACTCAATAGTCAGTAAGGAAAGAATATTTCTCTATTAAAATGGCCGTTTTGCGCGAATATGACGCATATCTTCCCAATTTTTATAATTTAGTTTTATTTAATTTCTATTTGGTATGCGTCATGCTTTGCGCAAATAAACGCTTTTTCTTTCTTTCTTTTCTAAAAGGATCTCCTCTTGATCATCGAAATATCATTAAAGTTCACGGCTTCATTTATTTACCTTTCAGCAAAACATTAATATTCATTAACCTCTTACACCGAAATAACTTTGTGTCGACGAAACTTGATATTTGCCTTCCGTTTAGCGAAAATTGTCTACCAATGCTCTGTGTTCTCTAATTACAATTAGATTTATTCGTTACCAGCACTTCGCCCGCGACTTTGTCTGTGCAGATATAGTACAAACGATTTCTTTTTATTTGTCATGGGTTTGCTCTTGACTCTAGTCTATGTCAGAGATGACAGAGACAAAGTCTACGATGGAGCGAGCTTACCCAGAAGGAGCCTGTCCATTGCGAGCGGAGCGGAGAAACGGAGAAATATTAACCAATAATATCAGTCAAAATAACAGAAGAAGTCAGTCAGAAGCCAGTAAATCTAACTCCAGTCTTGCCAAGAAGTACCGAGTTACCCAGTTAATGGGTTGTGGAGGTCTGGTAGGCAGCCGCTCCACGTATAACACTGGTATTCAGCTGAATCCGGTTTGACAGGAAGCGGACCCCAATATAGTTGGGAAAAGGCTAGGCAGATGATAAATATCAGTCAAAATATCAGTGACTCACGTGTTTGTCCATTGGTTAAAGTTTCTCAGTTTCTCGACTTCACTGCCTCTCTCCGCTGTAATGGACAGGCACCCAAAACGTTGTATATCCAAAAATTCTGCTTGTGCAAAATGTCACGTTACTAGTTCCAGTTTTCTCGACTGTGCGTTAATATATCAGCCAGTCAGTGCCCCTTTTATATAATTACTAACTTTTGCCCGCGGCTTCGTGCGCAACTCCGGTAGATATTTGTGGAAAACCTCTGTTAGTGCTCCCCTACACTCCCCAAGGTACCTACATACCAAATTTCAGCTTTCTAGTAGTTTTGGCTGTGCTTGTTCAGTCACTCACTTACTCAGTGACTCAGTAAAGGAAGAATTTTATGTATTAGAATGTTTATAAAAATCTCTTTCTCTCTTTTGAGGAGCTCGTGGCTAGATAATAATAGCCGCACGGGTCAATCTTCAAGGTTAAGCAACGCTTGCCAAGGTTGGTCTGTGGATGGGTGAACGTCTTAACATACCGAGTTTCCTCCGTGCCTCGGAAAGCACGTTAAGCTGTTGGTCCCGGCTGTCATTTGTAGATCTTTGGCAGTCGAAACGGATAGTCAGAAGCCAGTAAATCTGTCAGTCTTGCCAAGAAATACCGTGTTACCCATTTAATGGGTTGTGGAGGTCTGGTAGGCAGCCGCTCCTCGTAAAATACTGGTAGTTAGCTACATCCGGCTTGACTGGAAGCCGACCGCAATATAGTTGAGAAAAAGGCTAGGCAGATGATGAGAATGTTTATAAAATAGAGAACGAGATGTTTTTGCGATACCAATCAGAATTTGAAATCAAATGTAGGTGTGATTGAAAAATGTGGTTCTTTTGTTAAATACAGGAATAATTACGAATATTGAAACGCCATTTACAATAACATTTGCGACAGTTTGATTGAAAATATTGAACCTTGGAATTGGGTTATTTATAAAAGGCTGCAAAAATATATGGAAGAGCCAACGTAGATGTTTATTATTTTACATTGATTGCATTTTTATTGCAATTGGTAGTTCAGTATTTGATTGTATATCTTCATAGTGTCATTCGATTCAAAATGTTTGCGATGATTGCGCTACTGAATTGTCACGAGGTTAAACTCAACCATTTTGTTACTCTGTGTAGAGCTAGGTGGGCGAATGTCTTGGGACATTATCCGTTTTTAGGGTTCCGTACCCAAAGGGTAAGCAATGGAACCCTATTACTAAGCCTCCGCAGTCAGTCCGTCCGTCGGTCCATCCTTTCGTCCGTCCGTTAAAAATTAAAGGCAATTACAAGAAACATGTATTTTCGGTTTATGGTACGGAACCCTTCGTTTGAGAGTCCCACTCGCCATTGGTCGGTTTTTTGTCTACTTGAATCGTGTTCACACTCTTTCCAACCACTGTAACTCCTGAAAGCCAGAGTCAACCGAGTTAACCATCAGAAAAGCACCGAAACGATCCAACCGTCTTGGGTTCCTCAGCGAAATTTATCAGGAAAAACTGGCCAGGTGATAATCGGACTCGCGTACATAGGGTTCCGAACTAATTAAATGTTTGTAACATGTCATTTTAAACACTAGAGAATTGTTATAGGTTTTCCTGTAAACTGTAGGTTAAGAAAATCTGCATATTTTCCAAAATTATAGACTCAGTAGTTTCGGAGATAAGGGGGGACAGACTGGCTGTGACAGACGGGCAGGCAGACAGACAGACAGATAGACACTCGAGTGATCCTATACTATAAGGATTCCGTTGGTTACGGATGTTCGAAACCCTAAAAAACAGTGGAGGAGTAAAAACTTAATTTGGATATTTGTTCATCAGTCACGCCCACCGGAAGGCCTTTAAGATCAACACATAAACAGAATTAGTTTTCATCCCGGAAAACTTAACTATTGTCCCAGACCCAGCTTCTAGTATTACAAATTGTACGAAGAATCAATAAAAAAATCCAAGAAAATTCTTGTATAGTCAGCGACAAAAGTCGATTAAGTCCTTATACATGATTAAATTGTTTCAGCTCAGCTACGACTGCTCAGATCCGTTCATGATAAGAAACTTGGATAATAATGGATAACACTGCCATTTTTCCGCATCATCTAAATTTACATAAAAACCAATAGGTATCTACTTTATTAGTGTTGGTGGAACCCTTCTCTCTTCTTTTTAGGGTTGGGTTCCGTTATTTACCCTTCGGGGGTGGATCCCCGAAACCCACGGAACCCTATTACTAAGTCTCCGCTGTCCGTCCGACCGTCCGTCTGTCTGTCAGCGGGCTCTATCTCAAGAATCGTAATAGGTAGATAGTTGAAATTTTCAACTATCTACTAGTTGAAATTTTTACAGAGTATATATTTCTGTTGCCGCTATAATAAAAAAAAATAAAAATAAATAAATAATAAAAATTTAATGAAATTAAAAATGAAAGAGGGCTCCCATGTTAGAAAAAACCTGTTTTTTTTTTTCGGTTTAACGGCACGGAACCTTTTGTGTGCGAGTAAATTTTGAAAGGGTAAAAATTTTCAAAATTCTGTTTCGGTTTCGATTTAACCAAATATTTTGCTCAAAATATAGATTTAGATAACCAGAGCGTTAATAGAGTGTTGTGGCTGACTGTACCTAACATCGAAAAACACGGATCTAATTCCGAGCAGCCGGTTACGTTTCGACATGTGTCACCAGCGGTGGATAACCGGGTTTCTGTGGTTGGCTTGCTGCCAACCGAACGGTTGTGCACGTTGCATCAAATATAGCGTTGTTATGTTGGTAACCGACCGGCTCGCATGACGTAAACTGAAGTTGTGATTTTTGAGAATACGGTGTTTATGTTTTATTTTGTTGTTTTGAAAAGATGTTGCAAGGTTTAATTATTTAGAGGGATATCTCAGCTACTCCAGCGCTGCAATAAATGTAGCTACCGAGTCCTTTTTCGGGTCCTGTACCCAAAGGGGTAACCAACGGAACCCTATTACTAAGCCTCCGCTGTCCGTCCGTCCATCCGTCCGCCCGTCCGTTCGTCCGTCTGCCTGTCCGTCCGTCTGCCTGTCCGTCCGTCCGTCTGTCTGTCAGAGGACATCCCAGAGCTTGTGTACTAAGTTGGTTGCAAGCGGCATATTATAAAATGGGACGGAAACACATCCACCTTCGATGGAAAGTCATCAAATGACTCCTGCTAGTCTATTCTGTAAATAACTATTTCGATATCGAGCTTCACCTGAGTTACATAACTCACAAAGTGAGAAACATACCCACCTACCAAGTCAATCTACTCAAGCAAACTGACAAATCCAAAACCCCAGAACACAAAACAAGTAACAAACTAACATTTAACATATTAACAAGTACCTAGGTTCAGTCAGGTCACGCGATACTGTTATCTGACCGCAGAACTAAACTTAGATGTAGGAACACGTGGATACGAGCGCTGTCAGTTACGGAATATTATTCAGATATTGAACTGTTTAACTGCTTCTACAGATGTCCCTATCCTGCTGATGGGAGTCTTTGAGATCATCATCTTCCTGCCCTTATCCTATGTTACTTGGGGTCGGTGCAACACGTTATTGTCTTTCATTCATTCTTCCATTCCATTTTCTGATCATCATCATAATAATATCAGCCGAAAGTCGTCCACTGCTGGACATAGGCCTCCCCCAAGCGTCGCCTTGTCGTTGTCATTTTTTGATATCAAAACTTAATTTTTTTTTTTTTTTTCTTTTTTCTTTTTTTTTTTTTTTTTTTTAGGCATAGCTTTTCGCGAGTTCAAAATCGCGATTTTCTTGATGGCGCCACAAACGGGACTAAGAGTGACATTAATATATATATATATAAAATTCTTCCGTTATTGAGTGATTCAGTGAATGACAGACAACGCATAGCCGAAACTCTAGATTGGTCGTAGAAAGCTGAAATTGGCATTTTTTTTTATGATGGGTTATCATCAAATGACTCCTCCCGCTCTGGGTACAGCAGGAGGGAGTGTCAGACTCTTACTGACTAAAACCGATCCGTGTTTCTCCGAGTGCCCTTTGCGTTCCAGGGTACGGTGCCTCTTTCGAACAAAGTCCGCAGCCCCAGCAGGCATACATATAGGTTTCCTGAGGAGTGCCGGGGAGCACTAAGAGAGAAATTCCTACTACGAGATCGAGAAAAACAGGATATGACTACGACATCGCGGGCATGATAAAACCTAAAGGATGTTTAAAAGATGTGCACTCCACCTTTCGAATTTGCGAAATTGTATCCTTTATTGGTTGAATTGCTCACAGAAGTAGAAAAGTATATAGTACTGCGTCTTGATAAGAGACTTCTAAAAGACAAGCACACACGTTGGTTCAAGTTTGAAACGTGTAACATTCAACATAAACTTACTCCTACATAAGACATTTACAAGAGAAGTTCTTGTCTCAAGTAGATTAAATGTCGCCCACATACTTGTTATCTACAAAAGAAACTTCTTTTATTTAAGGAATCTGCTTAAAAAACTGCTAAAATAAGAACAGCCTTCCACAATCTAATCTAATAATCTTTACCACCTAATTTCACATTCAGCTCATTAACATACGACGTAATTCCCCAAACCCAGGAAGACTTAGCACCTACACGTTTCGCACTTACCGACTTGTATAACCGAAACCCTATTTTGCTGAAATACGCAAAATTTCGCTAAAACAGACCACGGAGCGATTAGAGACGTTGTTAATATTTATGGCCTCAAATTAAGGGATAATTCATACAATTGCTATTAGGGCTAGAGATCTACGACATTGAAAACGTGACTTACGACGTCAACGTAACGTGACGTCGACTTAATGAATGCCCGAAATCATAAGAGTTTTGTTAGACTGGACTTGACATCTCGGTGCACGCCATTTCAGAGTGCAAGTTTCGGTTGTCAAAGCCGTAGAATTGTCATGGACCGTCAATTTATAAACGTAAACTGTTCTGTGACACTCTCTGATACTTTTGGTTTTATTCAATACATACAGATTCTCTTCCGTGCCTCGGAAACGTCGTCAAGCTGTAAATCACGACTGTCATTTGTAGATCTTTGACAGTCGCTACGACCACACAGGACAGATAAACAGTCGCTCTAAGTAAAATACTGGAACTCAACTGCATTCGATTATACACGAAGCCGACCCCAACCAAATTGGGAAAAGGCTAGGCAGATTGTCGCTGGCTGTGCCCACGAAGGCTTCTCCGTACTCTGTGGCGGCCATAATTGAATTTAGTGCGATCAGTTTAGTGAGCCAAACATCGGATTATGTTTATATTAGCGTTACAAGGTCTTTATTGCGTCATTAGAGGGTAGGATAATGATCATGGTTCATTTACATTGAAGATTTGGGGGGGAATTATGGGAGAGAGCTGGTGGATTAGCCGCAATGGTAATTAAAGAGGGTAAGGTTGTTTGTTGTTTTCATGTTGTATAACGTTATAACAGGAACCGCCTGTTTAGAACAGGCTTCCAAGTGTTTCTGGCATTGCGCGTTCCCACCACTCGCAATACCAAGAAGATAATTATTATATTAAGAGTAGAGTAGAGCGAAAGGCGCAGCGTTGGAAGGCCCCCCACAAGGTGGATCCATGACCTGGTGAAGGCTCTCGAGACGCACAGAATCTGGCGACACTTGGGAAGGCCTATGTCCGGCAAAGGAAGAATTTCAGCTGAAATGATGATCATGAGGAATAATTATCGAAAGACAGCAAAAAACTGGTGGCAGAAGTAAGTTGGGAAAACTTGCCTGCATTCCGGATTGTCAACGTAACGTGACGTGACGTCGACTTAATGAATGTCCGAAATCATAAGAGCTTTGTTAGATACCTGGACTTGACATTTCGGTGCACGCCATTTCAGATTTCAGAGCTTTGTTGTACAGTCCATCTATGTATATCAGCGATACTGTACCCATAGGTTAAATAAAAAAATCCTAATATATAAAATTGTTCCGTTACTGTGTGATTGATAGACAATGCACAGCCGAAACTGCTGGCCGTAGCAAGCTGAAATTTGGAATGTAGTTTCCTTGGGGAGTGTAGCGGAGCACTTAAAGAGGATTTCCCGAAATTCCTACGGGAAAAAACGGAATGTACGCGTACGTAGTCGCAGGCAAAAGCTGGTTTTGTATAAGGGAGTTGTGCATCTAACTAATTTTTTTGTATAATACTCATCATCATCATCATCTGCCTAGCCTTTTCCCAACTATATTGGGGTCGGCTTCCAGTCAAGCCGGATTAAGCTGAATACCAGTATTTTACGAGGAGCCGCTGCCTACTAGACCTCCACAACCCATTAACTGGGTAACCCGGTACCTCTTGTCAAGACTGGAGTCAGATTTACTGGCTTCTGACTATCCGTAACGACTGCCAAAGATCTACAAATGACAGCCGGGATCAACGGCTTAACGTGCTTTCCGAGGCACGGAGGAAACTCGTTATGTTAAGATGGTCACCCATCCACAGACCAACCTTGGAAAGCGTTGCTTAACCTTGAAGATCGATCCGTGCGGCTGTTATTATCTTGCCACGAGCTCCTCCGTGTATAATACTATGAAGGATATTATACTATCTATCTATCTACATAGGTATGTCATAAAGTCAGTGTATTTCCTAGTATTACAGGTATCGGTTATGTGTTAGTATTAGCAGATGCTCTTTATTATAGACTCGCGAGTCCAATCACGTGTAGAATGTAAATAAACAAATAATGTACATTTGCAACAACATGCTAATGATGGAGGAAAACAACATTTGCACATGTAAAATAAAATTATGTGTAAGGCCTCGTTTCTGGAGACGCGTGGCTTCGAGCGTCGCGTGCGGAGGCGCGACTCGCACTAAATTCAAACTTACGGCGTTGTATGAGAGCGTTTACGGAGAGGCGTTTTTACACGCGTTTGTTTGAAATGTAGCATTATTTGCGGATGACGACGCCGCGTCGCACGGGGCGTCGGACGCAGCGCCGCACGCGGCGTTGGTCGCAGCGTCGTACGCGGCGTCGGTCGCAGCGTCGTGCGCAGCGCCAGTTTTCTTGAGTCCTGTAGTGCTATTCTGTAACAACATTTTCGTGTCTCGACAGCGGAATCCGAGGTGAGTATAAACGTAACACCTTTATGTTGTGTGGAATAAAGTTCACTTTGTGAGCTATCTCACTCAGGTGAAGCTCGATATTGAAATGGTTACTTACAGAATAGACTAGCTGGGCAGTCTTGTTCGAATAGTAACAACGAACAAACGTGTAAATACGTGTAAACGTGTAAATGCCGCGTCCACCGCCGCGTCCACCGCCGCGTCCGCAGCTACACTTCACGCGACGCGCCATGACCCTCGGCTCCATGAACGAATTCGTACTTAATCATATGTTTGTTTTTGTGCGTGTGAAGACGCGGACCGCTGCACGCGCCGTCTCTTTGTGAACGCAAAAAACGTCCAACGCAACGCTAGACGCCACACTGCACGCGACGCGCAAAGCCACGCGTCTCCGTAAACGAGGCCTGAGAGTTTACTTGTATTACGCGAAGATTCTTAGCGTTAATGGTGGTTGGGAAATGAATAAAATGGTGAAATGAATCAATAGCCAAAGAAATGTTTTTACCATCATCACTACATATTATACAACGAAGTCCTACGCCGCGTCTTTTTGTCTGTTCGCGATAAACTCATAAACCGCAAATGCGAGTCGGACTCGCAAACGAAGGGTTCCGTACCATAAACCTTAATTTTTATTATCTGTTGTTATAGTGGCAATAGAAATACACAACCTGTGAAAATTTCAGCTCTCTACCTATTACGGTTCTTGAGATACAGCCCGCTGACAGACGGACGGACGGACGGACAGACAGCGGAGGCTTAGTAATGGGGTTCCGTTGGTTACCCTTCGGGTACAGAACCCTAAAAACTGCTGGACCGATTTTCATGCTGGTTTCACCAATGGATAGAGTGGTTCTCGAGGAACGTTTTAGTAAACAATTTGTGAAAAAAACATGGTGCAGGCGGAAGAACACTGCCCCAGGGTGACGGAATTGTTCGATAGAGTTCCTGCGGACTTGAAACGCCTAAGCCATTCGAAGGTACACGGATGGGTTTTCGTCAGTAAGAGTTTGACACTCCCTCCTGCTCCGTCTAGAGCGGGAGGAGTCATTTGATGATTTCCCGACAAAACAAAGAAGGTGGACGAAAATTTTAAGGTATTTTATATGAAATCTATTTGCTAATAAGTGAATGGTTTGATAGCAAAACTGGGACTTTTAGTCTCTTCATTCCGATCTTTGTTCATTGTCAGAAGGCCAATTAACTAATATTGAGCATTTTTTCTTAAATCCTCTTAATAACTAACAAGAAAAGAAACCCTTTTGTAGTTTTCTCTAACGACAACACATCGCCATCGCTGCGAAAGGCTTATCTCGTTCCAAGTGAGTTGTCACAGAGTAAAAACAATTGCTTATCATGCTACCTAGCAATATTTGTACTCTGTGGCTACCGGGGAAGCGCTTCCGACCGACACGCTTTCTTCTGTGGCATAGCTAAATTGTTACGTGTGCAGTTATGTAAACATAATTTGTTTATGTGTTTGTTTGTTTGAAAGTGTTATTGGGTTTTCTATTGCGAAAATCTGAGTAAGGTCTTTGGATTCTGGGTTTATGCCCGTTGTCCATGGCCCACGGAATTTAAGAAGAAAAACGGGCGCATAGACTTTCTACGTAATACTAAACGGTCATAATTCGAGGTTTGGCTCTCGCCTATTTCCTTCTCTAATATTGAACCGATTTAAAAAATATTTCACAAACTGAATAAGAAGGATGTTTACTGTGTCCTGATGTTTTTCTTTTTTCATTAATAGTTGCCAAATTTGTACACTAGGGCCCTGTTGACAACGGTTTATCGGACAACTTCGAGCATTTTTTGAGGGTTCTTGTGCTTATACGGTTAATATATCATCAAAAAGAAAAACGGCATTACAACTGGACCGAAATCAAGTGTTCAGCCTCACCAACCTCTCCCCATTTCGAATATGTCGTAAACTCCATCATAGCAAATCAACGAGCAGGTAAGTAGTTAGTACAACTTGCTCTACAATACAATTGCAACGAACCAATCAGCGCTCCCCAAACCTCAACAACAAAGCGATCAGATGATTCACGATCAGACGCGCTTCCTGCCGACCTTGACTGATCGTCTGCATGCCACGTTCGTGCCTGATTGGCTGATGACGAGTATTGTTTAAGAAGTTTGAATTAGGAACATGATGTTGTATGATGATATTAGAAGGCATTGATGCAAATTGAGTATGCCAGGAATGATGATTCTTGGAGCGTTAAACCTTAGCCAAGTTTTGTGGTGATCCTCTAAAAAAAAGGACTTAGGAAATGGTTAAAACTGACCACGTGATATTACAGAACTGCATGTCAATTAAATACATTTTTGACTCTTCTATAGCGTTATCGCTTTCACTTTGTCTTTTAAAGAAAAAGTATCTATTCTATTCTATATTTATATATATGGCAAACAAAGCCGATGCCGAGCCGATTCTGTTAATGTCTAAAGTAGATTGGAAAAATAAATAGTTTCGTTGGAAAAGTATGATCAATAGTTGATAGGCTGTTAAGATGGCGTCTAATTCTGTCAAATTCTTGACAAACAAGAGTCATTAAACACACTCATAGAGCTTACACATGTCTTACGAGTTGATTTAACTTGACATCTTCTTTCTTTCCTATGACCAAAAACTCTGAAACTAAACAGTCCAAGGACACTTATTTTTAACACGATCACCAACTAAGCTGCTAGTGACGTACATACCTAATCCCCAAACTTACAAGTCAACCACAAACTAGTACATATAATTAGAACAGAAATACAAACCCAACAATATCGCGTTACATTTAATTTCCTGAGAGGTAAGTTTGAAATAGATTTTCCTGCCCATTATGAAATATAATAGTTATAAGTCGAAAGGTACACGTGGTATTACGGCTTCTCTATCGGGAGCCAAAGCCGCTGTAAGCCGGCCAGGCGATGTCACTTCGTAAGCCGCTTCCATTTTTATTTTGGGGCTATGAGAACAGCGGGTAGATGAGGAAGAGAAAAATAGCCAAGAATATCTTAAAGGCATAAAATAGAAAAAGAAACATGCATACGGTATTTTACATTCTTTCTCATTCCAGAGGATCATCGGCAATGATAGGGTTAAGCCCGCCACACATTCCCAACCACTGCAACTCCTGAAAGCCAGAATCAAAGTGGCGACCACCAGAAAAACGCCGAGCCATTGAAACCCGACGAGTCCCGGAGAAACGATTCAACTGTCTTGGATCCTGCAACGAAATGAATCAGAAAAGCACAGCAGAGGAGTAGGAAAAAAAATATATATATGTAATTTCCACTTCAATGACAGGCTCGTCGAATCGAAGCTCTAAAGTCTTGAATACCTATCGACGCCTAGCAGTAGTACCTATCTAATGCGTTTGTCTTATATATTTTTAGCCACCGTCCTTATTTTGGTGCTCTGAATGGTTTCTAAAAGTTTGTCCATCTATTTTAATTGAACTTTATATATTTTCTTGCCAAAGTCACTTTGGAGTGTGCAAAGGAGTTTATACAACGAGATTGTCCCGTCATTTTCCGAATTTCATAAAAACATTTTTATTCCACATTGTTCTTCTGATCATAATTATTTTATGAACGAGCTATACAAATCCATCTAGAATTTGTAAAAGGTTAGATTTGGGAAACCAAATGTTTGTGTCTGACAAATTGTCCTAATTTAGTACTTATGTTTATGATCATTTTGTGCAATATATGTATACTCTCAGTTCAGTTAGTATAGTCTATTTTAAGTTTCCTTCTCTGTCTCTCTACACACTGGTGTACGTTATTTATCCCACTTTTCTGTTGGAGGTCTGCTGGAAGAAATTGCTATTGAAATAAGCAGTACCTTTGTGCTCTTTGGTTTGTATGCTATCTTTTGTAATTTTATTGTGTGTACATAAATAAATAAATAAATAAACAATATTATATTTGCAAAATTTACGTTATAATAGTAATTTATTTCAGATTCCCACGGAATAAAATGATAGAATATACAAAACATTTTCGGTACATTAGGCACCAACCACTTCATATATTATTTGTAATTAAATGTCACAGGTGACTAAATTCCAATTTGCTAGTTGTAGTTAAGTTTAAATTGGACGCTGACTAATAAATACGTGGCCGCGGCAAATTGAGTGACATACGACCTCCGCGTGATTGTTTCATTAGTTTGCCCATGTTCAGAAGAATTGGGTTTCGGAGCCTTATTAACATAACAAATCATCGATCCTTCTGAATCCTTAAATTAAAACATATTCTTAAGTAGTACGTTTCATAAATTTTAAATCTTGGTAATGTTACCTATTTATTAATAGTTCCGTACCCAAAGGGTAACGTCCGTCAGTACGTCAGCGGGCTGAATCTCAAGAACTGTAATAGGTAGACAGTTGAAATTATACGGCGTGTATGTCTATTGCCGCTATAAAAACCAATAATAAAAAGATAAATTAAATTCAAAATTAAAGGGGGCAATACAAGAAAAGCGTTTTTTTTTATGATACGGAACCCTTAGTGTGAGAGATCGACTCGCACTGGGCCAATTTTTCCCGTGGTTTTTCCAGTTATTTCAGAGGAGTCACAGCTTTACAGGACCCTATACCCAGGATAAAGGTATCTTACAGTGCTCAATGATACTTTAGTTTGTGAAAGCATTTTCGTAATCAAGTAAGTTTGCTTACTTCCAAAGATTATTTCCAACAAAAAAATCAATTTAGCTAGTTTACATCGAAGTTTCCTCATTATCCTTTTTTGTTATTTACATTTATATAGGCAATTTAAAAAAAAAAATGAAAAGGTTGCAGTGACCTTGATAATTATAATCAAACAAACAATATCGCTTCTACAACGTTTCGCCGATACTCGCTACTCTCCTAGCCACTCGTGTCAGACGCCTTGACACCCAGTTGATCTCGGTTTAATTGCATCCGAGCCACCGATAAAAATCAAGGGGACACTGTTGACGACGAATATTCACTCACTAAACACTGGCTGGTGGAACTTTTAAAAGGATTCTCCTGTTCGTTGAATTGACGTTCGAGTTTTGAATTTTATGATTGCGATCGCTTTTTGTTTTTTTTTTTCCGGGAAAATTTCATTGGAGACGATTTTTCGGGTTGCATTTATAAAAAGCCTTTTTAGCAGGTATCACACTAAACACGAAGGGTTCCGTACTATAAATCGAAAAAATCACATCTCTTGTATTCATATTAATTAAAAAATAAAAGGGTCTGACACGGACGGACGTATAACGGTTTTTAGGGTTCCATTGGTTACCTTTCGGGTAGGGTACCCGATAATCCGATATGCTGTAGCTCCAGGGTAGCCCGCGAAATTCAAATATTTTTATGTTTTTTGCAATTTGCCGGTCAGTGTGAAGCTGTATGTGGACCAAATGCGATCCGCGACCGTAACGCGTATTTATCTAAAGAATTATAACCATTTTAATCATCAATATAGCCCTCTAAGTTCATGTAGTTCGAAATAATGAATATTTCAGAAATAATCATTTGGTCCACATACAGCTTCACACTGACCGGCAAATTGCAAAAAACATAAAAATATTTGAATTTCGCGGGCTACCCTGGAGCATTCACCTTAAGATTGAAAAACAGTTCCGGAAAGAAAGCCGATTTTTTCGATTTTCTCTTTGAAAACTATGGGATATTTTATGCAGTAGTTTCTTTTTGAAAATCAAGGAATTTTGGATGTTGTTTAAAAAGCATGTAGGTACCTAAAATTACATCTTTTCTTCTTATATCGTGTTTTCAATTTTATTACATACATTTAATAGTAGCAAAGAAATTTATCGTACAAAGCACTAGCTTTATGCATTTCCCGTTCCCTGACATTTTAAGCTTATGTCACCTACCCGGAGTTACACCTGCCAACAAAATATATCGAGTATCGCTAAATGTACCGAGAATATCTCACAATGCAATACGCAAATAGCTTGTCGTTGTTCGGTTTTAATCTGCATAAGAGCACTAGCTAGATGTGGATATATTTTCGCTTGATTGTACCTATGACATATATCACTGACAGTCGCGGCCACACATGTCAGTGTTGCATTTGGTTTGTCTATGATGTGACCGCGACAGTACCTAATGACTTTTTTTCTTTTTTTTTTATAATGCCCGTCGCTGACACAGGCAAAAGTTTTTTAAGCTTAGTTTCACTTACTAATTTTATTTTTTCTTTATACTTGTTTTTAATTGTGTATTTTACAATAATGTAATGTTATGTGCGTCTGTTTGGAAGGAATAATCTATTTTCGCAAACTTGACGTGTTAAAGTGTTTGTAAATCCCAACATATACGAGGTTATGAATATAATTCTATTTAATAAAATCTCTCTACTTAATATTATAAATGCGAAAGTTTGTGAGGATGGATGAATTTTTGTAACTCTTTCAAGTCAGAACGCCTGAAAGGATCTTCATGAAATTTGGCATAGAGGTAGATTATAGTCTGGAATACCACTTACGTGGAATATGTTCCCTAGGGATCACGCAGGCGAAGCTACTGACAGAAGCCAGTTTATCATTATTTAACATTTAAAGCCTGACTAAAACCCCAATTAATAAATTGTGCGATCTCATAACTGTCGCCATCGTTTAAGCCTCCCCCAGACGAGACAATAGGACGCGATGCTGCGACATGGTCGTTGAACAATAATTCCTATGAAAATGACCGTAAAACTACATGTATATAAACACACCTTTAACCCCGAGATTAGATCAACTAAAGAGTTGGTATTAATGTATTCTAGGTGGTAACAAATTAAATATACTTACTCAAATACTCAAATAAAACGGAAGGTTGGTTAAAAAACAACCTATGATTTAAAAAATTTCATGAACGACACGTTCATGTAATATTGCCGCACAATCTACCGATACCGTATTACAGCGGTTAATCAACCAATCATGATCGAAGGACGTTCGTCCCTGCCGGCCTATACCCACGTCTTGTTAACGATGGCGGCCATTTTATTTGAGAATAATCAACGCCGTGATGCCAGTATTTATGAGAAAATTGAGACGAAAATCGAAAAATAGGGTATGGTGATTTTGTTTAAAAAATTGGTTGTGCGTAGGACGTATTATAGATTGGTAAACACCGGTAATGCCATGGATTGTTATATTTTGTAGAAGTCACAAGTAAATAGAGAAAGAGAGAATACTTATATTTTATTCTGAATGATTTCACGCGGTTCTTGCAAAACACTATCAAAAGCTAGTTGGTTTATACGCCCTATGTCAGATACGCAAAATGCCAGGCACGCATTTTGTCAGAAATCGCAGAATGCCAGATACGTAAAAAGCAAATCTCAAAATGTCAGATACGCAAAAAGTCAGAAAAGCAGAATGCCAGATACGCAAAAAGTCAAAAACAGATCAGATATTATATTAGATACTTTTCGTTTTTAACCGACTTCAAAAAAAGGAGGAGGTTCTCAATTCGGTTGTATTTTTTTTAAGTTTGCTTGAATATACCACATGAACGTTGGCCAATTGCGTGAGTGCAATTTATAGGTACTCAGAAATCTTTTTCTAGGCATTCTTATCCTGGCAATATGCGTATTTGACATTTTGAGTATCTGACATTCAGCGTTTACGGCATTTTGCGTATTTGTCGTTATGAGTTTCTGACGAATTGTGACTTAGACATTTTGCGTATCTAACATAGGGCGTATAAACCAGCTAGTTTATTATAATGATACCTTTATAGCACTCCCATCAAATGCTTTTCGATCAGGTACACCTTAGTGTGCGTCTGATCCCTCACACCAAGCCCATTTCTTCAGTCCTTCAACTTAGTATTTAACTCGAATTACCTGAAACAAAAATACACTTAAATTAGTACAGAGAACACATTTTTAATTCAACAGATGTTAAGGAAAATGGCCGGCTTAGTACTTCAGCAGGAAAACTTAAGGCGATTATAGGATTATGTAAGATGGGCAGCTGCTTTCATTTATATTATACGTTAGTCACTTGAGCTGGACGTAGAGATCATGGCTATATTTAGTTAGGACGTTCTATGAGTTAAGTTGGAATTAAGTTTGGTAGAGAACGTGTTGACGAAATTTAAAAAAAATAATGCAGAACGTAATGAAGAAGAATGTGTGAAATATGGTTTGAAGAATAAAGCTCCCGCAGATACGATGCGATTATGCGATAACGGTATTTTTGGTGATTTGTTCAATAGAATTCCTAGTTAGGTACCTTAATTTTGAAACAAAAAAGCACCATCTGATAGTGTCGTTTTATAAAGAACTAGGAAGTAAGGATATACTTTTTGTAAACTTACAGAAAATGTTGATTTTTTTTTTATAAACTGATTCATATTTTAGAGCAGCTAATGTCTTTAATTCATACATAACGAATAGTATATTTTCAAAAATTCAATGAACCAGTTTTAGTTTTCGTCCAAATAGGGCCTGAGACTCCATTGAGTTTTTTCAATATTTTCCATAGTTTCGGATTTGAACATACACGCCCACTTGGTGGTATTTCACCCTGTAGTGTAGGTGGGTACCATAAGGTAGACAAAATATTCCTCCACCAATATAGACAAACACAACTCGTACTAAAACTGCAGTTTGTGCGGGCATGCTAATGGCTGAGTTTCGCGGCACGTTTGTGTAAGTGCCGCAGTCGGAGCCGCGCTAATGACAGCCACACGACACACTGACGCTGTACTCAGTTTAATAGCGACGTGCTGTAACCGCTGCTTTGGCTGTTTTAGTCTTGTTCTTGAGTCGTGTGCTGTCTAAGATCTGGGAACACGCATGTTTTCATACCTACAGTTTGACTGTGATTGTTCATTACCAACAGAACTGGTGCCAATGCCTAGACGGTGGTTTCATGTACGAGAATTAGAAAAGTAGCCAGATACATGATGATGGTTGACCACAAGGTAGCACGCTATACAGTAACTGGGTTCAGTAGGGGCAGTTGCTTTATGTAAAACTCGTTGACCCGCGCAAACTCCTATTGGTCTTAGCGTGATGATATACATATAGCCTATTGCCTTCCTCGATAAATGGGCTATCTAACAATGAACGCGCTAATCTAAGGAAATACTTTTCCGATTTGAAACATTATTTCAGTGTTACCAATAGGAGTGGAGCAGACGAAGTTGCGCGGGTCAACTAGTAATATTATATGCCACCGATGTAGCCACCTACTTGGCCCTAACAATCTAAGGACTTAACCGTCGAATCGAAAAGAAGAAGACATCCTCTTTACTTCACTTTACAATTAGCAAGAAAAACAACGCAAGTAGGCATAGTATTTCGCGCCCACAGCAGTCTAGTCATGCGGTATCGCGACTCGCTAAGTGCATCGCGTCATAACATTGACACTTACATTCTCGCACTTAGCAACGTTTAGCCGTAATAGGTAGAATGCCTGTCTTCTAGTCTCGTTACAAGTTAACTTCGTGACTTGGAACCTATACTAATATTATAAAGTTAAAGAGTTTGTTTGATTGAACGCGCTAACTTCAGGAAATACTTGCTCGAATTGAAAAGATATTTCAGTGTTGGACAGCCCATTTGTTCGAAAGAGTCACCGCGGCCCTGGAACATTCAGGGTATTAGGAGGAACGCGGATGGATTTTAGTCAGTAAGAGTCTGACTACCTTCCGCTCCACCCAGAGTGGAAGGGAAGTCATTTGATGACTTACCATCCTTAAAAATTGGTCTGCTCCCGAAATAACCATTTAAAATACGGATTTAAAAAAATCTACTTCAGTATTTGACTCCATGTTTTGGGGCGAACTTACTGGCATGATTGTTTTAAAATTAGTAATGCAAAGATACATAGGTACACCTACATTCCAAGAACGGTTTATTAATACTCGTACAAACACCAATTTTGAACCGTAACTTGGCAAAATAAACGAGGATTTCATACTAGCGACCCGGAAACAGAAGACAGACTTTATGGCTGACATTCTTACAACAGATACATAGGTAGTATTCGCGTTTACACTGGTATTTACTTAGCATTTTGTGCAACGCGTGTGTTCTTATGTCAAATAGTTTATGGTATAATGTTTGCATTCCTGTAGAGGCGTAGGTTAAATTTGAAAATTATGTAGCTTTGTACATTTCGGCATAATTGATGACGTGAAATATACATGCATGTATTGTGGTACAAAGTGAATTTTTACCTGAGCGTAGGTACGACCGGGTTTCAAGTCTCATCGAGTCGTTTGAGTCGTGATTTATAAACAAACTTCTGAACATACAGATTTTCACTTTTTCTATAATGTTAATATTTATAAGCAGGATATGACTAAACTGTAGATTAGGCTTTTGGTTCACACTTTTAACAGACCGATGCTTTTTCGCACAAATCTTCCACATTCTTACAGTTTCTGAAGATATCTTTAAATTGTATTTCCAGCTACACCCATAAATATGGCTGCAGAAGCAATTCTACAAAGTAATCCCGATGTATGACCGTTATAATATGTCGATGGACAATTTATTTACCGTAGAGCCTTTTACGACGAAATTAATAATATAAATTTAGCCCTTACAATGACATTGTAGGGGAGCTTAACGTATTGTAATTAATTATTATATAGCAGGTGTATCTTTAATTACATTACAGTAGTCACAAGGGTTACAGCTGAGTTCAGTTATGGGTTCGATTCACTGCTCTGGAAGTATTTTATGGTGTATTAGATTATTATAAAGTTTTAGGCCTCTGCCTCGAGTTTTGCGGGCCGCGGGGCGGTGGCGGCGGCAGCGCAGGAGCGGCAGGATCTAATATGTAAAATCAAATGGGCCAACCTTCGAAAAGAGCGGCGCTGAAGTGGCGCGAGGGCGGGCCACGAGCGGTGCACGCCAGTCGAGCGGTGACCGACCACGCGTCTGCATTGCAGTGTTGTGCAAATTATTTTCTTCTTTTACCCACAATAAACCGAGCATTAAGAATAAATTTGAATCAAAAAAATGTTGTCGCCGTTCAGACATTTCGTTTGCGAATAAAAACAAATCTCTCGACGACACAACCACGAACACAACACTACGCCGCTATAGTGCCGCGCAATCTGCACGTTGCCCGCCCCGCTCCCACACCGCCTCCGCCCCCGCTCCGCTACCCGCAAAACTCCAGGCACAGTCCTTAAGATTAAGCTCGTAGGTAGCCTTCTACCAGGGTTGTGGAAGTTGTTCAAAAGAGACACCGCGGCCCTGGAACGCAAAGGGCATTAAAAAGAACACGGTTGAGTTTTATTCAGTAAGCGTCTGACACTCCCTTCTGCTCTACCCAGAGCGGAAAGAGTCATTTGATAATTTACCATCCTTAAAAAAAGTAAGCCTGGTTTTAGCAAGATTCATCTCCCAATGAACACGACTAGTATCACCGTGGAAATGTGGTGTGTGTGTGTCTACGTTTTATATCTTTTTGCCCCGCTGCTGACCAAAGGTCTCCCCATAGTCTTCCACTCTTCCCGGTTGTTGCTCACTCCAACCAATCCATCTTCTAACTGCCTCCGTGGTCGAGTAGTTTAGGCGTTTGACTGGTGACGCGGTGGTTGTGGCTTCAATTCTTACTCGAAGCATACTTTGTAAAGTTGTAAACTAGGACAAGGCAGGCTTGAATCACCTGATTTTCTGATAAAAAGATGATTCCGTAAGCACGGAAGCACTTCGGAAGGCACGTATAAGCCAGTGGTTCCGGTCGTCAAATAAACCATGACAGAGGCCCTTGTGGCGGTTTAGAAACTCTGACGCTAAGGAGTGTGGTGTCGTTAGACCTTACTGCCCACATGAGAAGAAGAAGACCAATTCATCATGAACGCATAGTCTTCACGCCAGCGTATCCTAGGCCATCCTCGGCGACCACGCCCGTCGCCTGGCACCCACTGGGTAACGACTCTGGCCCATCTGTCCTGATGCATTTTACTTAATTATTTAGGATAGGACTAGCTTTCGCCAGCGGCTTCACCCGCGTGGTCCCTAGGGAACATACTCCCGGGATAAAAAGTAGCCTTTATCCTTTCTCAGGCTCTAGACTATCTCTGTACCAAATGTCATTTAAATTGGTTCAGTAGTTTTGGCGTGAAAGCGGGACAGGCAGACAGTTACTTTTACATTTATATATAATACTAGCTGACCCGCGCGGCTTCGCTCCCGTCCATCAACCTACCCTACCTACCCTACCTACCCTACCTACCCTACCTACCCTACCTACCCTACCTACCCTACCTACCCTACCTACCCTACCTACCCTACCTACCCTACCTACCCTACCTACCCTACCTACCCTACCTACCCTACCTACCCTACCTACCCTACCTACCCTACCTACCCTACCTACCCTACCTACCCTACCTACCCTACCTACCCTACCTACCCTACCTACCCTACCTACCCTACCTACCCTACCTACCCTACCTACCCTACCTACCCTACCTACCCTACCTACCCTACCTACCCTACCTACCCTACCTACCCTACCTACCCTACCTACCCTACCTACCCTACCTACCCTACCTACCCTACCTACCCTACCTACCCTACCTACCCTACCTACCCTACCTACCCTACCTACCCTACCTACCCTACCTACCCTACCTACCCTACCTACCCTACCTACCCTATCTCTCAAGTTGGATCGAACTGCACATGGTGTGCGAATTTTATTATAATCGGTTAAGTGGTTTAGGAGTCCATTGAGGACAAACATTGTGACACGAGATTTATATATATTAAGATTAGAAAGGAAGAAATAATAGTCTGGAACAATGTATTTGTATCTATTTTGAGTTGGAGGTTGATAGCTGCACCACAGTATCTTACTTTGATAGCCATCCTCGCTTTTCCTCTGTTATTATTTGAACATCTATGTTGTTCCAAATAAAACCATCATCTTCCTGCCCTTATCCCATGTTATTTGGGGTCGGCGCAACACGTTTCATTCTTCCATTCTGTTCTATCAGTCGTCACTCTATCACTAACTCCCTTTTTTTTTCATATCGTTCCATACACAATCCATCCATGTTTTCTTTGGCCTTCCTCTCCCTCTCCATCCATGCACATTTATGTTCATAACTCTTCTAGTTACAGGCCTTTTATCCCTCCTCTTCACATGACCATACCAAGACTTTAACTTTTCCATCACTTAAGCGATTCCCTTTTAACTTTTCCGTCACTGGCGCCACTTTTAAACTACCTCTAATGTACTAATTTCTCAATTTATTCATACACGTTACTCCACACATCCATCTCAACATTCTCATCTCCGCTAGATGCAATCTATTTTCATCCGTCTTTTTCGCAGCCCAACATTCTGATCCATACATTACGACAGGTCTTAGTTCCAAAAAACCAAATAATACAATAAACGCGTGATATTATGTAATTAACGATATTAATTTAATTAAGCCTTTCCTTTAATTGATAGCTAACAAATGACAGGAGCCGTATTTCACTCAAACGTTAACTTATTGCGTGGACAATTAAGATTTATCAAATGGTTTTTACTGGCTTGTCAGTAACACAATTAGCGAGAAATCGGTAACTATTTATATTTTCATGTGTCTGAGTATCGTCAAACTTTTTGTGGTTTTCGAGAGACGAAAGTGAAAGAAGTAAATGTACAGTCTGTGACCAACCATATTTAACCCAGTTG
This sequence comes from Lacanobia oleracea, assembly GCA_950371165.1. NCBI lineage: Eukaryota > Metazoa > Arthropoda > Insecta > Lepidoptera > Noctuidae > Lacanobia > Lacanobia oleracea. The sequence continues at coordinate 1,951,507 of OX493386.1, read as the reverse complement.
ACTTTTATTCGCTAACAGTCAAGTGGGCAAGATACTGTTGGTCACAGACCCTACAAGTGGTACTTCTTCTGCGTGGACTTCAGATCGGAATAAAAAAGTACTGTGGTCCACGCCAGATAAACTTGCAACAACGGTCACTGCTTTTTCCTTACTTTCTTTCTTTCTTAGGTACCTGGACAATAAAACATGAATCGTTTTTTCATTACTAACTTTTTTTTTTTAAGTATTTCTGTTTTTGGAATTAAGTATATCAATAAATGTAGGTGGGTCAATAACCGTTATTGCAAATGTATCTGGCGTCGACCATATAGGTACTATAATCATCTGCCTAGCCTTTCCCAACTATATTCGGGTCGGCTTCCAGTCAAACCGGATTTAGCTGAATACCAGTATTTTACGCGGAGCGGCTGCCTACCAGACCTCCAAAACCCATTAGGTAACTGGGTAACACGGTACTTCATGGCGAGACTGGAGTCAGATTTATTGGCTTCTGACAATCCGTAACGACTGCCAAAGATCTATAAATGACAGCCGGTACCAACGGTTTAGCGTGCTTTCCGAGGCACGGAGGAAATTTGGTACGTTAAGATGGTCACTCACTCACAGACCAACCTTGGCAAGCGTTGCTTAACCTTGAAGATCGACCCATGCGGCTGTTATTATCTAGCCACGAGCTCCTCAGTCGACCACATACTATATCTGTGCCAAATTTCAATGATTTATCAAACATACATCCATTACATCCTCATAAACTTTCTCATTTATACCAGTACGATTGTACTCAGATTGCCGTCTTCTAGACGGCAATTGGTATCTCCTTTATCGTCATCTTTAGGTGTCGAAATATCTTCTCCATAACGGTAAATTATGGCATCATTAATTCTCCCTAACGGCTTTTTCCAAAAGAAAATATACTTGAAGAATTATCAACGCTCTCGTTTTCAAGAGTGGTACTTTAACTTATGCCGAAAATAATAAAACATTAAAAAAAATGCATTAAACTAATTGTTTAACATCTTTGGCTTACTAAAATGCCACTAACACTTATCAAAAGAATATCTATGGAGTACCTACTTGACTACATAAAACGGTTAGAATTTACCTACCTTAGAGGTTAGACTTTACTTACCTTAGATTTGACCTAAACTTACTGATATGTATTTATTTATTTATTTTAAACACTTTCAACACAAAAATGTACAGAGGCGGACTTAATGCCATAGGCATTCTCTACCAGTCAACCTTTGGGTAATGCAGAGAATAGTCGTAGGTGCATGCAATAAAGAAAATTTAAAGCGATTTACTGGATTTCTTCCAAAAAAAGGAATAAATATTATTAATATTCCTACCATAACCTGACTTTTAACTATTCTAAAACAAGTACTTCAAGATTTTACTTTTTTTTTTAAAGAATTTGGGGCTCAAAACTGTTACGGAAATTGTCACAACTATTTCACTTCTACGAATCTATCTGTATCACTCGATAAAAATAAGATGAAGATGTTACCTTTAGTTAATACAAGAAATACAAAATACCATAACATTTTATCTTTAGTTTGCATTATTTTAATAATTTTCTGTTATCTCTGGTCTAGTAGACGCAAGCGTCTTCTGAGCGCCCGAACCGTCCGCCCGTCCACGGTTCGAAACCCGATTGCGGAAAAGTGTTAAATATTGGGTTTTTTCATCCTTAATTTATGAACAGCAGCCGCCAGTCTGGATTTGTACCTTCTTCTCGTGCAGTAAGGTCTAAAGGACCCCACACATTCTGTGTCAGAGTTTCTAAACCGCCTCAAGGACCTCTGACATGGTTTATTTGGCGACGGCTATTTGGCGGCCGGGACCACCGGCTTATACGAGCCTTCCGAAGCATGGAATCATGATTTGTACCTAATTTATGGTAGGTAAGTAATGTCTCTCCTGCCATAGGTACATTTTATAGTGCAACATTCATCATATTTCATACTTATTTTCGAATAGCAACAGTCGTAAATAACGTTATCTGTCAGCTGACAGCTATCATGCGGGGCTTCGATTGCACGCAAAATGTGAAATGAACAGTTCCATAAGTATTGTGAACTTACTGGCGTATTCCCGCGGTTTTATTTATGTCGGTTACTTTGAATTAACTACTCTTAATTTCGTAGATGAAAATGTACAATACATAGGTACTTTAGTTTATATAACTTGAGCCGTAAATATAGGAATTTAAAACTCATGCCTTCATATTCATAAAGTGACTAGCTTTTGCTCGCGACTTCGTGCGCGCATATCCCGTTTTTTTCCCGTTCCCGTTGGAATTTCGGGATATCCTCTCTTAGTGCTCCCCTACACTCCCCAAGGAACATTTTTTTTTTTAGTATGGGGAATCATCAAATGACTCCTCCCGCTCTGGGTACAGCAGGAGGGAGTGTCAGACTCTTACTGACTAAACCCCATCCGTATTCCTCCTAGTGCCCTTTGCGTTCCAGGGTACGGTACCTCTTTCGAACGAAATCCGCAGCCCCAGCAGGCACTGGCCCTAGCGGGCTCCGTCTTCCGTGCTAACATCTCCTTGAGGTGCGTTGGGATCGCAGCGCGCCGCCGACCCGGGCCTGGCTCTGATCAGACGGTGAGCCACCCAATGCTCGCCGTCGGCAGACTCCCCAAGGAACCTACATACCAAATTTTAGCTTACGACCAGTAATTTCGGCTGTGCGTTGTCTGTCAGTCACTCAATCAGTCAGTAACGGAAGTATTTTATTTAACAATGTACACACATTTAATAAGATAAGAAGAAAAATAGGCACAGAGGTGATGCTTATTTCTATAGAAATCTCTTCCAGCATACCTGCGAAAGGAGAGTAGAGTAAAAAGAGATGTAGACATAGTGTGTAACAGTAGCTAAAATAAAAACTATACATATTAAATATAACATACAATACATAAATAAAATACTAATACATACTATATGATATAAAAGATAAATTATAATACATACCTATTTGCAACTATGTATATTATATTTTAAGATGGCTAATTTTTTTTCAGCCTTGTGTATAAATAATCAAGAGATACTCATAAGTTTATGCGTGAAGACCTAAATTTAACAAGTCTTATTCTAAGTAATATATTGCGAAAGTCGCACGTATTAATCATGTCTGTCGACCACAAATTCCATCAATTAATTTATTAATTAGTATTTAAGGCATTCCAATTAAAGCAAATTGAATGAAATAAATCGTTATGATTGAAGAGTTTAATCCTCAATTATTTTACGAATGGCATTGTTTATTAGCGAGTGAAGATTTTTGTTAAGTTATGATAGTTGTACTAGTGATAGTCGATCTTCAACGTTAAGTAAGGCACGCCGTGGATGGGGAACCACCCTTTACATACTAAGACTATTCCGAGCCTCGGAAAGCACGACAAGCCGCTGGTCCCGACTGTCCTTCCAGATCTTTGATAGCCAGAAAATCTGACACCAGTCTTGTCTAAGACGAGAGCTTAATTTGTGGTTTGACTGCAAGCCGACCACAACATAGACGGGAAAAGCTGGTTGGCTGACTATTTGCGTGGCAAAGGCCTCCCTAAAGTCCTTCTAGGTTGGACATAGTGGAAAAAGACGGCGAATTAAAAAAAAAAATTCAAGTAACGTTCGAATTCCCATGTCAGTCGCAATCTTTCAAAAATGTGAGGAAATCGAGGCTTTTTGATACGTTGAGATAGTTTATTTTTATTAGCGAGTGATTTAAACATAGCCCCCTCGCCTCGCTTCTCCGAGCATGACCGCGAGATTTATCTCTTTATAATGACAATGCCTTGAGTCGGACGGGCGGACGAGAGTGGACTTCTTAGTTCAAGAACTGCGCTCATTTGTACGAGAGCTTAACTTGTGGCGAGTTTTGGGTTAAAGCCAACTGTTTAGGGCCCAAAAGGGATTATTAACTGCTAACTACTAAATAAACATTAAGAATTTAGCTTTTATCTTGTGCGTCGGAAATCCACAATTTAATTCCGCCAATGAACTACAAGACTTATGGTGGTGGAGATGCGTCATCGGTAGGTCTATAAAAGTGTTATGGACATCTTATCCAATACTCATCATCTGCCTAGCCTTTTCCCAACTATATTGGGGTCGGCTTCCAGTCAAACCAGATTTAGCTGAATACCAGTATTTTACGAGGAGCCGCTGCCTACCAGACCTCCACAACCCATTAACTGGGTAACACGGTACTTCATGGCAAGACTGGAATCAGATTTACTGGCTTCTGACTATCCGTAACGACTGCCAAAGACCTACAAATGACAGCCGGGACCACCGGCTTAACGTGCTTTCCGAGGCACGGAGGAAACTCGGTATGTTAAGATGGTCACCCATCCACAGACCAACCTTGGCAAGCGTTGCTTAACCTTGAAGATCGACCCGTGCGGCTGTTATTATCTAGCCACGAGCTCCTCTTATCCAATACTCACACTCACACAAAATGTTTTCGGAATAATTTCATTGTGCGTACAGCTAAGGAATAGAACAGAAGAATAGAATAAAATTTTGCTTAAATAAAATTGACGCTGATTTTCAAATGAACCTTACAAAGGACGAGTGACGGTTCATTTTCATTTATGACAAATGTACATGGTTATTATTATAGAAAAATGTAAATATAAATTATATATATAAATAAAATAAAAGTGTAGAAAATATTTTACATATGTGTGGGTATGATTGCTTGTGCGTGTAATGCGTTCATAAATATAAATCACTGATTGAGACGAATTATACGAGAATCAACAATAGACAAAGGGGTGGAATTCCCTGCTGCAGTCTACATTCCTTGATAGCAACAACCTGGAGTGAATAGTCTACTTCTAGGCAAGCGTGTTCCATCTTCGACCACATCATCGCTTACCATCAGGTGAGATGGTGGTCAAACGTGCGCTTATCAATTAAATAAAAGCATGCGTGCATCCTCATGAGGGTTAATATCGTGTTTATGGAGACTTGTTTACTGCACTGATTAATTCTAAATTACGATGTGTGACTTAATTAAGTAGGTATTATTGTTATAATTAATTAGTGTGAGAAGCTAAATGATAATTTTATCTTTGGAGAAAAAATGGTGACCTTTCAACCTCGCAAATTATAAGGGTACTTACAGCTTCTAGTATCTATAAAATGACTTACTGAAAATAATATGTACCTTTCTTAGTTAGTACCTACAGATTCGTCACTAATATAATAAATCTAAATCTATGCTATGCTTTAAACAGACAAATTGGCTGATTGTTTATTGTTAGTGTTCCTAGTGATTAATCTCTGAATGGGCTGATCTGATTAATTTTTCACTGATTAAAAGCTCTCCTGAATAAAATCCACAATAGCAAAGTCGCGAAAAAAATTCTTTAGTCGAATAACGCAAATTCGTTCTTCTCTACGTGAAAAACTATTGCTTCTAAACGGAGTCTTTCAGATTAGGCATAGGAAATTCCTTTATTAATTTCTTCTCCATTACCAAATCCTTCACACGGAAATGATCACCTAAGTGCCATAAGCATTATTAATTAATTGGATTAAATTGTATTGTAATATGGTAATTTGTAATTTTTTAAGTTGTAATTTTTGTGATTTTATATTTATTAATGTTATGTTTTAATTTAATTTAATTGTAATATTGGGACTTAGTGCCCTAATAAAGAAATTTATTATTATTATTATAAGCTAGCACATACATCACAAAACGACAAAAATGACGTCACTATTCCAGTCGCATTTCATTCCAACTGAAGAGATGACTTCAAACTTCAAACGCATTTCAAAAGATCTCCGCTTCTCCTTCTTTATCAAGGAAACATTAGCCTTGATTTTAAAGGGGTAAGGTTTAATCTCTCCTGGCAAGATTAAATGACTGAATGGAGGGTAGGAAGCAATCCTCATCTTTCACCAACGGAATTTTATCTTTGATTTTAAAGAGGTACGGTTTAATCTTCCTTGGCAGGGTAAAATGAATGGATGGAGGGTATGTAGCAAAATCAGGTTAAGTGTACTTGCTACAGGTGGCATGGCCTTTTACATTTTGCGCTTGTTACTTGATGGGACTTAACGTGGGGAAACTGAAGGCACAGATCTAGGTCTTCTTGCCAAGTTTTATCCTTTGAGCGAAGAATTCTGAGCACTATCCATAGCACTTGGCTTTTATTGGATAAAAAGTGGAGTATTTTTTAAAGAAGATTTTTTAATTTAATTAGACGTTGTTGAAAAGTTGGTTAAGAGATGAAAAGTGGGTTAGACGTCGGGCGAGATTAAGATTGAAAAGTGGAAAAAATATTTTTAGGTGTAACTCTAAAGAACCTGTGTCAGTGGTGCTTTCTAATGCTTGTAATTTTATACATGTATAGCCTCAGGGGACTATCGAGATTTTTAGGGTTCCGTAGTCAAAGGGTATTCATATTCATTTATTTGCGTCCTACAAGGTATTTACAAAAGATGTCATAAAATGGCTTATAGCTAAGAACCGTTGTAGACCCTGTTAGGGCACAGCAAAAGGTATTGTTCACTTAAAAATACAAATAAATAATATTAACAACGAGATAATTTTTTCGTGTAGGTATCACTATTAGAGGTAGGTAATTACATACTTAGTATATAGTACCAACGGAACCCTACGACTAAGCATCCGATGTCCGTCCGTACATAAGTCTGACTGTCAGCGGGTTGTATCTCAAGAACCGTAATAGGCAGGCAGTTGAAATTTTCCCAGATTGTGTATTTCTATTGCCGCTATATCAACAAATAATAAAAATTAAGTTTTATGATATGGAACCCTTCGTGTGTGAGTCCGACTCGCACTTGGCCGGTTTTTTCAGGGATACTTTGTAAAATATAATAACAATACTGTAGTTCTTCTTTAAGATTCGAAATGAGAAGAAATATTCGTCTTAGCTAATTCAACTATTCAGTTTCCTTGCTGGACCGACAGAAACCAAGTTATTTTTCCCACACTATCAATAGCTACTCTATAATCTTTCTTGGAACCGTTCCCCTTGCTCCATATTCATGACTCCTCACTTAGAACTCTGCCTACCCCACAAAGGAACACATAGCTAGCTCTACATTATGCTCCCCAAGAGCTGACGTAAGCGACTGGCAATGCAAGTCTTATGACGTCATCCATAGAATGTGCAGCGCACCATATATTTTACAGTTAAATTCTTGCATTGCGGACAGCGGAAGTTATGAAAAGCATTCCTAGTTTGTTATTAGAATAAAATAATGAAGTATTGATAAATTCTTTAACAATAGGTTATATTCCCATAATAGTCTGAAAGAAATTGTAAAGAAAAGATATGGCATAATCACCACACAAACTATGTAAAAAAAAAAGTAAAAAATTGTTTTCGTCAATTTGATAATACGATGAGAATGCCATAGCTCTTTAACAAAATATCATGCTCTTTTGGCGCAAAACATTATGTCAGCATTCGAAAGAGATATTATTCGAATATGGAAATGCAAAACGGTTAAGAAACTTGACTTCCAAATTGCTACTTCTAACCTTGAACCCAAAAACAGACGTATCTAACATCGGCCATATTTGGAAACAACCAACAAAACGACAGTAATTGAATCCACTCGAACATTCCGTCCGTCCCAGTGATATAATAACGTTTTTTTTTTGCTATCATAACAATATCGCGGCCGTCAAGCTTTCTGAGACAGTTTTTCTGCTGACGATAACAATCAAAAAACTATATAATCAATGAAGTGAAACATCGCGTGTAAGAATCTTTGCGTCTCGCTTCGCATCACAAAATGTTGAGAGTTCAAGGCAATGGTGATACGCGAGAGGGGATGGAGATAAGGGAATACTTGAGTAAAACAGAGATAGGTATTTTTTTTGGTTGGGAAGTCTTCAAATGACTCCTCTCGATAAGGGCGGAGCGGAAGGGAGTGTCAGACTCTTACTGACTAAAATTCACCCGTGTTCTTTCCAATACCCTTTGTGCTTCAGCACCGTGGTAACTGATCATCTGCCTAGCCTTTTCCCAACTATATTGGGCCGCCAGTTCCGCTGGATTCAGCCGAAATCTAGTATTTAACTGAGTAACACGGTACTTCTTTAGCAAGTCTGGTGTTAGGTTTCTTCGATTCTGGAAATCCGTAACGACGTATATGCCAAAAATCTACAAATGACAGCCGGGACCAATGGCTTAACGTGTTTCCCGAGGCACGGGGGAGTCTCGGTATGTTAAGATGATGATGACCCATCAACAGACCCCTTCGAACAATTCAATTCCGGACTTGGCAGATCAAGAGAGAGAGAGACGGATAGATAGTGATGTCGCAGTAGGTAAGTATTTTATGAAAGTGTACAGCAGTTTCTGAGTGTTGATTGAGTATGGATGTTTGGATTATGCAGTGAGATATTGTTTTAAGTGGAGTCGTTTTGTTTTACTTTGAGAAATGGAGTGGAGTTTCCGATTCTTAAGATGTCAAGTGTAAACTTGAACGGATTATAGCAGAGAAAACAGATGTTTTCTGGATGGATAATAATGATAATAAATTTGTTTATTTCTCACCACAATATTATGCAATAGGTACATCAATTAAATGTTATGATTATAATTTATCATTGTGGGAGACTGGTGTCTGAGCTAAGCTGCTAGCCTGTGTTTCGGGACACCAGTACCCCTATTCTGTAAACACATTTTCGTGTCTCGACAGCGGAATCCGAGGTGAGTATCAAATTACATACGTCAAATGCCTTTATGTTGTGTGCAATAAAGTTCACTTTGTGAGGTTTGTCACTCAGGTGAAGCTCGATATCCAAATGGTTACTTACAGAATAGACTAGCTGGACTTCGTCTTTTACATATAAATCAGCATTACGTAAATAACATTTGGTTTTTTTTTTCCTACTCCTCGGCTGTACTTTTCTGATTAATTTCGTTGCAGGATCCAAGACAGTTGAATCGTTTCTCCGGGACTCGTCGGGCTTCATTGGCTCGGCGTTTTTCTGGTGGACGCCACTGTTGATTCTGGCTGACAGAAGTTGCAGTGGTTGGGAATGTGTGGCGGGCTTGTCCAAAAAAAAAAAAAAACATTTGGTATTGTACATTGATGGGTGAACCCGAACATAATTATTTTCACAAAGTTAAAAAATACGATGAAAAAAATACGTACCTAATCTAATTGACGTACTCCATTTTTTTTTTCAGAATATTACCCTATTTATACCTAAGTATTTGCTTTGTTTTAATGCAAAATCACTTAAGATAAAGCTTGAATTTTCAATAAAGTTATTCTTGTACATTCTTCTTGGAAGAGAAATGCTTGTGTAAGTACATTTTTAATAGGCTAGCCGTATTTACGAATTTACTGTTATCTTTATGCGAATCCGAGGTTTGTAATATAAAAATAGAAAGGTACGACTGTGATTATATCAAAACCTATTATAAAAAGAGGTAAAACTGTTTGATATATATCATCTCTGGAACTAGTACTTCGATTAGGTACGATTATTCTGGATTACGATGGAAAATCTGTAACACAGGTTTTACCTAGAACAGACATTAGTCTCTTATTACACCAGTATATGCTTGTGATTATGAGAGAAAAAAAAACCAGCCAGGTGCGACTCAGACTCTCACGAGAAGGATTCCGTACCATGAACCGAAACAAACTCGTTTTAATAGTTTTACACACTGTGAAAATTTCAACTGTATACCTAATACAGTTCTTGAGATACAGCCCGCTGACATACAGACGGACGGATGGACGGACGGATGAACGGACAGCGGAGACTTAGTAATAGGGTCCCGTTGATTACCCTTTGGCTACTGGCTTCTTTTCGGATCCTTTGTGGTTAGACATAAAAGTGAACCTAACCTAAATTCTAGACTAAGATTAACTACAAAAACTGAACACAACAGTTTAGCAGACTGAGAAACACAGTTACACAAATGCACTAAAAACAATTAAACCACCACAATTACAACTCATTCATCAATCACAAAACAATGTGCCAAACAAATCAGTCGCCAGAACAAAATCTCCTAAACATTCTTCATCTTAAAACAAAAGAAGTTTGCATCTCATTTAACGGTACTTGCTGAGGTTTCCAACTGACGTCACGGGCGGTGAAGTGAGGAGGGGTCAAGGGTCAACGCTTACGGAGTTAGGAGCAATTAAAATTGAGTTAGAAGATGGGACAGATGTAGTGGCAGAGAGATTGTTGACAGTCGTTGATATAGTGAGATTGAATGGGATTACTGGGAATTAAGATAACGTAACATAACATTTAGTTGTGAATTTGTGATGTTCTCACCAATGGAGGTGGCATAGCTCAACATTAAGAGGAAATGCTGACGGCGACTTTGTATGTAAAAAGTCATGATTCCAGGTTTGGTTTTCAACTGTTTTCTCCTCCAATATTGGACCGATTTAAGAGATATTTGAACAAGAAGGATGTATACTGTGTCCTTATGTTTTCCTTTTTGATGATTAATTAACCGTATAAGCACTAGAACTCTCACAAAATGCTCAAAATGGTCCGATAAATCGCTGTCAACAGAGCCTTAGTGTACGAATTTGGCAACTACTAATCAAAAACAGAAAACATAGAGACACAGTATGCATCCTTATTATTCAGTTTGTGAAATATCTCTTATACCGGCTTTTGCATACAAAGTCTCGCCGCCAGCATTTCCTCTTAACTACATGTCACTGCATATAGCGTCGTATTAAAAATACATGCACGAATGAAAAGATAATAAAAATAAGCTGAAGTTTCATTAACATTGACAAAGAAGAAAAGGATTACATTGAAACCGAAGTAATCAACATCGGAATGGACGAGAGACGAGTCGAAATGAAAATGTCCCGGACAACGGAGATTGAAACGAAAGATCTCAACAATTCGTGTACTTAGCAATATTTGTGGAACAAAAGATTTTATTGTTGGTTTCTGCGAATAACTTGACGAGTTTTGGTAATTAAATATCGGTATTATTAAGCTTGGTAGAGTTTCTTAATGAGTATGATTTCTTGAGGTTCTGTTTTGGATGGAACTGAATTTATTTATAAGTAAATAATAAATGGCTTTTAATGGACTGGAAATTGAAGTGGCAGTGGGCAGGGCACATTCGCAAAACAGATGGTTGATGTGGCCGAAAAGTTCTGTAATGGCGACCGCGTACCGGAAGATGCAGCGTTGGAAGGCCTCCCACAAGGTGGACTGACGACCTGGTGAGGGTCGCGGATAGGCGATGGATGTGAGACGCACGTCCGGTCCTCTACAGGACCGGTTGTTGTGGCGTGGTGACACGCGCAGGGATTGTCCAGCAGTGGACGTCTTTCGGCTGATATGGTGATGAATGGACTGAACCATGCCATTTTCGCAGTTGTGTGTGTCATACTGAATTAAAGTTTTTTTTTTTTTTTTTGTAATGGGTTTACTCTTGACTCTAGTCTATGTCAGAGATGACAGAGACAAAGCCTACGATGGAGCGAGCTTACCCAGAAGGAGCCTGTTCACTCTAACTTTGAAGAGATTAGGGTTGTAAGTTTCTACCATAGATTATATTTCTATGGTGTCTACCTTTCCTATTATCCTGTTCGTGTTCTGACATTAGCAAGAAACAGTATTCTTCGAAATCTCATTCCTCTTAGCTTTTATATGGTAGATAGTAGACCTTTAAACGGTAGTCGAGCAATTTATAAGGACCTGTGTGTTATGTAAGTAAGAAACCCTAGGAAAATAAATGTTCGTAAGCTCTAGAGCTCCTATAGACTATTTCTCGAATTTCATCGATCACATAAGCTTCAGAGCCCTACTGGCTATTACTCCAATTTCATAGACCTTAGAACGAAACTAGATACTGAAAGCCCTGGGATAATGGAAACTAGTATTACTGAGAACCTTTCGTTTACCGAGAAAAGGAAAATCCCTAAATATGTTTTTCGTGAATTAGTATATTTATTATTAATTTATAGTTGACCCGCGCAACTTCGTCTGCGTCACAATTTTCATGACTGCTCCGCTCCTATTGGTCTTAGCGTGATATATAGCCTTCCTCGATAAATGGGCTATCTAACACGAATTTTTTTTTCTAATCAGACCAGTAGTTCCGCGTAAAACAAATAAACTCTTCAGCTTTTTATATAAGTAAGTATAGATTTCGTAGCAATTGCTTCCTACACTAACAGTTTGCACCAAAGCGAATAGGAACTAATCCACAAAAAATATTGGTTACGTAAGCCGCATGTGGGCTCACGAACGACAATTACAGAGGAGCTGAAGAAATCGCCTTGGCGGATATCGGTCGGATCGCATCATCGTCATCATATCAAATTAATCCCTCTTCACTCGATATTGATTAATAAGCCGGTCCATTCTGTAAATATCGCGTGTATGGCGTTTTAAGCGTTCCGTATCCAAAGGGTAACCAAAATGGTATTACTAAGCCTCCACTGTCCGTCCATCCGTCTGTCTGTCAGCGGACTGTATCTCAAGAACCGTAATAGGTTAAAATTTTCACAGATTGTGTATTTCTATTACCGCTATAACAACAAATAATAAAAATTAAAGTGAATGGTACGGAACTCTTCGTGTCCGACTCGCACTTAGCCTGTTTTTTCTGTTCAAAATCTAAGTGAGTTGTCATTCGCCAACGATGATAAACGAGGAGTCAAGTCCTCGTTCATCGTCGTTGGCTCACTCACCTAGTGCTTTTCATGGTTTCAACAGAACAACGGAACAAAGGTTTTAATTGGGAAAGCCACATTCAAGAAACGCATTCCTTACATATGAGTTAGATAAAACATTTATTTTTTCAACATTTCATCTCCTAACCAAAAGTATCACCACAAAAACAATACGCCATTTTCGCAACCGAAGCTCTCAAGTCACAAGTCGTTAACGGTTGTGCATCAGTGACTCAATAACCTAAAAACTGGCAACATTAATGTGCAGACAAAGGAAGATCGTTAGTGTGTGACACCGAAATGTGGCAACACTGTTGCGACATGTCGTAGGGTTAGCAAACTTGTTTGTATCCTTTCTTTGAATTGGGTAATATTTCGTGAGTGCCAGATTTATTGGTACGATTCTTGAAATTTGAATACGATTTTAGGTATAAAGTCTTTAACGACCCACCCACACGCACAAAACGTTTTGGGAACACATTCATAGTGCGTACAGCTAAGGAGTGGAATTCCCTTCCGGAGTCTGTGTTTCCCGATAGCTACAACCTGGGAGTCTTTAAGTCAAGAGTGAATAGGTTACTTCTAGGCAAGCGTGCTCCATCTTCGACCACATCATCGCTTACCATCAGGTGAGATGGTGGCCAAGCGCGTGCCTATTATTAGTAAAAAAAAAATATGAGAAGTTTTTGTAAATTTTATAAATTTAGTGTTAGTGGATAAATATGAGAAGGCACAGTGAGCTGTGAATTTACCGTATCGTGGGAAAATAAAGCACCTACAAGTCAGTTCGGACGGAGTTTCTTAGCTGCTTCTTCTCGACAGAAAACAATCAATTGGAACAGTGCAATTCGTTCTATTCGTAATATTAGTGACGAAGTAGGTTTATGTGAAAAATAAACTATTAATTCCAAGTTTAGGAACCCTTCCGAATAAATTGAAATATAATTCAGAAACAGGCCGGAAAGAGCAAAAAATTTATAGATTATCTTAATTGAAGACCAAGAAATGGTAATAAAAAAGATTAGCAGTATCTTGCTGAATAAAAATCAGCAAGAAGTGAATACATTGAAAGTCACAGTATAATTATGTCAACATACATTAACATCTGAGAAAGCAATTCGTAATAATAAGCCTGCATATGAAAAAGCGAACCAAAACATAGCATTGCCACCGGTACATGGTGGACATCCCACCCACACGCACAAAACGTTATGGAAACACATTCATTGTACGTACCTACAGCTAAGGAGTTAAATTCTCTGCCAGAGTCTGCGTTTCCTGATAGCTACAACCTGGGAGTCCAGGAGGGAATAGGTGCCTGGGACAGAATAGGTTACTATTAGGCAAGCGTGCTCAGACTTCGACTGCATCATCGCTTACCATCAGGTGAGATAGTGGTCAAACGTGTGCCTATCAACAGTAAGAAAAAGAAGTGAACCAAAACAGCATCAAGTACAAATCTTAATATCAGCCTGTTGATATAGAAAGGCCTCTTGCTGACCCTAAACAGGTGACACGTAGCCGGGTGGCTGATGTGCTCTGACCTACTCCACTTGAGCACAATGACCAATTTATTGACCGTAACAATCGATGGAACTAATTTGTGTAGTCTATCATATGAATGAGCATTATATGTCGAGGATAGTTGATATGTTGTTTGGCTGGCTCGGTTTTGGCGGTATTTTGGTGCAAGGAAAATTCTTCCATTCTTTTTGTTAAAAGTATCTTGAGTTGTGGTAAGTTTAGATCATGATGATGTTTTGGCTAGGCAGTAAGTAGCACTGTCTATAAGTGATCGTATCGAGAGGTCCACCGGTACGCACAAACCGTATAGCTTGGGAGTGGAATTCCCTTCCAGTCTGTGATTTTTGATAGCTACAACCTGGGGTTCTTTATGTGAAGAGTGAGTAGGTTGCTTTTAGGCAAGCGTGCTCCATTTTCGAAAAATCACCTCTTCCTTACCAATAGGTGAGAATGTGGTCAAACGTGAGACTAGCACTAATAAAAAAGGCTTATAATCATATGCGGAGCACAGGATTCTCTCTTTCCTTTCGCGTAGGTAAGAACAGAGTTTACCAATTCACTACGGTCCATGCTTCCTTATGGTGAACATTTATTTTATGAAATTTATCGTGACAGTGATAACTTTATATCATAAAGTTCAAATTAAAAAACCCATGAAAACAAAATACTTCAAATCACTGCCACACCCAGCAATTAATACCAACACTAATCATCATATATTTTAAAGACCTGACAGAGGTAAGCCCTTAGTCTCTGGAAGGTAATATACCGCAATTAAATGGCCGCCTGAGACATCAATCGATGCAGACATCAGTATTCACATCGTGTGCGCGAAGTCGATGGATATTTCATACATAATGTTAGTAACTCATTGGAGAAGAAGGTATGGGATGTAGCGGTTTTGAATTTTAAATAGTGCGACTTTTAGAAACCTGGCCTTTTGCTTACTAACTTTAAGATACAATTTCAGTTTTCTGAATTTCTTTTGTACAAATTTCTTTACAGCTGTTGCCCGCAGCTTCATTCGCGTTCAAGTTTTATTTTTGCACAAAGTAGGCTATAACCGTTCCCAAGTAGCCAACTCCCATTCTACCCCTGAACAAAAATTAATCAAAATCGGTTGAGCGATTTAGTCGTGAAAGCGTAACAAACCAAAAAACTAACTTTCGTATTTATAAGAATTCCCTGCCGGAGTCTGTGTTTCCTGATAGCTACAACCTGGGACTCTTTAAGTCAAGAGTGAATAGGTTACTTCTAGGCAAGCGTGCTTCATCTTCGACCACATCATCGCTTACCAACAGGTGAGATAGTGGTCAAACGCGTGCCTATCAATACTATAAAAAAGAAAACACAGAGATAGTATTGCGTGTTATGCTCAATAAATGTTTGTAGGTATATTTTTTTCTTTTAACTTAGCTATTGTAGGGTTTTGTTAGCTGCACAAAACTTTTCTACACAATATCATTAAACAATTATATGTCAATATATTATATATTTACATAATAATATTACAGACATCTAAACACAAAATAACCTTTATTTCTTTAATATTTCTAATTTCGCTGTCAGTTCCCAACTTACGACCTCATCTAGTTTTTACACTACAAATGCAAAATCACCTCGAAGCGCTTCATCACCAAGGCTCGCATATATTTGGAAGTACGGAACATCTAGCCAGACGACTTCCTATGCCATATCTGTTAACCTTGAGACTTCTACTCGAAATACAAGTCTTAGTTTTTAATCAGCTAACAGGTTTTATTAGAAGCAGCTCATTTTCATATGAGTATGGACGCGTCGTGTGAACTTGGCTTTAAAATAGATGGTAGTTGTGAATGAATGATGACGGTTGATAATGTGCCTTTGATATATTGTTTTATTAAGCGGGTGATATGATATGATAAGATAGTGTTGATCTTTTTCTCATATCGAACTTGTTTGTTTTGCTAGGTCTATTTTGTTTTCATTGGTATTGTACAAGTAACAAATCACGGTGGGTTCTAGGGGGCTACTCTCTAAGCCCGGAGGAACTCGTGGCTAAATAATAACAGCCGCACGGGTCGATCTTTAAGGTTAAGCAACGCTTGCCTTGGTTTGTCTGTGGATGGGTGACCATCTTAACATACTGAGTATCCTCCGTGCCTCGGAAAGCACGTTAAGCCGTTGGTCCCGTCTGTCATTTGTAGATCTTTGGCAGTCATTACGGATAGTCAGAACCCAGTAAATCTGACTCGTCTTGCCATGAAGTACCGTGTTACCCAGTTAATGGGTTGTGGAGGTCTGGTAGGCAGCCGCTCCTCGTAAAATACTGGTATTCAGCTAAATCCGGCTTGACTGGAAGCCGACCCCAATATAGTTGGGAAAAGGCTTGGCAGATGACTCTCTAAGCCCAAAGTCCGTCGATACCCGAACTAAGAATGAATGACAACACGATTTGACAGTAACTGTCACATCGTGATGTCATTTATTCTTAGTGTTTAGGTGATACGAAGTAGAAAACGCCTGTAAAGAAGGCCGAAACTCCGAACTTCGGGCTTAGAGAGTAATCCCCCGACCCCAGTAACAAATCAATGTGTTCAAAAATTTACTCAAACCAGTAATGTAAGTTTTTCGTCTGAAGGTATTCTTGATACGAGAAGCACAAGTCTTGTCTATTCGGACATGGTGAATGAAATCGGTAAAAGTCAGAACAATTTAATGGAAACAAAACACACTGTCGATGCGATGATTCCTGGGTAGTGATTATGAGAATGATGACTGATGCACATTACAGTTCATAAAATATAAAAAAATCACAAGCCCACGATTTCATTTAAAGTAGCTTAAACTGCCATATTCCTTTGAATGGGGTTTAGATATAAGCTGTTCACACTAACGTGACGACAGAAGCCTATGCCGACGGATTTGAGCCACCGAACTGGCGGTGTTGCACTGTGCTGGAGGCTTAGACTCCGGGCAGAGTGAGGAGCTTACGCGGGGGCGCGATTTATCAGCCAAGTGAAAACGCTATTTGAGTCCAGTGGCTTTAGTGCGACTTTTTCAACGTTCTCGATAGCGTTAGCGTAAACGTCAATTTGTATAGAAACTGAATAAGCGCCGTCTGGTGACAATAACGGACAACCTTGTTTTTCTATACAATTTGACATAAGCGAACGTTTACGTTAACGCGATGGAGTGCGTTAAAAACTGGCACTAAGCCCTCTGGCACTTGTCTCACCGCCGGCAATCAGCGAGTAGCGAGTAAAGCTTCTAACTCGAAACGAGTTGGCGAGCAGCGAGTAGCGAGTGAAAAGTTTCGATAGTTTGACGCTCGGCTTTCAGCGAGTGCTTTTGTGCGACGAATTTTACTCGCAATACTCGCTCTGGTCCGCACTATAGGTAGAAATTACCGCTGTTTGGCGAGTTCTGACCGCCAAGCGAGTGTCGTTGAGCGAGTGCAATCTTTGATAGCTCTTGTAGCTGCGATCAACGAAATAAATTTATGTGGCTCTTTTACTCACTCGCGATCTATATCTTCGGTCCCTTTCCTTAGCGAGCAAATAGTCGATAGCTCCTCGCTTCCTCGCCGGCGGTGAGACAAGTGCATAAAAAGAGAGCGTCGCGTCGTGACGGAGCTGGCCTAGCTATCGTCTACTGTTTTACCCTGATTTAACACGTCGAATGGCATCAAAGCTGAATGGAAGTCTTCTTTTCACAGCTACACGACACACACACACAATCACGACATGCATGTTTATTTTAGTTCCGCCTATTTTATCTAAATGTATTATGCTATTTTCGACTTTGCCTAAGTGTCCAATAATGAATATTAACATAATTAAGAATATTAACTACTATTATTAAGAATACATGGCTAAGAATATTATAATTTAAAACAATGAATGTCTGCTCTGCTGCTCTGTCAATTATATAGGTAGTTATTCTTTCATCCTCGCTTGCATCTACCGCCCGCTACAACAATTCGTGTTACTCTATGGCAGGTGGCCATAGAGAAACGCGCCCGCACCTACCATAGAAACCTTACGTACAGCGGGGCCACTCTAGGTATGGCCTTATGTGCAGCTTTGTACGCCAGGACGGCTCGGGAGCTTTGCAGCCGGCCTAGTCTGATAGCCAGGTTATTATTCCGAGTTTCAGGCTGTGAAGCCGAATAAACTGCAGCTAGCAATTTCGACGTATGCTGTGGAATATGATTTTTAATCTTTTGACGACTATATACCAGTAAAATATGTATTATTAAAAACAAAGTTTGTTTTCTAAAACAAAGTGTAGTGCTTCCAAAAAGTTTGCTCTACCTTCACCAGTTTATTTTCCTGAGGTTGGTGTACATAGTGTTGCTGGTTTTCAGCTGAATCCAGTTTGACTGGAGGCCGACCCTAATATGCTATAGGGGATAGGCTAGGCAGATGATGATGATGGTGTACATAGTGTTGTTGCACGAATAACCATTCAAACGACGAAAGGAAAAGTGATACTCATTTTCAACTTGAAAACTCAAGAGGATGTTCCTTGGAATAAGCCTGCAGAAATCTATCCCGATAAAGAGCACTAGCTTTTGCCGGCAACCACTTCCTACACGCATTTACCGGTGTTTCCCGTTCCCGTAGGAAATTTTGGGAATACCTCTCTTTATAGTGCTTTCCTACACTCCCCATGGAACCTATATGAGTACCTAAGTTCAGCTTCCTACGACCAGCAGTTTCGGCTGTACGTTGTCTGTCAGTCACTCAATCAGGCTCGGCAAGGATAACAATTTAATGAAGGATAATAATACCGTAAAAGATTATAATAGTACTGAACTAAAATGGTCACCCATCCACAGACCAACCTTAGCAACGCTTGCCAAGGTTGGTCTGTGGATGGGTTACCTTCTTAACATACTGAGTTTCCTCCGTGCCTCGGAAAGTACGTTAAGCCGTTGGTCCCGGCTGTCATTTGTATATCTTTGGCAGTCGTTACGGACTGTCAGAAGCCAATAAATCTGACTCCAGTCTTGCCAAGATGTACCGTGTTACCCAGTTAATGGGTTGTGGAGGTCTGGTAGGCAGCCGCTCCACGTAAAACACTGGTATTCAGCTGAATCCGGTTTCACTGGAAGCCGACCCCAATATAGTTGGGAAAAGGCTAGGCAGATGATGACGATGAGTAGTGAACTAAAATATCTTAAAACTCAAAGCATTTACTTCATTTACAGGCACTTTCAAAATCAAGTCGAACAGTCAAAGAGAGAAGATATTATGAAGCTAGGTACACGTTCCAAAGCGCAGATATTTGTGGACAAGAAAGTGCAAGAAACTCGCCAGACACTCTTTTAAGTCAAAAAAATAATTACATATATAGTTTTGAAACTGTTTGAATAATAAACACGCGCTGCCCAAAGACAATATATCAACTACATACCCAAAGTTATAAATAACCCCAATCACCAGATTCTTAAACAAACTGACGATGACGGTACAGAACTAAAACTATATTAATGAATAGCTGTCATCCCTTCAGTTCTTCGGCTCGGGTGAATGACCTCAGCTATATCGGGATTGTCTCGAACTGCAGTTGAATCTTGGGACAGTGTCGCCACGATTTTGAGGGAAAAGATTAGTAAGTGAGGAGATTTAGGTCGCGGGGATCGGTGATGGTTGTGCAAAGATTGCAGGTGAATATAAGATTTGAATATTATATTCAGTTACTTCTACGAAAGCGTGTTCCGTGTTCGACCACAACGTCACTTAAAATTTGCTGATACATACATGAGAATAGTTGACCCGCGCAACTTCGTCTGCGTTACAATTTTCATTACTGCTCCGCTCCTATTGGTCTTAGCGTGATGATATATAGCCTATAGCCTTCCTCAATAAATGGGCTATCTAACTCTGATAGAATTTGAAATCGGGCCAGTAATTCCTGAGATTAGCGCGTTTAAGTAAACAAACAAACTCTTCAGCTTTATATATTAGTATAGATTACATGCATACATGAGAATGGGTACTAACTATTAAGGTTAAGCAACGCTTGCCAAGGTTGGTCTGTGGATGGGTGACCATCTTAACATACCGAGTTTCCTCCATGCCTCGGAAAGCACGTTAAGCCGTTGGTCCCGGCTGTCATATGTGGATCTTTGGCAGTCGTTACGGATAGTCAGAAGCCAGTTAATCTGACTCCAGTCTTGCCATGAAGTACCGTGTTGCCCAGTTAATGGGTTGTGGAGGTCTGGTAGGCAGCCGCTCCGTGTAAAATACTGGTATTCAGCTAAATCCGGTTTGAATGGAAGCCGACCCCAATATAGTTGGGATAAGGCTAGGCAGATGACATGAGAATAGGTACTAGTATGGTTATGGCAATAATGGGTTTTCTAGGTTTTACAATTGCACTTCTTTATATTAAAACTAGCTTTTGCTCGCGACTTCGTACGTGCATATCGCGTTTTTCCCGTTCCTGTAGGAATAATCCTTTCTTAGTGTTCCCCTACACTCTCCAAGGAACCTATATGCCAAATTTCAGTTCTCTTCGACAGTCGTTTCGGCGGTGCGTTGTCTGTCAGTCACTCAATAACCCAGTAACGAACAGTTTTGTATATATTGATTGATAACACATGAAAATGCACTTTTAGCTTATACCTTACCAGGTAAACATCATTGTAGATAGCATGGCAATAAAGTTGCAGTTTATCATTTCTGAGCCTTCTACTCTTAGTGCAGTCCAAGATATGGTGTACCTGGTATGGAGATACCAGGTATGTCGAGTAGGCAAGTAAACTCCCAAGGGAGCCATTAAAGGGGGTCAGGTTCCCAGACTACTATCGTCCGTAGCCAGGCTACGACTTACCAGGGGAGTGGTGGCGCGAGTAGGCAAGAAAACTCGCACAGTAAGTAGGCCAGGATTCATTTATTCATCGCACACGCATACCCTCTTCACCAGGTACTTTTACCATTTTTTATCAGCATAAGAACGGGCCGAGGATAGCAAAGCCGGACGCTTCACTGCAAAAGATGCTGTGAAAAAGAAGACAGATACTGACAAATGCAAGAACCCATTTGTTTTTTCAACCCTTTAAACAAACCCACACTATTTCCCTCCAACAAATATTCATGGCCACCACAGTACATTGACAGTGATCCGGGGGTTAGACAGATAAATCCTTGCTCTAAACAATTTACGACAGTTCTCCGTCGTATCGTGTCGTAGTGTCGTATCGGATTCGTCGTAAGGTTTTATAATGTCGTCTTTATTGCCCTGTGCTGGGTTTAAAGGGACTTCAGGGAGGATTGGTGTCTATTGGATTGAGAAGACATATATGTTTGGGTTTCAGGTGATGTAGTGTTTTAGGAGCTACATGGATTTGGAATTCGACTTCGACTTCGAGATTCAAGGATCTCATTTGATTGATTGGTTTATACAATTAATGTTATCTTTATAGGCTTGTTACTGAAATAGATTTCAATACTTACTTACATGAAGATGGAGTGCCTTTAGGCTGTCAGAGAGAAAAAAGACGCACTATAAGTTACCATCCCTACCTTGTTGCTATTCCACCTATTCGCACTTAGCGTTTTCAAACGTCTTTTATAATGCGCACAGCAAAGGAGTAGAACTCCATTGAAGTACAAATTACCTCAACGCGGAACTCTCTGCCTGCGTCTGTGTTACCGAACGATTACAACCCTAGTCTCTTCAAAGTTAGAGTGAACAGGCTCCTTCTGGGTAGGCTCGCTCCATCGTAGACTTTGTCTCTGTCATCTATGACTCAGAGTAGAGTCAAGAGCAAGACATCACATATAAAAAAAACTCAACGATTTAGAACATACTAGCGCCTTAACCCAATAATGTGAATGACAATGATAGGCGAGACTATCAAAGTCTTTATGGAAACTATTATTTAATGGACAAGGTAAAGGGTGAATTCTACACACAGTAAATTCCATTAAACTTGACAACAATAAATCTTATGTATCACTTTCAAAACGACACAATATTACGAAGTGTTTATGGAACTATTTCGTGAACAGGGGGAAGTTTCCCCACGCAGTCGCATCCATAAACTTAACAACAATAAATCTTATCTATCACTTTGAAAACGCGACAGTATTACAAAGTTAAGTTAAAGTTAGTTTTGTTAAGTTATAAACAGGGTGACAAGTTACTTTAACTATTAATAAACTTTCAACTTTCTATTGCTCTTGTCAAAGGGGCAAACGGGGGTGTTAAGCGCTACATCCACATTTGCCGCTTTTTTTACGATTTTTGTTGACACAGTATTTGAGCGATTGGTTGCTGCGTTACGTGTCGCGGGTTCGATTCATTCATTCGCAGTAGTTCCGGGACTGGCCGTTTGTATAATGAATTTATATGTCAGTAAACGCACTCACGACACAGCAGAAATTCCTAGTAAAAAATGTTTCCCCAGTAATGTTAAATTTTCATGAAATTAACCTTTTAACCTAGGCGGTTACGTCGGATTAATCCGACAAATATTTTCGTGTCCGTTTCGCCACGGTCGTATATTTACGACAGTTCATTGAGACTAAAGTTAGGTATTGCACATTCGTCTTTGTTCTTGGTGCTTACTTTTAGAAAGAAAAAGAAAAGAAAAAGAAAGAAAAGACGTTTATTTCCTTAAAAGTCCCTAGAGACCCGGTCCTTTGGTAGGCGTACGAGAGGCCGAAACCAACTCGCAGAGGCCTCTTTGGGCATTTCAAATGGAATGAGACACCAACCGACGATTATCCCTGTATGCACTGTGAAAGTTTACCCAAGGACAATCCCCGGTTGGAGCAGGACTATTGCAGAATATGGAAATTATTATTATTATTAATTTTTTTTTTGTGCCGGGCGCTTGGGGCACGACAATAATATGAACTTGGGCGGATAAAATTAAGGTTAAAATGATATGCCTTTAAGTTTTAATCGAGCACTTTGCTAGGCTGCTACAGAGAAATTCTTGACGGAAAAACTTTTCCCGATTGAGGAATCGAACCCAGGACTTGATGTTTAGCAGCAACGTTTCGCTTGTAACCACTAGACCAAAGCAACAACCTTATTACTATCACTTTTAAAACGAGCCAGTTTGAAAAACTTACAGAACACTTCACAATGAACTTATAGACAGGTCACTAAATATTTAACAACTTTCAACAACAATAGAAATCAAACACTGAAGTTTTAAGTCTTCTAAACTTAGCTCCTTCAATTCAAGACTGTGAAAATAGACAGAGAAAACAACCAAGTGCAGTTAGACTGAAGACTGAAACGAGACAAGTAACGATCTGAAGGTACTTCAGACTGTCTGTAAGTTCAGCTGAAAGATTCAGGCTATGTTTATTTTTATGTTAGACTATTTTCAGCATAACTGGGTTTCTTACAGCAATCTTGTTAACAAAACAAAACGTACAACAAAACGTTTTGGGAACACATCCAGATAGCTACAACCAGGGAGTCTTTAAATCAAGAGTGAATAGGTTATTTCTAGGCAAGCGTGCTCCATCTTCGACCACATCCTCGCTTACCATCAGGTGAGATAGTGGTCAAACGCGTGCCTACCAATAGTAAAAAAAAAAGACAGGGATAGATTATTCAGGCTCGAGTATTACGGGTGTACGGGAAGGCGTTACTTCTGCCAGGGTTGGTTGCGCAACGGTTGCGGAATTTGCTCGATACACCGCGGCCGTGGATAGCAAAGGCATTAGGAGGAACACGGATGGTGTACGGTGCACGTACATCATCATCTGCCTAGCCTTTTCCCAACTATATTGGGGTCGGCTTCCAGTCAAACCGGATTCAGCTGAATACCAGTATTTTACGTGAAGCGGCTGCCTACCAGACCTCCACAACCCATTAAACGGGTAACACGGTATTTCTTGGCAAGACTGGAGTCAGATTTACTGGCAATGACAATCCGTAACGACTGCCAAAGATCTACAAATGACAGCCGGGACCAACAGCTTAACGTGCTTTCCGAGGCACGGAGGAAACTCGTTATGTTAAGATGATCACCCATCCACAGACCAACCTTGGCAAACGTTGCTTAACCTTCAAGATCGATCCGTGCGGCTGTTATTATTTAGCCACGAGCTCCTGTACGGTGCACGTACATGATTCTTAAAATTGTTTAATAAGTAATTTTGTTTTGTTGTGCAATAAGTAGGCTCGCATCTTTGCACTTACACGCGCGACCTACATTAGTCAAAGATGACGATCGTGCAGCAGCAGCATGCAGAGCATGGGTGGTGCAGTTTTGTATCTAAATTTTATTTAGTGTTCCAATAGACGTGGTGAGTCGGACCACTTGCATTTTTATTTCTGGATTCAAGCCCGCTGGCACTCATTTCGTTTTACATTTCACTGACATTTGCATTGATAATAATTCTAATAAATGTTAAGGTGTATTTGTATTTGCACCCTATATTTTTTTTTGGTCCTTCGAACCTATTGCAAGTACCGTACAGTCCGCTTTATCGGTCAGTCGCGTGTGTCTTGGTCGAGTGTTGTCGTTTTAGTCAGTAAGAGTCTGACACTCCCTTCTGCTCCACCCAGAGTGGGAGAAGTCATTTGATTGCTTTCCATTCAAAATAAAAAAAGCTGTTACTCGTGAACATAAAGCCTTGAGACCCTAGACAAGTGACATTCTGTCAGCGGTAGCGTGATAAAGGCGATTGTCAAACCGTCAATAATTATAGCGAGTATTCCGAAATTTAAGCCAGTAGAGCTAAGTGCTCATAACGAGGAGCTCGTGGCTAAATAATAACAGCCGCACAGGTTGATCTTGTAGGTTAAGCAACGCTTGCCAAGGTTGGTCTGTGGACGGGTGACCATCTTAACATACCGAGTTTCCTCCGTGCCTCGAAAAATACGCTAAGCTGTTAGTCCCGGCTGTCATTTGTAGATCTTTGGCAGTCGTTGCGAATTGTCAGAAGCCAGTAAATCTGACTCCAGTCTTGCCAAGATGTACCGTGTTACCCAGTTAATGGGTTGTGGAGGTCTGGTAGGCAGCCGCTCCACGTAAAACACTGGTATTCAGCTGAATCCGGTTTGACTGGAAGCCGAACCCCAATATAGTTGGGAAAAGGCTAGGCAGATGATGAGTGTTAGTGCTCACAACGTCATGAATCCGACGCCATAAAGACGTCATGAGCACTCGCTAGTATACTGGGTTATATTTTCGGAACGCACGCATAACGTGTGGGTTTGACAAACGCTGTCCAAATGATACGAGACCAATCCTTTTTAACCGACTTCTTCAAAAAGGAGGAGGTTCTATGTTCGGCTGTATGTATCTTTTTTTTTTTAATGTATGTTCACCGATTTCTCCGCCAATTCTGGACCGATTTTAAAAATTCTTTTTTTATTCCAAAGCCTATACTCCTGAAGTGGTCCCATTGTCACCAAGTCAGAATCTGATGATGGGATCCCATGAAAATCGAGGGAAACCCTCAAATTTTATAAGCACATATACTGTTTTTCATAATCTTTCTAACGCAATTCAGATATTTGTGCCAGGTAATCATAATTTTATGTTGCTGAGCTGATGATGGAAGGTATAAGTCAGGATCTAATGATGGGATCCTATGAAAAATGTTTGTTCAGCGATATTTTCGTCAATTGTTAACCGATTTGGATGATTCTTTTTTTGTTTGGAAGAGTGTTTTTAATACAAAAAATTCTTCCGTAACTGCCTGATTGAGTGACTAACAGCCAACGCACAGCCGAAACTACTGGTCGTAAAAAGATGAAATTTGGCATGAAACTTTCCTACACTCCGTAGGGGAGCTCTAAGAGAGGATATCCCAAAATTCCTACGGGAACGGGAAATAACAAGATATGCGCGTACGAAATCGCGGGCAAAAGCTAATCTCTTATATTTTGGTATTTCGACAGTGGCACTCGCTGATAGTAGATATGCACATTGTCTAGCTAGAGGCTCTGGGTTCGGTTACCTTGTCGAGAAAAATGTTTTCTATCTAACTTAACTCCCGAATAGCAGCGTGCCTGGTAATTGTCAAGGCAAGGCCGATATTTTATGGGTTTTAAATATCGTAGACAAAATTTTGCCCTAAAAGTGTATTTAGAACAATTTTTTTTTGGCAGCATAGGTTCTTCTCCTTCCTCCCTTTAGGAGTAAAGGCGTAATGATATTTGAATAATGACAGAAGCGTTCACTTTTATATGCAAGGCAATTCACTTGGTGCATTTTTTTTTTCTCAAAATTTTCGCGTCACATGTTCAGTACAAAATTAACGTTATATTTAAATTCATAGATAGATTTTGTATTATACAAGTGACGCACAAAATATGGGCCAAAAGTTATAAAGCTAAAAGTTCAACAATTCCCAATTGATGATCAATTAATTGGTTAAACATAATTGTGTGACGTTTAACAATTAAAATTAATTGTTCATTAGTAAGCAAGCTTTGAACGCTTTTGTTTTAATACTCACTGATGGAGATTTCAATAATGGAATTGATTTTGAGTACCTACAATAATTAATTTTAACGGAACTTGTATTCATTTAGAGCTTAAGATCAATAAATTAATGCCCTTTTGCATTAACATCTATGTATATCTAGTTAGAAAGTTTTCTCATAAAATCAGTAGTGCTATTCAGTAAGAACATTTACGTGTCTCAACAGCGGAATTCGAAGTAAGTATAAACATAAGACCTTTATGTAGTGTGCCATAAAGCTCACTTTGTGAGCTTTGTCACTCAGGTGAAGTTTGATATCGAAATGGTTATTTACAGAATAGACTAGCTGCACCAGAATAAACTGAAAACTCTAAACGAATCTGCTTGGGCGGAGCACCGCCGTGTCCTCGTTGAGGCGATCGGCGGCGGGGATCTCTCGCGTCCGGCCCTGGTTCAAGCCATGGTTCGGAGCGAGGAGACATGGGAAGCGGTCACCTCCTTCTGCGAAGCAGTAATGCTAGCAAAGGAGGAAGCCGAACGCGTGAGAGAGAGGGAAACCTCACGCCCCAGCCGCCGCAACAGAAGAAGACGCCCCGGGCGTCGGGAGTCGCAGGACGATTCTCGGCCACCGTAGGCGCGGGCCTGCGGACGGCGAGCATTGGGTGGCTCGCCGTCTGATCAGAACCAGGCCCGGGTCGGCGGCGCGCTGCCAACGCGCCTCAAGGAGATGTCAGCACGGAAGACGGGGCCCACTAGGTACCGTACTCTGAAACGCAAATGGCACTAGGAGGAACACGGTTGGGTTTTAGTCAGTAAGAGTCTGACACTCCCTCCTGCTGTACCCAGAGCGGGAGGAGTCATTTGATGATATCCCATCCAAAAAAAATAAAAAAGGTCTATAAAATAATGCCCTTTTGCTTTAATATCTATGTATATCTACTTAAAAATCTGTCTCACAAAATCTGCACCAGAATAAACTAAGAACTCTAAACGGACCTAGTCCGATTTTTGTCACCTAGCGTAATAACCGACTCGGTGTTTGCTGGGGCGTTAAATTGGTCCCATTAATCAGTTCAGTAAACACGGCTAGCCTAGATCCGCGATCTGTTTACTGCTACATCGGTGTAAACAATGTCATGTACTCGTAATAATGTATTTACTGAGCGTGTGTGTACTGAGGATTATTACCTGTGATTCATCTAACTTTACTATGTTGGTACTAGAACCTGGTTTAGAAATAGAATAGGGAATATGCATGAAAAACATATTTATCATCTAAACAGTTTATCTAAAAATATACAAAAATATAATACTAACAGTGAAAATAGAATCAAAATTCCTCAAAAAACGAAAAAGATATAATTATTTTAAACAAATATATCTGTCCCTCTCGCGAAAACGCTGTTTTCTATGACAGCTTTATAGGCGTCATAGACGTTGACGTCAAAGTTTACATCGGACTTCACTTTCTAATTGTAATATTTGAAGCTTTATATCTTCATCGCTGATGAAGGTATTTAAATAATAATTTCATGTTTGTTTACTAGAGCTAATAAGTATTTCATTTTGCAAATAAAAAAACCGCATGCATATTCCCTTTTACGCAAATACCCTAGTTGATTCTTGATTTTGATGCAGTTTTCAACATTATTTAGCAAAAATTTCAAGGAAGGTACAAAAGCCGAGCCGTTAAAGCAATGGACATCCAAAATAAAACACTTTTGACAAGTTCTATGAACGATCTAACTAACGAAAAAATTACGAGTAATATAAAAACCTTGTCAAGTGCGAGTCTGACTTGCGAGCAAAGGGTTCCAACGATCTCATTTTAGGAGAATGTTACTTTACAAGTTTAGGCTTTTCAAAAGTCTTTCTGTAATCTATACATTTATATTTTGAGTTCTGTAGTCTCGGAAATAAACGGTGGTCATTTTTCATCTAATTTCTTGAATAAATTCAAATCTATTTTTTATTTACTATACAGGTTCGGATTCCTGAAAAAAAAAAGGAAAAAATAATTACAGTTCTTATTTAGTTTATGCAGGAATATAAAGAACTATATATTTTGCTTCTGCCGTGACTTCGTATGCGCATATCTCATTTTTTACCATTTCCATAGGAATTTCGGGAAATTCTCTCATAGTATAGAAACATGTAGGTTCCTTGGGAAGTGCCCTAAGGAACCTATGACACGTAGTTTCGGCGGTGCGCTGTCGCTCACTCAATCACTCAGTAACGGAATCTATACTAATATATAAAGCTGAAGAGTTGGTTTGTTTGCTTGAACGCGCTAATCTCAGGAACTACTTATTCCGATTTGAAAAATTCTTTCGGTGATAGATAGCCCATTTATTGAGGAAGGCTATAGGTTATATATCATCAAGACTACAAGACTAAAAGGAGCGGAGCAGTAATGAAAATTGTGACGCAGACGAAGTTGCGTGGGTCAACTAGTAATTTTATATAGGTATTAGTATTTTGTAAACTAAACCCATCCATCACATGAAAATAACCTTTCAAAGAAGTCTTTAAAAACATGGAAGGTGTGAATTTAAAACAAGTGAACATCAAAGTCCCAGATATATTCCCTCAGGGTGGACTTCGTGATAGTAGTTAACACTATAGGGGTGCGAAAAATATGAAACTCGCACAAGTTTTAAACTTAAAATACAAGTTGTCTATACTTTATGCCCCTAGAGAAATAAAACTTGGAAGTCGAGAGACTACTCGTATATGAATAAGTTAGTTTTAACTTTATAATAAACTACAGTATCAGCAACTTTTAACTTAAGTTTCATAAGAGGGGTGGGTATGAAAAGCTAGTTATGTTTTATACAGGGTTATTTGTAAAACACCAGCAACCTCTTAGGCAGTGAAAGTACACATGTGATTATAAGCAACTTGCTTTGAGAAAACCCCAAAATCTCGAGAAAAATATCAGCTGTTTCATACATTTTCATTGGCTAAATATTGCATTTTGTATGAAACAGCTGATATTTTTCTCGAGATTTCGGGGTTTCCCATTGCTGCCAGATTTCATAGCATGATGAGCTTTTGTTGCTTGTCATGTTTCTTCACTTTCAGGAAACAGATAGGTACAGAAAGTGGGCGAGTGTTTCTGCACACATGTTGTGCTCTATGACATCTTCTGTTTACTGGATTAGTCCAGTTGAGGCAAATGAACAAATCTTACGACAGTATTTGACGGTTAATTGTAATCTTTATCTACTATGTAGTAAAAACCTTGGAAAGCGTTTCGGACTAACGTATCCATATTTCGAGAACTCGCAACCTCTTCGCGACTGTCATCCGAGTGTCTACGCAGAGTACTTGAATACTTCGGTCACATTGCAAGGAAAGGTGATAACCTCGAGAAAATCATCGTGACGGGCAAAGTAGAGGGAAAAAGACCTCGTGGACGCAGTCCGATACGCTGGTCTGACCAGATCCGCACCGCCCTTGACACTACCGCTCACAACGCCCTCCACACCGCCAGGGACAGAAACAGGTGGAGAAACATTATATGTGTGAAAGTGATGCAGAATCCCGGTCACGACCCTCAGCACTCAGAATACGACGCAAGGAGTAGCATTATGTATACGTTACCATTAGGTATTCTAGTTTTGGGACACATTTGGAAGTCGTAGTTTAAGCGAATCGTTAGCAAAAGGATCGCAAAGGAATCTCAGTGCTTTTGCAAAAACACGTTACATAATTAGCCCTCAGGAAAGTATGGCTCGATGGGTGCCTCTCCACTAAACCGGAGCGAGGCAGCGGAGCGGAAAAACGGAGAAATTTTAACCGATGGAATTGCATAAAATCGCCGCACCACGTGAGTCACTGACATTTTGACTGACATGATTGGTTTATGTTTCTCCGTTTTTCCGCTCCGCTGTAATGGACAGGCATCTTAAGGCAAGCCTAAACTCAGTACTGAATACTGAACATGGTTGGCAACGATAAAGATTCGATAAAGACTCGATTTAAATATGCATTATTTTATTTTTACCAAAAATAATAGTTGTACTTCAAATAACACGGTCGAATGTTCATCATGAACTAGATAGCTACCCAAATGTGGTGCCTCTTTAATAAATAAACATTAACGGAAGACATTTCCGATCGCCTTGACATTCGCTAAATGTTACTTTTAAATGCTAATTACTGTATTCAATGTAGATATAGCTAAATGGTAAAAACATTGGATGGGACGTGATTACGAATTCAAACTGATTAACATCACGCATTAATCTGCTCTAGTAATAATTAAGCTCAAAGTACCTAATAAAATCGGATTTTGGATTCAAATCAAGTAAAAGTACACATGCGCAAGTGGTCAGGGGCGTATTTACCCTAGGACCAAGGAGGCCATGGCCCGGAGCGGCAGGCTACGGAACCCCCTATATGTATACACTTATGCTTAAACTGAGTTGACAAACGCCATAAGTTAAAACAGCGTTGACGATTTTGTTGACCAAATGTACACAGAAAAAAAAATGGTTCATATTAAGGCTTTTTAGGGTACGGACCCAAGGGGTAACCTACGGAACCCTATTACTAAGCCTCCGCTGTCCGTCCGTCCGTTCGTTTACCTGTCAGCGGGTTGTACTTACCTTAAGAACCGAAACATGTAGACACTTAAATTTTTTGCAGATTGTGTATTTCTATTGCTGCTATAACAACAAATAATAAAAAGTAAGGTTTATGGTACGGAACCCTTCGTGTGCGAATCCGACTCGCACTTGGCCGGTTTTTTTTTTGTTTTTTTATTATTTCACACCACAGGCTTTTTTTTTATTAAATGAATGGGGCGGCAAAGCTAACTGGCCTGGTGCGCCAAATGTTTAAATACGCCTCTGTAAGTGGTGAAATATGGGTAAACTATAAGCACACCTCAGCTCGTGGCTGGATAATAACAGCCGCACGGGTCGATCTTCAAGGTTAAGCAACGCTTGCCAAGGTTGGTCTGTGGATGGGTGACCATCTTAACATACCGAGTTTCCTCCGTGCCTCGGAAAGCACGTTAAGCCGTTGGTCCCGGGTGTCATTTGTAGACCTTTGGCAGTCGTTACGGATTGTCAGAAGCCAGTAAATCTTACTCCAGTCTTGCCAAGATGTACCGTGTTACCCAGTCAATGGGTTGCGGAGGTCTGGTAGGCAGCCGCTCCACGTAAAACACTGGTATTCAGCTGAATCCGGTTTGACTGGAAGCCGACCCCAATGT
The DNA here is from genome assembly GCA_950371165.1 of Lacanobia oleracea. Taxonomy (NCBI): domain Eukaryota; kingdom Metazoa; phylum Arthropoda; class Insecta; order Lepidoptera; family Noctuidae; genus Lacanobia; species Lacanobia oleracea. The sequence goes on along the minus strand of OX493386.1, from coordinate 1,919,682 downwards.
AGTTGGGAAAAGGCTAGGCAGATGATGATGATGATATAAGCACACCTCAGCCTTATCTTTCGGGGAAGGTGTGATGATATAACGATGACGTTATGAAATACCAGACAAGAGAAGTCTTCCTGAAAGTAACAGGTTGGTCAGTCTAGTTCTGGACACTATGGCACTTGTCTCACCACCGTCGATCAGTGAGTAAAGCTTCGAACTCGAAACGAATTGGCGAGCAACGTGTGTGTGAAGTTACCGCTGTTCGGTGAGTTCTGACCGCCAAGCGAGCATCGCCGAGCGAGTGTCGCTGAACGAGTACAATCTTTCACAGCTCTTGTCGCTACGATCAACTAGAGGTAAGAGCCGCTCGCCGGCAGTGTGAACAGCCAGCTATCGACTATGAATGTATGAGTCTTCTTTACTCACACGAAATCTATATCTTTTATCCCTTTCCTCAGCGATCAAATAGTCGATAGCTAGTCGCTGCCGGCGGTGAGACAAGTGCCTAATAACTTCAAAGACACAATTTAACGACACACACACAAACATTTTGGGAATACTTCCATTGTCCGTATAGCTAAGGAATGGAATACCCTGCCGGAGTTTGGGTCTTTAAGTCAAACGGTTACTTCAAGGCAAGCGTGTTCCATCATTGACCACATGATTGCAATGCTTAGGCATACGATCAGGTGAGATAGTGGTCATACGAACTATCAATCAATAAAACAGAAGAAACATGCACTTAAAAATAAATTCAGATAATGTCATTGTCACCACAATATTGCAACTTTATCAGCCTTGTTTGATGATTTTGTAATTACTGAACAAAATGTCAAAAATACAATATACATATTTGCGCGTTATTAAAATGCATCATCTGAGGAAGTCGTGGCTAGATAATAACAGCCGCACGGGTCCATCTTCAAGGTTAAGCAACGCTTGCCAAGGTTGGTCTGTGGATGGGTGAATCTTAACATAATTAATTCTTAAATTAAGTTTCCTCCGTGCCTCGGAAAAAACGTTAAGCCGTTGGTCCCGGCTGTCATTTATAGATCTTTGGCAGTCGTTATGGATAGTCAGAAACCAGTAAATCTGACTCCAGTCTTGCCATGAAGTACCGTTTTACCCAGTTAATGGGTTGTGGAGGTCTGGTAGGCAGCCGCTCCTCGTAAAATACTGGTATTCAGCTAAATCCGGTTTGACTGGAAGCCGAGCCCAATATAGTTGGGAAAAGGCTAGGCAGATGATGACTAACATGCATCATCTATGCAATATGCATGACAACTATAAAGATGGAAGGCTGTCAATTTAGAAATTTGTGAAATCGTTAATATTTGGTTGTAAATATAAGTCCTGGTTCAGATGGTCACGCGTCGTTGTGCGAGTGACTGTTTAGACGCTAGATACGAGTGAGATTCTGTCAGCGGTAGCGTGTTGAAGGCTTCTGTTAAAACGTCAAAAATGTATGGGATTAACAAACGCTGTCGAAATCATCATCTGCCTAGCCTTTTCCCAGCTATATTGGGGTCGGCTTCCAGTCAAACCGGATTCAGCTGAATACCAGTATTTTACGAAGAGCGGTTGCATACCAGACCCACAACCCATTACCTGGGTAACACGGTACTTCTTGGCAAGATTGGGGTCAACGCTATCGAATTATATCACTTGTATAATCCCTTATTTCTTGACATTTCGACAAGCGCCATTGCTAATAGAATGACACTGTTTAAAGCCTCAGGGCAACATGAACCAGCGCGCGGCAAGCCATGCAATAGATGAGTCAAGTTGAATTAACGCCTAGGCGGCTTAATGTTCGTTTTTACTGGCACTCCACCAAAATAATGACTAAATATTATTGTAGTAATTTGTTTTTTAATCTCATACGGGGTTTAATTTCGAAAGACATTTAGGTGTCGCTTAGCAATAGGTAGATATTTGCATGGTTTGTAAGTTAAGACTTGAGTCCAGTGCAATGCTACTGCTTACTGCGCTTCAGACTTTAAATAAGCTGACTTATTACTTGCTTTCTTACAGCTCAAAAACTCAGTGTTATAAAACTTTTTTACAAAAAAATTAAACCGACTTCCAAAAGCAAAGTAAAAAATAACTTTAATTTCGGAAGTCGGTGTTTTTGATTAGTTCGTTTTTGAACGCGCCTGTCGGCGTCATGTTATGTTATGATCTGGTGTAACAATCAACAGACATGCGATTTCAGAAATCCCGATCCATTTGTTATCATTTATTGAAGAGTTCTGTTGCCTACCTCCGAATTTTTTCATCAGATCTTCAACAAATTTAAATGGGACCAGTCCGAAAAATACTCTTCCAAACAAAAAATCATCCAAATCGGTTAACAATTGGCGAAAATATATTATTTATGGGATCCCATTATCAGATCCTGACTTATTCCTTCTATCATCAGCTCAGCAACATGAGATGATGATTACCAGGCACAAATATCTGAATTGCGATAGAAAGTTTATGAAAAACATTGTATGTGCTTACAAAATTTGAGGGTATCCTTCGATTTTCATGGGATCCCATCATCAGATTCTAACTTGGTGACAATGGGACCACCTCAGGAGTATAGGCTTTCGAATAAAAAAATATTTTTTTAAATTTGTCCAGAATTGGCCGAGAAATCGGTGAACATACATAAAAAAAATACATACAGACAATAATACTCCTCCTTTTTGAAGAAGTCGGTTAAAAACGCAAATACATTCAACATCCCCGAATGCAAGCACTTGCGGATGCTGGAAGTCTTTCAGTGTATAGGATTGTTTTTTTTAATTGTGATTGGTTTGCTCTTGACTAGGTCTGATATGAAAGAGACAAAGTCGACGATGGAGCGAGCTTACCCTGAAGAAGTCTGTTCATTCCAACTATGAAGGGATTTGGGTTGTATGCGTTCAGAGACACAGACGCAGACAGAGAGCTCCACTCCTTTGCTGTGCGCATTATAAAAGACGTCTCTATCTTACAGCGTGTAGGCTCAAAAACAAAATAAAAAAAACCCCACCGACAAACGAGCATAACTCGCGTCGTCTGAACTAGGTCTTAGTTGTATTTTGTTAAACTGCAAAAACCTGCGCCAATCCATCTCTAATGCGTCGTCTGACCTTAATGATGCACGGACATTGCCTCACACGATGAATATTGTTAACTACGTGTTTCAATACTTGTTTAATTTGGCATGCTTGACTTTAGCTAGCTTTTAAGACTGTTGGAAAGAGGAAGGAAGTATTTAAATGACGTTGATGAGTGATAAAAAGTCAATAAAACAGCTGTTAGTGTCGAAAGAGGTGATTTACAGACATTAGAACAAGACAGCACTGTAGATGGCGGGTGTTATGTAGCGTGGCCTTAACTGAATGGTCGCCAAGAGAGTTGATGAGGTGTTGGCAAATCAACAGCCAGATTAATACTTACACGAGGAAAAAAGAGAATTCACGACCAACCGGTGCATAAGAGTCCCTATCCATTACAGCGAAGCGAGGCGGCGGAGCGGAGAAACTGAGAAATTGTAACCAATTGCATAATATCTCCACAACACGTGAGTCACTGATATTTTGACTAACATGATTGGTTACTATTTTTCCGTTTTTCTACTCCACACCCCAACAAAAACAACACACAAATAAACAACAAATGGACATCATGTCCATTTGTGACTCACGTGGTGCGGAGATTTTCTGCAATTTCAATGGTTAGGTAGCCGCTCCACGTAAAATAATGGTATTCGGCTGAATTCGGTTTGACTGGAAGCCGACCTCAATATAGTTGGGAAAAGTCTAGGCAAATCATGATCCAGCTGGATAAAGACTCGAATATATTTGGGGAATGGCTTGGAATATGATGATTATAATTACTGTACTATTCGCAATAACCGAAATAAGGCAATAGATACGAAGAAGCAAAAACTCAGCAACACAGTCCGTTGTGTTTCTAATTCCTGACATTATATAGAAGTTCTATAACGAGCCTTCATTAATTTCTGAGACTCTCATTTAAAGAGGCAGATCCTTATTATATTTTAGTATGGAAGAGATGACAGGCATCTCGTTAACTTAAGACTTTCATTAACTTTCGTCGAAGAATCTTAATCTTACTGTTGAGTGACGGTTTTCATAAAAATATTATATTAAGTCGGCGAATTTGATGATTTTTCAAAAACTTTTTGTAAAGAGTCTGTGGTTCTGTCAAAATATCGAAGTTAAATTGTACAGAACCCTTTTGCCTTCAAAGCAGTTTATTTTATTTATTTATTTAATTGGTTGAAAACCAATTACAGTACCTAACTAAAAACAAAGCACAGAACTAAAAATATACAAAAAAAAGCAAGAGTGAACAGGCATCTATGGGCACGCTCGCTCCATCATAGACCTCATAGATTTTGCCGAATCAGTTATTCCTGCCTGCTCCTTTGCATCCCCCTTTTACAATGCAATAACTGGGTAAAACGATACCCCTTGCCAAGTCAGATTCTGTGGTGACAGATTTCTTGCCTTCTGACTACCCGTAGCGACTGTCAAAGATGTACAAATGACAGCGGGGACCAACAGCATGAGCTTTCCAAGGCACGGAAGAATCTATCGAGATTTCTGTTATTTCTGGATTCTATGGTCACTCATTCACAGACCCTGGGCAACCGTTGCTAAACCTTGAAGAATTGCTTCGATGAAAACTCATTCTTAAAATATTACTTATACCATTAGTCCATTGTCAGCTTGCAACGTTGCGAAGCCAACTCGTTCCTTACCTGGTAACAAATAAAAACAAACATTATTTATATTGCAATTAAAAACATATTAATGCACATCAATTACTTTAGTTATGTAATCCAGCTAGTTGATAGCGCAATGCCTAATGACTAGAATGTATAAATGTAAGCCTACTGACTGCCTTGACGGGTGAATGCAGATGCATTAGAGTATGATGTTGGAAAATAGAATAGGGAAGATGCAAATACAGAATTTATGAGAATTTTGTCAGTAAAATGATAAAAAAGTATAAAATAAAGGCCATAGCAACGTTTTTATTTTGGTTAATATCGATTTTTAACAAAAATAATGAATTAAAGTAACGTGAAACGGAACGTATTTAAAAACAACAATCAGCGTTTAGTGACGTATCTGCTGATATGCCAACGAAAAGGCAACCTTATGTCTTTGAGTTAGGACAGTTCTTGACTAGTGACAGACACGTGTGACGTCATCGTCCGTTTTCGCGCGAACCTTTAAACTGTCGGTTTCAAAACGCAATTTTGGCAATAAATTAAAGCATTTTCATTTCTTATTTATGTGGTGGTCTATTCTAGATGAAGTTCTTTAAAACTAAAGCAAAAATGGAAATATTGCATGTTCCCTATTGTGTGAAAAATGGAGAGAGATGCCTTAACCCTGGATGGTAAAACAGTTTGATTGGATGATTTTTAAAGTTTTATTACTAACTAGTTGACCCGCGCAACTTCGTCTGCTCCGCTCATATTGGTCTTAGCTTGATGATATATAGCCTATAGTCCTCCTCGATAAATAGGCTATCTAACACTGAAGAATTTTCCAAAACGGACCAGTAGTTCCTGAGATTACCGCGATCAAGCAAACAAACAAACAAACTCTGCTGCTAGCTAGTTTTTTTTTTTAATAGTAGTACGTGGTCGCTCACAATGGGCCTAATGAGAAGGCTTAACGACACTCAAAGGACAATGGAGAGGGCAATTCTTGAAGTTTCCTTGCGTGATCGAATCAGGAATGATGATATCCGCAAGAGAACCAAGGTTACTGACCTAGCCCGAAAGATCGCCAACCTGAAGTATTACTCGCAGAACAGATAGTCGATGGGGCTGAAAAGTTCTGGAGTGGCGACCGCGTAACGAAACACACAACGTAAGAAGGTCTCCCACAAGGTGGACCGATGACCTGGTGAGGGTCGCGGGTAGCCGATGGACGCGAGATGCACAGGACTGGTTATTGTGGCGACACTTGGGGGAGGATGTCCAGCAGTGGACGTTTTATGAGTACGTAACTATATAAGATATTCAAAATATATAAGATATTCAATATATATATAGCTGGCACTTCTTTTGCTCGACGCAAAAGAAGTGCCAGCTTGCGTCTTACTCTCAACAGATCAATTTATTTTTATCACCAATGTTTACTTTAAGTTAAAATACTTTTTCTATTATGTAACTCGATACGTTATGCATGAATTGGAGCAGCCGGCTTAAATAATAAACTGAAGAAATATTCTTTGGATAGATCCAATCAACACATCACAGGTCATCATCATCATCATCTGCCTGCCTTTTCCCAACTATATTGGGGTCGGCTTCCAGTCAAGCCGGGTTTAGCTGAATATCAGTATTTTACGAGGAGCGGCTGCCTACCAGACCTCCACAACCCATTAACTGCGTAACACGGTACTTCATGGCAAGACTGGAGTCAGATTTACTGGCTTCTGACTATCCGTAACGACTGCCAAAGGCCGGGACCAACGGCTTGACGTGCTTTCCGAGGCACGGAGGAAACTCGGTATGTTAAGATGGTCACCCATCCATAGACCAACCTTGGCAAGAATTGCTTAACCTTGAAGATCAATCCATGCGGCTGTTATTATCTAGCCACGAGCTCCTCAATCAACACTTCACAGGTAATGTTTGTTAATAACAATAAGCCACTTGGCCCATTTTAAAAACATTAAACCAGGACATAGATTTATAAAATCAGGGACTTAACATGAGAAAACTTAGCTACAATGTTTTTAATACGAGATGATCCGGGGAAGCCCAGATTGACTCTAAAACAAACGTTCTGTTCACACACAGACAGTGACAGTGAGATACGATAAACTATTAGTGATACAGTATTACAAGGCAACTGTAGTAATACCAATCACAGCATTTTGTTGAGTCGACTGTGATAATTTCGATTTCATAAATTTACCTTATCGAAATTAAATTTTAATTTAATTAAAATTAAATTAAATTTATATAAATAGTCCGTCAGTTAGAATATCAATAAATATTTGACTTGTTCCTTTTTCTTTTTTTACGTAAACCAAAATTGACGAAGATTTTCAATACGTCACGCCGTATAATTTTTAGTGCGTTCTGACGTCACGAGCCCCGAGTTTTGATGCGTTTTATATTTGTCAATATGAATTCATTGATTTACATAAACAAAAAATACGTGTTCATTATTTTTCAATACTCTGACGGACTAAATAGATTTGCAATATATTGTTGGTGGAAACTAGCCTATTGATGACATTATTTACCATTTCTATTAACACATTATTTAAAATTGCCATACAATAAAAAGCATAGCAATATTTACAAATATCATTCCGATTCAGATTAGATTACATTTATGAAGTAGCGTGTTTTCAATAATAATTTAAGTTCTCATGTGTAACTTGTCCTTATAGCATGCGGAGTTTACCTACTCCACTACTGTACAAGTTTGCCTCCGCAAAGTACGCCGCAATCGGCTGCGCAGGATGTCAATTTGACAACAAACATATAACCGCGCATGCGCGGGTAGCTCGCGCATGCACGGATTAGCGCAAGCGCGCGGGTGTAATGGCATCTCATTCGCTCGTATACGTTCGATGCATAAGCGTGTCCCGCTTGCTCAATGCAATACGACTGTGGATGCGAAAAGTGTTACACGTTGTTGTTGTTTTTAATGATTTATTTTGGTTATTTCTTACAGTTTGATTTGTGTTATTGAGGTGTATGTGTTTGTTGTGTTACTTTTTGATATTTTATTGTTACTGGTAGTCTTTGTTACTTGTTTATAGTAGAATACGTATAAACAAAAAAAATTTTAGGAACGTAACACTTTTTCACGTGATTGCACCTGCGCGGACTTCACTCAAACCTAACTTCCGAGGGGCAAGCCACGCTGACGCGAACTGTACTCTATTGCTTGTTACCTTTAGCATAATACCAGTGTAAACAATTGTTGGTGAACCAATAAATAAATAGCTTATTAACTGGTACGCGTGCCTATCAACAGTCAAAAAAGCTTTTTTCTAGATTCTTGCACAGTCCAATTTATAAACACAGTCCAGCTGCAGCTAGACGCATCTTAGACAATATCGAAGTTCATTGGTCTCGAACGTTCCAGTAGTCTACCCACCGTCTGGACCCTAGGTGCACTCAATCAATGCAACCTTGGATCAGTTGATCATAGTGGCCCACATGTCAAACGTGATAGTAGTTAGTGGGCATGATGACGTTATTCGAAGACTTTTATGTTTTAGGATGTCAACCGTGAATCAAAATCTGCAGACGAACGGGATTCGCATGATTTTTTGCGTTTGTATGAGTAAAATTTGGCCGATGATAATGTTATGGGTCTTAGATTTTTTTGTATTTGTCCTTTTCAGATGTTTCACTGACTATCTAAGATTGGAACACGGAAAGTTCGTAATTTTTTTTTTTTTTTTTTTACTATTGATAGGCACGCGTTTGACCACTATCTCACCTGATGGTAAGCGAGGATGTGGTCGAAGATGGAGCACGCTTGCCTAGAAATAACCTATTCACTCTTGATTTAAAGACTCCCAGGTTGTAGCTATCAGGAAACACAGACTCCGGCAGGGAATTCCACTCCTTAGCTGTACGCACTATGAATGTGTTCCTAAAACGTTTTGTGCGTATGGGTGGGATGTCCACCATGTACCGGTGGCGCATCGCCGTTCGTCTTGTGGTCCGATGATGGAACGGGCTTGGCGGAATTAAATTATGCAATTCCGTCGCACATTCCCCAAAATGCAACCGGTAAAAAACCGACAGGCTAGCAACTCGTCGTCGATGTTCAAGACTTTGGAGCTTCGACGCGACGAGCCTCTCATTGCCGATGATCCTCTTGGCTCGTTTCTCAATTGACTCAAGGGCATCAAGCTGGTATCTGGCAGATCCATCCCAAAGATGAGAGCAGTATTCCATACACGATCGAACTTGCGCTTGATAGAGTTTGAGCAGCTGTTCCGTCGTGAAGTACCGTCTCACCTTAGCCAGAATCCCCAACTTCTTTGCAGCCACTTGAGCTTTTGCCTCTATGTAAGGGCCAAAATTGAGAGTAGATGTTAATGTAACCCCAAGAAGCTCAAGATGGTCGGTTATCGGCACGGTTTCACTGCGGAAAGATGGAGCTGGGCGGAATTGGCTCCTTTTGGCGGAAAATAGACACGCTTGGGTCTTAGCAGCATTGAATTTGACCAGATTGGCATCGCCCCAATCAGAGACCGCCTGTAGGGACACGTTCAAGCGCTCAACCATTGCCTCCCGGAGAGACCGGATCTGCGACCCACCAGCTCGTGCGTCGGACACGTATCTTTCAGCAACAGTGCTGTCGTCTGCATACCCAAAGGTACCGGGTTTAAGCAGATCATTAATATGCAGCAAGAACAGTGTTGCCGAAAGCACCGACCCCTGAGGAACCCCGGCATTAATATCCAGCAGTCCAGACGAGCAGCCATCTATGACCACTCGAATAGACCGATCCCTCAGGAAATCTGCGATCCAATCACACAAACCGGCGGGCAGACCGAAGGAAGGAAGCTTACTAATAAGGCCATCGTGCCAGACCCTGTCGAAGGCCTTCGAGATGTCAAGGGAGACCGCCAGTGCCTCCCCGTGCTTCTCTATGGCCTCACTCCAGATGTGAATGGCATACGCTAGAAGATCCCCAGTTGACCGATTTCGGCGAAACCCGTATTGCCGGTCACTAAGGATATCATTCGCTTCTAGGTACGCCAGGAGCTTATGATTCAGCACGCGTTCCATAGTCTTACAGAGTATGGACGTTACCGAAATGGGTCTATAATTCGACGGGTTATAATAAAAAGAGATTTATAACATTTATAACAGTACTAGTTGAACCGCGCAACTTCGTCTGCGTCACAATTTTCGTTACTGCTCCGTTCCTGTTGGTATTAGCGTGATGATATGTAGCCTATAGCTTTCCTCGATAAATGAGCTATCTGACACTGAAAGAATTTGTCAAATCGGAGCAGTAGTTCCTGAGATTAGCGCGTTCAAGTAAACAAACAAACAAACTCTTCAGCTTTATATATTAGCTTAGATTATCTAGATACTATTATCATAAATGTGTTGTCAATGTCGGTGTTCAGTTTTCAAAGAGCTACGTGAACACAAATCACATAGAAGCTACTGTTCTGTAGCGTCACCTACTAAATTTATTTACAGTAGTGTCGTAACGTCCTGTTCCTTAAAAAGCTAAATTAAAAATTGAAACTAATTAACATTCCCATTCCAAGAATTGCCAGTGGAAACATTCCACGGATGCACTTGCCAGATTCTCCTGTTTTGCATATTTTCATCAACAGCTGTAAAGCCACATACTTTCAGATTGTTAGTGCGAAACTGTTCTTATTACAACTTTAATCTTCTATAAGAACTTGACTTTTCAAGAAACATGGCTTCTTACTTTTACATACTGTTTAAAATTTCTCCAAAAGTTTCCTTATTACTTTCTATATTTGCGTATGGTTTTACTCTACAGTTTACTATGATTTCGTTTAACTTCCAAAATGTTTTAACACCACTTTATTATTAAGATACGCAAAAATTATTCATCATCATATCAGCTGAAAGACGTTAACGGCTGGACATAAACAAAACAAAAAAAACACAAAACAAATTTATTATTATTATTTCCTTTATTCATCATTTTCGCTTATTTCTAAATTTTTAAATATTTTTATACATTTTAAATATTTTTATACATTTTAAATATTTTTATACATTTTAAATATTTTTATACATTATTATTATGTTTTTGACATTCTCGGGTCCCTGGAGACCCGGGCCTTTGGTAGGCGTACGAGGGGCCGATGCCAACTCGCAGAGGCCTCTTTAGACATTTCAAATGGAATGGGACACCAACCGACGATTATCCCTGTATGCACTGTGAAAGTATACCCAAGGACAATCCCCGGTTGGAGCAAAACTATTGCAAAATATGGAAACAAAAGATGAAAGGCTATGGGTTTGGCTGGTTTAGTGGACTAATTACTACTACTATGGAAGAACTATTGGCCCCTGCCTGACCATTGACAATTAAAACGGCTTTAAAATAGCAGGGGGTGACTTGCACACTCAATAAATGGGCCCCCCGAAAAGGGTCGCTAGCACAAAGTGACGTAGCGCCAAGGGGGCAACATATCCTGAGGTGCTAGAGGAGTGGAGAGGTATACCACGGCTATCAGGACAATCCCGGAAGTACGGGCAAGATCCCTACCAGCACCTTACTGGATTATACGTCCTTCTCCCGAGCACGTTTGCTCTTGCGAATCTCCACTCAGACCGGCCGATTAAGGCTAGAAACAGGTGGGAGCTCTGTTCCTCGTCAGTGTTCACTCCGGCCAGCCAATAAAGGCAAGTCGGAGATGAGGAACAAGAATTCTCCCTGGAGATCAGGTCCGTGGGGTCGCTAGTGCCCAACAGTTCGCCACAAAACTGCCTTGCGGATTTATTATTATTATTATTATTATTATAGGCCTCCCCGCGCGCGTCGCCAAAACGACCGGTCCTGCGTGTCTCGCATCCATCGCCTACACGCGACCTTCACCAGGTCATCGGTCCACTCTTTTGTTTTTCCATAATGATCCAATTTTTTGTGAGGAGCGCGTGGCTAAATAATAACAGCCGCACCGGTCGATCTTTAAGGTTAAGCAACGCTGGCCAAGGTTGGTCTGTGGATGGGTGACCATCTTAATATACCGAGTTTCATCCGTGCCTCGGAAAGTACGTTAAGCCGTTGGTCCCGGCAGTCATTTGTAGATCTTTGGCAGTCGTTACAGATTGTCAGAAGCCAGTAAATCTGACTCCAGTCGTGCCAAGAAGTACCGTGTTACCCAGTTAATGGGTTGTGGAGGTCTAGTAGGCAGCTGCTCCACGTAAAATACTGGTATTCAGCCGAATCCGGTTGGACTGGAAGCCGAACCCAATATAGTTGGGAAAAGGCTAGGCAAATGATGATGATCCAATTTTTTGTACAACCTCTAACCCTTGAATTGTGCACTGATCTTTGCCCGCTCTTTACCCTAATCTAACAATTCCTTCTATTCCTCATAATAATCTACATCTAACACAATTAACAACTAACCAACAACCGCACTAACATAATAATCTGCGACGTGCTTTGCATACAATAGCACACGTGTCCGACATTGATACTACTAACACGTACGAAGCCCTTATTGAGCATGTGTCAGTTCATGTAGGTGTTAAGCTTAGGTTGCATTTAAATAATGAGGTTCAAGAAGAATGTAATAAGTACTTCGAAGATGCAGGTACTGATAATGATAAAATTAAAAAACTTTTTTACAAAAAATACAACCGACTTCCAAAAACAAAACACTACAAGGTACAAAATAACTGCGGAAGAAAGAAAGAAACTTTAATTTCGGAAGTCGGTGTTTTTGGTTATTTTTTCGTTTTTTGACACCGACTTCCGAAATTAAAGTTTCTTTCTTTCTTCCGCAGTTATTTTGTACCTTGTAGTGTTTTGTTTTTGGAAGTCGGTTGTATTTTTTGTAAAAAAGTTTTTTATTTATTACTTTTTAGTGGTACCTAGGTACCTGCGTACCCATCAACAGCGTACCGGCGCAATGTTATGTTAAGAACTGGTGTAAACAGTAAAAAAACACGCGATTTCAGCAATCCCGATCCTTTTGCTATCATTTATTGAAGAGTTCCGTTGCCTACCTCCGAAGTTCTTCATCACATCTTCACCAAATTGAAACGGGACCAGTCCAGGAAAATATTCTTTCAAACGAAAAAATAATCATCCAAATCGGCTGACAATTGACTAAAATATCGCTGAACAAACATTTTTCATGGGATCTTATCATCAGATCCTAATTTATACCTTTCACCATCAGCTTAGCAACATGAAGTGATGATTACCAAGTACAAATATCTGAATTGCGTTAGAAAATTCATGAAAAACATTGTATGTGCCTATAAAATTTGAGGGTTGCCCTCGATTTTCATGGGATCCCATCATCAGATTCTGACATGGTGACAATGGGACCAATCGAGAACTATACCCCTTCAGATGAAACAAATTTTTTTCAAATCGGTTCACAAATGACGGAGTTATGAAGTAACAAACATAAAAAAAAATACAACCGAATTGAGAACCTCCTCCTTTTTTTGAAGTCGGTTAAAAAGAATATAGATTGAAGCTTGAATGTTGACGAAGGATAAAAGAAGACGACAGTTGATAAAGAAAATTTTAACCTAAGTAATATTGTAAATGCAAAAGTGAGCTTTTTTGCTACTCTTTTAAGACTAATTTCTGTTTAAATTTTGACACAGTACAGACATAGATAGAGATCTGGAGACGATTATACGCTACTATTTACATAAACGGAAATGTATAATATCGCAAGCGAAGCTAGCAAGAACTAGTGAATTATATCATAACAAGACAGAAAGATTGTGATGGATCAGAGAATTTATAGCACAATTAGTCTTTAAACAAAATTATAGCCACACAAAAGGCACACGTCATGCACTTTAACAAGATCTATAAAAACCTCAAAGACATAACAGCAATTCAACTAAAACATTACACAGAAAAAAAAACACAACACATAATACTAGTCATTCCAAAATAGTCAACGATTATCACATGTTTCCTTCACAGCAGAGCAAGGTTAAAAATGCAATAACTCGTACAAACGAAGGACACTACGTACACGGTGCCATTCGTAATACTTGTGCTACAGTGCAGATGATTGTTCGTAAACAAATTGTATCAGTTTGAAAAGCGTGCACAAAACAAAGGAGGTATTAACAATGATGGCAGATGACAATGGTACTGATCTCTGAGTATTCTTGGAATTACATAATGTAGAATATCTGATTGTCTTTGTAGGTTCCTAAATACCTACGCGTGCTCCAACTTCGACCTCATCTTCGCTTACCATCAGGTGAGATGGTGGTCAAACGAGTGCCTATCAAAATATAAGGTTTTTTTTTTAAATATCTGTAAGTATTTTTTTCTAAAGTAGAAACAATTAAAACTTGGTTAGAAAATAATAATGGTTAATCTTTTTTAATGTTGATAACAGTTTCCTATACAATACCGTTAGTTAACATCACAAGCAAAAAATTTGCACCTGTGAAAAGCTATAAATGTACTTTCCCACTAACATGAACAAACAAAGTAACCCACTAAACGAAACCGCTTACAGAAGCACTTACTAAAACTTAAGCACTTTACATTATAAAAGAAAAACGACAACTGAAGTAAAAAACAATTTTGAAGAGCCTTTCAAAACTTTAAGACCCTTGTTTTAAAATGCTTTTAACAGCGTTTACGAAACCCGTCAACTATAATATCTGAGAACAAACTGAAGTTGGTGCAAGGAGATAGAAAAGTGACGTGAATTTCCTATGACATTTTAAACGAGTTTTAGATTGAAGATTGTATTTCTAACGTACTAGATTCTACCCGTTTTGCCCGCTTAGTTAAAATCGAAAATCATTTCAAAAGAACATACTGCTCGAAGAGGACAATAGAGAGGGCAATACTTGGAGTTTCTTTTCGTGATCGCATCAGGAAATTTGATATCCGGAAGAGAACTAAGTTACATACATAGCCCAAAGGATCGCCAAACTGAAGCAGTTAGCTCGCAGAACAAATGGTCGATGGAGCCGATACGTTCTGGAGTGGCGAACGCGTACCGGAAGACACAGCGTAGGAAGGCCTCCCACAAGGTAGACCAATAAACTGGTGAAGGTCGCGGGTAGCCGATGGATGCAAGACGCACAGGACCGGTTGTTGTGGCGATACTTAGAGGAGGCATAGCAGTGGTCGTGTTTCTACTGAGAAGATGACGATGATACTGCCGGGATGAAAGTATCCTATGAACTATTCCAGGACAACGTCTACCCGGATACCAAGTTCAGTCATTTAGACGTAAACTGGTCAAATCAGACAAGGAGATAGACAGAGAACCTGTGCCCACTTCGTTGGGCGGTATTTTTCAGGTTAATAAATAGCCTCTGACACTCACAAAGAACGTGGCTTTTTATTAGTAAAAATCGGTTCCGTAGATCCAGAGACTACCCCCTACAACCTTCCAAACTATCTCTTTATTAGTATAGATAATAGGATTTATTACGACTAGATTTAAAATAGATAGGAGAAAAATGAGATAGAAGACATAAGGAAACGGAAATTGCTACTTTGATTGCAATGTTTCCGTATAAAACTAGCAATTTATGAGGTCTTTTTACAGTTATTAATTACGAGGTAGCTTAGACAAACTCCCACAAGTAGTGGTGACTTTTTAAGTTCTTAATATCGTGAAAAATTAAAGATGGATGATAACAAGAATAACTGAAATTAGTGATAAGTAATACCTATTTATTTATTTATAAAGACTTCATGCAACAAGGTTCAAAGGAGGACTTAATAATACCTAATAAATTTGCTACAAGTCAAACAAGTGTAGTGAAGAGATAATATGGCAGGTGCTTAAAAAATAAGAATATTTAAAGTTAATCAGCTTGTAAACTTCAAACTGAAAAAGAGATTCAAACTAAATGAGGAATTCTAAGCATTCTTAACAAACAAGTAACGCAAACACTAAGAAAGCTGAACATCTCACAAAAGTTAGACATCTTATAGTAAATTCATGACTCACATAACTATAAATAAACACAAACTAAACAGTAACTCCGTCCCCACTAAAAGACAGCGGCAAACGATTTCAATGATTTACAACCCGAGCTAATATATGCCGTGACTGATGATCGTGGTGAGTGACATAAGAACGTCATAACTCACGGAACAGACTGTCCATTTGAAACACGGAACTCTTAGAGTAATGTCGTTTCAATATTAGGTAGAAATGATAGAATCGCTTCCCTCTAATTTTTGTTTTTATTGAAGTTGAAAATGAAGATACTGATACGTAATGAAGTTTTGATTTTAAGTTTGGGGAGATGGAAAATACTGAATGAACATGAGTTGTTTTTTTTTAAGGATGGGAATTCATCAAAGGACTCCTTCCGCTCTGGGCGGAGCGGAAGGGAGTGTCAGACTCTTACTGACTTAAACTTATCCGTGTTCTTCCTAATGCCCTTTGCGTTCCAGGGTACGGTGCCTCTTTCGAAGGTTTCCGCACCCCGGCAGGCACTAGCCCTAGCGGGCCCCGTCTATGAGTTGGTTACAATGACAATACAAGCACCTGTTGCACAAAGCATAATAATATTATTTGGTAACGGATAGATGATATGAATAGAAAAGAAGTAAACACTGAGTAAGCAGGAGAGCAGTGGTGGCCCGGTAGTAACGGCAACGAATTGTAGGTCGTAGGTTCGAACCCAGGCAGGCGCTTTACTTTGTGTAAATTATTATTTCATCACCACTGCTCTCAAAACGGTGAAGGAAATCATCGTGAGGACAACGGCATGTCCTAGAACGTAAAATTCGAAGACATGTGATATCTACCAATCCGCACTGGGCCCGCGTGGTGGATAACCCCCAACTCTCTCTCAACGAGAGGAGGCCTGTGTCCCAGCAGTGGGAACATTATAGGTTGATTATGCTTATGCTAAACACTTGAGTATGGAACAAAGGAGTGGAACTCTTTATCTGCGTCTATGTTTTCGAACGCTTACAATCATAGTCTCTTCAAAGTTAGAGTGAACAGGCTCCTTCTGGGTAGGCTCGCTTCATCGTAGACTTTGTCTCTGTCATCTCTGACCTAGACTCTAGAGTCAAGAGCAAACCCATTTCAAATAAGAAAGTGCAAGAAGAGATTTTAATAGATAAGCAGAAAAACAGTTGCAAATCTTACAACCAATCATAAATTCATTATAGAACACGTTTCAGAACTTCCCATAAATATGGCACGATAACCCGTTACTCCTGGTACTGTCACCACAATCAGCACTTTTATAGTAGATCGTTAGCGATGTATACGACTTTTTTATGTTCCAGCGCCGATATGCGGTAGTTTGCCGAAGCTTGTAAAACATTGTGTTTGAGGTGATTTGGTGACGCATTTGGCATGATTTGTTCTTGACGTGATGAGGAGCTCGTGGCTAGATAATAACAGCCACACGGGTCGATCGTCAAGGTTAAGCAACGCTTGCCAAGGTTAATCTGTGGATGGGTGACCATCTTAACATACCGAGTTTCCTCCGTGACTCGGAAAGCACGTTAAGCCAATAGTCCCGGCTGTCATATGTAGATCTTTCGCAGTCGTTACGGATAGTCAGAAGCCTCCTAGTTATTCTGACTCCAGTCTTGCCATTAAGTACCATGTTACCCAGTTAATGGGTTGTGGAGGTCTGGTAGGCAGCCGCTCCGCATATAATACTGGTATTCAGCTGAATCCGGTTTGACTGGAAGCCGACCCCAATATATTTGGGAAAAGGCTAGGCAGATGATGATGATGTTCTTGATGTAGTTGGTTATTATGTTTTTTAGCGTTAAGGGACTTTGTAGGTTAGTCTTGGTGGTAGTCACCCATCCACAGATTGACTTAAGTAACGTTGCTTAATTTAGTCTCGAGCTCTTCCTTCGTACTGTCTTTACTATATTTCTCCTAGCAATTATTTTATACTGTATCGTCAGTGACAACCCTGAACGAATTCAATTTAATTCATATATGCAAACCACAAACTCTAGAAGCTTACACAACAAACCTCCAGTTATATCATCTGCATCACACTCTCTACTCAATTTGTTGCACAAATAAACGTTTATACGCGTAAAATGCATTCGTTTAATCCACAGTAAAGTAAAAATCATGTATAGAACAAACGACTGTGACGTAATGTGTACCTACATTGTCGGGCGAATGCACTCGCCTTAACGAGAGTTCACGTCACTAGTGGGTTAGGGTTGTCGACTCTTAGCAAAAAGGATATGTAAATCCCTTTCGAGAAAATGATTTGAGTTGATTATGGAAAGGTAGAATTTAAAGCAAACGTTGAAACAACAAAAATGAAAAAAGTATTTTTCATCTGTCCCTTATTCTTTTAATCAATTGGCAATAAAGTAATGTTAAGATTGTACTGCGATAGTTGTTGCGTGATCTATGAATGCCAAAATGTGTACAGACGCCAGCACATCCAGCTACGATAATCTGTCAAATTTATTTAGTTTCAACTTTATCGCCAAACCGTTAGGTTCAAGGTTGATTGGGAAAATTTTATAGTTTCGGGTACTTTGTAGTGCGTCTGTACAACAAAAACTTTCGTTTCTTATACTTTTGTTTTAGTTGGCTTTCCAATTAATTGAGGTTGTCAATCAACCACGAATATTCTTTTTGTCCTTTGCGAAGTGCGAGCATATTTAACATTATAATTTTACTATTTTTAAGGTCCCATTCCCGAAGGTTAACCAACGGAACCCTATTACTAAGTCTCTGCTGTCCGACCGTCCGTCCGTCTGACTGACAGCGAGCTGTATCACAAGATATACAGTTGAAATTTTAACAGAGTGTAAAACTGTTGCCACTATAAGATACTATAAATTCAATTTAAAATTAGAAGGGACACAAATCCAAGGGTATTCAAGAAACATGTTTTTTCGATTTATGGTACGGAACCTTTCGTGTAAGAGTCCGACTTGCACTTGGCCGGTTTTTTTTTTAATTTTATTTTGATTGCCCTGACAACGTCTTTTTTGCTTTAAGATTGTACGAAAATAATGTATTTTTTTTCTTTCTTTATTGCATTTTCTAAGCCTTTCATATCCCCTTTCCCTTCCGTGCCAGCCCTGTCCTAGGGAGAGATCGTTGCACCACACCATTGCACTATCCTCGTGAAACGGATCTTAAGTGGACCGTACCAGATATTTATTGCAAATTGTTTTACGTACACAATATGTTATAGTCCAAGTTGTAACACTTCAAATTGAATAGGAATTTGTTTGAGGATTTACGTGAAGAGATCGAGAGATTAGGCAGGTTTTAGACCTGGGCATTTTGAAAGGATTTAAACCGTGTTTCAACAAAGTTGGGCTTTACATAGCCTGTTATTAAAAGTAATGAGAAATGTGTACTGGATTTGATACTACTTACTAAAGAAAAGCAGATTATTAGTTACTTAAAATTGGAAAACTTTCGTGAAAATAGTGAGGGGAGTGGGGAGTGTAGGGGAGCACTAAGAGAATTCCTACGGGAACGGGAAAAAACGGGACATGCGCGTATGAAGTCATGGGCGAGAGCTAGTTTGTATCTATGCCAGCAAGGCATCATCAAAATCATTTACAAATAACCACCCACTCTAAATAAGAAGAAGCAGAAACACAATAATGTAGGGTTCAAAAACAGTAGGGTTTATTTCTCCTGCCAGGGTTGCGGGATTCTAAGAAAATGTTTGCACAGCCCTGGAATAGAAAGTAAAAAGAATTTGAAAGAACTCGAGTGGGTTTAAGTCAGTATGATCTCCCGCTCTGCCTATAGCGGCCTTCCCCCATTCTGGGCGGAGCGGGAGGTCTTACTGACTTCGCAAGAATGGCTCCCCATTTTTTGGTTTCCTATCAAAAAAAAAGTAGTACCCAATGTTAAGACCGTAATCAGAGACCCCCAACACTCACCACAGAACCCATCAGCCGTGACGTCATCGAGCATTATCAATAAATCTATCTATTGCAACAGACGCGACGGTTGCGCGAGCGCATCTTTACGACGCATTGTCTACAGAATTGGTAATTGCTCGCGTGAAATTGATCGATCGAGTATATTGTGGTAAGTTATGTCATGACTGAAAATTTGGATTCGTAGGTGTATTTCTCGTATATTCGTAGGATAGCGTTTCTACTGTGATTTTTGTAAAATAGAATGGTAGGAAATGAAATGATTGGTTTTTGGATCTTAGTGGAAGCATTGATATTCAAATCGATGATGCAATTTCAAAAGTATTCCGGATTTAATGTATCTATTAACAAGAAATTAATTTTATGTAGCCGTATTGTGTACTAAACTTTTTCTAAAACCATAGATCATTATAAATTTTTATATCTTTGACATATCTCGTGACCCTTAGATCCCGGAACTTTGGAAGTTTTATAGAAAGATGGTGAATATTGTGACGGCAGCTAAAAGAAGACAGCATGCAGCACTGAAATAAGAACAAGAGGATTATGATACTACCAGAGACTGAAATAAATTCAACTGAGTAAGAATCCATTGTATAACTTAGTCGGCGTCTCACGAACTCAACATCAATATCACAAACAGAGATGACATCAATCACGTTTGGCGTGTCAGTCTGTATTTACATTGCATCGGTAGTCATTGCCCTTTCGACGCTGCCCTTTGAAGGTGAGCGCACCCCTTCAGTACAAAAGATCACTATGTATGTTTATCTATACCCTAACGGTGTTATATGTTATTATGTTTGATCTATGTTCTATACAATCAAAGTATTATGTATAGAGAATTTAAGAGTTATACGGAAATATACAGTATTTTTTTGAAAGTGTTTTTCGCCTTAGCCTTAGCCTTTTCTTTCAACAATTTTGGTTCTCCTACAACTGGGAAGACGTCTCATAGCGAGTTTTCTTCATGTTTAATTTGGTCCCTTCCATGCCCTTTTTATGGCTTTTCACGATGCTGGTAATAACATATATGCTATTCTTAGTATTCTCTTACAGACGTCCATTCTTGTTCTTCAGTAAAGGCTGCGAATAACCTCCACTAAACGAATAACATACCCTCATGCTAAGGGGATCGACTTTACAGGGTTGATCATAACAGCTGAATGAAAGATGCCGAAAGTTCTGATACAGCTAAGGAGTGGAATTCCCTGCCGGAGTCTGTGTTTCCTGATAGCTACAACCTGGGAGTCTTTAAGTCAAGAGTGAATAGGTTATTTCTAGGCAAGCGTGCTCCATCTTCGACCACATCATCGCTTACCATCAGGTGGGATATTGGTCAAACGCGTGCCTATCTATAGTAAAAAAAAAAAAAAAATGGCGTACTATTGGAGAAGCCTAGGTCCAGCAGTGGACTGCTGTAAACTGACGATGATGAATCTAACTGTTAACTTATTTAGCTGAGTTCGTTCAACTCGTATTTAAAACCTCGCATCGTTAGGCTCAACTTAAGCAACGTCTAAAGTAAAGAGTATACATATAGAATAGTTGCAATCTATTGTTGATTATCTCAGCATCTGCCTGGCGTACCGTAAAGGGGCCTACGCTATTGCATCCGCGGTTCAGACGCGTTACCACACTATTGTTAAACACGCACTTGTTGCGATAGACTTAAAGTTATCCTTTTGAATTTGAGGAAAAACTCTTTTACCATTTGTACCCGGCTGCCATTTGTAGATCTTTGGCAGTGCAGTTGTACCCAGTTTCTGGGTTGCGGTCAGATAGGCAGCCGCTTTACGTAAAATACTGGTATACAGCTTTTAATCGGGTTTTACTGGAAGCCGACACCAGTATAGTTGGGAAAAGGCTAAACCAATATCTATGGGCAGGCAGATGATGACTTACTGCCTTGCCTGTAGTATCAGTAAGCTGGACAGATGTCTTTTGCAAGAGCAAACAAATTATGACAAACCAAGCATGCTACATCGTCAACCAAATCATTACTTACCTTCAGGAGAGATCGTGGTCAAACGCAAACTTATCAATAACAGTAAAAAAAACTAGTTGAGAAGGTGATACATAGGGTGTAAAGTTGTTCATCTACATATATATATATCTTCCTTGAAAAAACTAGTTCAAATACATATGTATGTATTTGAACTAGTTTTTTCAAGGAAGTCAAAGTCAATTAACAAGTTTTTCCAAAGAAGTTTTGAAAAGACTGGTTGACACTTCTCGTGACCCTACTTTGGCCAGAGGCTAAGCATTGCCACACAACGTGGCAATGCCGCCAGTCTTTTGGGCACATCACCAGCTGACAGTGTTGAAAATGATTTTTTGGCGCTATAGTTATTTTAGTTTGTAGTTAGTTTAGTTTCTTTTACTTGTTTATAAAATTGCGTAAGTGTGTTTATAAACTAAATTTCTAAACTAATATATAAAACTGAAGAGTTTGTTTTTTGAACGCGCTAATCTCAGGAACTGCTGGTCCGATTTGAAAAATTCTTTCAGTGTTAGATAGCCCATTTATTGATGAAGGCTATAGGCTATATATCATCACGTTAAGACCAATGGGAGCGGAGCAGTAATGAAAGTTGTTGCAGACGAAGTTGCGTGGGTCAACTAGTATTATAATAAAAATAATTGCTTATTCGAAAATGGAGTCGTTCTTTCTGGACTTTTCCGTTTAAGAACAGGCTAACTTGTATCAGACTTTCAAGAAGAAAACAATTTTGCATCAAAAGAAACCCAGTTGATTGTTATATTGAAACTGAAACAATCAGCAAGCATTTTTTCAGCATTGCGCTTACCCAATGTTCGTTACGCTTTTTTCTCGAACTGAATATCTTTGAATATAAATATAGTATTACAATTTTTTCTAGTCTATACAGAGTTGATACGACAGAGGGGCATTAAATTAAACTACGTATACTATACGTGTTCAGTATTAATTCGATACGGTACAAAAACAAAAAGCGCCATAAATGAGAAAATATTTTTTTCAAACAAACTAAATAGCTTGCAAATCCGAATAAAGCGCAACCACCCTTTGTAAAAAAATGACACTGACCTTAGATACCGCTAGGTAACAAAGCGGCAACGTCGCGCGCGCGCCGGAGCGCGGTGTACGGTATCTCGTGTGCTCGGCGGGGGCCGGGCCGGGTTGGCGGCCGGCGACTGAGGCCTCCGCTCGCACTGGCTTTTATGTTAGGTAACGTTTCGAAGTACGCGCACAAAAACAAACACTAAATTTTTAAATTTTCGATGTGTCCTCCATTACCATTGATGCACAAATTATACCGACGGAGAATATTGTTATTTATTTTTCTAATTAGATCACTGTCCGTCGCTAAGCACTTTAATTTGTGAAATGCTAAAATAATCCTATTTTTTAACTCATCAATTGTATTTACCTCTGAGGCATACACTTCACCCTTAATGTAATACCACAAAAAGAAATTCATGGGAGTGAGGTCCGGAGATACTAATACTAAATAATAATAATCCCAAGTTACGTGTCCTATCACCATAAAAAACAGTCAATCACAAAAAAAAACACTATTACTAAATAATAATAATCCCAAGTTACGTGTCCTCTCACAATAACAAAATAAAATTACAATTGTTTGCGCGCGAATTCGACAAAACGTACGTTCCACAGAGTACATTATATATATAAGGTACGTTCCGAAAAACAAGCGTCGGCGCACTGCTGAGGTACTTACCGATCGCAAAAAACAAGGATGCAACAAACTGACCTATCTCTATTTCTTTCGCTCGCTTTATGTTAGTCGCTTTCGTAGTGAAAGTGCAAGTGTGTGTGTATTGATTGCTTCCTTGTTTGCATTGCCAATTTTTAGTGAATGTCCTTCGACATGCGTCAGAGCGGCAACAACGCATCGTAGATTTATCGTTGTAAGGTGCATGACCTATGCTTAGACGATATTCAGCTGTTAGAAAAGATACATCGTGTTCAAACCGTGCAAAAACTTTAAAAATCATTTGCGACTAAACTACTGCTCCTAATTAATTTATTTTTGGTACAGAGCTTGAAAATGGTACCTAGTATAGGCAGTTTAAAGGAAAGCCCCTCTGTCGTATCAACGTTGTATACATGTACAGCTAGATATTATTGGTATTTTTTTTTAAATTGGTAGGAGGCTCAATAAGAGCCACACGGGCCGATTAAATTTTAAGGTTAAGCAACGCTTGCCAAGGTTGGTCTGTGGATGGGTGACCATCTTAACATACCGAGTTTCCTCCGTGCCTCAGAAAGCTCGCTAAGCCGTTGATCCCGGCTGTCATTTGTAGATCATTGGCATTCGTTACGGATAGTCGGAAGCCAGTAAATCTGATTCCAGTCTTGCCATGAAGTACAGTGTTACCCAGTTTATGGGTTGTGGAGGTCTGGTAGGCAGCCGCTCCATGTAAAATACTGGTATTCAGCTAAATCCGGGTTGACTGGAAGCCGACCCCAATATAGCTGGGA
Source organism: Lacanobia oleracea (assembly GCA_950371165.1). NCBI lineage: Eukaryota > Metazoa > Arthropoda > Insecta > Lepidoptera > Noctuidae > Lacanobia > Lacanobia oleracea. The sequence continues at coordinate 1,895,601 of OX493386.1, read as the reverse complement.
AAAGGTTAGGCAGATGATGACAATTGGTAGAACACTATCTCACCTGATGGTAAGCGATGATGCGATCGAAGATGAAGTACGCCTGCCTAGAAGTAATCCTATACAGCTTGTAATGCCGATCAATAGCTGTAGGGACATGGTGTCATAGGGAATTTGTTCGAAACAGTCACCTTGGCCCTGGAACGCAAAGGGCACTAGGAGGAACACGGATGGGTTTTAGTCAATAAGAGTCTGACACTCCCTTCTGCTTCCCCCATAGTGAGAGGAGTCATTGGATGATTTCCCATCCTTAACGAGAAGGTACATGGTGTCTGGTACTTGGTTCTGGTCTAGGCTTAACCCATTGGGATCATCTTCGTCTTATGCATAAATCGCTAAATCGATAACAGACATTAGACTAGATGGGTGGCATCTTTATTCGCGAATATCTACATTAATGCGACTGAAGTCATGGGCAACATGGGCTACAAATATTTTTTTCAATTCGAACAAAAACCGTTTGTTTTGACCCTTGGGGCTTAGACAAGCTACACGTATTTCATTGATATTTTCTCAAATTCGAATCAGCCGGTGCATTGGTAGATTAAGTTCCAACGTGGAAGCCATTACTAAATAACGACTGGTGTCAACAAAACACTATTTGTTTGACAACTTTCCATTAAATCCAACTCTAATTCAATAAACTTTATTAGTTCATAAACAATCAGAGTTCACACCCAGCCAGCATAACTCAATTGTCGTCAAATGTTAATGCAAATCTGACCTTATTTCTGTACCAATCCACATTCTATCTTAAAACCAGACTGTAAGGTTGAAAATCCCGTCTACAGTAATCAGAACTGAATTCGGAGTAACCGAATCATGAGAGCCAGCGATTTAATTCAACAGTTTCGAAACGCATGCGACTCCATTCGTTTGAATAGGGATTTATGTGGGTGCAGCCAACGCTACTTGACCTGTGGCGAAATTGGGAACTAACGTCAATTGCACTGTATTTGAGAATAGTCTTTGCTAGTACCGCCATCGTGATGTGTCTAGTTATGATGGAAAGTGGTGTTGAAATATGTGTGGGTAGTTTGATGGCACTTTGTTTGTGGTTAGAATAAAAAGTAAACTAAACATTATTTATGTCAGCTGATTACATGCCCACGCGTGTTATCGTAGCGATGGAGTGTTTTGAGAAAACCAAGGTTTAGTGCCATTTTTAAAGAATTTGAGAACAAATAAGATAGCCATATACGGATCATAGACACCAATGTATAGAACCCAATGTCTGTGCTGATCTCTCAAACAAATTAATAGTAGAAACTTGTAGGAATTTAAATGGTTTGGGATATCAAAAACTCAAGGGTTTATCTATACTGATAAATTCATGCATTGTATACATTTTTTTGAAAAACTTAAATTATAGGCTCGTGTTTGACCTCTTTCTCACCTGACGATGCAACGGTGTGGTCGAAGATGGAGAAAAGAACGTAAGACCTTCCCATGATTTGCAGACCCCAGATTATAGCTATCAGAACATTCAGACTGCAACAGGATTCCAATCCTTAACTCTGCGCAAAATTAAATCTATACTATCTAATTTAAGTTACTTAATATATAAAGCTGAAGAGTTTGTTTGTTTATTTACTTGCACGCGCTAATCTCAGGAACTCCTTGTCCTATTTGAAGAATTATTTCAGTGTTAGATAGCCCATTTATCGAGAAAGGCTATATACCATCACGCTAAGACCAATCGAGCGGAGCAGACGAAGTTGCGCGGGTCAACTAGTTAAGATTATAAAGCTGAAGAGTTTGTTTGTTTGTTTGGTTGAACCTGCTAATTTCAGCGACTACTGGTTCGAATCGAAAATTATTTTAGTTTTAGATAGCCTATTTATCAAGGAAGTCCATATAACGCTACGACCAACAGGAGTGGAGCATGAAAGAAAAATGAGACGCAAACGAAGTTGCGCGGGTCAGCTAGTCAGTTTTTCATAACATTATCTCAGATACTCAGTTTCATTATCATCATGACTGTTCAATGGACAAGCTAACTGCCTCCGTGGTCGAGGTTGTAACCCGGTGGTCGAGAGTTCGATTCCCACGGGAAGCATACTTTGTAAAGCTGTTTCCAGTTTGGCTAGGACATTGCAGGCTTGAATCACCTGATTGTCTGATAAAAATATGATTTCGTGCTTTGGAAGGCACGTATAAGCCGGTGGTCCCGGCCGCCAAATGGCAGTCGCCAAATAAAGCATGTCATAGGCCCTTGAGGCGGTTTAGGAACTCTGACACTAAGGTGGGTCGTTAGACCTTACTGCCCACATGATAAGAAGATTCAAATTACAGATTGAGATTGTTCAATTTACAGACTTTCTGCCCATCTTCAACATAACCTCGAGCCTTCATACTACACCAGTAACATACAAAAACAAAAAGTGTAACTTTATTCCGGCTCTGATTGTGAACAAACAAAGTTTCAAACGTGATCCGACCCATATGTAGAATTGGTAGGATTGCAATTACTCGGAATTTTCATAGCAATCAGAGCGGATAAATTGTGATTGTGACTGCATGCCCGTAACTGCATAATAGGTAGAGGTGAATTAGTATAACTACTGCGATTTTATAGGTACTATCGGTACGGCATCGGCAGTGCAATAGGGTATTTTACTAAAAAAATCTAATTAAAAATGTACCAAATTTAACGAGCCAGGTGACGTCACTCGTGTCTTCAACTACCTGTATCCTATTTATTTTTTGTTTACGTGAAAAAAGAAAAAATACATGTCAAAAATTTTTCCTTTATTTTACTAATTAGACTTTTTTAGTAAAATACCCTATTCTAGAAAAATCTCACCGCGTAGCCTTGGTGAAGAAAGAATAGTCCTGCTGAACTAATTATTAAAGTTATGCGTTTTTTGAGGACCATGACCATGCAGAGCCAGAAATGGTCCTTTGAGGAAAGAACCACGCAGATGTGAGTGGAGCTGTCTAGTCAGTTTGCACTGACCAAATCAATCAGATCCACTCAAATCTGTCTTTGACAGTAGTCCACCTTAGAGGTAGGTATGTACTAGGTGTAAAACCTTAGCTGATAAGTTAGAAGATAGAGTCCAGAAGTTTAATGTGAAATATTCACTCAGGGGGCTTTATTTTGAGTGAAGATTTCAGGTGGCAACAATAGTTACAGCTATCCAGATAATGCCCAAGTGAAGAATCAAAAGCATTTCTGCTTGTACCTATAAAGTTTTTTTTTGTTTCCCGGGATAAATAAAAAACCTTGTAAAATTACGTTAGTTTAAAAGTATGTAATCTTACATAGAAATTACCCGTGAACTGCATTGTGAAGATTTTTTATTTAAGTAATTATTATTTTACTCAAGACTAAATGTAGTTTCAAGGACATATATTATTATCTACATCATTCAAATGTATCCTAAAACCACAAGGGATATACAGATACATATGTATTTTAAAGTGAAATAAAGCCGGGTTCTCCAAATTATATTAACCTTAATTTAAAAATGATTTCCATAATGTCCACTAACTCAGTTTACATTTAATAAAAACAAACACTTTCACTCCTTAAAAATACAGGTTCTAAAGGAGTGAAACTTGAATGTATTTTGCATACAAATTTGTATCAAAAGCATTGATACACAAATCCGAATTTCGGGCTGCCGTAATAACGCAACGATACCCTGGTACTTCATCTAAAAGGTTCAGATTTTAAACGATGTTGTATTACAAAACCTGGGCCTGCAGTCTCGACATATGTAGTTACCGACGGCATTATTTTTGTATACTATTGAAACGAGAAAAGAATGAAAGAAAAAGCGTTTATTTGCGCCAAGCATGACGCACACCAAAACAAAAATACATAAAACAAAATTTCAATTTTATACAAGTTAGGAAGATATCCGTCACATTCGTGCAAAACGGCCATCGCTCAGCATAATGCCTAGGACTCGACAGCCAGCGTTGAGTATGACGTCAATGGGAGCACCATAAAAAGTAATTGAAACGGGATAAATTAACAGAAAAATAAATACATAAGGGTAAAATATAATAAATAAGATGGTGAGGAAATGGCAACAGACTGTTGTGTGGACGGTGGAATGTGGCCGACTAATATATTGATAGGTTCCCGTTTGACCACTACCTCACCTGATGGTAAACAATGACGGGGTCGAAGATGGAGCACACTTACCTAGAAGTAACCTATTCACTACTCTGTCGATAAGTCCTATCAATTGAACGATTGATTTGAAAATACCGATATTTGATACTCTCTACATTCAAAGCCAGCGAATGTCATCGCTAGCAAAGGTCAAATTACTGATCTTTGACATAAAATTTTGCGTATTTAGAATTATTCCGTTAGTTTCTAACGATCGGTAGACATTACCAACATCGCTATTATTTCGGGACTACCTCGGCTCAATTAAACTGGATGTAAAATGTTAAGTTTCTAGGTATTTCATTCAATCTCAAATCTGTTTTCTTTTATATGTATTGCCCTAAAAACATAGACCTTATAATAATATTTTATGTTCATGTTATTATATTCTACATTGTTATTATTCTTCCCTTTTGAGGAGCTCGTGGCTTGATAATAACAGCCGCACGGGTCGATCTTCAAGGTTAAGCAACGCTTGCCAAGGATGGTCTGTGGATGGGTGACCATCTTAACATACCGAGTTTCCTCCGTGCCTCGGAAAGCACGTTAAGCCGTTGGTCCCGGCTGTCATTTGTAGATCTTTGGCTGTCGTTACGGATAGTTAGAAGCCAGTAAATCTGACTCCGGTCTTGCCATGAAGTACCGTGTTACCCAGTTAATGGGTTGTGGAGGTCTGGTAGGCAGCCGCTCCACGTAAAATACTGGTATTCAGCTAAAATCCAGCTTGACTGGAAGCCGACCCCAATACTTATATTTGGGAAAAGGCTAGGCAGATGATGTTATTATTCTTTCCTTTTATAGGGGAGTCCTTGGGGTGCTAAAATACTTACCTAGGCTAATTTAGGCACCCAGACATATATGTAAGTACATTGTTAATTGTAAATCAATTAACAAGTATATAATATACTTCTGTTACTGATCAATGACTGACAGACAACGCACAGCCGTAACTACTGGTCGTAGAAAGCTGAATTTTGGCATGCAGGAGTGCAGGGGAGCCTTGAGGAGTGTAGGGGAAGCCTTGAGGAGTGTAGGGGAGCCTTGAGGAGTGTAGGGGAGCCTTGAGGAGTGTAGGGCAGCCTTGAGGAGTGTAGGGGAGCCTTGAGGAGTGTAGAAGAGCCTTGAGGAGTGTAGGGGAGCCTTGAGGAGTGTAGGGGAGCCTTGAGTAGTGTAGGGGAGCCTTGAGGAGTGTAGGGGAGCCTTGAGGAGTGTAGGGGAGCCTTAAGGAGTGTAGGGAGCCTTGAGGAGTGTAGGGGAGCCTTGAGGAGTGTAGGGGAGCCTTGAGAAGTGTAGGGGATCCTTGAGGAGTGTAGGGGAGCACTATGAATACAATTCCTACGGGAACGAGAAAAAAATTGTATTTATGCGAACGAAGTCGCGGCCAAAAGCTAGCGTATATATGTACTAATATTACACAGAGGTAAAGTTCGTGAGTTTGTGAGGTTTTAGCGGGCAATCTCTGGATCTACTGAAGAGATTTTGAAAAATCTTTTATCAATAGAAAGCCACTTTTTTTTTTATTTGTAATGGGTTTGCTCTTGACTCTAGTCTATGTCAGAGATGACAGAGACAAAGTCTACGATGGAGCGAGCCTACCCAGAAGGAGCCTGTTCACTCTAACTTTGAAGAGTTATTTGTTATTTGTGACTGTCGTACCCGAAAAATTCCGCCCAACGAAGTGGGCACGGGTCAGATAGTTGTTTATAAAATTCTTATGTAATGGAACTCATTTTATTCCAATCCTATTGGGTTTATTAGTACAGTCTGGAGAGCTACATCAGTTGAGTCTCCTACGGCATAAGTATCCAATTGAAATGAATCATTCAACTAAATATAGCTCAGCTCATTGAAACAGTGGTCTTTATAGTCTCTAGTGGCAATTAAAATACCAATTAGTTGCCATAGGAATATTATTTATAAGGCATTGAATCTTCATTCTTTAAGATCTTTCTATACTAATATTATAAAACTGAATGGTTTGTTTGTTTGTTTACTTGAACAGGCTAATCTCAGGAACTGCTGGTTCGAATTGAAAAAATATTTTAGTGTTGTCCATTTATCGAGGAAGGCTTTAGGCGCGCTACGACCAAAAGGAGTGGAGGAATAATGAAAACCGGCCAAGTGCGAGTAGGACTCGCACTCGCGGTAATAGAAATATATAATCTGTGAAAATTTCAACTGTCTGCAGCCCTCTGACAGACAGATGGACGGGCGGACGGACGGACGGACCGCGGAGGCTTAGTAATAGGGTTCCATTTGTTACTCCTTTGGTATGGAACCCTAAAAATTTGAAGCAGAACTTCTTCTGCTTCACAATTTTAGGGCCAGCTGTTGTAGAGGTTTTTATAGTCTGTAGTGTCAATTAAAATGCCAATTAGTTGCCATATTATGAATATTATAAGGCATCGAATTTACATTTTTGAGATCTATCATTCATACTACATCTATTCTGAGAACCTATTAGGAAAATACCTTGAAGATCTTACATAATCAGCGTTTCTTAGAAAATATGAATCTGCGATGTTTTGAAAAAATTGGAGTAGGTAAGAAAATTTCATTTATCAAGAGGAATTCGTCACTTCACACACTCAGTGATAACTTCGTCACTTCAGTCGGCGGCCAATTCTATGTTTTTAAGTTTAATGTTTCTTTTGTGTATTTTTAATTTGGTGTACAATAAAGTATATTAATTAGGTTCTAGGTTCTAATTATCTCATCATCATCTGCCTAGCCTTTTTCAAACTACATTGGGGTCGCCTTCCAGTCTAAACGAATTTAGGAACCCTCTTAAATTTTTAATTTAATGTAATTTTTATTATTTGTTATTACTGTTAGAAGCACTTTACAATCTTCACTTTAATCTTGAAAATTTCAACTGTTTTCTTGAGATACAACCCGGTGACAGATAGACGGAAGGACGAACGGACAGCGGAACCTTAGTTATAGGGTTCCGTTGGTTACCCTTTGGGTACTGAACCTTCGCGGGTCTGCGGACGGCGAGCATTGGGTGGCTCGCCGTCCGATCAGAACCAGGCCCGGGTCGTCGGCGCGCTGCGATCCCAACGCGCCTCAAGGAGATATCAGCACGGAAGACGGGGCCCACTAGGGCCATTGCCTGCTGGGGCTGCGGACTTCGAAAGAGGCACCATACCCTGGAACGCAAAGGGCACTAGGAGGAACACGGATGGGGTTTTAGTCTGTAAGAGTCTGACACTCCCTCCTGCTGTACCCAGAGCGGGAGGAGTCATTTGATGATATCCCATTCTAAAAAACAAAGGGTACTGAACCTTAAAAACTACCTACCTATATGTTACTAACACATCACCTTAACGAAGACCTTTGATTCAAAAATCCTGTTTAATTTCCTTCCTTTTATCCATTGAGGACTCGTTCTATAAACCAAAAGTTCAGAGTTCACATCAGAGGGCCGGGGTCCTAAATTTGTGCGCCATTAATAAAACACAGCAAGTCCTTTTACGGGCCTTGACGAATTTAGCAATATTTGGAAAATGGCGCCGTAGGTATTATTTATATCTTTTATCGGCGAAATGTCAGGAGGTTATCGTCAAGTGGTCTTGGGGATATTTTTGGTTTAGACAGAAGTAAGTATTTACAAAAATATTCCATACACGTGTCAATAACGATTAAATATAATAGTAAAATAAGTTTTACGAAGATCATGGTTGGCATAGGCCCCGTAATGAAGTCATCAAATACCGGTCTGGGCGGAGCGGAAGGGAGTGTCAGACTCTTACTGACTGAAACCCATCCGTGTTCCTCCAATGCCCTTTGCGTTCCAGGACCGCGGTGACACTTTCGAACAAATTGTGCAACCCTGGCAAATAGACCTACACCCATATTCCATGTCCTCATGATGTAACCTCTGCTCCATACACACAGACAGACATACACCCGAGTGACCCTATAAGGGATCCGTTTCATACGGATGTTCGGAACCCTAAAAAACAGCTTTAACTTTCAATTTGATCATTCATCTGAGCCGAGTTGGTGGACATTACTTGGAATAGAGGGATCAGTCACCATGACACCGGGAAGAACTGTTTTAGGCTCCGCGTAAACGAGTCACGGGATCACAGCCACCGGTGGGTGGCTGGCGACAAGCTATTTACACGATTTGTAACGCATTTTGTACGGCACCGCCGCACAGGTGTAGCGAGTGGCGTCCACACAGTGTCCGCGACACGCCACCCCGGTGGCGGCTACTCGTGACTGTGTTCGCGACATGTCGCTGGTTCTGCCAATGTTGTAATACATCACAAGATGATTTAAAAGAGTGTCCGTGGAGTTTCTTGCACATTATTCTCCATAGAGATCTATGCTTTATTTAGAACGTGAAAATAGCTTAATGTTTTTGACTGACCGACCTTGACAATTCAAAAGTGCCTGTAAATGGTTTATTTGAAATATGCTTTGAGTTTGGTGGCAGCCACCGATCACCTTCGTTTGCGCAGTACCAAAGAACGTAGCGCGCGACAGCCACTGACAGCTGCTGTGGGCGGTGACCCGTGTGCGCGGAGCCTTAGTCGAGGATGTTTCTTTTGACTGAGGGAAGCTGAGATGAGTAGAGGTAATGAATTTAAACTTTTTCTTGTTATCGTTTGTGCAGTAAGGTCTAACGACCCCACACATCCTAGTGTCAGAGTTTCTACCGCCTCAAAGGCCTTTGACATGGTATATATATGGAACACGGCCAACCCAAGCACGGAACGGAATCATCTTTTTATCAGACAATCAGGTGATTCAAGCTAGAAATGTCCTAGCTAAATTGGAAATCACAAATTTAAACTGGGGCCCTACTTGCTGACTAGTCAAGTTTTTCACCTAGGCTTGTTCCCAAAGAATGAGAGACTTAGGAACATTAGACACAGGTTGATAATGTTGCTAAGATATTATTTCCTTAAAGATCTTACAAACATAAAGATATAATGATATTGTACAAGTATCTCGACGAACTAAAGAATATAACACAATTTGTGATCATAATAGTACGTGAATGAGTTGTTTCCGTGTGAACCAGTGCCGTTTGAAAACAAACAAACTTAGTGGCTCATAATTAGGTATTTACTTCAGCTATGATTCATCTGGTGGTTTTACGGTAAATAATTTACCCGTTAACCATTTTCACGCGTAGGTAAATTACTTCTTTAAATAAACAGAGAATTATCAGGCAATCTATCGTCGGCGTCGTTTGCCTAGGCCTTTTTCCCAAAGTTGGGGTCGCCTTCGAGTCTTAGCGGATACCTGCAGCTGAATAACAGTATTTTACAAGGAGCGACTGCCTACCTTCAGACTTCCTGGCCTCTGTAACCCGTAGCTACCCCAGGTACCCTCTATGAGATAGTTGGTAACACCATGACGTTGCTGGCCTTCCTTGGGGAGCTGGGGTGGATCGAATGACACATTTGTCCCACCTGCACGCAAAATACGCGCTTAGTTGTGGAGTTGCGGAAACCAGCCCGATTTACATATATACAACCCGTAACGACTGCCGAAGGTCAAAAAATGACAGTCAGGACCAGCAGCTTAACGAGGACACGGAGGGGAGGGTCTAGGAATACTCGTATGTGTATTGGATCATTAATTCAACACCCATCTACTGACCGACTTCGGCTAGCGTCGCTTTACGTAAAAGATCTACCTGCGTCATTGTTATTATTTAGTCACTAGCTTCTGATAAGCCAAAATGTCATCTTTGATCTGTTCACATTTATATACAAACCAGCTTTGCCCGCGAGTTCGCACGCGCATATCCCATTTTTCCCGTTCCCGTTGGAATTTCGGGAAATCCTCTCCCTGATCCCCTACACTCCCCAAGGAACCTACATGCCAAACAGCTTCCTAGGACCAGTAGTTTTGGCTGTGCGTTATCTGTCAGTGTCTCACTCGGTAATTTTATATTTTAAGATTCTTGAATAAAACATGATTTACGTGGCTATAAAAATACCAATCTCCCATTGTCCCGCAAACTGTGAAGCGTGCATTAAAACTATTAATATAATTTACGGCTCAAAGTCAAGGGTGAAAGATAAGGCTAACATTTAAGCCAATATTAGCACCTTATCTCTTGTAGCCACACATTCAACAGTGACAGTATTACTGCTCATGTGCGATGAATATGAGTTAAGTGGATCATGGTTGAATTTGTGTTTTACGTTTGAGTTTGCTTTGTTTTATTTTGTTGTTACCATCTTGAGCTAGTTCAGTATTCTTTTAGCTAACGTAAAAATTACAACTTTACGCTTGGTTCTGTCAGCAGTTTTGCCCCGGTAATTGTACCACAATAAAAGTAAACCTATAAACTATTCCACATTATAATCTATTCTATGCCACATTAGATCCGTTCAACCGTTCTGGCGTGATTGAGAATGAAAACATCCATTCGTCCGAACTTTTGCATTTATAATGTAGGTAGTAAGAAGATAAGCTCTTCTTCTCTTCCACATTAATTTTCATGTTAAAGACGGTTGCAGCAAAAATAAATAATCATGCTAGTCGGGTTTCAACACTAGACATCAAAATCTGCAGTCAGACGCCTTCCTCGTTCCCTATTGGGCTATTGCCTTAGATAAGTCTTGTGCTAGACTAATAAACTTCAGTATTTTCATGAAAATATTGAAGACAATGAAGTTTCAAAACCTACGAAATCGCAGAAAGTCACCCACTATTTCTCCAATATCAGTACAAAATCCAATTTCACATTACAAATGAGCGACACTGAGCCTTGAACAGCTAGTGGCCATAAGTTGGTCGTAAAACCGAATGACTCACACCACGGGATGTTATTCTAAGAACCAATGGAAGCCATGTATGACGCACGGACTTCCCGGGAAAGCCTTGGATAAGATACCGGGATTGTGGCGGGAATCAAGAGCCGTAGTTTTATTTTTGAAAGTGTGATTCATTGGGCCTGTTGCTGCGTGGAAAGATGTAGTTGTTTCCTTGTGCTAGACGTTAGGAGTGAATACAGGAGTTTTGTAAAAATAAGGACAAAGAATAAGTTAGTGAGTCTCAATTTTTGAAAATAGAGAACATAGGTTTAAGTCAATAAAACTTAGGAGAAGTTTGACATGGGTTTGCTCTTGGCTGTAATCTAGGTCAGAGGTGACAGAGACAAATCGATGGAGTGAGCTTACCAAGAAGAAACCAGTTCACTCTAACTTAAAAAAGATGTTAGGGTTGTAGGCGTTCGGCAACACAGACGTAGCTAGAGAGTTCCACTCTTTTGATGTGCGCACTGTAATAGACGTTTGGACATCATAGTGTGAATCCAAACAGTTTAAGGTGATAGAAGTAATGATAAATGAGAAGATATTTAACAGATTTCCTCTCGTTCTCAAATGACTGATAAACAGGTCAATTTTAGCAGTGGAATAAGCAGTAGTGGCCCTAGTCAAAAGCCTTGTCTCAGGTCTAACAATCACTACTGCAACGAATTCTAAATTGAGTTAGTCATCTCATCGGTATTGAAGCATGTAGAAACAAAACCGAATGCCGATGTGACATTAATCTCCATTTGAGGATTAACGACGACAATAAAAACGTTAATTCTACACATTACATTGATGACTTGCTAAAATATAAAAATACATAACATTCCACACACGATTCCCTCAAAGTAGCCATCACTTATACCTGACAAGCTGACAAGTAACAAACAGATGGTCAGATGTTTTTATCTTGCATCTAGAAAAGGAAATAAATTCCGCAGCCACGTGAGTTTTATAGCAACTCTTGCAGTAGTGTGAGATTGAAATGAATGGCTGCAGAATATTCAGTGCGCGTAAACATGCATTCATCTGGGTGTCACATGCAACGAAATTATGGTTGGAGTACAAATCTAGGAGGGTTTGAGATAAATAATATAGCAGTTCTTTTCTTAATGTAAGTTTTCAAGGAAGTAGTTACGTGAGCAGAATTGGTAGGTTCTTTTATACTTCTAGCTGTATGCAACAGTACAAAGATAATTTGCTTTTTTATGCAATTTTGTTCTATCAAACGTCTTGTACTTTGACAAAACTGAAGTTTTTTTTTTAAGTAAATAATGTTTATCACAACATTCAAATTTTTAAAACATTCCGGCCGATACAAATTTGTACTAGCAATACCACGCCTGACAGGCGCGGGCGATAAAAATTCAGACTGTGAATTGAAGTGACAGCAAAAGGTTTTGGGACATGTAGGTACTACTAAATGTAAACCGCTTAATATATATTTTTTTCTAATTATTCTCAAGTCAGCTGCAATTTGAAACAATAGTATCAAATGATGAAGATATTACATGGATTTGTTTGCGTTTAGAATATTATTTCTTCATCTTTCATGACTTTTAAATTGCCCTACTGTCTGTTCTCGGTACTCTGGCCTAGTGATGCGTCAACATCAAATTAATCTGAGTCAGCTATCACCTACAATGATGCGATAAAACAGTGGCGCTAGTGGACCGTGTCCAAACCAATGACCGAGTTAGTGTGGGGAAACTCGGCTAATTTCTAATGGGCAATGTAGTAAGTTTGTATTGACGATATGATACGTTATGTCATTCGGTGATATCGTTAGCTAATTGATTGGAATGTCGAAAGCATTTTGTGGTTTATTGTTATTAATAGTAGTATTATTGTAGTAGGCATGTTTATACATATTAAATCTTTGGATACAACTTTAATGGTGTTTCTAATAGCCTTTTAATTTATAAATAAATCATCATCTGCCTAGCCTTTTCCCAACTATATTGGGGTCGGCTACCAGTCATGCCGGATTTAGCTGAATACAAGTATTTTACGCGGAGCGGCTGCCTACCAGGCCTCCAAAACCCATTAACTGGGTATCACGGTACTTCATAGCAAGACTGGAGTCAAATTTACTGGCTTTTGACTATCCATAACGACTGCCACAGATCTACAAATGACAGCCGGGACAAACGACTTCACGTGCTTTCCGAGGCGCGGAGGAAACTCGGTGTTGTGAATGTTAAGATGGTCACCCATCCACAGACCAACCTTGGCAAGAGTTGCTTAACCTTGAAGATCGACCCGTGCGGCTGTTATAATCTAGCCACGAGCTCCTCTTTTTAATTTATAAATAAATGCCGTATGATGAAAGTTTAGGGAGCTGTCTGGTGAGATGGTATTTTGAATGCTGGGGATCTTATTTTAACTAAAAGGACTACGAAGATGCAAAAAAAATATTCCAAAATACGAGTAATTTGAAGAATCCTAGCCAACTAATATTATAAATTCGAAAATAAGTTCGTAAATCTTGAAATTGATTTTTCGTATACAGATAAAGCGGGTTAAAATAATAAAACTTTCTTATAAGTAGTTGTCATAACAAATTCAAACTGCGTTCGAAACCATTGCTTCAACCATGCATGACATAACAATACGCGTACTACCCTCATTTCACAAAATTATGTTAAATTCGAAAAAGTGATAAACGTGTGTGTTTTTTCACGTCTAGCAACATCTAGTTGGCGTGATATACACGCTTACTTCACTATCACGAAACTACTAGTCAAGTTATTGAGTCTCAGACAGTAGATATATCAAGCTAGGTGAAAATTTGCTAGTTTCATGTGATCCGAGGAATTTAGATTAGATTTTATACGTATATGCAGACGGTGTGAAGTAGATTCATGATGTTCTTGCTCTAGTTACCGACACGTATTGGTAAAGATTACTGGCAACGCGTCGCTTCAATTATGCTGTAAACTTGAAAGCGTGTTTGAGGTGTTTGTTGCTTTATTCTGCATGAAAAATAGCAACAGAACTGCAGGTGATCCTGCGGCTTATTTAATATTATAGTAAACTAGCTTTTGCTCGCGACTTCGTACGCGCATTTCCAATTTTTCCCGTTCCCATGGGAATTTCGGGATGAATTAGATAAACCTCCCTCTTGAACATCTCAGTTTATTGATGAATTATAGAATTGTAAATGTGTTGTGTAAACAAAATAAATCGTTTTCCATCAGGCGTGATTGTGGTCAGGAGCAAGCCCACTCCCAAATAAAAAAAAAACAAATTAAACTACATTGACGAAAAATGTTACACTTTCTGTATAAATATTGAAGTCTGGATGGATTTTAATCCACCACATTTCAGTAGCTGGACAGAAATTGCTGACTCAGTACACGAGTAGATAATGGCCTGGATAAGTCCATTGAATCATTTTTGTTCCGGCCTTCGGTTCCCGTACTGTGTACATTCAACAGCCACACGAGACTGGCTAAGACTAATATATATGTATAATAGACAACGCCTTAATAGTGATAATTAAATAAATAAATAAAAATAAATAATTTTCACTCAACACGAAAAAGTAGATTAATAATCTATATACTAATCTTTATTATCTATATAAAGCTGAAGAGTTTGTTTGTTTGTTTACTTGAACGCGCTAATCTCAGGACCTACTGGTCCGATTTGAAAAATTATTTCAGTGTTAGATAGCCCATTTATCGAGGAAGGCTATATGCTATATATCATCACGCTAAGACCAAAAGGAGCGGAGCAGTAATGAAAATTGTGACGCAGACGAAGTTGCGCGTGTCAACTAATATCACAATATGTACAAATTCCCAAAAAGGTGTGAGGAGCCTTCAAGGCATTTATAAAGAAAACACCGAGCTCAGAACGAGAGACATGTAATTACTTAACACAATATAAGTATGGATAATATTGTAATTTTGTCAAAATGTTGTACAGCTAAGCGCCACAGGATAACGTCTTCCTCTCCAAATTTTATTCGCATTGGACACCCACCTGATATTTGTGACTACAGATAATAAACATTGGCTACTTACTCAAACGGATATGCGTACAAAGGAAGTACATTGTTACGCATATAACTTTTAGTATTTTTCCGATACGTGTCTCTAAATATGGACTCTTTAGCCAAGTGCGTCACCCTGATACTTGAATGATCAGGTTTACCTTTTGTTTTGATCAAAGATTTAATAAGATTCAGAACACCCTCTGAAGCGTTTCCGACGAGCCATTACAGGAGACTGCAAAACAAAACAAAGAGAAGAAAAGAACTAGACAAAGGGCCCATCCAAAGTCTATACTTTATATGGACCCTTTGTCTTGTTCTTGCTATCATGACTATTTTGTTAATTTTATAGTCAATATTTCAAATGAATAGGTTACATCTAGGCAAGCATGCTCCATCGTCAACCGCATCATCGCTTTTCATCAGATGATGTTGTCATCAACACGAGCCTATAGTTTAAAAAAATGTTTCAACAAAAACAGACATCGTGAACAAAGATGTATCGCAAGATAAACCCTAAATTTCTCACGTACGAACATTTTACGAATCAAAGAGAAAAAGATGAAACTTCAAATAACCCTGATCCGACATTACCGCAAGATCTGCGGTTCATCCGGCCCGGATCTGATCAACACGGCCCCGGATAACCGGATGAGGTACACTGTGTGGAAATATGGCGGCCATTATGGTTTGACACGAACCTTCGCGCTGTAGAATTGAGATTTGAAGAGGTCAGAATCTAGAATCCACGTCTAGAGAATAGAATTTTTATTATTTTTTATTTAGAAAGAATAAAAGCAAGAAAGAATATTATTAATTTAGCACATGCATGAAACACGCACGGTACATTAAAAATAACAAATAATGGTAGGTAAGCCAAAAACTAAGTGTGTGTCTCTTGGCTGCACTAAAAAGGTTCATTTCAGCGTTATGTCAGACAGCCTGAGACTGTCTGACGCTGACTAGACTAGAGTCAAGACAAACACGTACAGAGGTGATTGCTCTTGACTCTAGTCTAGGTCAGAGGTGATAGGGACAAAGTCGACAATGGAATTGAGCTTACCCAGAAGAAGCCTCGCTCTAACTTTGAAGAGATTAGCGTTGTATCCGTTTGTAAACTCAAATTACTATAGGTACTTAACAAAATACTAGTTAAATTATTGCACTGACGATGGATTACTTACAAAAAAACTACGTAAGCCTCTGGTACCACATAATCGCTTATCAATAATGAGATAACAATGAAACATATGTTATAAAAGAAAAAATAGAACTATGACACATCTAGATCACCCGTACCGTGATAGGCAAAATCAAGCCCGCTTGTGCCATAGACATTATGTCAAGCAGTCAAGGTTGTATTCCTGAACGTAAACAAGCAACAAGTCGTTGTTCTTGATCTGGGTTGGCTGCCGTCCACAATAACTAAACATGAAGTCGGTTAAAAAGAATATGCAAACCACAAAGTATTCTCATGTTGGTATTCCTGCATAATTTCAGTGTTGTAGTCCAAGTCGTCAACATAGAAGACATAGTTTGGTGATTTTATGCCTGGGCAAACGTAGTAGGGGACCCCTGAGGTACGATGGATCGATGATTTAAAGAAGGTGGCTTGCAGCAGATGGATGCGGACTGCTCAACACCGGGATAGTTGGCCCGCTTTGGGGGAAGGCTTTCGTTCAGTGCTTGCTAGCTTGAGTTACAAGTCAAGTCGTTTATTTCTATTAGACCATTATAAAGCACTTTTGAACGTCAACAGTTACAGTTAAACTAAATTAAGAGATTCCAGTTGTCCTTTTTGCAATGGTCGATTCTTACGGAGAAAAAACGGATAAGAATAATTTTATAGGTTCAGAAGATCAAAGAAAAACTAAAAGAAAGAAAGAAGAGAGAAAAGATATAAGAAAGAAGAGAGAAAAGATAGAAAACGAAGACACTAAAATAAAAGACGGAAATAATTGAAGCAACGTTATTGAAACATTTCTAGCAAATAAAACTAATAGGTTCTGGTTTTACCCATACCAACTTCCCGCCTCACACTCGAAAAGAAATTCCTACCACAAATTTCGTTCCACAACTTAAATAATACTTCGTCACGAAATTCAATAAATAAATAAAAATTAATGCGAAACAATCCCTCTGTCTACTGGTAACAGTTACATAAAAACAATGTTGATTGTAATAATAAAATATAACTTGTTCGTTGATTGAGTTTAACGAACTGTGAAGGATGGTTGGATGTTACTGCTGGATGTTGGATGGTACTTTTGTGTTGTTAGGATCCTGTTACAAGTTAGCCGTGTGTTGTTATGTTTTTCGAATGGTTTGATAAGCAATAGACAATCTATTCAGGATTATGAAACTGTGAAATAAAGATGTGGTTGACAAAACATGAAAGCGATGGTTACAAAAATTGTGCAGAAATGTATTGATGATGGAGAGATTATTTTTTGTCAAAGAACCGAAATACATCAATAGAATTATACTGTCTCCATTACGAATACACGCTGAAGAAGTTGAGGTTAGCAGGAAAGCACATTAAATTGTTTCTAGCTGATATCTTTGTTTCATGATAAGTATTGTATATTTAAGTATCTATTTATTTATTGTATCATATTTAAATAGCACACCTAATACTACCTGGTGTCTCCTCTTCACTCTTTTAAACCCTTCTAAACGTTGTCTTAAATAGGTTGTTTTCAGCGATAGGGCCGCCTATTGTTTCAGCCTATGTTTTACTAATGTTTTCTTCATCTATCTTTTCTATTACCTATGTGGTGTACATTACAAAGAGTATTCTATTCTCTCATAGTAACCTTCATGAATGTGATTCGTAACGGTACCAGAAAAAAGTTAGACAGACAAACCACCGACAAGCAAATTATTCTTTTACGCTAAAGACAAGAAGGACAGACAAGCGAGTAAACTTGGAATTCTACATTATTTACAAATTAAAATGAGACACATTTTTTCATGAACACAGCTGTCATCTGGCTTCACGTTATCTAAAGAAAAATAAAGTAAACTCAACTGTGCCAGCGTATTAGCATAGTGCACACAAAATATTCACGTCCCCGATATGAATATGTGCATGTCGGAGGAAACTAACTCACACTCAAGATTTAAAAGTAATCTGGCAACTATTTGTAAGAATGGGTGACACTAAGGCTAACTATTGGTAAGAATGGGTGACACTAAGGCTATGATTTGGGTTTTGCTTTTGACATGGAAAAACAGCCAGTCATGATCATGAAATCTCCTGGTCAATTAATAAGCCCCCAATCCTGAACGATTCAGTAAGTAGTTTACAAATATGGATGTTGCTCAAAGAATGTCTCTCAGTTCAGTGTGCCTCTTGGCATAGGCATCCTCTTTCATTGCTTCTTATCCCTAGCAACCCTTCTCCAATTGTGACCGGCAGCAAGTTTCAGCTCGTCCTCATATCTTCTCTCTTGCCTTATTCTTCTCCGTTTTCCATCTCTAGGATACCATTTCGTGATTATCCTACTCCACTTGTCTTGGGTACAACGCAATAAATGGCCCGTCCATCTCCACTTTAGTTGGTTTATCTTTAAAAGCACGTCAGTTACTCTGCAGATAGTGTTTACTAAATAAGCAGTTACGTTGACACCAGTCCGTTTTGATGGCTTTAATTTTTGTTCTTCGACTTCATCTTTTACTTGATTTTTCTTGTTCTTTATTTTAGACACAAAAACATATACACCCATGAGAGCGGCTGAAACTTTTATTTTTACAGGCAAGCCAAATAATATTTAAATACTGGAAATCATTGGGAAATGTGGTCTCAGAACTTACAGAATCTGTGTCATTGTGAGGTAATTAAAAAACAGAGTAGCTGATGATAGAGAGGTGCCAGAAATAGTCACATTCTTATTTTTATAGCACTTGTCAAAACGGCTTTTTACATAGCGGAAATGTAGAATTATATCGCCGAATACAGAAGGAAGTTCATACATGTGTGTACGTTGTATGACACTAACCGTAACACATCATACATTATGGAACTACTTTCTTCGGCGGAAAAAAAACGTGTCCGCCAAATAGGACAACAAAACACTGGTAAAGTTTATCAGTAGACCATTACTGCCGTAAACGGTAGTCGTTACCGAAGTGTAGTTTATACTAATTGACGACACAATCGGACACAGCTTGGTTTTAGGAAGGTTACACATCTGCGATTTTGTGGCGTTGCTTGGTGGTGGCAGTACGTTAGTGCTCTAATCAAAATCATATGAAAGACTAGCTTTTGCCCGCGACTTCGTACGTGTATATCACGTATTTTACCGTTCCCGTAAGAATTTCGGGAAATCCTCTCTTATTGCTCCCCTACCGAGTGTATTATTATGCCAATTTTCGGCATTCTACGACCATTAGTTTCGTCTGTGCGTTGTCTGTCAGTAACGGAAAAAAATATATATTACGATTGTATCAACAGATTTTTAAATGGTGTTAAATGAACAGAAACAAATCTGTACCATCATTAAGACCCCATTTGATAGCGGACAAGCGTTCTGCTACTAAATGGTGATACATAAATTATTCTTAATCTGCTATTCAATATGGCAATGTTGTTAGCGTTTTGGGGACTTCTCCCACTTAATTTTTGACGCTCTGTGAGCACTCTCTGCCTTTTGTTTGGCTTGTAAATATTCTAACTCTTCAATAGTTCCACTTATTCTTCGACCGTTATTATCATCAGACTCCATAAAAAGTTAATTTGAATTAGTTTCCTTGATCTGTCCTACTCCTCAAACTACCAAACCAAAACACAACTAAACCGCGCCAACACCCCATAATGTACAACCACCTTAAACTAAATACCGACTGATTGGAACAACAATTTGGTTGAACATCAATTGCAGTGGCGTACAATGGTTATCTACTACCCACACAAGTAATTTATGTTAGTTTAAAGTAATGGCGTTGTTAGCTATTGGTGTGCGTTGCTTTACAAAATGGCGTCTGTTCTTTGGTTGTCAAAAAAAATGAAGGCTGTACTTTTGTGTTGTTAGGATCCTGTTACAAGTTAGCCGTGTGTTGTTATGTTTTTCGAATGAGGATACGGTGTTCTGTTACCTAAAACGCCGGTATTCGAAAGAACGTCAAATGGCTCCATTCTAAGTGAAAATTCAAAATGTAACGAATGCTGTCATGGTCACGTGACATTCTAGCAACGTCGATGTGACATTCTGGACTTTTGACATTTGCTATCGTTGATAGAATGTCACAAGATATCAAAATCGAAAGCTGTTATAAAATGTCAGTGTCTTACATCCATGTATTCAAATAAAAAAGCCCTTATAAATAAAGTTTTGAATTTCGAGCAGTTTTTTCATTAATTTGTTTTATTAAGACCAAATAATGCGATCGGTCTCCAAACTTTTTCCAATTATTTAACCTTTGACAGCAAGCCTTATACCTATAGCAATAAAGATCACTTTGATACAAATTTGAACGTAAATACACTATGAAAAGACTAGGTACGTCTGACCACAATCTCCATGTCCAAATTGATCCTCTTTTCTCAGCACTTGTCTACCTACCTTTTTCCTAGAATCAACACACATATCAACGAAAATGGCGTATGAGAAGCCTCTATTTATCGACAAGTATATGTGAATACTGAGCTGAATACACGAAAAGCACTTCGGAGGGACCGCAAATAAATTGTGAGCCTAGTCTATGGATAGGCATGTTTGGAGCTAGATGGATTCTGAGAAGGGTCTCAATTTGCTTCGTTTTTTCGTAAAAACATGAGAGTATTTGTCGGGTCCATCTATTTAAATCTGCTACTTATGTCAAAGGTTTGTTGGTATTTTTTTCAATCAATTGAATAGGTTAACTATTGGGCAACCTTCTAGGTTTCCAACTTTTGTAACCACTACTAAATTTTGTACTCTTCAAATTCAGATTTTCATTTGTTCTGATTATTTCAATTGTAGTTTTAAGGGTTTATTCCAGAAATCTCCGCAAGTTAAATAAACATAGTCTAGTGAGGATTTTTGGTAAAATAAGTAACAATCCCCACCAAGTGTTGCTGTAAATTGACTGCTGCGCTGCGTGTCGCTGGTTCGATTCCCGCGCGGAACAAATATTTGTATGGCCTACAGATGGTTGGTCCGGGTCTGGCTGTTTGTGTATGTGTGATTATATGTCTGTAAACGCACCCACGATACAGGAGAAATTCCTAGTGTGGGGCAAAGTTTAAAAAAAAAAAAAAAATTAAAAGTCCCACTGTTGAGGATTTGTCGGTGGGGAGTTCAGGTAAATCGTTTTAAGCTTACCTCGATATTATGTCTCCATTTATAAACTGGCCTGACGATAAAATTACAATAATAAATTAATGAAAATTAAGTATATTTTAAAATTTTCCATTAAAAAGCCTTGAAAAATTAAACAACAATCTGTGTAACTCTTCAAAATGCCAGACAGTGCGACCTTCACGTTGAAAAGTTAATTAATTATAATTATCATGGTAACTGGGTCATTTCATAATATATTACAAGTTTTGAACAACAATACGTACTTGGTTACAACATTGAGAACATTAATAAAATGCTTAGAACGTGTTGAACAAAGAAGGAGTCTGAAGGAGCGTTGAAAGACAATTCTAATAGAGAGATCATAAAAAAATGGCAGAGAATGGGCTGCAGCGCTCTCTGCAAAACTCAACACCATACACTGCGATTGCCAACCCGCCTGCCAAGCGTGGCGATTATGGAAAACCCCCATCTCGGGGGAGGCATGTGTTCAGTAGTGGACGTCTTTCGGCTGAAATGATGGCAAAGCTTTACTTATGTCCTGCAGTTATAAATTTATTTTAAAGACTAGGTTTTGCCTGCGACTACGTACGCGCATATCCCGTTTTACACCGTTCCCGTAGGAATTTCGAGAAATCTTCTCTTAGTGCGTCCCTACACTCCCCAAGGAAGCTACATGCCAATTCCCAGCTTTCTGAGACCAGTGATTTCGACTGTGCGTCTGCACAGAGTACTACTATAATACAATTGTCTGTCAGTCATTCAGTAACGGAAGAATGTTTTATATTAGGATATACATACCTATGGCAATACCATTAAATGACTGCATGACATGAAGTAACTAACCGAGGCAAGGATAACCTAAGATGTACCTACTGGACCAAGTGTTCCCATTTCAGTATCAAACCACCTACAGGTACCGGTAAGTATTACCGAACCACACCGCATCGAACCTGTGCTCTAAATATCCCACTCTTTGATATTACTCGTATTTTTGACGACCAATCGACCTAAATAGTCCATTGTCGGAATCTGGAGCTTATGGTCCGAATTCGAGCACATAAAATAGTAGTTTAGTAACCTTAGTTCTGAGACAATAGTGTCTCTATTTCCCTTGTAAACCAATGCCAATAAGCTAGTATTTTTGCCAGCGTTATAATAACTGAACAGTCTCAGTTTATTTACGAACAGATGAAAACTTCTCTTCCGATCTTTATAACTGAACTATCATCTAAGCTTATGAGCTTATTTGGTAGATTTTAATGATCTTAAGGCTCAATTCAGGTGGTGTTTGCTCCATTTATCACTGTATTGCGAAAAGCAATATTTAATTAAGGATTTATTTTTTTAAGTATGGGTTTCTGGTTTATGCTATAGTTAGATCCCTACTCCAAAGAATAAATGCAACAAGACTTCTCTAATAAAAGACAGTGCTTAGGTACCTACAAATCTGCTGGGGCTGCGGAATCTATTCGAAAGAGGCACCATACCCTGGAACGCAAAGGGCACTAGGAGGAACACGGATGGGTTTTAGTCAATAAGAGTCTGACACTCTTGCTTCACCCGGAGCGGGAGGAGTCATTTGATGATTTCCCATCCTTAAAAAAAAGGTGTCTACAAGTGCCCACACATATAGCACATGCTTAAATTCTATCAATATTTACACAAATTACAATCATATTGACACATTGTCTAGACCACTTCCAACTATTGAAATAACAATAAAACATAAATCGAGGGAGTTCTCCTTTCCCGTCATTGACAAAGCTTCGAACAATTGCATCCTCGACGCCATAACTTTGCATACGTAATACTCGTCGAATGTAAATATAAATCAGTAGGTAGAAGTACTAAAACAATAGGGTTCAATCAAAACAGCAGATGTTAGGTTAGTGTGATGTTGTTATAACATTTGACGTCCGTTGTCAGTTTAAATGCGTAAATGGTGTTAATTTATGTCGTTAGGACTTTTGACCTAAGCTCCTGGGCCAAAATGATGCAGTTGTGAAAAAGGGATAGCGCTAATTGTTCCGTCCTCTCACTCACACATTAAAGCAATGATCGATTTATCAAGTCAGTATTGCCTCTGGTGGTTATAGACTCCACTTCTGAGCTAAGGGCCCTTATAATGCAGTGATATTTCGGCTTAATTCTTCGGAGCTCGTAGCTAAATAATAACAGCCGCACGGGTCGATCTTGAAGGATAAGCAACGCTTGCCAAGGTTGGTCTGTGGATGGGTGACCATCTTAATATAACGAGTTTCCTCCGTGCCTCGGAAAGCACGTTAAGCCGTTGGTCCCGGCTGTCATTTGTAGATCTTTGGCAGTCGTTACGGATTGTCAGAAATCCGACTCCAGTCTTGCCAAGATGTACCGTGTTACCCAGTTAATTGGTTGTGGAGGTCTGGTAGGCAGCCGCTCCACGTAAAACACTGGTATTCAGCTGAATCCGGTTTGACTGGAAACGGACCCCAATGTATTTGGGAAAAGGCTAGGCAGATGATGATGATTTCGGCTTAATTCTTCGGGTCTTCCTAACGATTGTGATGGCCGCCTTTGGTCCATAAACATTATATGAGCCTAATTTTGTGAAAATTTTAATTGTATGAATTAATATCTCATTCCATAGTGATTTATATTTGCCATCATGGTGAAACGATTAGCCAATCGATCGATGTCGATTGCCCAGGGTGCGCCGGACGTACAGAAAGTCGGAAAGTACGACACTCGGGGAGGCTCCTTTCATGCAAAGGGGAGGCTCCTTCCATCCATAGCCTAGAGAGGAGTTAAGAGTAAGTTCTGAAAAGTTTCTTTAAAAATCAAAACAGTTTCAGTCCAACTTGACAAACTTGTTTGCTTTAAAACCGGTCAGGGTCTTACCAATTTTCTACAATATTGAAGGAATATTATAAATAAACCCAAGGTTGTTACTGTCGCACCAAAAGCCTGACCTATCTTCGCCTTAACCATAAGAAATCTGAAATACCGTTGCACATAAAATAAATCTCACAGCAAAGACGTTTCAGAAAAAACCAAGATAAACGACACCGATAGATCTAGACACGTTACTTTTCCAGCTAATTGACTTTTTATCCACTAGCACATTAGACTAGTTTAATAAATTATTCATTAACATACTAACGCATTTAAAATGGTAATTTTGCTGTATAAACAGTATGAAGAGATGTCCATTATGAGCACGTTCTATACATCTCTCTAGTCTATTTTATGATCTTGAAGGAGACATAATCATCAACTGGAACACTTGCAAGGATTGGTCATTAAAAGTGCCTTTTTTCATTTATGATGGGTTTGCTCTTTACTCTTAAGTCAGAGATGACTGAAACAAAGTCTACGATGGAGCGAGCTTACCCAGAAAGAGCCTCTTCTCTCTAACTTTGAAGAGATTGGGGTAGTGAGCGTTCGGAAACACAGACGCAGGCAGAGAATTCCACTCCTTTGCTGTGCGCATTATACTGTGCATTTACTGTGCGCAGTACAAGGCGTTCGAAAACGTGTAGTGCGAATTGGTGGAATAGCAAGAAGGTAGGGATGGTAAGTTGCAGTGCGTCTGGATATCCGCTGGTAGAAGGGGGCCGGTAGGGTGAGGTCGTTGACTTCTTGTGCACATTCACCTTCAGTACAATCCGTAGATGACTGTTGACCGTCAAGCAGGCAACCTCGCGGCGATGAGCCAATCCACCAATTTTAGTTTTTATAGGATTACTCCACATTTCAGTTAACTTCATATTTTCTTCATCGAGAAAAAAATTTGGAACTCACCAGGTAAGTATCTCTTAAGTAATGCACAGCTGTACCTACATAGAGGCAAATAATATGCCTATCCCTTTGTTTAACCCATTTCTCGCCTCCTACAAAACAAATAAAGTGAAAATTCCCATCTAGGGATTACTTACATCCTACAAAGCCGAACTACCCACACGTTACTTAGAAAAAACTTTCTACTACCCACCAAATATCGATATGAAAACGTTCCGAATACTTCGTAGTTTATCCTGAAACTTTTATCCAAAGTATTCCATGATTTATTCACAGACCTTTTTGTAATATCGATATACAAAGGGTATATTTGAAAACTACTTTATGAAGACTTTTAATAACTATCGGGTATATAAATTGTTTATACGAAGGGGAATAAAATGGAGGGTGCTAAACGGAAAGAGGGTTGAGTTCAGACTTGAGTACTAGCGTGTTTATGTAAATTTTAGGTTCAGTTAGGTCTCAGGTTAAGAAATATTGCGTTCGTGATTTTTATCCAGATAGGTGTTATAAAGGTATGTACGAAAGGTCATTGAACAAGGGTCATTAGCAAGTTTTAGCGAACTATAGTTTTGCTTTTAGTTTGAAATGAAGGACTAAAGCAGGTAGGTACACTAATTTGGTTTCAATCCGGATATCGGTGCCGGTAGCACTATTTTCAGGGGGTTCCTGATTTTTAAAAACATTGAAATCATCAGTTAACAGAAAGTAAAGGTCCTGCCGTTCAATTCAGTGGGAAGCAAACCCCTAATGGCTCATGTAAGGAACAACTAAAAGGAAGTGGCAAAGAGTACCTACAGCTGCTAACTTCCTTCGATGCCTCTAATTAAACATTAATCAGCGCTACGTTCAGCTAATTAGCACCATGAAATCAACACGTCTACACAGGAAAACGGCGTAACGTAAACTAACTGCGGATATTATAGTAGATAATATTAGGTGGTAAATGTAAACTTGGGTATGTTTGCTTCGGAGGAAATTGATGCCTTGAACTGGCTGTACTTGGTAGTGAGACCTTGTAGGGGGCCGAGAAATGCTGTAAAGGTGAATTAAGCCTTATTTTAAAAGCATAATAACACGTGAGTAAAATGTGTAGCGTAACTCTAGCGGCCGGTGTGGAGTCATTGGCTCCACCTGACGTCAATGATTGAAACAAAAATAAACCATAAGAACATACAAAAAAAGTTTTAAATCAGTGGCGTCGGATGGAACCAACGGTTCCACTCGAGCCGATAGAGAGTAATCTGCAACAAAATATGTGGCGCCTCTTCCACAAAAGTCTTTAATGAACAGTTGATGTTGACTCCACAATGGTGACGGTAACACGGTAGGTAATTGAGGTTCGTCCAAAGAATCCAGTGCGACAGCTCAGGGTACTTCGGACGAACTCACAAACCTCAAGTACCTCTTAAACAGCAAGTTTGTAGGTTACTAGCCTTTTACCACGACATGAACGTCCTCGTACATCCTGCGCTGGCGCGGAAGAAGCCTAGGGCTGCTATAAAAATGATGACACTTTCTGGGGAAATAATCAAATGGGTACGTAGAAAGCAGCCAAGTTAATTTCAAGGCTACGCATATGAGACGTTTTCCCCAACACATTCTTGCTCGATTTCCTATTACAACAGATTTACCAGTATTCGCCATATTTACTCGATTATCGACGATGCGATCGACAGAAATCGAGCTTGAAAGCACGTAGAGCCTTTAGCACGACAGTCACATTTTAGGAAAGTGAATTGTATTTCACTGAAGTGAATTTGACTCTGTGTACACTTAGATAGAACAAGAACACTGAAAAAGAAAAATAACTAACCGATACAAGCATGGAGTATTTGAGTCTAAGTTTGTTTCAGTAGGGGTTGCGAAATTTGTTCGAAATAAGCACTGGATCGCAAAGGGCATTAGGAGGAACACGAATGTGTTATGGTAAGTAGATAAGAGTGTGACACTCCCTTCTGCTCCGCCCAGAGCGGAAGGAGTCGTTGATGATTTCCCATCCAAATATACGAAAAAGGAGTAGTACTCAGAATAGACAAATAAGAAACCCTGGGCTCATCAATTAGGTAGATGTTAACTTATTTCTCCCATGGTACCTAAAAGGTGCTTTACAATAGCAATAGGCACAGATAAGATGAGCTCAAAACACATTATTATGATGTTAATGAGTACAACCGCATTCTAGGCCAGTCCTATTTTTATTAAAATTCGCATCTTCACGCGAAACCGCAGTAATAAATCAATCGATATACTACACAACACCTACCCAGTTCTGCATGATTCAATCCCAACATTAGCATGTGAAGATCGGTATCGAACTAAATAATACAGCACACACTCGATACGAACGCGACGCAACATCACGACATGTTTAGAATCGATAATCACTTATTTGTACGTCATTTCACTTTAACTTTCTAAACTGTGCAAATGCAATTTGAGGATAGTTCTGATGGAGAAGAATGCCACATCAATTGTGATTGCTTGGGATATTAGACGCCATGGTAATTTTTTTGAGATGTTGCCTTTTACAAAGGGTTCCCAAACTACCTATTTCAACCCGTGGCGCACATTACATCGTATAGTGTTATGTTCCATATATTGATACACAAAAAGAAAATAAACATGTTTTGAACAGTTTAAATGTTGTACCCGCGAATATCTAAGTCTTTTTCCCGAAGAATGGAAAAGAGGAGCATCTTGCGGCGTCCTTCTTTGCTTTCTTCGCTCTTTTGGGTTCCCTGCTTTAAACGCCCAGGACATGTTTTTTTTTAGCGTGACTGTTTATTGAGACGGTTCCTTGAAACGCGTTTCTTTAATTTGCCACGATTTTGACAAGAAAAACTGCCAATTGGGCTGTTTTAGAAGTTTCTTTTTTAATCTGCTTAAAGACCAAAACCTTGAAAACCATATTCGGGGTCAATAACATTGAATATAACCTCTAAGTAGTACAGCCATTTTAAGAAACGCACTCTATTACCAGTCTTTTATTACTATTTAACGGATCAAGTAAGGTCTTAGGTCCCTAGTCCCTACCTATGTCCGTGTAGTAAGTCTATTCCCATCTATGGGAAAGCATTGTTAAACACAATTTTATTCCAGTCTTATTATTTAGCAATCTTGATATAAGCAATGAGATATATTGAAAGAGATAATAAACGGGTTTTATCTGCTTTTTCTTTTGTTTTCAGATCATCAGCGCGGGATTCAAACAAGAAGACAATATAAGTTGTTGAAGTTTATGAATATAAAACTTGATTTATAACTGATAGGTACAAAGCACGAAGGAAAACGTTGAAACGGTATTTTCCAATGCCATGAGTTGTTTATATCAAAGCCATTATTATATTATGACCGTATAATAAGTTTAAGTACTTACGTGGGTACAAGATATTGCATTTGTTTCTCATAACTTCAGGTGTTACTTACATAGCTAGACTGCGATATAATGGCGAGTTGATAGAAATAAGAACAGCTAGCAACTGATACCGGGGCCCTCAGAAAATACCAGACTACTCTCCTCATAATCAAACAAAAATAAATAATATTTGAGTTCGGCACAATAAGAACTTTCATTTGATAGGTACCTATGTCCCACGGCACATTTTGAAATAAAAAAGTGTTTTTTATTTTAATGCATGCGCGCACGCGTTTCTTTTTTTATAGCATTCTGAAGGTTTTTGCTGACAGGTTAGAGGGGCCACAATGGATAGGTTTATCAAGCTACATGTCAGACATGGGACTTGATAAATCTTCCTATATATTAGTGGATGCTGTGTTAATGTACTCATGTGTCCATCAGTGTTACTACTAATACAGTTTTTAAGTTTGTTTGGTAATACTAACACGCTATATGGGCCTGCGACGCCTGAAAATAAACGATTTTTTTTTCCAATTTGTCCCCAAGTTACACTCCAGTGTTTGGGTCTCAGGAGTTGATACATACCTACCAAATTTCAACAGAACCGGTCCAGCAGAAGCGGTGCAACAGAACACGAAGTGAGCTGTTAATCCAGATAAATTACATGAAATGACAGTTCACTTCACGCCACCACTCTACTTAAGTTTACAAAGTGGAATGTCAGAATTCGCCTAAGTTTACATTTGTCAGATTGACTAGCTGTAGATTTACAGCAAATTGATTTTGACTACGGAAAACAGATAGCCACAAGATTGTTCCTATACCTAGATAGGATTCCGTTTTTTCACACGGACTTTCTGAATCCCTTAAAACGACTTCAACATTCGGTAAATGCAGTTAATTCAACACAATCAAGTAGGTAGGTAAGTACAGCAAATACAGAGTGCTTTGCAAAAGGATCTTTGTTTGATCAAGCGGTCAGGAATGCCATGCTCGTGACGTAGCTACCTACTGCGTCGTTTATGAATCGAAACCATTGTTCCGAAGCAACATCTGTTGTAATACGTAAATATTGCCAACGCTTCTACACAGAATGGAAGTACCTACCTAGTTCGTGCAGGTGAAGAACTTGAAAAACTTTTTACAAAAAATATAGCAGACTTCCAAATAATAACACTACTAAGTTTACACTAATATTATGAAGAGGAAAGATTTGTTTGTATGTTTGAATAATAATAATAAATTATTTATTTTGGAAAGGGCTCCGAAGCTACTGGACCGATTTGAAAAATTCTTTCACCATTGGAATCCTACATTATCCCTGATGAACATACGCTATAGAATATTTTCAAAAAAGCTAGGAATCCGTATGAAAACTTCGATAGTGTAATCCAAGGTGTGAAAAGACCAAAAAACATTCTTATATCGCGTACGCTGCGGAAACTATTGACAATAGAGCACAGTGATGTACTACAGTTTTATAGAAGACACCAATATTTACAAAAAAGTCCGCGAGGGTATATACGAGTATCTAACTAGGTATTATGGTTAAGTCACAATGACCGCTTTTTGTTCAAATTAATCAAAACCCGGGTGAAATGGAATAGTGGTGATATTTTATGATGATATTATATTTAAATTATTTAATGATTAAGGTTGGTTATGTACAAGTAAATTACACTTTAAACTATTCCAATCGGACCTTTAAATACTCTAAGTAAAAAAAATGTTGTAATTTGCGCGAACTGCCGTCGTCGAACGTTTAGGCGATTATCACACGGCACGGATTTCGTAGCGGTGCCCCGCGCGGTAAAGCGGTTTACGTGT
This sequence comes from Lacanobia oleracea, assembly GCA_950371165.1. Taxonomy (NCBI): domain Eukaryota; kingdom Metazoa; phylum Arthropoda; class Insecta; order Lepidoptera; family Noctuidae; genus Lacanobia; species Lacanobia oleracea. The sequence continues at coordinate 1,865,396 of OX493386.1, read as the reverse complement.
GTTAGGCATCAACGGATTTATTAGGGCCAATGCGACATGAGATCCGCTTCACCGCCTACCGCGGCGGTTTGCGGTGCCGTGTGTTAATCGCCTTAGTCTATTAATAAGTAGTTCGTGGAGTATTAACTAAACCCGCGCGAACGAAGTCGCGGGCGAAGTGCTAGTATAAAATAACCTCGGAATAATTTCGGAAGTCGGTATTTTTTATTTGTTTCTTTGTTTATTAACACCGGCGTTTAAAAAAATACCCACCGAATTGAAAACCTTCTCCTTTTTTGGTTGTCGGTTAAAAATATTTTGTATCGACTTAGCGATGGAGTACGCTTGCTTAAAAGTAATCTTATTACTCTTGAATTTCTTATAGACCCGACATTTCAGCAGGGAATTCCACCAAGAGCAAGTGTGAACAATGCAAAGACATTCCATATTACGAAAAGCATAATTGAGCTAAGAATTAATGTAATATCATCATCTTCCTGCCCTTATCCCATGTTACTTGGGGTCGGCGCAACACGTTTTTTTTTTCCATTCTATCCTATCAGCCGTCACACTATCACTAACTCCCTTTTCTTTCATATCGCTCCTCACACATGAATTAATGCAACAAACAGCTGTTTAAAAACATAAAAGAAAACACCATAAATCTTAGGTGTTTTACGCTCAAATATAAAATTGTACACAAAAGAAAACATTAGCTATTTCCAAGAAACTGTCTAGTCACGTTTATCTAGGCTTGATGCAGAGATTACTTTTCTTAGTAGGTCTGTAGGCGAAGGTTGACGAGGAAATGTACTCGTTAAAAGTGGTAATCTTTCCAAGATATTAGCTCCTAGCACATTTTATTTGCTGGTCTTTATGCTGGTAAAGTAAGGAGTAAAGAATCGTCTAAATTACCTATACTACCTACTCAATTTTTTTCTTCCGGGACCACTTCGCGCTTCTACTGCCTACCTACCTTCATGATGGGTCGCTCTGACCCTCACTGTTATAATACTAACATCAATAATTTGCTAAAGCTATAGGGCCCACACAGATAAGCTTAGCGGACCAGAGGTTGGGTACAGCTAATCTAAATTGACAAAACTGGTACAGATTAAGCTGTTGCATGCTTCACAATCTAGGTTTGAATTAAGAAACCCAACTCAAACTATGGGTACCATTTTTTGGTATTTCCGTGTTTCATGGTGCTTAACAAATTTTAGTCTTTCTTTCGAACTCATTATTGTATCATTTTGCACAAACTTTTATGATTTGACTAGTTGACCCGCGCAACTTCGTCTGCTCCACTCCTATTGGTCTTAGCGTGACATAGCCTGTAACCTTCCTCAATAAATGGGCTACCTAAAACTGAAATGTTTTTTTCAAATCGGACCAGTACCTAGTTCCTGAGATTAACGCGTTCAAGCAAACAAACAAACTCTTCAGCTTTATATATCTAACTTACTAAAATCATATACATCATCACGCTAAGACCAATAGGAGCGGAGCAGACGAAGTTGCGCGGGTCAACTAGTTAGTATAGATTTGTAATTCAACTTCCGTAGTGAAGTAAGAACTTTATGAAAGCTTTTGTTATAAATTTTGTAATGCTTTGTATAATATGCTCCTATCAACTTGAGGCGCTTACCTCTTAATCCGTAAGTCTTTTAACCGTAAAAACATACTGAGCACAAACCGGTTTCCATACAAAAGTGACAAACACCGTTACAAACATACGAGTAACAACAAAATAAAACATTCAAGTGCCACCGAAATGCTTGGTTTAAATGTTTTTCACTCGGTAAGCGCAAATACTCCAAGATGGCTAATTTATCTTGCACAGGTATTTGTAGTTACGAGTACATTCTCATTAATGGCGATCCAAACTATACAAAATAACACGTTACGCTGCCTCGTACGTGATGATACGATTAAAGTAACACACGCGTCAATAGCATTGAAAGGAGTCGACTGGGTTAACTTTCACCGCACAAACAAGTGCTATAGTATCCTCATACGCTATCAACGACAATATCGTATTACAAAAAAGAACCAGCATCCTGTTCTCGATATAAACCCTTCACTCCACTATTATTCTTCCATCCATTTTGTAGTAGACATAATAGACAATATTTTTCTTTTCGTTCAAAAATAGAACGTGTTAAAGAGTTCGAACCTTTTTGTTTGAACTGTTAGAACAACATTGAGTCGAAACTAAACAAATGAAGCTAGGAGATGGGCCAAGGCCGCAACAAATAAATATTTGGAGTGAAACGAAGGCTGAATAATGTAATGAGCTTCGGGAAAGGGGGAGTAAACTTACTGAACGAATTTTAATGGAGTACCTACTGATAGATAGGTAGATTATAACGGGTTGGGATTCGATTTTTTTTACTATTGATAGGCACACGTTTGACCACTATCTCACCTGACAGTAAGCGATGATGAGGTCGAAGATGGAGGACGCTCGCCTAGAAGTAACCTATTCTCTCTTGACTTAAAGACTCCTAGTTAGGTTGTAGCTATCAGGAAGGACAGACTCCGGCAGCGAATTCAATTCCTTAGCAGTACGCACTCAAATAATAATACGATTGAAATATTTTTTAGGAACAGAAACAAAATAACAATGGATTAGATTAGTTCAGGGCTGAATAAAATGGCGTTATAAAGCTTGATACTCGTAAATGTATAACTACCAAAATAAAGCGGAAAATACGTTAAAAAAACATACCGCGAGATGATGAAAAAGAGGATTAAATAAAGCCAGTTTCCCGAGTATGAATAATAAGCCAGTTAAAAGTTAGTCAGAATTTCGTGCCAAATTGTAGGATTCAAATCCAACGTTCACACTTGTATTTGACACACGTTCTGAAAGCTGAGTTCCTAAATATCAAATAGAAAGTTTAAATTGAATTGTCGCTCACACTGAAATGAGTGGTTCGCCACATTTAAATAAGTTCTAACAACCTAGTATTCTGAGAGGATATTGGACACCTGGCGTAGAATTTATGTTCGATTTCTGATCAAAACTTATATTCCTGAAGTTCGATTCAGAACTTCAAGCCGTAAATTATGCACCTTGTGCTCTGTCATTTGTTCGTTTGAAACTGTTCTTACGATCTCATTGGAAAGTTTATTTCTAGCGTTTGATTACAGGCAGGTTATGGTTCTAGTTCTGTAATCGTATTTCTATTTAATGCGCGGTTGGTTTTGTCGCGCCCCGTTAGCACTATTATCGTATGTTTAGAAACGGCTTGGGAGGAATTTAATACATGTGTTGGGATAAAAAAAAAGCGTCGAACGAACACTTAGCGAGTCTCGCAGGTGGCTTGGATCAACAAAAACTATTTGTCGAAGAATTTTTTGGTGCTCCCTAAATTTTTAACTACGCGTCAATGTAGTCAACACTCTTTATAAGCTGTACCTACAGCTAGCTGTAGGTAAAACATACCAAGTTTTATGAAGTTGTGTAGATAGATATAAAAATGCTTATTTATCTTTCTCTAAGATCCAAATTCCTGTTCTATTCTGACGAAAAATAACTCGCGAAGATGACGCGTTTTCTATTTACAATTTGGCTATCAAAACCTGAATGATTATTATTAATTGCTGATCAATAGAAATGCTATTAAAAAGCAATTACACTTCTTATTGTATCTTTCGATAGCATCTGGCCATCACAATGTATAGAACTCAGTTGGTGGTAATGTGGTCGGAACTTCAGAATAATTTACGCACCAACTGGTCATGCAAGTGTGAAAATAACTGTTATTGCTAAACCGCAAAAGAAATTTACATAATACACAATCTATCACAAGCTGTTACCTACTATTCTTTTTGCGGGAAAACGATTGTAACTTTTGTAATTTCCTGTTTGTCTAGCTCTAATTGAGCTTCAAAAATCGGTAGCCATTTTGCCCGCTAAACTCTACAGCGAACGGTTATAAGAGATGCTTATCCAATTTCTTTTTCTTTTAACAGTAATGACTTCAATAATAAAGGGTGCCAATTTCGTTTGCTTATCTATCGGTAAGAGAAAGTTGCTAACCTTGTTCGCCAGATTATAATCTTCGAAATTATTGAACCGATTTAGATCACTGCTACGTTTCGCTATCTTTTATTTTACAAAAGAAGAAGTTCTTAATAATAAGTTAATTTAACGCCGAGTTTCTTTATCAAAAAGAAAGAAAAAAGTTAATTAGGTGGGTCAGGTTTTCCGAGTAAGTTACTTCAATTAAAAGCAGCCCGAAGTTGTTCCCTCTTTTCTGTTTTTTGCAGACGAGTCAAGTCATCTGTTACTCAACGTGTTTTTCTATCGAAACCAGTTGAAACCATCGATTTATTATTCAATGTCAGTCGAGACCTGACGTTTTTTTCAGTGAGCCGCTGGTGTAGGAGAACCGGCTCGACGGGAGCGCGAGTCAACAGGTAGGGTATAGGGCACTGACCTACAGTGTTGCGCTGCATGAATGGCATCGAAGTCGTTCAGCTGGCTGCCAGTCTTAATGAACTATCGATTTTTGAAAACAGAACCAATTACTACCATTGAAGTTCAAATTCACATTGAAAAAAAGACTGGCTGGAATAATGGGAGACGTTCCATTGCTATTCGAAATAAAACTTGTTGGAGTTGTGTTTACGAAGTCGTCTGTACGTTCAAGTAGAGAATTTTTAATCTTGCATGCATGTTTATGAATAATAACTACGCTCATTAGCAGAATGTAGACTAAGTAAACCAACTGATAGCAAGTCAAATAACGGCACTTATCTAATTCAAAGTGAAAGATATACTATTTTGAATGCAACTATAAAAAAACTCTCGTTGTAAATATAACTGTTGTTTGAAGAGTAACTAAGTAGGTAATTCATGCCGCTCACCTCGCAAACTGCAGGCGAAACGTGTCGTTTCGAGCCAGTTGCACGCCAGTGTCCTTTTGAACTTAACAAAGGTATACTTTCACCGACGTCAGCCCCCAAGATTCAACTATACCATATACGGCCCTCTCGACGAATATTGCAACTTTACTTACGCGCTTTTTATCGAACAAAACAGTAAAGTACAATTGAAACGGTAAATTGCGATCGCATTAAAAAACCGTAGACGCACTTCACAAACACTCGTCAAGATTGACCACTTTTATTTCACCGCACTGCTGATTCTGGAGAAAAAAGTGTTGTATCATGGGCCCGTTTAAAAAAGTTGGGAAACTTTTCGACTATTTTCGTTGATCGAACGTGGTAGCACGTCCGTCGTGGGGCGATGCCGCCGCGCGAATGGCGGCCGGCGCGGCTCGGCGACGAGAACAAAACGAGTCGAGAGAAGCGGAGCGTGCGCCGCGACGGAAGATACATTGACACCACGAGGGTGAAAGAGATAACCACTCAGAACCGTTTGCCAACCCCCCTAGCCCCGCGCGCTAAATTTAAGGGGAAGTAAAACACCTGCCTATAAAACATTATTTTATTGAACATTATCGACCCAGATGTTTTGCAAAGTTTGTTTATTACAAAGAATTTTATTGACTTAAATGGAACTTATCAGAGTCAATGTGACATCACAAGGACTTCTTTATAAAAAATTTATTTTGCAGGAGTGTCATTCTTCAGTCTTATAAAATTTGTAAGTTTTGAAGAAGAAAAAAAGGAACATCAAATAATAATATTGTAAATAATGTATTCAAATAGAGAGAATAATTGTAATATAAAGAATACATCATGATTAATTATTTATATACAAAATAATACATGTAAAAATATAAAATATTACTTATAATTAATATTCTGATATTAACAGCATAATTTAAAACAATGAATGCTCAGTAAATATAATATGTATTGTATAAAACATGTCTACTTAACTTATCAGTTATCACCAATCTTAGTTCATAGTGGAGGAAAATAATTGAAGTCAATAAAAGTTGAAAGTACAATAAATAATAATTAAGACTCAATTTACATTTCGTCACCTTACAGTGAAAACCTCGGGAATGCAGTTCTATCAGATCCAAAGGTTGTGTCGTTTTATACATTTCGAAAAATCTTATAGTAACAAACAGTTCTGGATATAAAAAAAAAATCCATTTTAATGAATAAAAGACACCATACAAAAATTTTACAGCACGCAGTTTTTTCATCCTTCTGAAAAGTTACTTCTTTTACACTTTCAAGGTTTTCACTCTAATTCGTTGACTTTAGTGAAACAATACTCACAAAAATCTCTATATACAATATGAAATTCGATAAACAATACTTAACTCTAATATTCATTTGCTATCATGGTCTCACTAGTTCAACGGGAACACTTAAATTTGGTGTGACTAACAACGGATTGGTCTGCGGACGAATCTTTGCATCATAAGCATGTTTTTGTGCAACCGCAGTGGGTGCAACTTTCTTAACAAACTTTGTTCTTATAGCTAAAACTATATTACTCAAAAACCCTATCACAACATAAATGCCACCGATGATTGAAAACAGTCTCAACATAAATTGAAGTAGATTCTCCCTTTCTTGATACACTTTGACTTTTAACGCAGCCATGTCATATTTGAAGAACACACCGGGCACTCCGTGAGATCCTTTAACATGACTGATCGGTCTTTCAAGCTCTTTGACTGAGTACTGGAAAGTTTTTATTGATTCAAACGCAGTATCTACATCAGTTGGTACCACTTCTATAAAGTATTGGTACAGCATATTTTCTTCATTGGTGATTTTAAGATCACCTTCAAGAGGGTATATTATTCCATTGGCTGGACTGCCAAAGCTGAGACGGTGTATTCTGTGACTGAAGTTTTGGGGAGTGTCATCAAACAACATGTTTAAGTGTATGTGTCCTCTTGGTAAGTGTAAACTTTTTCCTGCTGTGACATGGAAGTTTCCAGCAACTTTGTTTAGCGTGAGCACACCATGAAGCCTGCATGCGTCTGGACGACGGTTAGGCTTAGTTTTTCTCGCTGGTATCGTTGCACGAACAGAACCATGGCCTTTTTTCCACATCAATTGCCAAACAGAATGGTATTCTTCTCTGAGGTAAGAATTTAGGAATTTTACAGCATCAAAAGCGTCTTGTTGCTCTTGTGAGAGCTCGAACCATGTGTCCTCCTCTTGAAGCTCACCGAAACCGAACACGCTTTGTGAAGTGGAATCCAAGATATCAGCCCCAATGTTCGAACAGGGCATAGCAACAGTCATATCTATATTAATTCGGAGCTTTTCGTCCATATCAACATCTGGCATGAACTTGAACACTAAATTACTGTCTAGATAATAAGAAACTTCGCTGTATATCAGCCACATAATAATAAGAAAAGCGATAACGGAAAAAGTGCCGCCTACCGGTGTGCTGTCCACGTACTCTTCCGGCACTTTGGGGAAGGCGTCCAGCTCCTTCACTCTATCAATAACTTTCTTTTTACCTCTATATCTTAACATTTTTAATTAAAAATAACCGTATTTAATTTAAACTCCACAGGCGACGTGTTTTTGACTTTTTGTGATCTTTAAATATTTTGCTTTCACTTGACAAATGCCAAGTTGACACTTGAAAAACTCGAGTTTGACAGCAAAGCAACGAATCACAGGTGTGCGTTCAATTATTTCATGCAACTAAAAATTCGCAACTTACTTCGCAGGGACATAAAAAATTACGCATGATCAATATAAATTGTAGTTGAACTTCTCCCACTGCTGAGCGTATGCTGTCTTTTCTTGTGCTAATTTCGATGTGTTATGCCTTACATTGCATAGTCACAGAGTAGTTTAATGAATGGCTATACTGGCTATACGGTAAGCTCTGCTGTTGTAGGAAGTCATCAAATAATTGGGTGCTCCAAATCGAGAAATGGCTAAGTTCATTTTCAGTTTTTGGTAATAAAAAAAAATAAACATATTTATTTTTTTGGAAACAAACCACAGGACATGTTGAAATTAAAATACCATTCAGTTATAGTACACAATATACTCTTTATTTTAATATATAAAACAAAACATAAAAAGCATTTATAATAACTTAAAAAAATAGTTTTGGACTTATCATAAATCAACAGGACTTAGGGTTATCTTTCCCTCTTTTTAAGGACTAAGGAATTTAGCAATACAAAATTAGCTTATTTAACAGTATTCTATTGATCAAAAATGAGTAATACTTAAAAGTCTTTAAAAATAACTAGGCTAGGTTACTCTATTTCGTATTTAGCCTGTTCCATAATCAAAGTTTCATAGAATTTTCTTTTTTCTTGTGGTACAAATGGAATAAGTTTTGTCATTAATTTTAGCTTCTTTAATTTTAATAGCATCTTGATAACAATCAGCAGGAACATCTCGAAGATACCTAGATATACGTACTCTATATAAAAAAAATCTTTAAAGTTATCGCCAGTCATTAAATCAGAAAAGGCTGGCTTTGCATGTATTTTAAATAAAACTCGACGACAACCTGAAATTTCCGGTATTGTTTGTTTAATATTATCATTATACATAGTAAGTTTTATAATCTTTAACTTTTAATCACAGACATATAAATAGTAGTAGTACTACTATTTATATGTCTGTGCTTTTAATACTCTTTCGTTACCTCGTTGTGCTTCTCGCTCTCCTTCTGTCCTATTTGCCCTCGTTCTATCAGGTTCTTTTCTAAAAATACAACTTCAAATTTCTTGGCATTTCTACTGTTTACTACAAAATTGACATAACTTTCAGGTTCATATATCTTTTCATGTTTTTAATTGTTGTCTTTCTATGAGAGCAAAATCTCTATCAATGGGCATCATTGAATGCCCAGGAATTGGATAATGAACAGAAATTGTTTCAAACAAGCCTTTCGCACACAACTGATTGAAATACGTAAAAATAAATCTGTTTTTATTTTGACTGAAACAATTATCACAAATTATTTCTAAATGGGTCTGATCTGGGATTTTATGGTGTAAAAAATAATCATCCAAAGCAGTTATTACTTCGTTCGGCCCTTTATGGGCATAATTTTCCGTAAACAAGTACATTTTTGCTGAATTTTCTTGTTATGTATACCAAAATTATGAAGCCATAATTGCCTGAGATAATATTCATCCGTTACATTAGTGACCGGCAATGGCAGATTCTTTTGAAAATCAAAGCAAATAGTTAATTTGTTTTGATTTTGAATAAATTTTGATTTTAATTTAGTCCTTTTCCGGTAAAAACTTACGGACTAAGGGATTTATAGGACTTGGGGATTTTTGGAATTGAAAGTATCGTCAATTTTAATTTTTATAGTTTTCAAAAATCTACTTATCATAACAAAAATATTGTTGAACGTATCGATAAAGAAAAAACGGCCGATAAACATGTGTTACTAGTGTAAAAAATCCCTAACTAGGACTTGGGGATTTTTCGAATTGGGGCACCCTAATTGAACATCCCTTTGAATAGTACAACTTATATGTACGTGGATCGTTTGTAAAACCGTTTAGATCCACAGGTACATCCAGGAGCTTAAATAACAAAGTAAATCAATAACTAATTTTTCGTAATGCAAAAAGGAACTAACGAGCAGACAAAAATCTATGTCTTTAGGTTACCACGACAAAATAAGACCGAATTTCTGAACGAAGCCATGTGTGGCATTTGACAATGACATTAAATGTTTTTTATATGTGTCATATTATCTGTCATTATTGCTTGCCGAGTTTCGCCCGCTGCGAAATACGGAATTTTCTATTTTTATCCGCATCGGGAGACAATAAATACAAACATTTATGCAGTCCGACGACGAAGACACTTCGTTGCATTCATGCTTCGACTCGCTAAAAACCGCCGTCATGGGGTGCTGCTACAGTATTTGCCACAAAGACGCTGATCCACAGGTAATTTTTACGCTACTTTTGCGTATTAATTTGTAAATTAGCGTGTGTGTATATTAGATAGAGGTTGATAATCGCCTTTAGTATGTTTCGGGCGTAAATTATGGGTGGTTCAAGGAACTGTTTGGTCATTTCTCGTTTCCTAGATTTGACACTGACATACAGTGTTATCTTTATCGTCAAATTTCCAGTTGACTGACATTTGGACGTAGATAAGCAAAAAGGATCCAACCCACAACATGACCGAAAATGAGTTAAGTATACCAAACTGCTCGTCAAGGTCTATATTTTCGATTAGCAAAAACAATCCAAGTAAAATACGAATATTTTGACATTAAAATGACACTGGTTACCAAGCCACATGTATGGCAAACCCCTATTTTAGTTTCGTAAAAACGATCCATTCTCCTTGGATCATATTGTAAAACGGTCAGTCTAAGAAACTGACACAAAACTAAAATGTTAAAAAAAATCCAAAGCATGTGGATCCTTTTAAATTATAATATTTACTTCAAATCTATGCAAAAGATAAATCACTAAAAAGATTCAGAAAGCATGAATCTTTTTTGTTAAACTAAATTTTTACTTTAAAAATGCACTGGTTAAATCACAAAAACGATTCAGAACGTTTGGATCTCTTTTGTTAAACTAATTTTTATTTAAAAAATGCACTGGTTAAATCACAAAAATGATTCAGAACATTTGGATCTTTTTTGTTAAACTAAATTTTTACTAAAAAAATGCACTGGTTAAATCACAAAAACGAGGATTTAAGAAACAATATGAATAAAGATTTAATGCAAGCAACAACTGATGAAAATTTTGAATGTTTAACGTTTGATTTAGAAAAAACCCTCCCACTGCCCCGAATCCCTACGACCATAATTTTTTATAAACGCCAACTCTGGCTGTATAATTGCGGCATACATCCAGGCTCCGATAACAAGGGCCACTGTTATGTTTGGATTGAAGGCGAAGCTGGTAGAGGCGCCCAAGAAGTGGGATCGTGTTTGAAATATATAAAAACAAAACTTAATCCAAAAGTCCAAAATTTGGTTTTGTGGAGTGAATGCTGTGGGGGCCAAAACCGTAACATTAAAATCGTACTCATGTTAAAGGCAATATTAAGATCACACCAAACATTAAAAACGATTACACTCAAGTATCTTGAATCGGGTCACACATTTTTACCCAATGATACCGATTTTTCTGAAAATACCACGAAAGAATTTACACATTTAATCGGAGTCTTCTTGGATAAGACCAAAGCTAACTGGCTACAAACAAAAGAAATATTACTGAAAAAAGAAGAAAAGTACGTTATATTTATGAAAATTCAAAACGAAAACCAGTTTCAAGAATTGAATATAGAGAAAAAGATAAAAGGAAAATCTTTGGAGGTATCAGAAAACGATTTCACATTACTATGGCCAAATGGGAAAGAAATACCACAAGCAAAATTAGACGATTTAGAGTCAATCTTTGACTATATAACTAAAGACTGCCTGGATTTCTATAAATCTTTAAGGGGCAATCCGAGTCTTCATGACGATATGGACGGGTTTGGCGGCGAACCGGACTTCGCACAGGAAGAAGAGTAAATTGAATTGATGTTATATATAAAAAATAAACAAAATTTTAGAAAGCTAGTTGTTTTATTAATGAAATGAACAATTTTTAACGATTTAAGTGGCAATTAGCTACTTTGAATCGTTTTTAAGAAATGAAAATGAGCTTAACATAATTGAAAATATCTTTTATCAAAAAGGATCCTAACACACATTTAGCTGAATATCTCAAGAAATAAAACTAAACTCAATAAAATTTATTCCTATGAATAAAATACACATTAACACACACATATTTTCTTAAGAAACAATAAACGCAAGCAAGTCTATTAATGAGCAAACACAGGTTAAACTTCAATCTTCAATAACTCAAATGTAACATTTTGTGGGGTGGATCCTTTTTGGTTATCTACGTCCATTTTATCTAATTAAATACATAAACAGTATGGTTTAGTCATTAATGTAGACCTTCTAGATAGCGAGGGTTTACAAATACCTCATTGTTTTAGGAAGTTGTGCGTTTGTGTGTCTGGGCATTGTCTCTTAATGTTTATGAATCAAGTCCATTGTGCACTGTCATAACTACAGCTTAACATAATTAAAAAAATCTTTAAAACCAACATTGTAGATATAAAACAATCCAGCAAGACTTCTACTTCTTTTTGTGACAATCCAATAAGACTGAAATATCTTTTTAAAGCGGTTGCTCTTTGTTGTTTAATATACAAACAAGTTTTACATAAATATACGATTAACCTTGTTTTGCAACCAGTTTATGCAATCGATAAACTCTTTCTTATGGTTCAATGGACAATGTGTCATGAATAGTTTTGCTTAGTACCTACACCAATGGAAAATTATGGACAAAGTACTAGCCTCTATTTCTTTTATAGTTCTCAAGTATCCTCCACTGACCACAATATAATAAAGGCTGTAGCGTCCCACTTCTTAGTAGTATGTTCTAACATAATAATGACTAATGAGATCACATTGTAATTTGCAATCAAAGTATGAACAGTCTAAGCTTTGAAAAATGCAAAACAAATTAACTTCACTGGTACGGATCAATGCTAACTTCATTGATAGCTTTGTGAAGGTAGTCTGAGACTATTAAAATTCTTTCTTACGTAACCCGTCTGGCACCGAGCAAGCAAGACAATTGACAGACACAGTGTATAAGGTCGTTAGACCTTACTGCCTGCACAATAAGAAAAAGAAGACAAACAATACCATTTGGCCCCAATCGGGCCTTATGGTCCTTGACTGGTTAAACAAACTGTCATCTGCCTAGTCTTTTCTCAACTATATTTGGGTTGGCTTACTGTCAATCTAGAATCATCTGAATACTTATTTAGTAGTAAACCAGGTTGGTTTCCATCTTTTAATAAATAAAATATGGTCCGTCATTATAGTTATAGTGTTTACTAAACCAAACTATAATATTTATAAATGCAAATGTGTGTCCGTTGTGTTTTTACATCTATATTCTGAACAGGTTGTGATGAAATTTGGCCAATACATAGTAAATTAGTTAAGTTAAAATAAAGTCTGAGGAGCTCATGGCTAGATAATAACGGCCGCACAGGTTGATCTTCAATGTTAAGCAACGCTTGCCAAGGCTTGTCTGTAGATGGGTGACCATCTTAACATACGAGTTTCCTCCATGCCTCGGAAAGCACGTTAAACCGTTAGTCCTGGCTGTCATTTGTACATGTTCAGCAGTTGTTATGGAAAGTCAGAAGCCAGTAAATCTGACTCCTGTCTTGCCATGCAGTACCGTGTTTTTGAAGGTCTGGTAGGCAGTCGCTCTTCGTAAAACACTGGTATTCAGCTAAATCCAGCTTGACTGGAAGCCGACCCCAATATAGTTGGGAAAAGGCTAGGCAGATGATGATTTTGGAATAAGTCTGTTTTGAAAAGCACATAAATATATGACTAACCATTATCTCTTCAATTCGCCATTCAATAAACAGGAAATTGATATTCAGATAACATACTAAAGACCAGTCTCGGCCAAATAATGTAGGTCACAATAATATTGTATTGTGATTTTCATCAATTCTCGCAGCAATTTAAAACCACATATTTTGCTTTCTTTTTATATTTTTTTTATAAAAATAGAAGTGAAATTGAATAGATTTCTGTGTGCAATTTAAATAAGTAATTGTTTGAGTTAACAATATTTTAGATGCGAAAACTAATGTTAATGAATCAGCACCATTTCTATAAAATAACACATCAATTGAGTTTCCTGACAGGAGCAATTTTTGATCGAAGGCAGAAAAATATCTTAAAACTTTGCTAACTTGAAAATATTCTATATGGATATGGGTTTTGAGATCAAACCGTTGCAAATCAGATCTAAAATGACCCATTCAAAGGTACACACTCAATCATCAGCCAAATACAGAATATTTGTGGCACACTAAAGCTTATTATGAAGAACACAGGGTTTTGAACCGCTATAACTCAGAAATGGTGAATCTTAGGGCAAAAAGTATAAGGGCAATTTTTGTAGTTAATTTCATGATCTACATCTACAAATTTTCTATATTTGTCATAAAATAATTTGCTTTGAAAAAAAAAAAACCATTTTTGCATTTTTTTTTTTTTTCAAAGCGAATATACACACTTGGGTTTAATGGGGACTTTTCAAAACTGGACTATGAACATAAGAAACAGTTCATATTTTATGCATTCAACATGATACTGTAGTTGCCACACACATTACTGGTGGGCTTGGTTTAGAGTTACATAATATGTATGACTTGTGTTGCTGATACGTCTTGTTATGAACTAAATATAGACTCTTTGGTTTATTGTATTGGGTAGTTGGGTACTACTCTGCCGGCCGCGGGAAAGAAAATCGTAGATACCAAGGGACTGTGCTACTGAGACGAAAAGTATCTTATGTCCCATTCGTTATCAAAATACCAAAAGTATCTCATGTCCCAAACGAAGTGCAAATGCCACGAAGGCTCAAACGCAAAAACCCACAAGATCTATTACTGTGAAGTTGTAGATCGCATAATGATGAAGCGATATTGTTAATGAACAATCTCGCACAAGCCCAAGACCTGCAAAGACCAACCCAATGCTCAATATCGCCAGGTAGATTGCATTCTAAATAAGTGATAAAAAAATTAAACTATCCCATTCAAAGACATGGTCTACTTTTGTGCCAATTTCATCCAAATCGTTAATACTTAAAGAGCTAACAAACAAACAGACATACTTAATTTTGCACTTGCAATGTTAATTATGTGTATGAATGTAAACAGTGGCGTAGCTAGTCTCAAAGGGGCCTTTGTTCAAACATTTTTTGGGGGCCCCGTTTTTAGAGTTATTGTTTTGTTAAATAAAATAGGCTCTACTAGCTAAGTCCCTTGGCAAGCTACGAAGCTAACGACGGGACTAAATGTATAGCTTTGCGTCCAATCCACACGTTGGGGCCCTTGCAGTCCGGGGGCCCCCTTTGATACGGCGGTAGCTACGCCCCTGGAAGTAAAGTTCTAGCTACAACAGAGTTATGTTCATGTACAATATTTTGTTACCACATAATTTATTTATTTAAGCCTCTTTAATTCCTTACACCGTACAGTACTTTTATACATTTTAATATCACTTTAACTAAGGACCTCTCGACGAGTATAGGCCTCCTCCATCTCGCTCCATTTTTGCCTATCCTGGGCTGTTCTCATCCAGTCGTTGTTTGCGAACTTTTTAAGTTCGTCTTCCCATCTTTCCAGAGGGCGACCTCTTTATCCTGACGTGCAATGTGAATAGCCCATTTCCATTTAAGTTTCTTGCAATGGGTTAACGCATCAATAACTTTTGTCTTTTTCGCTGTGTTTTTTGTTTCTTGACTCTGAGTTTTAAGTTAAGAATGCTTCTCTCCATGGCTCTCTGGCATTTTTCAATTCTTTCTTTCGTTTGCGTATTTTAGATCCAGGTTTGACTTGCATATGAGTGGCATGGTAAAAGACATGAGTCCAGGACTTTCTTTTTTAATCTTTAAGGTAGATCAGATTTTAGAACTTCTTTGTGGCTCCAGAACTTGTACAATGTCATTTTAATACGTCTCTTTAATTCCACATACTATTGTTATCTAAATGTCTGGCTCTCCTAATGATAAAAAATACCAACGCATTCTGCTTATCAGAAATGCCATGCAGTTTAAGCAAGGAAAAAGTCCGACAAAAACAACTTACATACAGTTTTTTAATTGTAATTTTACGTAGGTACCTACTTATTTATTAAAAAATGTGGACCAACAAAAACAAACAAACTTAATATGAATTGTTTATTAATAAACTTGCTATTAATATTAATGTCTATTGATTGCAACACAAACCCAATGACCTACTGATTGAATAATAAAAACAACATAATATCTTACTTTGTAGTCATTCGCTTCAGAATGCTCTAGTTGCAAAAATACTTGCCAGCAAAAATGTCTCTTATTAAAGTTAAAAATAATGTCTTTTCTCCGGCTACTTCTAAACTGCGCAACGAATGTTGATAAGATTTTTCCTAATATTATGTGTGCAGTGTGATTAAGAGGAAACTTAGGCGGCGAGACTTTGTATGTAAAAAGTCAAAAATCGAGGTTTGGCTCTCGACTGTTTTCTGCTCTAATATTGGACCGATTTAAGAGACATTTCACAAACTGAATAAGAAGGATGTATACTTTGTCCCTATGATTTTTTTGTAGTTGCAAAATTTGTACACTAGGCCTTTGTTGGTGGGCACGCCACAATTGCGGCGATAAGTTCCCTCTTTGAGGAGTGGCTAGAGCGGTGCCACGGCGTCCTTACCTTCCGCTTGACGCAGGTACTCACCGGACACGGTTGTTTCGGGAGGTACCTCCGGAAACAACCGGATACGCCCGGGTGTCAACACTGCGAGGATCGCCCGGAGGACACGGTGGAGCATACGGTTGAGGTGTGCCCTACTTGGGCGGAGCACCGCCGTGCCCTCGTCGAGGCTATCGGCGGCGGCGATTTCTCGCGTCCGGCCCGCGTGGTTCAAGCCATGGTCCGGAGCGAGGAGACATGGGAAGTGGTCACCTCTTTCTGCGAAGCAGTAATGCTAGCAAAGGAGGAAACCGAACGTGTAAGAGAGAGGGAAACCTGACGCCCCAGCCGCCGCAACAGAAGAAGACGCCCCAGGCGTCGGAAGTCGCAGGGCGATTCTCGGCCACCGTAGGCGCGAGCCTGCGGACGGCGAGCATTGGGTGGCTCGCCGTCTGATCAGAACCAGGCCTGGATCGACGGCGCGCTGTGTTCCACGCGCCCTTCAAAGAGCTGTCAGCATAATAGGCGGGGCTTGCTGGGGCTGCGGACTTCGTTCGAAAGAGGCACCGTGCCCTGGAACGCAAAGGGCACTAGGAGGAACAAGGATGGGTTTTAGTCAGTAAGAGTCTGACACTCCCTCCTGCTTCACCCAAAGCGGGAGGACTCATTTGATGATTTCCCATCATTAAAAAAAAAGAAAGGGCTCTGTTGGTAGGGTACGATTCATCGTACATTTTGTGAGGGTTCTAGTTCATATACGGTTAAAAAATCATCAAATGAGTGATGGACTATGTGCGAGTTGTATGTCTAGAAACGGGGTGACCTGACCATTGAGAAGGTGTTTAGTAGAGAACTATAGAAGAAGTCATGTTGTGCCGTTCTGAAATAAATTGGGAAAAGGGCAGGAGGTGATGTTGCTGAAAATATATCTAGGTAACATCGCAAAAGTAAATACTAAACTGTAACAATTACAATTTAGTATTACAGCATAGTCTTTATGTCTTCAAGAGCCTGTGTTTTCTAAAATCGGTAAGTATTGCAAAAAACAGAACTGGTATGACCTTCTTCTTACTTACCTTCCAGGAAAATACAGTCAACGAGCGGACCCACCTCCTCGAAGTGACGGAACAGCAGCAGGAGACGCCGATGCCGGCAGCCTCGGCGTCCACCCCGCCCCGCAAGCCTGACGAGCAGAGCGCGCTCAACAGGATACTGCACGAGACTGCCACGTGAGTGTGTAGCTATAGTTACAACAACAGCAGACTGTGTCCACCCCGCCCCGCAAGCCTGACGAGCAGAGCGCACTCAACAGGATACTGCACGAGACTGCCACGTGAGTGTGTAGCTATAGTTACAACAACAGCAGACTGTGTCCACCCCGCCCCGCAAGCCTGACGAGCAGAGCGCGCTCAACAGGATACTGCACGAGACTGCCACGTGAGTGTGTAGATATAGTTACAACAACAGCAGACTGTCCACCCCGCCCCGCAAGCCTGACGAGCAGAGCGCGCTCAACAGGATACTGCACGAGACTGCCACGTGAGTGTCTAGCTATAGTTACAACAACAGCAGACTGTGTCCACCCCGCCCCGCAAGCCTGACGAGCAGAGCGCGCTCAACAGGATACTGCACGAGACTGCCACGTGAGTGTCTAGCTATAGTTACAACAACAGCAGACTGTGTCCACCCCGCCCCGCAAGCTTGACGAGCAGAGCGCACTCAACAGGATACTGCACGAGACTGCCACGTGAGTGTGTAGCTATAGTTACAACAACAGCAGACTGTGTCCACCCCGCCCCGCAAGCCTGACGAGCAGAGCGCGCTCAACAGGATACTGCACGAGACTGCCACGTGAGTGTGTAGCTATAGTTACAACAACAGCAGACTGTGTCCACCCCGCCCCGCAAGCCTGACGAGCAGAGCGCGCTCAACAGGATACTGCACGAGACTGCCACGTGAGTGTGTAGATATAGTTACAACAACAGCAGACTGTCCACCCCGCCCCGCAAGCCTGACGAGCAGAGCGCGCTCAACAGGATACTGCACGAGACTGCCACGTGAGTGTGTAGATATAGTTACAACAACAGCAGACTGTGTCCACCCCGCCCCGCAAGCCTGACGAGCAGAGCGCACTCAACAGGATACTGCACGAGACTGCCACGTGAGTGTGTAGCTATAGTTACAACAACAGCAGACTGTGTCCACCCCGCCCCGCAAGCCTGACGAGCAGAGCGCGCTCAAAAGGATACTGCACGAGACTGCCACGTGAGTGTGTAGCTATAGTTACAACAACAGCAGACTGTGTCCAACCCGCCCCGCAAACCTGACGAGCAGAGCGCGCTCAACAGGATACTGCACCAGACTGCCACGTGAGTGTGTAGCTATAGTTACAACAACAGCAGACTGTGTCCACCCCGCCCCGCAAGCCTGACGAGCAGAGCGCGCTCAACAGGATACTGCACGAGACTGCCACGTGAGTAGCCTGTAGAACTCGCTGGAATCCACTGAATGCGAGACGCACAGGACCGGTCGTTGTGGCGACTCTTGGAGAAGGCCTATGTCCAGCAGTCGACGACTTTTGTCTAATCATATAAATTTCTATGTATGATTTCATGTTTGAAAAAAGAAATAATAAAGATGTTACTTGTTAACTGAAATTCAACGCGTACTATCAGGTTATGGGCCCAAATTGTTTGAATAAATTTTCTCATCACTAAAGCCTCTTTTTCCTTCATTCCAGCAACGTCATAGACGTAGGAGCTCTAGGCCCGTACGCGCTTGAAGCGAGCGCGTACTCGGAGCGCGTCCGCGTGTATAGCGCGCGCGTGGCCGGCCTGGGCGCGGCGGGCGCGCCGGCGCCGCGGCTGCTGACTGACCTGCCGCATTCGGAGAGGGCTGCCTTGCTGGCCAGGCCGGCGTTGGCGGCTGAGGATAAGGACTTGGTAAGTAATTACAATGTCTCAAGACGAAAGTCTTATGACCAGTGCGTGTTGCCAGTGATGACTTACGGAACCGAAACATGGTCGCTCACTATGGGCCTCATCAGAAGGCTTAGTCACTCAATGGGTAAAGGAGAGAGCAATGATTGGAGTTTCCTTGCGTGATTGAATCAGGAATGATGATATTCGCAAGAGAACCAAGGTTACCGATATAGCCCGCAGGATCGCCAAACTGAAGTGGCAGTGGGCAGAGCACATCGCAGAACGGATAGTCGAGGTTCTGGTGAACCGATGACCTGGTGAAGGTCGCGGGTAGCCGATGGATGGGAGACGCGCAGGACCGGTTGTTGTCGTGACACTTGGGGTAGGCCTATGTCCAGCAGTGGACGTCTTTCATCTTTCGTCTTATTTGATATGGTGATAATGATGATGATGATCGCTTGCCAAGGTTGGTCTGTGGATGGGTGACCATCTGTACATAACGAGTTTCCTCCGTGCCTCGGAAAGCACGCTAAGCCGTTGGTCCCGGCAACGTCATTTGTAGATCTTTGGCAGTCGTTACGGATTGTCAGAAGCCAGTAAATCTGACTCCAGTCTTGCCAAGAAGTACTGTGTTGCCCACTTAATGGGTTGTGGAGGTCTGGTAGGCAGCCGCTCCGCGTAAAGCACTAGTATTCAGCTGAATCTGGTTTGACTGGAAGCCGACCCCAATATAGTTGGGAAAAGGCTAGGCAGATGATGATGATAATGATGATGATGATGATGATACAATGTGTAACAGAATTAACCCTATACCTGAAAAGGGGACATTGTACTCATCTTTGTAGTCAAGAGTGAACAGCTTACTTCTAGGCAAGCATGCTCTATTTTCGACCACATCATCGCTTACCATCAGGTGAGCGGTAGTAGTGGTCAAACGCGTGCCTATCTATTGTAAAAAAAAAATCTTTATGTACAATTTTACTATAATAGCAGTCTACGTCACAAACATGACTGCTAAGCAGAGTTAGGTTTTCCAACAGGGATTTGTTGGGAGTCATAAAGAGTAGGTTTTTTTCCAGTTGTTGGCAATAGGCTGGTTTCCTTAAATCTTAGTAGCAAAACAAAGTTACCCTATATTTAAAGTGTATACTCAGGAATTCAAAATATACTTTTCTGATAAAGATGGCTCAGAAGTATCAAGAAAGAATGCGATGCTATGCCACAGTAAATATTGTTTTAGTATCCCCAAGTATTACAAAGACCAGAATGACGATAGAAATATGTTTTTATAGCTACCAGTTATCTAAACAGACGTGACCTTCAAGGAACACTACAATAGATGTTTCTGTATGTTAGCGAAGCTATAATGTCAATTGAGAAGCCCTCTATAACCTTTTAATCCACATTAAGTGAGTGTGTCGTATTTTAATTCACTATTACTGATATTTAGACCTTAGAGGAGCTCGTGGCTAGATAATAACAGCCGCACGGGTCGATCTTCAAGGTTAAGCAACGCTTGCCAAGGTTGGTCTATGGATGGGTGACCATCTTAACATACCGAGTTTCCTTCGTGCCTCGGAAAGCACGTTAAGCCGTTGGTCCCGGCAGTCATTTGTAGATCTTTGGCAGTCGTTACGGATAGTCAGAAGCCAGTAAATCTGACTCTAGTCTTGCCATAAAGTACCGTGTTACCCAGTTAATGGGTTGTGGAGGTCTGGTAGGCAGCCGCTCCGCATAAAAAATTGGTATTCAGCTAAATCCGGCTTGACTGGAAGCCGACCCCAATATAGTTGGGAAAAGGCTAGGCAGATGATGATGATGATGATGATTCATTGATTTACAAAAATAAAAATACGTGTCAATACTCTAGCTGACGGACTAAATAGTTTTGCAATTTATTGATGGTGGAAACTAGCTTCTATTCGGTCATTCCGAAACCCCTTATTTGACTGAACTACATGGAGTATTGAACCTGATATAGGTACTTCTCATTTTGTCAAGAATAAATTATTTTATGATGTCTTATTTAATTTGCATAACTTGGTATTCCGCTGCATTCAACTAGAATGAAGGTTGACCCCACAATAGTATGGAAAAGACAAGTTTTATGGTAAGCGTCAGATAAATCTGCAATAACGGTCACTGACCCACACACATTTATTGACTTTAATATTGCAAACAGAAATAAAAGCTTAAAACTGTCCTGAATCGACTTCTATCCTGATCCTTTACGTTCTGTAGAAATTAAAACAACGAATACTGCGGTATTTTGACTATGTAACACGCAGGGACCTCGTGGCTAAAGAATAACAGCTGCACAGATCGATCTTCAAGGATATGCTTGCCAAGGTTGGTCTGTGGATGGGTGACCATCTTAACATACCGAGTTTCCACCGTGCCTCGGAAAGCACGTTAAGCTGTTGGTCCCGGCAGTCATTTGTAGAACTTTAGCAGTCTTTACGGATTGTCAGAAGCCAGTAAATCTGACTCCAGTCCACCTTGAAACAAATCACAAAAACGCCAAACTAATCTGCCCAACCTCCATTCCAGATAACGAACGCAGTAAAGAAAGCAGCGGCCGCCATTTCGGAGCTCCGAGTGGAACACCACGAAGACCTGGTGGTACCTTTCAGGGTTCCATAGCAGCGGCGGACCGCGTCGTACTGTGAAGACGATCGCCCTTACTGACGCGACATGGCCGGGACATAGCAGTAAGAACCCAAACTAGATAGGAGAATATTACGAAAAATAAACACGAAAGAGAAAAAATCCAGTCAAAAATGTCAACATTACTGGCTAAAAGGAGCAGCAGTGATGTTTTGTAAAAATCTGGCGATTGTTGCGCGTGTGTGGCGCGTTAGTTGCGCAACAGTCGCGCGACTTTTTTGTGTGGATTTTTTTTGGGTGTGTGGTTTGTCGGCCTTTTTATTGGAAAGACTATTTTAAGTGGTCTTTAAACTTGTTTGTAAATTGGTTTTTGCCCGTCACAAAATTTTCTATCAATTATCTAGTATCTTTTTCTTTAGAAAAAGTTAGATAAAAGACTCCGCATTCTATGATTGTCTTTGGACATCTTATTAGTCCTTTTCTAAATCTAAAGCATCAGTATAGTAAGCTAAAAGCAATCTACATTTTTGCGTGTTTCTGTCTGAATTTTTCTTCCCAAAATCAAGTATGAATCAAAATTTAAATTGTGTAAGGTAAAGCTTAATTCAGTAAATAAAAATATACCCAGTGTCGTGTAATATTGCAAGAAGAGACTTGTCCCGCCATTTTTATTGCAGTTAAGAAACTGCCAGACTTTGATATACTACTAAGATATAACTTGCAGCTTACTTGCAGTTGAAACTGCAAGTTTTGACTGCAAGTCACTGCAATATAGAACTGCTAATTAATGTAGAAGTAAAAATATAATTATTTAACAGGTTTTTTTTAATATTTTCCAATATCATTTGTGTGTGCCATGGCTGTAGTGTCTATATGCCAAGGTCAGCTTTCAATTTTTGTGGCAATATTTATCTATGACCATTAAATTGTCTGTATGTTTAAATTTATTCAACGAAATTGTAAATATGTAGTTCGCAGATGATTATTATGTATTTTTTTCGCTGTTATCTTGTACATTGGATTCTAGAAGAAAAAGTGTTATTAATTATACAACGATTTTGTTATTCAATTCTAAATCGAAATATTTCAATGTATGTGTATAACTTAATTTAATAAAGCAGGTCCCTTAAAAGAAGGCTACTTACCGCCATGGGCTTATGGACGTATGTATGTACATATATTCTAAAACTCGATACCAATATTAATTTAAACGGAGTAGGACCATTGTCATATCAATTATTGAAAAATATTCAATAGATTTAAGTTGTATGATAACCAGTATTCATTCTGTGTGATAATTTCATTAGTCATGTTTCACTGTATTTGAAAACATTAAAAATAAACCACAACGTGTTTATTCAGCCCAGAGATGAGCTTTTAGCAAACTAAGCGTTATTTGAAACCAAAGTGTGTAATGCGAATGACAGATTGCGATTGTTGCGCGATAACCGCACAACAGTAGCGCCACAAACGCTCAACTTTTTTATATAAATTACATTGAAAGCCAGCCACGCAAAAGCTGAATCGATCAACCAATTTATTACGATTTTAAGCGACCTTTCACACTAGTGTTGTTTGTTTTTTATTTTTCAAAGTTTCGAGTAATAGTGAAACATTGTCAGTCAGTATAGCACAATTTTAATATCTTATTGTGTAGTTATTTCATCAAACAGTGTCCGCTTGATTTTATACTAATTTTATGATATTATACCAATACCTTGATGTTATTTAACAGATAATATAATTAATAATAACTATTAAATA
This sequence comes from Lacanobia oleracea, assembly GCA_950371165.1. Lineage (NCBI taxonomy): Eukaryota > Metazoa > Arthropoda > Insecta > Lepidoptera > Noctuidae > Lacanobia > Lacanobia oleracea. The sequence goes on along the minus strand of OX493386.1, from coordinate 1,841,919 downwards.
TTGATGTAATAAAATAATAACGATATCGAAACAAAATATTTGGATTTGCAGCAGTCATTTTTTAGTTTATTTTTATGTGTAAACTAAAATTTTGACTAACATCCTAAATTAGAACCAAAAATATATTAATTGTAAAATGTAGACTATAACGACTACCTTAATCAGGAATAAAAAACGATGTAAGAAATTTTAAAAGTCGTAGGCATACGATGTGGATTTTCAACCTTAAGCTCAGGGCCGAGAGTTGAAAATCAAACTGTGCAATGTATGTCTCTTACGATATTTAAATTTGTGGTCTTTGGCTTCCCTGAATAAGGCAGTCGACAAACCTGCGACTAGCATATCTGCGATTAATCGCAAGTTTGCTGCGTCTATTTATTAACGTTTTGTAAATAACCAGGATAAGCCTAAAGGAATCTGTGATGCAGATTTTTTATATGTCATAATATTTAGCAGGCTTATTATGTCTGATAAATATCACAGACTGCTTTGATTTTACAAATCTTACTCGACTGTCTCAGAAAGAGGGTAATGTGTTTAAAGAGAATTTCTCATTCATAATAGGGATTATTCCTGAGTAAAAAAAATATGATTCTATTTAGTTCGTCAGTTAGATAGATTATCGAAAAATATTGGACACGTAAATATATTTGCTTTTTCAAATCAATAAAAATTGACGAAGATAAAACGTATCAAAGATCAGGAGTGGGGGCTTGTGACGTCACTGATCGGGAAAATGTGTGCTGAAATGTGACGTCACACGAGTTTTTAACGCACTATATTGTCTTAATTTTTTGTTTACGTGAAAAAATAAAAATATGCGTCGGTTATTTTTTGGAAATCTGTCTGAAGAACTAATTAGATTTTCTTAGTCATCTACCCTATTACGATTTTTAAGAAAAAAAATGCTTGGAGCGCTATATTTTACCTGCTATAAGCATTTTTATGTAAAAAAAAACTCCTTGGTTCAAATCAAAGCAGTCGAATTCATGTATAGATATTAAAAACTATCATTTTGAAACTAAAACAAGAGGACTGACTGAATGTAGTTAGTTTTATTGTAATGTATAGAAAAGTTATTGCGTGTCGGAATATCTAGAGGTAGAAAACTCGACCTGATTTCCGGTGAGATAGTGGTCAAACGCGTGCCTATCAAATTAAAATAAAAAATCATAACAGCCGATAGACGTCCACTGCTGGACATAGTCCTCCCCCAGAAGGGAGGGGGGGGGGTTGCCATAACCTCCACGCTTGTGCGGCGGGTTCACAATAGCAGTGTATGGTGTTGCGTTTTACAGAGAACGCTGCTGCCCATTCTCTGGTGAGCCCCTTATCGCATCAACCCAGCCTTTTCCAAACTATTTTGGGGTCGCCTTTCAGCCCAACAGGAGCAGCTAAATACCAGTATTGGAGCATACATGGAGAATCTGTCCTCTTAAACCCAGTAACTGTGTTTCACAGTCCTGCTTCATACCTAAAGATATTCGCTCACGCTGATATTCGTGTATAGAATTTTTGCTACATATTCTAAAGAGCTTAAACTTGATTTAAATATTAAAATCGATGCCATTTTTTACATGTTTTTTTGAAAAAGACGCGACTTGTAAGCGTCTTGCGTTTTTGTAGCGATCGTGCGCTAGTGTGAAACCACCCTAAGAAGTTATTTTAAGTTTACGTTTCGAGTGATAAAGGTGACTGTGGATTATGCGGTTTTTAGTCGACAATTGATGTAGTATGTGTTTACGACATTTAGTCAATACGGGATTACTTCTAGGCAAGCGTGCTCCTTCATCGACCAAATTATCGCTTACCATCAGGTAAGACAGTGGCCAAACGCATACCTATCAAATAAAATAAAACAATCAAGAATAGGTTCTTGAGGAGCTCGTGTTTAGATAATAACAGCCGCACGGGTCGATCTTCAAGGTTAAGCAACGCTTTCCAAGGTTGGTCTGTGGATGGGTGACCATCTTAACATACCGAGTTTCCTTCGTGCCTCGGAAAGCACGTTAAGCCGTTGGTCCCGTCTGTGTTTGTAAATTTTTAGCAGTCGTTACGAATAGTCAGAAGCCAGTTAATCTGACTAGTCTTGCCATGAAGTACCGTGTTACCCAGTTACTGGGTTGTGGAGGTCTGGTAGGCAGCCGCTCCGCGTAAAATATTCAGCTAAATCCGGTTTGACTGGAAGCCGACCTCAATATAATTGGGAAAAGGCTAGGCAGATGATGAATCAAGAATAGGTTCGTCTAAAAAATGTGTAACAGTATAAACGCAAAATCTCTTAAGGGGTCATTGTACTCATCATAATGAACAACTTTTGCTATGGGGCCATCCCCGCAATCGAGAAAAAGAAATCAACTGTTCAGTTTATTTTTTCAAGTTAAAATTTATGGGGCAGTCGGTTTTTTTTTCCGCGATTTCAGTGTTGGTCCCATAGTGAATATACACCTTACCAATAGTACCTTAAGAGGTATAGGGACCGTGCACGGCGTTGACTATGCCATCTAGTGTCGCATATTCGAAGTTTTCAGGGTCAGAATACTTGACATTGTCGCTTCTGTGCTGCCATCTGTGGTTCCTGCACGCTGAGTTTAAGGGAACGTGCGCGAAGAAGACTGTGCCATCTAGCGTAGCTATTTCAAATTTTGTACTTGAAACATACTTGACAGTGACATTTCTGTGCTGCCACCTATAGTTTCTGCACGCTCCCTTTATTGCGTTTATTTCTGTTACACATCTGCCTTTTTCCAACTATATATTGGGGTCGGCTTCCAGTCAAACCGGATTCAGCTGAATACCAGTGTTTTACGTAAAGCGGCTGCCTACCAGACCTCCATAACCCATTAACTGGGTAACACGGTACTTCTTGGCAAGACTGGAATCAGATTTACTGGCTTCTGACAATCCGTAACGACTGCCAAAGATCTACAAATGACAGCCGGGACCAACGGCTTAACGTGCTTTCTGAGGTACGGAGGAAATTCGGTATTTTAAGATGGTCACCCTTCCACAGACAAACCAGACCGACCACTAGATATTTAACTTTAAGTAACGCCTCATTTATTTCTGTTACATATACGTATAAATAGCTTTTGGCTATAAATTCTGTTGAGTCAAGTGCTAACTGCGACTAAAAATCGCATAGTCTGCAGTCAAGAGGGTTGCGTTCGCGTCGTGTTGACGACGTAATGAAAGAATTTAATTAAGAAATGCAAGTTTATTATAATTATAGAATACCAGTTATTTTGTTATGCACACCATTAATGTATAGTAATAAAATGATTATAAATTTCTATTTTAAATGTGTTCTTATTTCATTGTGGAAAGTGTCTAATCCATAATCATCATGCATGGAGGAGAATGAGACAGCAGCACACCTACTTCTAAGCTGCCCGGTGGTCGCGGATTACAGGGCAAAGTACTTCGGAAACCCAGGTACCCTCTGCGAGATAGTTGGTAACACCAAGGCGTTACTGGCCTTCCTTGAGGAGCTGGGCTGGATCGAATGACACATTTGTCCCACCTGCACGCAAGATACGCGGTTAGTCGTGGAGTTGCGGAAACCAGCCTGATTTACATACATACGTACATTTTTTTTTTAAGGATGGGAAATCATCAAATGACTCCTCCCGCTTTGGGTGAAGCAGAAGGGAGTGTCAGACTCTTACTGACTAAAACCCATCCGCGTTTCTCCCAGTACCCTTTGCGTTTCAGGGTACGGTGCCTCTTTCGAACGAAGTCCGCAGTCCCAGCAGGCACTGGCCCTAGCGGGCCCCGTCTTTTTTGCTGACAGCTCTTTGAGGCGCGCGTGGAACACAGCGCGCCGTCCACCCGGGCCTGGTTCTGATCAGACGGCGAGCCACCCAATGCTCGCCGTCTGATCAGAACCAGGCCGAAAATCGCCCTGCGACTCCCGACGCCCCGGGCGTCTTCTTCTGTTGCGGCGGCTGGGGCGTGAGGTTTCCCTTTCTATCACACGTTCGGCTTCCTCCTTTGCTAGCATTACTGCTTCGCAGAAGGAGGTGACCGCTTCCCATGTCTCCTCGCTTCGGACCATAGCTTGAACTAGGGCCGGACGCGAGAGATCGCCGCCGCTGATCGCCTCGGCGAGGACACGGCGGTGCATACATACGTACATACATCATCATTTCAGCCAATATTCGTCCGGTCCTTAACAGTCCGCGTCCATCCGCTGCCAGCCACCTTTTTTAAATCATAGATCCATCACACCGCAGGGCGTCCCACACTACGTTTGCCCATACGCGGTCTCCACTCTAACATATTTCTGCTCCATCCATCGTCTGTCCGTCTGCAGACATGGCCGGCACTTCCACGTCAGCATGCTGATTCTACGCGCAATGTCGGTGACTTTACTTCTCTGGCGAATGACTTCGTTGCGAATACTATCCACCAGAGAAACCCCGAGCATTGCTCTCTCCATTGCACGCTGAGCAACCTTGAATTTGTGGAGCAGGCCTATGCCTATGGTGAGTGGTGGTGGTGAGACACTGGTCTTAAGGGATTGTGGGAACGACGATTCAAAGATATCACGCAGCTTCCTGAATGCCGCCCAGCCCAAGCGTATTCTTCTGGTCGCCTCCTCAAATTTGGGCCGCCCAAGTTGTATTATTTGGCCTTGATATGTGTATTCTTGCTCAACCTCGAGGGTAGCGCCATTTACGATTACAGGTCTCGGGGTGACATGACCATTGTACATGACCATAGATAATAGAATGAATAATTCTATGGTCTATTCCCAGTTGTACCATTGGCCTTGACCCAGCACTCCATGTGACTGTTCCTAAAAATTACCCTAGACCGAGGGTCACTTCCCAGCAACGTCATACTCGAGTCACATCAGCTACAGTCATCGAAAGTCTCATCAAAATCGGCCCGCCCGTTCTGAAGATTAGCCGCCGGAAAATCAGACGGACAAAAATAGGTATAGGTTTTTTGTTAAAGTACTTATTCAGTAAGTACACACGTGCATTTAGTAAAAAGACGTTATTTTGATATTACAAACAGACATCAATTTTATTTGTAGATTCCGAAATTGCGAAGACATCGCGATTCAGTACAAGATCAAAATTGTACATGGCCATCTGTAGATACTGGGAAATAGGCAGAAACTGCAAAACTGCTACAATCATACTCCTTTTGGTGTGGTCAATTACTAACGGGCAAAATAAAGAAAAATTTAAACGAGTCAATTCCAATGCAACTATACAAGAACAACTGTCACAAATAATCTCGAATATATTTATTTATAAGTTATTTTTACAATATACCTAATCTACAAAATGTCGGTCTTCGACGGTGAAATAGAATACCAGTCGGTGTATATGGTAGATTTTGTGAAAAAGGACAAACCGTGAGTACTCTTGACTTGTCTCTAAGAGGAAATGCGGGCGGCGAGACTTTGTTGTAAAAAGTCATAATTCGAGTTTTGGCTCTCATCTGTTTTCTCCTCCAATCTTAGACCGATTTAAGAGATATTTCGCAAATTGAATAAAAAGAATATATATTTACGAAAAAATATACCAAATTTACCAAGCCGAATGACGTCACGCGTGTCTTCAACTAGCTGTATCTCCTTTATTTTTTGTTTTCGTGAAAAAAGAAAAAATACGTATCGAATATTTTTAGAAAATCTATCAGACTAAATTATCAGATTAAATCTAATTAGATTTTTTTAGTAAAGTACCCTATTTGACTCTGAGACCAACAACGTGACAAAAATAATCGACTGCCCCTAACATTTATGTGCGCGTAACTCGACAAAATTTAAGTACCTACCCTACCTACTCAACAGCTGTTTTTAACAGACTTCAAAAAAATCGAGAAGAAGAGAAATCGAGGGCAACCCTCAAATTTTATAGGCACATAGGTACAATGTTTTTCATGAACTATCTAACGCAATTCAGATATTTGTGCCTGGTAATCATCATCTCATGTTGCTGAGCTGATGATGAAAGGTATAAATTAGGATCTGATGATAAGATCCCATGAAAAATGTTTGTTCAGCGATACTTTCGCCAATTGTCAGCCGATTTGGATGATTCTTTTTTTGTTTGAAAGAGTATTTTCCTGGACTGGTTCCGTTTCAATTTGGTGAAGATCTGACGAAGAAATTCGGAGGTAGGCAACGGAACTCTTCAATAAATGATAGCAAAGGGATTGCTGAAATCGCATGTTTCGCATTTTTTTAGTGTTTACATCAGTTCTTAACAAAACATTGCGCTGGTACGCTGTTACCATTAACAGCGTACCAGCGCAATGTTACGCTGGTACGCTGGTACCTAGGTACCACTAAAAAGTGAAAAATAAAAAACTTTTTTACAAAAAATAAGAAAGAAAAGAACTTTAATTTCGGAAGTCGGTGTCAAAAAACGAAAAAATAACCAAAAATACCGACTTCAGAAAATAAAGTTCTTTTCTTTCTTCCGAAGTTATTTTGTACCTTGTAGCGTTTTGTTTTTGGAAGTCGGTTGTATTTTTTGTAAAAAAAATTTTTTTACACATGATTTTGGGTATGGTTCCCACACACGATCTAGAAGCAGCAACTGTTTTCGTACGGGCAGACGACATTGTTTTTATTGCGGGTAGGTAGATTCAACCTGGATGAGGTTGCTACAGGATCGTGGGGACTGGTCGCGAATGTCATCCGTAGCAGTTCTCGCGACCCACCCATCAAGGCGAAAGTAGGTGCACAGGCGAAGTTTTTAGTGGGTGCAAGTCCCACATAACCACGTCGTCTTCCCGGATGATGTGGTATGCGTTAGGCATTTACTTCGCTCGGAAAAAGAAAGGATTGTGGGGATTAGCACAAGAAAAGAGTGCTTACTATAATCCAGCGGTGGGCGAAGTCGAGCTATAGGTAAATGACGATGATGTTCTCGTATACTCTCATCCAATGTTGTGTAGGGCCAAGCTCATCGATCATGATGCACTGATCGAGAGAAAGCTCGAAAACGCACCCAAGACTGAAGCCTTAAACATCGACGCAAAGTTGTCAGTCTTTTCGCTTTTTAGTGGTTATATTTCGAGGAGACTTTTACACTAAAAAAATCTAACTAGCCCGTCACTTAGATATTTTCTTTTGTTACGTAAACCAAAATTGACGAAAATACGACGCTTTTATTCTCAATACGTCACGCCGTGGTATATTTAATTTTTAGTGCGTTCTGACGTCACGAGCCCCCACTCCCAAGTTTTGATGCGTTTTATCAATATTCATTGATTTATAAAAAAAAAAATACGCGCCCACTATTTTTCAGTACTCTAACAGACGGACTAAATAGATTTGCAATTTATTGATGGTGGAAACTAGTCTATTCGACACAGGGTGGACCATGTCCAAGATTACGTCACAGGACACATTTTAAACCGGAGGTGTATTTCCTTCCCGGCAGCGAGACGATATTGTTGCCATTGCGGGTAGAACCTGGATGAGGCTGGCGCAAGAAGGTAGGGATTGATGCACTAGAAAAATGAGGCCACTGCTCAGCAGTGGGCGAAATTGGGCTGTGACTAACGATGATGATATTCCCAATAAAATACTTTTCACGCGAGTGAAGCCGCGCTCAGAACCTATATCTATACCTACTAATATATAAAGCTGAAGAGCTTGTTTGCTGGAATGCGCTAATCTCAGGAACTAGGTATTGGTCCGATTTGAAAAATTCTTTCAGTGTTAGCCCATTTATCGAGGAAGGCTATAGGATATATATCATCACGCTATGACCAATAGGAGCGAAGCAGACGAAGTTGAGCGGGTCAACTAATTTGATAATAAAAAAATACTTTATCCATGTAATTTTTCTTCTCAATTCGCAGCAAGAGTCCTCGTCGCAAGCGTATAGACGATGACTGTCTCATAGTAGGTCTGAGCCGAGACATGCTGAAAGCCAAAGATGTTCCGCGGAAACAGCCTGACAAGCTCTGTCCATTGAGTCATGAGTACTACAAGAATGCTGTCCAAAGGGTAAATTATCTAGCCCACACTTATCTACTAAGTCAGATCTCCAGCCATCCCGTTCCCATCAGCGATAGTAAGCAAATATCTAACACCAACTCTTACGGCTTATGTAACCTATAGTTTTGGCAAACTCGATTTTTTTTAGGGATCCGAACATCCGTAAAAACAGGACCCTTATAGGATCACTCTGGTGTCTCTGTCGGTCTGTCTGACTCTCCGTCTGTCACAGCAAATTTTCTGAATCTACTGGACCGATTCTGTTGAAATTTGATAAACATAATAATTTCTGTGGCTCAAAAATGAACGCGCTACGTACATAAATTAATTTTGAGTATTTGGGACACTTTTGGAGGACAAACTAGACAAACTAAAAAAAAAAACCATCTATAACGTATGATACGAGTATATTCAAATGAAAGAGCCGACCGCGTACCGGAACTCCGGAAGATGCAGCGTTGGAAAGCACCTTGTGGATCAAGGTGGACCGATGTTCTAGAGATAGCTGCGGGATACCGCTGGGTGCGAAACGGTTTGCAGGACTGGTCAATGTGGCGATACTTGGGGGATTCATATGTCCAGCAGTGGATGTATTTCGGTTGAAGCAACATAATTTCGCACAAGGTGGTGTGGACCGCGAGAAGCAGCTAAACACGAGAAGTTCTGTAACCGTGGCTCAAATCCAGCAGCCATAATAAACGTCTTTCGTCTAAAATTTGATCATGTAGACTGCTTTTAGCGATAAGACCGTCCATTGTTTCACTGAACTATTTTTCAAGCTCCTATTGAAATTTATTATGATATACAATAAAGAGTATTTCTTTTATATTCTATTCTTCTTAACACACTTCCGATAGTTTGCAGACGACTATCCGAAGCTCACGAAGATGTACATGTCGAAGGACATCGATCCCACGCCCATTGAGAACGAGATCAAGGACTTGAAAAGGACGGAGTATCTCACGAAGTACTGTTCTCGAGGTAACGCACCACCAACACCCCACACACTACCACGCACCATCGCTTCTACTTTTTTAGATGAGTTTTACGCAGCTTTTAAATATTCAAGTTTGTCATTTGAAGATCCTTGACAGTTTTTACCAGAAAATTTGTTTGGTGCCTACAATGTCCTTGCAGGCTTGAATCAACTGATTGTTTGATGAAAAGATGATTCCGTATTTCGGAAGGCACCTATAAGCCAGTGGTCTTCAAGAAAACATAAAAAAAAATGTAAAAAAAATGTGTTTATTATCTTAAATCAATACAATTCAGTTGCCGGGGCTTCCCAGAAAGTAATCCGAAGATACTTGTGATGGGATAAACAATGTCAGTGACTTTTGAGGCGGTTTAGAAACTCTGAAACTAGGGTGTGTGGGGTCGTTAGACCTTCTGCCCACGCGATGTGGAGGTCAGATATAGGTACAGTCAGGCAGGTACTCAGCAGCATCCGGTTAGACTGGAAGTCGATCACAACATAGTTGGAAAAAAGATTATTGTACTATTTTCCCTAATGTCTCAATACTGGTCGGAGAAATATTAATTTAAGTCATTCGACTCGATAAGAAGAAGAAGCTTCATTTATTCTATTTACCATTTTTTTAACCTTTCCACAGACCTTCCCTTCATGTCCGTGAACCTGGCCCGTCGTGCGCGCGCGCTGCAGACCCTCCGCCTGCCTGACGACGTAATCATCCCGGACACCACTCAAAAAGGCGCCTTTCGCCCTCCCCGGCCGGAGAAGTACGCTGACCCGCCTTCAACCATGTCCATGAGGCCGAAATATGACGATTCTTTGATAAGTTAGTATTCTTTTCGTAATGGTGATGAAGGTATGCACTTGGTATGGATTTATTTGGAGAGCTGGAGCCGTTCAAACCGGTGCCAAAGCAATGGGAACTTGTCAGCGTTTGTTTACGCTGGTTCTTACTTCTTCCTGCAAATAATAAAAACTTCTTGCACTGAACAAGATAATGATTGTCCTAACCTTTGCGTCATCGAATACGATAATGAAGTTGGGGCCATTTTTTCAGCGACAACGTCAGCTGATATGATAACTCCGTTTATGTATTTTCTTCTAATGATCTTTTTGAGATGTTAAGCTCAAGCAAAGAGGCGATCTTTAGACAATCTGTCAGGGTTGAGGAATTTGTTCGAAAGAATCACCGAGGTCCTGGAACGCAAAGGGCATTTAGGTTTTAGTTAGCAAGATTCTGACACTCGCTTCCGCTCCACTCAGAGCGGAAGGAGTGTTTTGATGATTTCCCATCCTTAAAAAAAGCTGCTCAATGGATTTAGAACAGGATCAGGAAAATGAAGTCACGCCAGTTTTATGCCCGTCTTCTGGCACTCCTGAAGTCAGGCATAAAGCTGGCGTGACTGCGTAACGACACTGGTCCACCTGTCCTGTTCACAATAGTTAAATTATAGAATAATAGTGTAAAGATCTTTACAATACATTTTTCTGTTTCGCAGAGGAACTCCGCCGCATACTGCGCGTAAACACAGGAGACACAACTTACGGCACTTGTCACGGCCTGCTGGCCAAGGTCGTGTTGGAGAAGAACCCCTTCGGAAAACCGCGAAAGGAGCCAAAATATGGCCGCTGGAAGAACCCTTACGTGTTCACTTATAGAATCTGAATGGTTTGGTGATGAATTAAATTGTTTATTGAAGTGATATTTTATGTAATGGTTTTATTAAAATGGATTATTTATGAGGCTGCTAAGTGGATATGAAGAAAAACTCGTATTAGACGAAGATAAAAGAGAAACATCAAAATAACACATTGCCTGATGGTAATTAGATGTCCTTTTTAGGGTTCCGTGCCCAAAGGGTAACCAATGGAACCCTATTAATAAGCCTCCGCAGTCCGTCCGTCCGTCTGTCAACGGGCTGTATCTCAAGAACCGTAATAGGTAGACAGTTGAAATATTCACAGATTGTGTATTTCTATTGTCGCTATAACTACATATAATAAAAATTAAGGTTTATTGTACAGAACCCTTCGTGTGAGTCCGACTCGCACTTGGCCGGTTTTTCTAAGTAGGTAAGGGAAATCATCCCAGCCGCCGCAACAGAGGAACGCCCCGGGCGTCGGGAGTCGCAGGGCGGTTTTCGGCCACCGTAGGCGCGGGCCTGCGGACGGCGAGCATTGGGTGGCTCGCCGTCTGATCAGAACCAGGCCCGGATGTGTGTGTTCTTACATTAGGTAGGTACTAAAGTAGTCATTGACATTGTAGGTTACAAGGTAATAAGATAAGTATTGTTTAGAAATATTGGAAACGTTTTTTTTTTGTGGGAGTATATGTGAATGTGTGTGTGTTAGACTGAGGGTGTGTTGAAGTGTTTGAGATTGTGTTGTATATGTATATAAGTGCTGCTGATATGTTCCAAGTAAAGTTAAGAAATTGGAAACAATTGAACACATTATTTTATAATAGGTCTTTACCTATGAAATTGCCGTTTTGTATGAAAAAATTTAAACGAATTTTTTTCATGTATTTTTTATTTGTATTAATCGAAGTAATCACCCATGCAATCAATGCATCTTTGCCAACGCAGTGGGCTTCGTGGTGTAGCAGAGAAGCAAACCATACGGTTGGTATACGAGGCTTTGGTACAGTCAGTTCTAAGTTATTGCATCACTACATGGGGTGGTGCTTGCAAAACAAAACTGATAACGCTAGAAAGAGCTCAAAGACTTATTTTAAAAGTAAGCTTTTCTAAGCCTCGTTTATACCCTACCTCTAAACTATACGAAGAATCGCAAGTGCTCTCAGTACGACAGCTCTACATATTACGAGTACTTACCGTTCTACTTAAACTTCCTAACATATCGGGGGAAAGAAAACAACGCATAGCCACCACAAGAAGAAACTATGATAATAATATATGTGAGTCCATCCATGTAAATACTCATTTTGCACAAAGATTTTTCCCTTACAGAGGAAATATGCTATTTAATAAAATAAATAAGATAATTTCTATATCCAATTGCAATAAAAATGAATGTAAAAATAAAACTAAAAAATGGCTATTAAGATTAAATTATTACGAAACTGAAAAAAAATATTGAAGTGGCAAGGTAGTTTTATGTTTGTATAACATATATATATAAATAAATATAGCATGCATAGCACGTATATTGAAACATTCACACACACATACACACACACACACACACACACACATACAAACACCATCATACACCACATACACCATACACACATTTAACATGTACCTACTCGCTGACTTATAATTTGCATAAAATATTATGTGATGGGGGGCCTGGAGTTCTATAGTACAGGCCTAGGCTTAGTTTAGACTCCAGATCTCCTACAAATTACATTTACATAACTGTCAACCTGTATATTTAACTTTAAGATTGTCCTAGTATATAATGTGTAATTTGTGGAGATGAATAAACATTTTTTATTATTTATTATAACGACCAACAGGTTACTGAAGAAATAAAAAGTGCTCTTTCAAACAGAATCCATTTTTCATCGCAGGTAACAATGCGGTTCAAAATTCCTTCATTTGTGTGTCTGTTGAGCAGTGCAAGGCACGTCTCGACGCGTACTTCGCGCTGGCGATCATTGAGTTCGTGGGGCACATAAAAAAGCTTGACAAATCAAGCTTTTTTACCTTGCCAATTTGACGCAAATGGACCAATATTGTTTTGACGCTGACGTCGAAAGCTGCTGCTAATTCAGCCGTAGATTGTGTATCATCAGCTTCCACAATCGCCTTTAATTCGTCATTGTCGACCAAAGTCTTCGGACGACCGCGAGGTTCATTTTTCAGGTCGACATTTCCAGAACGGAAGCGAGCAAACCAATAACAGGTGGTGCGTTGGTTTGTAGTGTTAGCTCCGTAAACGTCGTTGATGTTGCGTGCCGCTTGTGCCGCGTTGCTGCCACGACGGTATTCATATTCCATAATTACTCGAATTTTTAACGTATCCATGATGACGAAAAATATTGAAATGCGATGAAAATGTAACACTAATCAATAAACAAATGACTACTTTTGGAAAAAAAAACATGTTTTTAATATAAAATTAATTTGAAATTAGAATTCTTTAGCCAAACAAAAATTATTTTCATTTGAAATGGCCAGTACTGCAGAACGGCAATTTCATAGGTAAAGACATAATATATTTAAAACGCCTACTGCTGGTTTCGTAGCAGTTCTTCTGTGCGAGCATAGTCTTGATCCAGTAGCCAACTTTGTACTTTAACCTTAGCATCATGGTGATTTAGCCCAGTTATGTGAATGGCCAAATGTCAGCACAGAAGATGGGGCCCGCTAGGGCCAGTGCCTGCTGGGGCTGCGGACTTCGTTCGAAAGAGGCCCCGTACCCTGGAACGCAAAGGGCACTAGGAGGAACACGGATGGGTTTTAGTCAGTAAGAGACTCCCTCCTGCTTTACCCAGAGCGAGAGGAATCATTTGATGATTTCCCATCCTAAAAAAAAAGGTGTGGGAAATCATCAAATGACTTTTTCATCTGCTTCCGCTCTAGGTGGAGCGGAGGGGGTGTTAGACTCTTACTGACTAAAACCCTTTGCCTAATTCCCTTTGTGTTTCAGAGCCCCAGTGAACTTTCTTTTGAAAAAAATCCGCAACCCTTGGCCCCAGCGGGCCCCGTCTATAATGATGACATCTCTATGAGGTTCGCTTCGAACACAACGCGCCGTGGATCTGGGCCTGGTTCTGATCGGACGGCGAGCCACTCAAAGCTAGTCGTCCGCAGACCCACGCCTACTTGGCCAGAACAGGAATCGCCCTGCGACTCCCGACATCCGGGACGTCTTCTTCTGTTGCGGCTGGAAACGTCTTTGCTAGCATTACTATAAGGTGACGGCTTCCTATACCTCCTCCCTCCGGACCATGGATTGAACCAGGGCCGGATGTAAGAGGTCGGTGCCGCCAATCACCTTGACGAGGACACTGCGGTGCTCCACCCAAGCAGGGTAGACCTCCGGTGTGTCCTCCGGGCGATCCTAACAGTGATGACAACCGAGCGTGTTCTCCTACCGAATCCGGAACAGGTACCTCCCGAAACATCCTTGTCGCGTGCCCAACACTGGATTGCGACAGACGCTGGCTGCATGCCGCCATGGTATCTTGCTGGAACACCGTCCGCCACACTCGCGGAGTTTCGCTTCTCGAGCCCCCCACGTGCCAAGAGTAAATGTGCTCCTCCAGATCCCATCTCTCGCCGGAGATCGTGCGGTATCCCCTGGTCAGCCGGGCGCCTATGACCCTCTGGGACGCGTTCAGGTGGGGGGCTGGTCTCTTTTTCAAAGTAAGCACCTCCACCTAGGCTCCACGTAGAACCTCCACGTAGAACCTCCGGTAGGAGGCAGAAGCCGCTTGAAGCCATGGCCCGCCCCTGTCTGGGAGCCAAACGTCGGTAATGCTTATTCCAAAGACAACACAATTTCTCTAAAACCTTCAAGACACTCGTCCTACAACAACAAACAAAAACGAAAAATCGAGTCACCCCGTCAACTGTCATTTTGGCAACAAGTTTTTTAATAAATTCTAAATTCCTGTGTAGAAAAATATTAAAAATATATGCAAGTATTTAGGCCTAAGTCACAAAATTGTTGGTGAGATCGAGATGAGATAACTCGGGTTCTAGGGTTTCTTTAGCACCATGGATCACTATCTGACTACTTACCGCAAGGACTACCTATGGCCGAATCTGCCAGGGTCTGATGCGTCTTCGGCAGCTCCTGGCTCAGGCGGTGAAGGACGTTATGCTGAGTGAGAGCAATTCTGGTTCTCGTTAGATGTATGGGAGTCTAGTTAAAACCTGCGACTTCGTCCCCGTAGATGTGGCCTTTAAAGAACAAAGATTTTTACCCCTTAAAGTTGAATTTTCCTCCACCTATGTGATAAAGACTGTGGTAATAGTAAGTTCAGGACAAACGACTTCATAAGTACCTATCCATAGATATATGGTTGATGATCATTTTGGATCACTTGGCGCAAAAATCATGAGGAATTAAGTTTTTCATATCTATAATAGGGGTATGTGGAAAATCCCGCAAACCTCCATTGAAAAGGGGGAAGATCGTCCGACCAGACGGTTGTTGTATCCGGTGGGCAACGGCCCAATAGTTGATATTTGAACTGTTGACGTATGATGACGCTGCGGTACAAATTACTCATCGTTAGTTTTTCTTGTTGCGGAGTTGATGCCGGTATCTTGTTAATGGCCTGTCCAGTTGTGGATTTCATCGTTTAAGGCTTAAAACACAACTGTACCGCTTAACTAAGATTTCAGAGGTAGCGAAACTTACTTGCGAAACTATTTTTGCTGGCTCGTCTAGTGAATAGATTTGCGGGGTACGGGGAGGTATGCATTAGCATGCAGCTCAGTATTAGTTTCGCAAAGCAAGTGAATACCGGCTACTAGGGCGGTATGGCGATACTCATGGTTTAGCCAGTTTCGCTCTAGCTTCGGAGCTCTATACAATCTGTAACAGACTTAACGCAATACGTCTTAAGGAGTCTTTGATATCATAATTATGAACAACTTTCTCTATGGAACCAACACTGAAATCGCGAAAAAACATCGCCTCCCCCATACATTTCTGTGCGCGTAACTAGACAAAATGTTCAGCTGATATTTTTTCGCGAATTCGTGTTTGATCCCATACTAAAACTTGTTCATAATTATGAGTACAACGACCCCTTACGAGGTATTCCTTTTATTCTGTTACACGTTTTATAAAATACCCGGTGGAATACCGAGTGAAATCTTTCGCTATCGCAATAGATAATACCGCGGCCTAGGTCTGGACACGCCTTAAATGTTCTACAAGACTCAAACACAGCAAAGTCTTGAATGTTATTCTGTCTTAATTTGACAAATCTCACATTCTTAGAGTGCCGAAACTATCAGGCCAGGAGCTAGCTTTCTACCAAGCATGCATGCAGAACACCCGGCCTCCAGACTGCCGCTGTCCCCAGTACTCTGGCGGGGAGATGCCGCAGCTTCCACCCGGGAAGGAAGGCGGATGGAGCCGGAATGAGGTAGATCAGCTTGATCAATATATATATCGGTAAATAGTGGCAAAGAATTTAAAATGTAAAGGCTACTTCCCGTAATTACTTAATTAATTGGTCACGGGTTAATCCCAAGTTCGATGATCTTTCCTATAGGACATTTTTCAAGACCGTAAGACCCTTAGATAATATACCTCTAGATCGAGCCGCCGCGTGGTTGCTAATGAGACAGCACTATAAAACTTCAGTGTTGTTGTAACGATTAAATTAAGTAAAAACACTTAACTTATAGAGCCTACTTCACATTAAAACACTAAAAATTCTACAACAATTGCCAAAACTATCCAAAAAAGATAAATTATCGACGCAAGATAAATTTCGTGACAGAAAAGCACTCTGGCTAACATTTAAAACTTCGCCAAGCAAAAATATGCCACGCTGTAGGGGACAAAAGATACGATGTTTTATCACAATAATTTCGTACTAATATTGTGCAAATGCGTCTCACTTCCGCACTTGACACTGTGATCATGGCTACGTCTAAAGCTATATAGTCTAAGGTAAGCATTGCCATTGCCCTTAAGGCACTGATATACCTGAGCTTCACTTGTAACAAGTCATGGAACATTCGATGTTTCGCCGAACAAAGTATTGAACCAATCGTCGGTAAGATAATTTCGTCGACCCAAATCGTTGAAAGGATCTTGCAGCGGCGGCGAAAAAATGAAAATAAATACTGGATTAAAAGCTCAACTATATTTTTTATTCGCTCGCGTTTATTCCGTCCTGTCACAATTACATGTGTAAAATTTGCTAGAAGCAAGCGTAAGGTGCCATCCACACATTTCCGAGACAGGGTGCCGTCAGGGTTGGATATTTCACAGAGATTGATCGGGCCACTGACAGCCTGCATGCGACTGCGAAGCTGTATGTGCAAAATTGTACAAAAAATCCGCCCATTTTTTTATTAAGGTGGCTTTGCTCTTGACTCTAATCTAGATCAAGAGGTGACAGATACAAAGACGACGATGGAGTGAGCTTACCCAGAAGAAGTCTGTTCCTTTTCCCGTCCCTGACAGGACCCTGACCGGGGGTTGTGTGGATAGTGCTTTACAAGTGAATGCTCAAGTTTATCATCGCCTTTAGGTCGCTCTGCAACCGGGCGAGGTGTTTAACGTCGCTCGATGCACGAGAGTGACTGACGCTGACGGCGGCGCGGGCGCTGACGTCAAAGGCGACGCGGTGGCTGCGCTTTCACGAAGACTTGCCGCCGCTCGGCTTATGAAACTCCTTTGTTATCGACCGCGCTTGCCGCTTCCGCCCCTGCCACCGCCGCCGCCGCCGCCGAACTGTCTAGTCTGGTATTCGAATTAATTAATTTTATGGAAATATTAATAGGTATGTTTTGGAAAAGTTTAGGATGGGTATTTAGGAGAATACCCTAATTTTGTAAGACACAATCACAGTCCAAAAATAGAAGCATAAACCACTGTGGCATTAATTCTTTTTGAAAAATTCTTCTGCTCGACAGTGTAAGGGTTTCTGAAGCCAAAGTGAAGGGCTCAATCAATCAATCAATCAAATTATTTATTTGCTAGAATGCAGGTATACAAATCAGGTTGTTAAATATAAAAGTTGAGCCACACATTCTATACCATTCATTCATATTTACATCTTTAATTACATTCCATGTGTGATGGGTTACAATGGGTTTAAAGCTAAGGTACAATTACGGACCCTGTAAACACAGCTAACAGTATAATATTAATTTTGGAATGAAATTCAACTTCTTTGAATAGTCAAAGAAGTTCTAAATCTTATCTGATTTAAAATATTAATAACTAGATGTTGACCCACGCAACTTCGTCTGCGTTACAATTTTCATTACTGCTCCGCTTCTATTGGTCTTAGCGTAATGATAAATAGCCTATAGCCTTCCTCGATACACACACACACACTACTATACACACACACACATACTACAGACACACACACACTGAAATAATTTTTCAGATCGGACCCGTAGTTCCGGAGATTAGCGCGTTCAAGCAAACAAACAAACTCTTCAGCTTTATATATTAGTATATAGAGATAGATGTGTCGTTGATTGACAACCGAAGTAACAAGACACTGCTTGTTTCTTGTGAACAAAAATTCTTGCTAACATTCCAATTTTCCAGATAATGGGACCGATGTTAGATCCGAAACTGTACCCGGTGCGGGTGGCAGCGGCACCAGAAACACCCACGTCTCGTTACGACCAGCCCAACGCGTTCTTGGATAAGGTAACTAAAAATTAAATCTTCATTAGAAAATAGCATTACTCGCAGTGGCGAATGCGTACCGGAAGACGCAACGTTGACGCGGCCTACCAGGGTGGACTGATTACCTGGTGAGGGTCGCGAGTAGCTGATGAATGCGAAATGCACAAGAGCGGTTGGTGTGGCGAAGGGGGACGTGGGGGATGCCCATGTCCAATAGTGGACGTTTTTCAGCTGATATGACGAGAAAATAGTAGAGTCGTTCAATTGAAAGGTACCGCGTTCTTGATAGTGTAAAATAAAGTCAGAACCGGAATAAAAGGAAAGAATTTGCCCTACCGTGGGATAAAACTGGTTAAAAATCAATAAGTAGTTAGTAAATCTGGTATTCAGCTATATACAGGCGTCCCAAGACAAAATACCTTAAATACTGTAGATTGAATTACTGAATGAAGGCTTAATTTTTATTTTTAAAATCAAAACGAACGGCGTACAAAGAACTTACAATAATCGCCTGTCTTCACGCCATCTCCTCCTGAGCCTACCGTATCGCCGGTTTGTGTATGTTTACAAAACTTATTCTCAAGCACTTTATAAAAAAAAAATATTAATTTGTTTTTCTGTTGTGTTCATCAGTTACAATCGAAGTACCCAATGCTGTACAGCATCCTGCAGAACGAGGCGTCTCCGGAGCTGAAGCAGAGGATAGACAGAGACCGGAACAAGACCACGTACCAGGTTGACTTCTGCGAAGCAGGTATATTGAGCTAGATGTTACATCTTAATAATGAGGAGCTCGTAGCTAAATAAGAACAGCCACACGACATCGAGGTTTGTGGATGGATGGGTGACCATCCATTATATACCGATACTTCCCCGTACTTAGGAGTGCCGTTGGTCTCGGTTGTTGCAATTGTAAATCTTTGAAAATCTACGGATGGTCAGTAGCTAGAAATGACAAATAAAATCTAAAAAAAAACAATGGCTGGCTTTCAGAAGTTGCAGTGGTTGAGAATGTGTTGAGGGCTTGTCCCAAATAAATCTAGGGATGGTCAATAGCTGGAAATCTTACACCAGTCTTGCCATACTGTATGCGGGTAATACGTATGCTGATACCGCGTAAAGCCGCGAACCCACCGCACACACGGAGAGGCTACGCATGTGGCTTCACCTTGCATGAAAATGTATGAGATTGTTTCCACGGACACGCTACGCATCAAGTGATGTCATTGGCACTCGCGTGGTTTGCTCGAAGATGACGCCCACGGAGCTCGACTATGTCAAAACCATGTTCAGTTGTACGTAGTCGTGGGCGTGTAGCGTGTACTTCAGTGGAAACGTAGACCCATGTTGTCAAACAAATTAACCCAGGCAGCTAAAATGCGCCGCGTGGCTTTGGATAGCGTGAACCGCGGTTGGTTTGTGGCTTTACCCGGGTATTCTTCATAACCCAGTTACCGGGTAATATGGTAACCCATAATAATTATCATATAGGCAGTTGCTCTACGTAAAACAGTGGTATTCAGCTGCATCCGTTATCTGTTTAACTGGAAGCTAGGCCTTAAAGTCGAAACCAAGATCTAACGCTCAGAAGTCTACTACAATAAGAGTAGCAGCTGTTAAATACCTATACCAGCATACACTAATATTTAGTGGATTTACACGAACGCAATTCGTATACTGTGCTGCAATTTTTTTTTCGCAATTTCGGGGTCGGTTACACTACAAAACAAAAACTATTGTTGCTTCTAAAATTTACCACGGTTTTCCACCAGGTCCCGGTGCCAAGTTCGAGGGTCTACAGCGCGCAGCAGACGAGAGCGGCACGGGCCCGTGCGCCCAGCCGATGCGCCTGCCCGGGGACCCGTGCCGCGTCGGACCCAAGCCGAGGCAGAAGGCCGCGCCCAAGACCATCTCCAAGCAAGCTGGAGCCAATTCTGCCAGCGATCCCAGGGCGAAATGCGGTAACATTGATATTTTGCTGCAGTTGTTAAAAATACCTTAAATGGCCGGTCTGAGTGGAGATTCCCAAGAGCAAAGGTGCTCGGGAGATGTAAGTAGGATCTTGACCTTACTTCCAGGATTGTCCTGACAGCCGTAGTTTACCTCTCCACTCCTCTAGCACCTCAGGATATGTTGCCCGCTTGGCACTACGTCAGTTTGTCCTAGCGACCGTTTGGGGGCCTATTTATTGTGTGTGTAAGTCACCCCCTGCCGTTTAAAAGCCGTGTTAACTATCTTAAAAGTTAAGTTGCCATAAGGTCATGACCCAAAAGCAAAGATGTTTGTCACGCGTGAATAGGTTATTACTTCTAGGCAAGCGTCTCTTTTCAACCACATCATCGCTGAGCCTATCAATACAAAAAGTACATTCCGAAGATTAGTAGGCCGAGTTACTATGCAATCATTAATTAATTATAATTATCATGCCAGAAACAACCTCGGCGGTGCCACCTCTCGGCCGGACGGAGTACCAGGACGGAGTGTCGAAGCTGGGAGCCATCATCATGCGAGACAAGCTACACCGGAAATAAATTGAGTCACACAGATGATGACGGATTAGAAGAGCAAACATGGAATAAACTTTTCGGACGATTTAGCCTTTGGTGTTGTTATTATCTTTCTGTAGGCATATTTTTGTTTAAATCTGCTTATGCTCCAGTTTGCCGTAAATTGTCGGGCGCTATACGGCAGCGGCCGACAATGCCCCTAATGATGTGCTAGAGATAGATTTCAACCCAGGACCTGAACCCAGCTTGCCCATCTGTAGTTGCAAAGTATTTTTTTCAAGCTACAACTTCAGGTTTGATAAAAAAAATGCATTTTGTGTGGTTTAAACGGAATCGCCGTATGGTATCGGTCGGTGCCGTGTGGTGCCGTAAAAGAATAATACTATCCCATCACTTCCCGTGGGTGTCGTAAGTGGCGACTAAGGGACTTGCCAGAGAATGGGCAGCAGCGTTCTCTGTAAAACTTAACACCATGCATTGCGATCGCCAACCCGCCTGCCAAGCGTGGCGATTATGGCAAACCCCCTCCATCTTGGGTAGGCGTATGTCCAGCAGTGGACGTCTTTCGGCTGATATGATGCGCCAGCCAGGCAAACCCGTTCCCCATTTTTCCCAGTTCTTTTGGGTTTGTATTTTTGTCAAATTGGCCGCTGACGCCGCTGACGATACTGCCGCGGCGGACTACTTTCACGGACGGTGGTCTCTTGTCGAAACGAGACGCAATATAAACCACTGGCTTATTTTCTCCATTTTTGAAAATCTATTTATAATCATTCCCATAGGTATGATTGATTAAAGTGCTTCGAATCTGTTCAGCTGACTTTTGATATTATTAATCCTTGCTATGATATGGTCTTGGACAGAAGAACCAATTCAGAGCGTGATATCGTCAACTTTAAAGACACGCGTAGTGGCAACGTATAATCTATTTTTTGTCGAAAAATTTACTAATCCAACCACCAAAGCACTGGTATCAGGAAAGTTATAAACTCCAGTAAAAGACGCTCAAAACTGTTAAATATCGAGCTGGGGATCAGCTCGCCGCGCTTGTACAGCGTGCCAGCGGGTGCTGACGCTGCTGATGACACTGACGCGGTGGACTCCTTGCGGGAGGTGGTCTCATGCCGAGTTGCAATGTAACCCTCTCGCTTGTTTTCTTCACTTTTGAAAACCAATTCCAATTTCTCCCATATTACCTAGTAGTGAATCGATGGCTAATTTACTTCCATCTATTTAGCTGATCTTGTGATGATCTTTACTAAGATATCATTTGGACAGAAGGAATAATTCATAGCATCATATCGTCAACTCATGCTGGCAAGATATTTTTGTTAAAAACCAATAATATTACCGCCAAAGCCAAGGTACCAGGAAAAAACTCCAATAAAAGACGCTCCAAACTGATAAATATTAGTGTATGTACGTAAAGTCAAGTGTATCGTCACGTCGAGGGCCTCGCGCTGGAGATCAGCTCGCCGCGCTTGTACAGCGTGCCAGCAGGCGCTGACGTCGCTGACGACGCTGACGCCGCTGACGACACTGACGCGGCGGACTCCTTGCGCGAGCTGGTCTCTTGGCGGGAGGAGCTGCGCGTGCGGACGGTGCTCTCGTCGTGCTGGCGCAGCATGACGGCGCGAGCGTCTGAAGTGTTGCGCTCTCTGGGGAGAGGAACGTTAAGTTAAATGGTTTAAGGTTTTGGTTGTAAGGGCATGGAGATTCAGAAAGTTCTGGAATCAGATTTTATTTAATTACCAAAATGACGGTTTTCTAAGTTGGGAGTATATTTACGCAATTTTTCCAAAGGCTTTCGTGAAGTAGCTTTCTGGTTGTAAAGGAGATGTCATCTATTCTGCCCAAGATGAACATGAGGACAAATATTCAATTCTTTCGATTTCGTCAAATTTGAAGCATGAAACTAACCTGCTAAGCGCCATAAGTCTGTCAAGATCAGGTGAGGGGCGCCTCAGTTCCGCCGCCGACGTCAGCGTCACACGGAGGGGCGCGGGGGCAGGGGCGGACGCGCTGGGGGGGGCGGCAGACGCGGGGGGCGGAGACGCGGGGGGCGACGACGTCGCGGACGCTGACGCCGGCGACGACGAGCCCACCGCCGAGTCGCGCTTGTTGGAGGACTTGTTCGAGGACTTGTTGGAGGACTCGGAGCCCGAGGTGGAGCGGCGGCGCGGGCCGCCCCCCCGCGCGCCGCGCCGCCCCCCCGCGCGGCTGAAGGCGGCCGGGATGTGCAGGGACGCGGTGATCACGCAGCTGTCGTCGTCTGACCCGCCGAGCGTCTGCGGGAATTATGAAGAAGGTTCGTTTCAGAAGACTTAAGTTTTTAACAAACCAAGGACTACGTAGTGGAACTTACGCTTCTCATGATACTAAAGAAACTTGACAATTATTTTCAGACTTATAAGTCTAAAAATAATAATTTACGTTCAAAGATCTTCCACCACATTCATCGAGCAAGGGAACATTGATTTCGCAGAGGTTTTAAAGTAAATGCTATGCCTCCAGAAGATCCCTTCTAGGAAGAGACATGCTAACAATAAAAAAAATATATATCGAAAAGGCGTATAAGTCAAGGCAATAACCTCATTGTAGTCGCTGGCGGAGTCGTTAGAGTCATTGCTGTCGGTGCGTGCTGCCGGCGTGCTGCCGCCGCACACCACGCCGCTGCTGCCACACTCCTCACTGCTCCGAACCCTGGAAATACACCGTTGATAATTAAACATTGCTGTCTTGGTCAAGAAAACAGGAGAAGAGGTCGAGGCCGAATCAACCGCTCACTTCATCCTGGAATGCGAATATTTGGCTTCTCAACGTGCAGTGTGAAGTGGCTTCTCGACGTGAAGTCTGTGAAGCCCCTCGGAAGCTTGTCTTAGTGCGAATCCAAAATTGAGCACGAGACTTCTTTGAGTATTTTTCCCTATGGTTCGTATTTTGCCATTAGTATCCATTTCAAAAATTCACCTGTATACCGGACACGGATCCTGATCTGATCACGGATCCACGAAGCCATCAGATCCTGTGATCTGATGGCTTCTTTTGACTACGCATGCTAGTATAGGTGGTGTCTGTCAAACTATGTACCTTGTAACAATAGTCATGGCAGACGACAGGGATCCAGAAGACGTGTCGGAGGCAGCCGTCTGGTCCCTGGTACGTCTGCTGCGCGAGTAGCTCTTCTCACTGCGCCTGCCGAGGAAACAGGCAGGGGAATTAACTGGGTGAAGTTCGAAATGACGAAGATTTGCTGCTGTTCATGGGTTGGCTCGACAGTGGACAGTCTCAGTCGGGACAGAAGACCAAAGTGAGATAGATGAATTTTTTTTTTTCGTGAGTGAGGGAACGGGTAGCCGGTGGATGGGAGACGCACAGGATCGGTTGTTGTGGCGACGCTTTGGGGAGGCCTATGTCTAGCAGTGGACTTCTTTCGGCTGATATGATGATGAACTAAATTAAAACCCGACGAGGCCTTTTGCCTTCGAGTTTGGGAGGAACCAATAAAAAAGAAAAAAACTAGTCGGTCCCTTTCTTAATCTATTTTAGCATCCGTCTATGAAGCAGTCTTCTTGCTTCAGGCAACCTGAAAAGTGTTTACCTAGGCATATTGCCGGGTCCTCCCGTGGCAGCTGCTCCATGCAAGAACTGTTCCCTCGACCACACTTGTCTCATGCTGTTCTCATTGTTCTCCGCGTTCGCTTCGGCAGCACACCTGGAGAACGATAGGTGAAGTGAGGGAGGGAACACACACTCTCAATCGTAATGTTTTGTACAGATGATCTTTGGATCCCACGGTAGCTGTGGTCTTGGATCCGGTTGTTTATTTACATGGGGTATGGTATATAGTGATTCATCAATGATATGGAAACAAAAATCGGGGTTGGTCAAACTTTCATCGTCCGATTGTGTTTTTAGACTTTACAATACTAGATTAACAAAATGTTTTCTAGTCTTTTGCCTTGATGCTATGGGGTTGTTACCAACATTAACATCGTGTTTGTAGGTTCGGGTATAATCACAATATTAGTCCACATTTTCACTTCAATAACACACACAAAAACGTTTTTACTACCCACCACAAACATGCAGACGATACTTCGTAAGTCGAGATCCAGTTCGCACTGACTGTTATAACTGTGAAATTCTTAATATAGCGTCATGAACTTGAATTGACCTACCTGAAACCTTGGAACGCTGTCTGCTACCATCGTCACTAATGAATGGAAGATAACTCCACAGCCAGCAAGCACCATTTCATGGATCTTATGACTTAGATGATCCCCTTAACCGATAGACCTTCCGTAAAGCTAGAACAGTTCCTGTCTTAAATGCTACTCCCGCCTTCTGGTAATTTAGCAGTTGGTACATACTCAGCTCTCCTCAGCAGCAAGGAGTCGAGGTGTGCCGGCGCAGTGTGAGCCAGGTGGATGTAGGCCTCATGCAGCAGTTCTGCTGGTAAGGTCCACAGCTCCCCTTGCTTCTCCACCAGCTGTCGCACCACGTTGATGACGTCAGCGCGCTCGGAGAGCTGTTCCACACTGGAAAGATGAACGAAAAAAATTGAACTTCGTGTTAAGGAAGATAGATACTGTTTGGAAGAGCTTGAAGCTGATGATTGTGTGACATCAAATGCCACAAATAAGTAATTGACACCGGCTAGAGAGAGATACTTCGTTAAACATATAAATGAAATGAAGATCAGATATCAACAATTCTTATCTCTTTCTCTCTTCCCATTCGTGTTCTTTATTGCCGAACGTCGTGCTCATTAGATTTTTGGGAAATCCTCTGCGCCCCTAAACTTCCCAAGGAACACGTCAAATTCCAGTTTTCCACAACCAGTAGTTTCGGCTGAGCAGTGTCTGCCAGACACTCACTCAATCAATCAGTCACTCAGTAACGAAAGAATTTTATATATATTGATGATAACATTCTAGTGCTGTAGAGCACCAGTGTAAAGTTTGTCTGTCAACCACAACAACCACAAGCAGCATCCAACTCTACCTACCTGGCAGGCTCATTAGGCTTGTTCCTATGCAGTATATTGGGCGCGAAGATGGTGGCCAGGTTGGCGGCGTCCATCTTGTTGCCAGGCTCGTGATGGTCATCCTCAGAGTGCGCCGCCAGCTGCGCCAGGAACGACAGCAGCGCGTTCAGCGTGTCTCTGTGGGCTGCCGGCAGCAGCTGCACGATCAGGCGTAAAGCTTCCCATTGGAAGCGCCGGTTGTGGATTTCTGGAAAGGAGAACCATAACTATAGGGTAAAAGAAGAGCTCATGGCAAAAAAATAACAGCCGCACGAGTCGATCATCGAGGATAAGCAACATTTGCTGAGGTCTGTCTGTGGATGAGTGACCAAATGACAATACATTCCAAGACTCCTCCGTGTTTTGGAACGCACTTTATGCCGTTGGTCTCTTGGGAGTCGTAGGGCGATTCTCGGCCACCGCAGGGCCTGCAACTGGCGAGTATTGGGTTGCTCGCCGTCTGATCAGAACCAAGCCCGGGTCGACGGCGCGCTGTGATCCACGCGCATCTCAGAGAGCTGTCAGCATAGAAAACGGGGCTCACTAGGGCAAGTGCCTGCTGGGGCTGCGGAATCTGTTCGAAAGTGGCACCGTAGCCCTGGAACGCAAAGGGCACTAGTGGGAACACGGATGGGTTTTAGTCAGTAAGAGTCTGACACTCCCTCCTGCTTCACCCAGAGCGGGAGGATTCATTTGATGATTTTACATCCTTAAAAAAAAAGCCGTTGATCCCAGGTGTCATTTGTACATTCTTGACAGTCGTAACGTGTAGTCAGAAGCCTGAAAATCTGACACCAGTCAGAACTGCCGTATTACCCAGTTAATGGGTTGTGGAATTCAGAAAGGCAGTCACTTCTTGTAAATTTCTGGAACTCAACAGCTTCCGTTTGGACTAAAAACTGATTCGAACATAGTTGGGAACAGGATAGACAAAATGATAATAATGTGGATGATGATGAACGTAAGATTACGCTTCTTACTAAGCATGCAGAAATTACAGGACACACTGTGGCAAGCGTTGCTTTACCTTGAAGATCGACCTGTGCGGCTGTAATTATTCAGCCGGCAGATGCTAGTATTAACGCAGTAATCATATCGTAGTGTAGCGGCATCAATGCCACCACCAGAAAAACCAACGGAGCAAATCTACATCGCAACGTAAAGAACCGCGACGCCATCTATCCAACTACCAGCGAACTACTACGTCGAAATCCTGCATATCAAAGTATATTTACCGTCCGATTTAAACATGTACATCAGCCCGAATATATTGATATTGAACGGATGATGGTGATGAACGGTGATGAATGAACGGGCGGGCCGCCAGTTGTGCCTGGCGGGCAACTGCCCGATACAACTATCGGGCAGTTTGCCCGCCAGGCACAACTACTGCCTAGTCGGAGGATCCTCCCTGTTTAATGGAGGTTTACGGGACTTTACTCTCTGTACCGCATACCCTCATAAGGTGATCTTGTAAGAGTATTTTATGCCTTGTAAATAAACGTAAAAATACTCACTTTGCGTGTGCAAAAATGCGTGGTACAGGTCCCTGCAGAGCAGCGGGTCTGGCAGGTCACGCAGGAACTCCTTGAGGAGCGTGGCCACGTCGTGCGGACATACGGCGGAGTCCAGCGCCGCCTCCTGACTCCGCTCCCAATCCTCGCGCAACTGGAAATAGAGGAGAGGATCTGTTAGAGCTTGTTGTGGAGGATTTACTGTTTAAAGAGGAAGAAGGCATCCCTTTTCTTTCATTGGCGTGCTAAAGATATGAGAAAGTTTTTCACATACATACCGATGAGGCTTTACATTTTTTATGCAATCAAAGGTCTCTACGTTGTAAGTACTTTAATTCATGTAGCTAAATAGTTATGAAAATAAATGAGGATGGATGGAGATCCCAGGTCACAGAAAAGATAGATAGATTGTGTGAGGAGTGACATAAAAGAAAATGGAGTTAGTGATAACGTGACGGCTGATAGGACAGAATGGAAGAAAAACACGTGTTGCGCTGACCCCAAGTGACATGCGATGAGGGCAGGATGAAAATTTACTTTTAGTAAAGAGTAATAACTATTTGTACAAATTTTTATTCCTTGCTTTTTTCCTCTAATTTGAACATAAATTATTGTTCGTTTGCTTCCTTATTCGACTTATGGATAGTACCAAAAAGAAGTGACTAATCCTATAGATACCATTGCAAACACTTAAATTATTACAATTGCACACAACTCAAATAATACCCCAAACTACAAAACAATTCTATCTTCGTCCCCCTACAATGTATTAGCAATCAACCCGAAACATAATACTTAGCAGTTCTAATACAACTCCGTAATAATTGCAGTAACTAGGCCACGGAACCACGCCGCTATAACCAATACCTCCGTTTGAGAAAACATCTAATTCCGTCGATCAGTGTTGTGTTCTCACTGAGCATGTTGACTGTGGAGTGTAAACAAGCGACTCCGGGTGATTTAGTAGCGTTAATTCTGTCATAGCTGAACTGTTTAGCTAATGTGGGCTGATTGCTGGAGTGACTGGGGTGATGAGGTGTACAATAAAGTATATAATAAATTACCCGCGATGCCAACAATATTGTTTTCCATCTCGCCGCTGCTTAAACAGCGGTTGTATATTTAGTCATCATCATCATCTGCCTAGCCATATTGGGGTCGGCTTCCAGTCAAACCTGATTCAACTGAACACCAGTATTTTACGTGAAGCGGCTGCCTACCAGACCTCCATAACCCATTAAATGGATAACACGGTATTTCTTGGCAAGACTGGAGTCAGATTTACTGGCTTCTGACAATCCGTAACGACTGCCAAAGTTATACAAATGACAGCCGAGACCAACAGCTTAACGTGCTTTCCGAGGCACGGAGGAAACTCATTATGTTAATATGGTCACCCATTCACAGACCAACCTTGGCAAGCGTTGCTTAACCTTGAAGATCGACCTGTGCGGTTATTATTCTTCAGCCACGAGCTCCTCTTTTTAATTAGTAAATAAATGCGGTATCTAACGGTTGTATATTTAGTATCTAGCAAAATACAACAATTTGATTAAAGAAAAGCAAATGTTGATAAAAATGGATAGTTCCAGTCGTCATGTCACGATTCGTATAGGTATAGCTATTTTAACCAACTTCGAAAAAAAAGGAAAGAATAAGGAATATTTTAAGTAATGCACCGGTGTAGGTATGTTGACAATCATCATTTTCAATGGAATAACTCACAATGAAGTGGGGGAGAGCGAACGCCGGCGTTCGCTTGGGGATTAGCAGGGGCCGTGTTTTATCTCTTAAACATAAAATTGAAAGCTATTTCTCTAGGTCACGGCATCACGCGTGAACGGTGGGGCCGATTCCGCTAGATTCCGCTAATTTTTTTTTTTATGGTGTTTGATATTGTCAGGAAAAGGTTCTTCTGAAAACAAAGTGGCGAGGTAGGTAGGCAGGTAGCCAGATGGCTGGAGCGAAGCTGCGTGGGACAGCTAGTCAGCAAGAAAAGTCCCTTAATATCCCACTGCAGGGCAAAAGCCTCCCCCAAATCTACCCTAGAATTCATTTCCCGCACCGTATTGTACGCTGGTATGAGGCTGCCTCACGGTACGCATTTAAACTTTGTTATAAATATTATAAAATAATTATCTAGTCTGCGTAGTCAACTCTCAGCAGCTATCTGAGTAGCTACATAAATCGTTATTAAGACAGGTGATACACCATACTCCCTTAAATAACCATCACTGGAGCTGAGCTCACCGAATCCAATTGCATCCACTTTTAGAATCAAAACCAAAGCCAGAATGTGGCGTTATCTTGCCAATCAAGTGTGTGCAGTTTCCGTAATTAAGATCCTTAGCTGATTAGCCATCGGATGCCTCACACGCTATTATTGAGATGTTCGAAATAGACCGTGTTACTCTCTAAATGTGATAGCTCTATTAAAGGACCGGGCTATGTTTAGAAAACTGTAGAGTGCGCCTTGTCAACACATTGTGTCATCAGTCTCTTTAAATGTATTTTATTTTCCTATTTCCTTATCCTTTTTATTGTTGTAAGCTTTGTCTTCAACGTCCATGTTAAGATATGAATTACTTTACTTAATAATATAATCCTTTTCCTACTTTTCACTTTTCTGCTACCTATTTAAATATTCTCCACTAGCAATGAGCAGTGGCGTCGCTAGTGTCTAATTTGAAAAATATTCATAACAACAACATACTAAACCTACTTCTAGGTAACATATTCCTTTGATAAAAAGTAGCCCATTTCCTTTTGCAAGCTCCTATCTACGTATCTCTAAATGGGTTGGGATGGACGAACAGGCAGAGTTCGCATATAATATAAAAAAATGGATTCGCTTTTGAGTTCTCCAACTTTGAATCATATTTTACAAGTGTGTGTCGTAAGCTTTCAGAAAACTGTACCATGAACAGCTTTCCAAAATGAACTTTTCCATCGCTTACCTGTCTAACTCTCTTCTTGGAGGCAGATACCCTGAATAGGCCGAGGGTGTGCATGCCATGCCTCCTCAGGTGCGAGAGGCAGGCGGACACGATGCCCGGCACCTTGGGACCTCCCAAGCCGGCCTCCTCCAGACCAGCCCAGCCCCATTCTCCTGAGTCACAGGATTCACTCTGGAATGGGAGAAAAGGTTGGATCAGTTTAAATTTCAAATCTCATAGATAACTGTGCATTATTTGGCTAAATATAACAGCTGTACCTATGGATCGGTATAACGTTTCCATAACCATTAATTTGGTTCTTCATCATCTTCCTGCCCTTGTCCCATTTTACGTGAGTCATTGCAACTCGGTTTATTCTCCCAGTCTCTATGTTAATCGCCATACTTTCATTCACTCCCTTTCTCTCATGGTGTTCATATGTAGAGTCCATCCATCTTTACTTTAGTCATCCTCTCACTCATCCATCAACTATTACACTCTCACTCATCATTATTTTAGTCACATGCTAGTAGTTTTATCAACCTTTCCAAATATGGTCCGTCAAATTGCCCTCTTGCCAATTTGAAGATCTATCCTGTTACAGAGCTTTACTCCTTCAAATATTTTCTGTTTTGCTTCATAATATAATTTGTCTACTTCTTTTTCATAGCATGGCGATAGTTAATTAATTAAATTATACCCTTTTATTGACCCTACCACACCCATTTATATAAATCCTTATTGAGTCAAGCTCAGAATTACCCGTCCCAAAACCACCTCGGTTCAGCTTCTCCAGATTTTCGATTTTAAATCTTTCTACCAACGTAACCCAATCAATAACCTCAACCACCCATCCAATCACATTCTCTTCCTTTTGTAAGTCAGCACTCCGTTCCCACAAGGTAAGCAATTTTATCGGATTTATTATAGACCTGGTTATTTTTGTTCAGGGTATATATACTCGTTGCGCCGGCGCGTCATGCGATAATTTTATCACGACCTTAATGATCAAGATGTAAGGCCAGGTAACCGGATACTGATGACGACACAACTACACCTGACGTCATCAACGACCTATTGACACTGTAACACAAGGTTTCTTCTTAATTACAAGTTATTTTCAGACAGTTGAAAATAAACTAGGAAGCTTTTCCTGCATGTTTTATTTTTGTAGATTACGTGAAGAAATTACTCAATGTTCCGCTGAACAATGTTGGTCTTTGGCGAGTTTTTGCGAATCTTAAATTAAAATATTTCTGCGTATTATTAACTGTTGACATTGATGATCATCATAACATGTTAGCGCGTGTTACTTTGTGTTTACATTTGATTTGAAATGTTTCTATAATGTCGCTCATAATGTATATGATATTTGTGTTACATGTTATAATTTAGAATTAAATTTTAGGATTGGGTTTTAATGAATATTCAATTCATCTTCATCATCATCTCCCTGTTCTTATCCCATGTTACTTGGGGTCGGTGCAATACGTTTTTTTCTGTCGTCATCTTCTTTAATTCGCAATCCATAAGGAATTGGGATCGTGCTTGTTCATATTTAAAGGAAGATATCATTTGGTGCCATAGCATTGCCCCTAACAAGCTGACAATTCAAGTAGTTCCAGCACCTCGAAGCATCGATTTTTTCGCATAGCGACAATAGAAATAAGAATATCGAATGCTGAAAAGTATTCATTTTCCACAGTACGGCAACATCTGGCCATTTCATGACAGTATCACTAACGAAAACTATAAACCCTTGGAATCCTAGATCAAACATACTGATACTGAAAACGAGACGAATGAACATCCCACACCTTTTCATATCGAAAATCACGGTCCATTAGAACAAAGCCGTTCCAGTATTAAATCTTGACATCAAAGACTAAATAAATGCTATATAAATATAATAAGACTCCGCTGTTTGTCACGAGCAATATAAACTAAAGACGCTTCGAGCATACTTCGGATGCCAAGCAATGAGAATAACGACTGGCATCTGATTGAGTGCTAAACACTTATTGGTTGTGACTCAGTTAAAACAAGCTTGATCTGCTAAAAATGACATCGAAATGGGGTACAATCGACCCATCCCACACACTGATTCCCGACACTAGATCTCCCCGTTCTAGTAAATGTTCACGTTGACTCGCGGGCGCGGTGGCGGGCGCGGTCACGAAATATCAAACATATGGCGTAATATCCAAGTGTTCACGTACGAATCGCACGAGCGGTCTAAGTAGCGGGCAAGCTAGCGAGTGGTGCGCGCAGCGCGCTCGCGGCTATATCAAACGTGTGAGATGTTTGTGTGTGTTCACGTCAAACTAGCGGCGGAGTGCGCGATTCACTTGTGACGTCAGGCAAGTTCAACCAGTTTGAACTTGTCACTCAAGCAAATGCCTGGCGGCCGATATGAACACGAGCTCGCCACGTCTAGCGCGCCCGCACCCACACCACTGCGCCCGCTCGTTCCTACGTGAATAAGTACCTACGTTCCCAATAACTTGCGACCTCCTCCGGATTTAAATGAGGCAACCGAAAGAGCTGTCGAGTCGCTACCCACCGGTCAAATTAAATATGAGACATCGATTGTAAAAGAAGAAGAAGAAAATCAATAACGACTTATTGGGAGAATAAAGATTCAAGAAAATATTATAAACACAAATTAATATAACAACAACAACAAAAAATATTGACGTGTAAAAGTGTCATTTACAACCTGTTTACAAAATAAATATCATTTATAAATTACTTGTAATCAAAATCAACAAGAAAGATACCTCAAGAAGACTGAATAACATGGTTAGAACCCCATCAATCCAAGAATAAGTTGACACAAAAAATTCGAAGAAAGAGAGAAAAACTGAAAGCTGAATCTACTCCTAGATCCAAAATTTCTTTAAGTAGATTCAAACTAGAAACTATAGGCAAACCTAAATTCAAACTCAAAGCAATAAATTCAACCATATCTATACCATTTACAGACACTTGAATTTTCAAGGAGTCGGTCAGGTTTAAGTCCGTTCCAAAACGCAGATCTCTTTGGAGAATAACGTACAAAAACTCCACGACAACTTCAAATGTGAGATTAATAGTAATTCAACCCATTAATTCTAAAAGTGTAATGTATTAATAAAACAAAACACACCGAAGTTGATATTGAGCCAAAATAAGCTGCAGTTAAAACACCTATCATTAACCCGTTACATAAACCGATTCTCAAACTGCAATATATTGAAATTACCTCACAACAATGTTGCAAACTGCTCCATTCCACAAATGCCAAGACATTAAGACAGATCTCGCATATCCAACAGATGTCTGTCATAAGGAATATCTTCAGTATTAACCACAAGAATCTATGCTATACATGTTTACTCGTCAATTCGACACGTATCCAGAAGACGGGAAGCTGTCATTACATGGTCTATGATTGATATTACCTCTGATAAACAGATGCGATTGACCTATTTGCCAGTTAATTTCTGCTTCTTGGGGGTTCTCTATATTTTCGAAGGTTATCATTGATTTTGCCTACTGCGTTGCTCTTGCTTTCCCATCATCAGTAAAGCTACTTCCTCTGCTACCTGCCTATTCTGCCGCACTTCAGGATGAAAGGCCTCCACTTTTTCAATTTCATGAATTTTCTTACGGATGTCGAAACCAATTATTTTAGCATGCAACAATTGTAATATGTTCTACATAATGTAGATTGTCACATTGTGATTTCACGCTTCTTTTAGTCTATTTCGTCCGGTCATCTTCTTTTGTGCTTGTTGCTCTCAGAGTTGGTATATTTTGTATTTGAACGAATGCTACCTAACATCTATGTATATAACTTCAAAGACTTGCTGATGGTGCGAACCGTCAAAAGATTCAAGGCCCTGAAGCCAAGGTAAGGTAAATCAAGTGCGTAAGCTCATAATGAAACAGAAAGAAAATTTCGGTAACACCCCAATGAACAATAACCCAAATTCCAATACCAAATTCTTGCTACCATACAACTTGAAATTTTAATCCCCAAACCGCGCCCACACGAACCTAGACATGATGTTTACCCGTCACACAGACGTAAATCTTCAACAAGACGATGCTCTGTCATTACCGGGATTTATTGACTCGTTAGCTGTGATCTGCGTTGTCATAGCAACGCCTACGTTATCGCCGTCTGCGCAGCTGTCTGGCCCTATTTGTGAAGGATTAGTAGTATACTGGGGTAGCTTCCGATCAGGGGGGCTAAAAAGACCATTTTAGAAGAATCATAAATTAGAATCATAATATTAATGTTTCATCTTTATCGCTAGCTCATTAGGTTCAAGGTTGATTGGGAAAATTTGACAGTGACGTATAGCGTGATTTGCTTTTTGATTCTGCTAAAGTGGCCTTTTTAGATCCGCAGTTATACTCTGTTAGAGCATACTTCACGTGATTGGTGAATTCTGTTCAATTTACTTGATGCCAAGCTACATAGCTTGGCTCATCGCCGTAAGGTTGCCTGCTTGTCGGTCTTCTACAGATTGTACTTCGGTGAGTGTGCCCATGAACTCCACGACCTCATCCCACCGGCCCCCTTCTACCATTGGACATCCAGACGTACTGCATCTTACCATCCCTTCCTTGTTGCTATTCCACCATTTCGCACTAAGCGTTTCCAAACGTCTTTTATACTGCGCACAGCAAAGGAGTGGAATTCGCTGCCTGCCTCTGTGTTTCCAAACGCTTACAACCCTAATCTCTTCAAAGTTAGAGTGAACAGGCTCCTTCTGGGTAAGCTCGCTCCATCGTAGACTTTGTCTCTGTCATCTCTGACCTAGTCAAGAGCAAACCCATAACATTAAAAAAAGTTACAATCTCGTTAACTCGTATTTAAATGCGAAATTCTGGGGTCAGGGTAGTGTTCCTTTTTGTTTCTTATCTATAACTCAATTTGTCATCCTAGTTTATTTAAATCTATCTTCTAATCAGCTGTCATTTTCTTGCCTTCGTCTATTCGTTTACTTTCGTATTCCTTACCAAGAAATTAGTAATATTAGTCGTTTCTTAGATTTTGTGTAACGTCCAGAAAGTCCAACGGGTACCTAGTACTTTCAAAGACATGGTCAATCCTAATCTTATTATACAAAATTCATCCCTTACTGAGAGACTGACAGACAACGCACAGCCGAAACTGCTGGTCGTAGAAAGCTGAAATTTGGCATTGTAGGTTCCTTGAGGAGTGTAAAAGAGCACTAATAGAGGATTTCCCGAAATTCCAACGAAAACGGGAAATAACGAGATTTATGCGTACGAAGTCGCGGTCAAAAGCTAGTAATCTTAATGATTAACTCAAGATTTGATGTCTTTCATTATTATATCGTCTATTTGCGGCACATGTGTTTAGGAATTACAGGTATTGTTGACTCAGGTAAAAGCTGTTGCAATTATTGGCTTATTGGATTTAGACTCGTGCGTATTGTTCTTTGATAAACATTTATCTTTGACTAATGAATCTACTTTCGATTGTGCCAAATGTTTTTGAGATTTTCTTTTTTTACTATTGGCGTACGTGACCACAGTGGTCGCAGGCTCACGGCTTTGTTAGTCATCGCATACCTCCCTTTTTATCGTTCTAAACTTCATCATATCAGCCGAAAGACGTCCACTGCTGGACATCGGCCTCTCACAAGTGTCGCCACAACAACTGCTCAATATTATTCGAATCATAATTTGAAATATTAAAAAAAAGTTAAACCTCAGAACTTCGCAGCTTCTCCTTGTAAGCAGCATATCATAAAGTTTAAAACCAAAAAAAGATGCTTCACGTCAATTATAATGTTTATCATTAAAGGAAAATATCGGGAGTTAACGGTCAGCATATTGATATCGCATGGAACATTATTTCCAATCTTAGAATTTGACCTAAAATAGAACTGTGTTAGACTAACTAATTTTACGGTTGACAGAAGAGAATGGAAGAGCAGAACGTGTTGCGCCAATCTCAAGTACGTAACATGGAAGAAGAGCAAGCAGATAATGACAACAGGTGAACTTTTTTGTTAGATGTCAACAGATATAAAGCGGCAAGCTATTTGATAATCTTCTCCCAGGTGTTCATAAAATCAGAGTAAGTTCAAAATAAAACTCGTAGTAAAACAATTGGTCATTTCTCATTATCCCAAAGCGTAACAGTTCACTAGAAATATAACGCAAGGAACGAACACAAAGCATTATAAGTGTCGGTCACAAATTTAAAGGCAACACAAAGTAATGGCCGTTAACAACATAGTTTCATGCCAGTTTTCTGCTAAACGTAGCAAATGCAGCTAATTCGACGCGGAAAATTTTCTAGTTCACACAAATATTATTTGACTTTGGTAGTTGTGTTGTTGCATAGTTTTCTTTAAAGGAAATTTTACGGTCCTAGCTTAAGTATGAAGATAAGATTATTGCAATAAGCATAGTATATAGGGTTTCTTTTCAGACAAATTATGCAAAGATACTCAAGCAATTTAGAATGTAGTGGATGGGTGACCATCTTAGCATACTGAGTTTTCTCCGTGCCACGGAAAGCACATTAAGCCGTTGGTCCCGGCTGTCATTTGTAGATCTTTAGCAGTCGTTACGGATTTTCAGAAGCCAGTAAATCTGACTCCAGTCTTGTCAAGAAATACCGTGTTACCCATTTAATGGGTTGCGGAGGTTTGGTAGGCAACCGCTCCACGTAAAACACTGGTATTCAGCTGAACCCGGTTTGACTGGAAATCGACCCCAATATATATGGAAAAGGCTAGGCATATCATGATTACGACTCAAGCAATTTAGAAAAATAAAACCTGCTGATCCCTACATTTTGCCAAGCAAAAGTGAATAGAACGGCAGATTTTTTAAATTCGCGTGTTGATTTTTGTATAAATTTTGTCTTTTATGGATGGTCACTATATACATAGAGCAATTCCAAAGAATTCTGTTCTAAAGATAGTGACGTCAGCGTCAGCAAAACAAAATGCTGAGAGTTCATTTTTGACTTTTTGCTAGGATATTATGATTAAAACATTGTGGTTATTCTAGCAGTTATTTGTAGCTTTTGACAAACAGCAAACTGATCCCTATGACGTTCATAGCTAAGATTAATCGGTAATATATAAATCTAGACTTGGCAAAAACAAAATAGAATTCGTGGATTTTGAGTAGGTACAAATGAAATACCAACAATAGAAATATGAATCCCTAAAATCCAGTACAAAACAATCCTTAAATATTTTTTCAAAATACTGCAATTCCGCCTTCCTCAAAGAGTGAGTTAACGGAGTTGCATGTCTGATAGCTCCAGGTGCAAGCCACGTCACGCATTACGTGTCTTGGCGACCACTCTAGAACTATTTCGGAGCGCTCAAATGGCGAATGACGAACGGTAGCATTTACATAACCAGTCTATCATGACCTTCCTGACCCCTCCCTAGTCTAAATCTCACTGGTTCCAAAAGGGATTTCTCGGGAGATGTTATAGGTCCATGTTTGTTGGACAGTTAAAGCTAGATGCCACTGGGTTGCAGTAGAAAATAGATGTCAATTGTATTATAGATTGATCGATTGATGCATCTTTTAATTCATCGATCAAGTCTATTGTTAGTTTTCGTTTTCTATTTTTAGATCTGGTGTTTGGTTATCGAACTTTGTAGTTATGACTCATAGGAGCTGTTAAATTCTTACATCTGGATTTAGAATTGCCGATAGACCGGCGAAATTGATGCTTTGAGCTACTCATCGTTTTAATTCTGTTACAATGGTCGATGGACGCTAGCTTTCGTGTTAGGTATAAGTTCATCTTTGATCTTGATACAGTCCATCATCGTCTTTCCATCCTTATCCCATGTTACGTATGGCTAAGGCAACACGTTTTCTTGTTCCGTTCTCCCTGTTCCTTTATATAGACTTTTTAACAATCTTGTCACTTTCAGAGAAACTAAAATATACAATCAATTTTCCAACCCTTTTGGGCTTCTCCAGATGGCTGCGTAAATGGTCAACAAGATCCTGTCTTATAACATAGTTTCTAGGAAATTGAAGTCCCTGTAGTGGAAATATTCTGGAAACATAATTATGTAGTTGATAAACGTGAAAATTTAGGACTACTAAAAACATTGCGAGACGAAAATGTCAAAGTCAAAGACAAAAACGTTTATTTCAATTAGGCCATTAAACGGCACTTTTGAACGTCATCATTACATTTAAAATAACATAGTGACTCTACTGTCATATCCTGAATGTAATCTTCTAATTTGTAATATGCTTGTTTACAAAGTGTGCTTTTAATGTAGTTTTTAAATTTTCTTTCAGTTAGTTCTAATATGTCACAAGGTATTTTATTGTAACATTTAACACAGTACCCCATGAAAGATGTGTGTACTTTACCTAATCTATAAAATGGTTGATCTAATTTATCTTTATTTCTAGTATTAATATTATGTCTATCACTAACTTTACTAAAAAGATGACGATTTTTACGTACATACATAATATTTTCATATATGAATTGGCAAGGGACTGTCATAATATTAATCTTTTTAAAAAGTTCCCTTAGAGAATCGCGACGACGCAGATTATAAAGGGCTCTGACAGCTCTCTTTTGTAAAATAAATATGGATTCAATGTCAGCAGCCCCACCCCACAGCAAAATACCGTACGACATAATGCTGTGGAAGTAGCTAAAATAGACCAAACGTGCGGTTTCTACGTCTGTTAGCTGTCTTATCTTCCTAACAGCATAAGCGGCTGAGCTTAAACGCCCCGCTAGAGATGTTATATGAGGTCCCCATTGTAATTTCTCGTCTAAAGTGATTCCCAGGAAAACCGTGTGATTAATAAACTCCAGTTTTTCTTCATTCAATATGATGTCACATTCGCTTCTTCAAACATAACAATGAGATGACTATAATATCGAGTCCATATAAGACAAGACAAATTACTTTGAGATGCGTCGTATGCGATTAAGACCCTCAGCAGGAAGGCAACAGCGAGGAAGCAGAAAGTTAATAGTTAGCTATCTATACTGATACTAATCTATGTATACTGATGTATAAAGCTGAAGAGTTTGTTTGTTTATTTGTTTACTTGAACGTGCTAATCTCAGGAACTACTGGTCCGATTATAAAAAGTTATATATCATCGCTTTAAGACCAAAAGGAGCGGAGCCGTAATGAAATGTGTGACGCAGACGAAGTTGCGCGGATCAACTCGCAATATATATTTTTTTTGCTTGAACGCGCTAATCTCAGGAAAAACTGGTCCGATTTGAACAATGATTTCAGTGTTAGATAGCTAATTTATCGGGGAAGGCTATAGGCTATTATAACATTACGCTATGACCAATAGGAGCGGAGCAGACGAAGTTGCGCGGGTCGATTAGTCTTAAGATAAGACTTACATCATCGCCCTTCTCCAGGGCTCCGAGAGATGCGAGCGAAGCGCGGGAGCCGCCATGTTGCTGCCGTCGCAACGCTCGCTCACTCTCCACGCACTGCGCAAGAGGTACGCCGAATACACTGCCTCCTGATGACTCTGTAAAAAAAGTAGACAGGGTGTTATGAAACAAAAAGAAAAAGGCTCTTGTTCTGAGGAGGGAAATAAAAACAAAAAAAAGTCAGTTCTTTTACTTGTGAGGGATTTGCTCTTGACTCTAGTCTAGGTCAGAGGTACAGACAAAGTCAAGTTTTAATTTTTTTTCCGTGATCAGGCCAAGGCCATTTTCAAGCTTTCAGCTAAAATTAGTAAAAAAAAAACAATGTTGGAAAATTAAATAGATATCTTCTATCGCTCCTTAAAAATACGAAAATGGCCCCTCAGTTTTCTATGAAGTGTTGAGTATTGATGCCAAATAAAATCCTTCCAGTTTGTACAGTATTGCAATAAAGTAAGTAAACATTGCAATACAGAGGCACCGCAGTTAACGTCATGCGAGGAGCCTTATGGGAAATCATCAAATGACTCCCCCCGCTCAGGGCAGAGCAGAAGGGAGTCTAATGGCCTTTACAAGACCGCAGTGACTCTTTCGAACGAATTCCGCCACTATACTATTAGCCTACACTCTATTCCGGGATGCCGTAAACAAAACTGTTATATTTCTCATCAGAAAGTAAATAAGTGTTGTAAACAAGTTATCAACAATTTAGTTGAGGAGAACCAAGCAGAAACAGGTGCATTATCAAATTATTTAGAAGCAAATTCCAACAAACAACCAGACTTCCGCATCGTGCGCCTTTGATGGAAACCTAAGCCGGGCTTCCCCTCAAGGGTAGGCGATAGTGCATTGTCCTACACCCACCTCCTGTCTGTTCTTGTTGACGTTATTCAGTCCACGTCAGGAGGCGAGTCTATCACTAATACAACATAGCGCTAATTGATATTTTTTATAGTGTTTTACTCATACCTGGTACTTTATTAATATTATAAATGCGAAAGTAACTCTGTCTGTCTGTCTGTCGCGCTGTCACGCCAAAACTACTGAACCAATTTAAATGAAATTTGGTACACAGATAGTCTAGAGCCTGAGAAAGGACATAGGCTACTTTTTATCCCGGGATTATGTTCCCTAGGGCAAAGCCGCTGCAGCAGTAGTAGTGTATATATATTATTATTATATACACTCATGATATACCTTTAAACCTTGTTGCTATGCTCGTGGGAAATAACGATTTTATTTATTACAGTTTTTTTTTTAAAGTCTGAATCATTATTAACTTTGCAAGGCATCAACAGAATTTAAGGTCTGAAAGAAAACCTCGGGTCTTAGTGCCGAACGAATTTGTCAAATTATATTTAACTAGCCTCTGCCCGCAACTTCGTACGCGCATTTCTCGTTTTTTTCCCAATCCGTGGGAATTTCTCTCTAAGTGCTCTCCTACACTTCCCAAGGATCCTTAATGCCAAATTTCAGATCCCTACGAACAGTAGTTTCGGCTGTGCGTTGTCTGTCGGTCACTCAATCAGTCAGTAACGGAAGAAATGTATTAGATAAACCGTCGTTTAATTCAAACGCCTTGCTGGTTGCAAACGAAACTGCTGCGCATGAGGCCATTGTATCGATTCCCAAGTAGGGAAATATGTTATTGTTGTTTTCTATCTGGAATTTCCCAATAGTAGCACGGAATTTTTTATATGTCGTGGTGTTTAAACATGACTATCGTAATTTATGTTCTATACATGGAATCCGTATTTCCTTGGGGAATACGGACGTTATGCTAGATGTTTCAGTTTCCAAAAATTACCAAGACAACACCGTTTCATATGGCTTCAGCTTGCAGAGACGCTCAAAAAATACCGCGGATCACCAAGATGGTGTGGTACTGGGCAGGGCACATTGCTTGCAGAACAGATGGTCGACGGGGGCTGAAAAGTTCTGGAGTGGTGACCGCGTATTGTAAGAGGCAACGTTGAAAGGCCTCCCACAAGCTGGACCGATGACCTGGTGAAGGTCGCGGGTAGCCGATGGATGCAAGACGCGCAGGACGGTCGTTGTGGCGACGCTTGGGGGAGGCATATGTCCAGCAGTGGACGTCTTTCGGCTGATATGATAATGACCAAGATGGCAAAATGTAACCTATCCTCTTACCAGAACTCCTTGCCACCTTCCAGGACATCCACGGTCTATTCTCTGCTAGGAACTAAATGCCATGTTAATATTAGCCCGTCTATTTACATCGAGGTATTAATATGAACGAAACGCTTCACAAAGCTAAGCGCGGGCGCAGACGCGCGGGTAACAACTGCGACAAAGGTCGCGTCTATTCCGAGATCTGCTCGTAGTTGTGCAGTGTCCAGCAGCTCGGTACGTCGCTAATGCGGTAGCTGTGCATGTTTGGTGACGTCATCATCTTCATATTTTTGATCTAACTCACTGACACTTAATGATTCCTAACTTGTGAACCTTAACATTATTGTCAAAAAAATTCCTCAGCATATTCTGTCGACTTGAAGCATGTCCAAAACAAGGACGGCATTGCTACGTTGCATGGCAACGCTTATCATCTGACCTAGGTAAAAGTCAGCCCAACTGTCAACTAGACATTGACAAACAAAAACACGCAGTTATCTTATCCCGTGTAATGCCTAGGGTTTGGGTCCCGGTCTCGTGTCTCGATGTCCCGGGACTTTTCGTAATTTTAGTTGTCTTAAGTCCCGGGAGTTTTGGATCGAGACTCGAGACGAGACATGATGGTCGAAATTGTTAGTTGAAAACGAGAGTGTTCTCCTTGTCCGGTGACATTATTACAAAAATCAGAATCAGATTGTCGGACAAAGCTGTTGACGCTCTGTTTTTTTTTAAAGCCTATTTTATGAAATCAGCAAAGAAGTCTAATTCCTGTGTTAGTTGATAATATTATTTAAATTATTTAGTTATTTTACAATGTTGTAATTATGGCTAATGCTTAGATACTAGAATTCCTAGATAATAATAAAGTTATTAAGAATTAGTATGATTTTTAACTAAGTTCGTTTCATAACTATAAGATTTAACTGCTGCTGATTTTGATATTTTTATGTGAATCTGTGTGTAATTAAAAGAAATAATCAAAGCAATTAAGACTTAAATTAACGTTAAAGTTATTAAGATTTTATATTCTGTTTAACAAATGTTGATTTTGACAATAAATTGCCTTTTTTAATACGTTTCACTAGAAATTAACTCAATTATTCAAAATAGACTTACCCCATCTTAAATAAAAAACATTTTTTTAAAGGTTCGAAGTCACGGGAATTCCCGGGACTATGAAATTGTCGGGAATTCCCAAACCCTAGACGTGTGCCAGACGACATCACAGCAGACTAACAGCCCGTTTCCACTTGTCAGTTGTCGAGCCTGGATTTGAATCGGATGTTACAGAGCAATTTATATGAAGTTATTCACTCGGTGCCGGCGCCTCAGTCAAAACGGTGTCCGACAAGTGGGAATACCTTAATATAAATTGATCTGCCACTGCAACAATCCGGCCCGACAACTGGCAAATAGGAGCGGGCTTTCAGGCGAAGATGTCGAAACGAGCTCGATCTCCACCAAAATTACTGGACCCTAATAACAAAGGAAAGAGTTGAGTGGAAAAGGGGGGGGGGAGGTCTCTGCCCAGTTGTGGGGCAAAATTGGCTAGACATAGATAAATCTCGTAGACCAGGTCAGGTCAACAGGAATTCAGGCATTTAGTCAGTGTGCACATGTGCACCACTACTAACTCTTTTTGCAGGTGTATGGCCTAATCGTATTCCTCGAAGGTCTAGACAGAAAGGTACATTAGGTACAACACGCGAACATTCCACCAGCGTTTGTTAGTCCAATGTAATTGGGGGCGAGCCCATTGCCATTAATCGGTGACACAAACGGATACCGGGCTGTTACTACTAGAGATGTATTTAGTGAGAGTGAAATTCTGTTCAATTCATTCTAAGGAGTAGACACCAGAGACCCTACAATGACATCTTAAAACCATCATGATTCCGGTTTGGGAAGGAGACGGAGTTGTACAAGAAACAAAGCGCTATCTTTTTTCACAATGGTATCACGTTGGTAGTAGCCCGTCATAGTAGGGAGGCAGACCTTTCACTCAGACGACCAGAATTAGAGAATAGGGAAGTAATAAGAACAAAATCCGATCTCAATGTTAGCAAGTAGGCTATGAGTAACAACCCAAAGCTGTAGAACTCTTTTCTCAGCTCCTAAAGATTCATAAAGATTTGTACAAACAATTATCAGCTGGTAACAGTCAGACTAGCCTAATTATAAATCACAAACTAACACAAAAATCCTAGACAATACCCGCACATGTGTTTTTCATCACAGTTTTAAACTTTTTGCGCCGATGATGGATGCGCCAAAGAATAGGTCAGCCACTACACTTCCCATCATATTTGTGGGATGACTAACTTTTTCTATTTAAAACAAAACAATAATAGAGAAGTTAGTCATTTTCCGTGGGCTCGGAGAAGCTAGTGTTTACACACACCAAAGTGTATGAGCCTCAAACAAGTCATACAGTTGGTATTTTGATGAAAAACATACAAAGCTATATTTTAAGGCGATCGTTACCATGCTGCCTGAATTATAGACAAATATACATACATCAGTTATGATTGATAAAGACGTGGGATGATAGTGGAAAACAGTGCATGTGCTTTTTTTATTTGATAGGTTGGCAAACAGATCGACAGCCCGAATG
Source organism: Lacanobia oleracea (assembly GCA_950371165.1). NCBI lineage: Eukaryota > Metazoa > Arthropoda > Insecta > Lepidoptera > Noctuidae > Lacanobia > Lacanobia oleracea. Next base: position 1,797,487 of record OX493386.1, on the reverse strand, counting down.
GTTGGTAGTGGTTACACCTGAAATGCCAATTGTATTGTCGATGAATTGCTACATAAAGCGGCGAAGTTGAAATGTCCTATGCGCCATTATTTTCCTCGTTCAAAATGATTCTGAACGACTTTTAAAAAAGGAAACTAACTGTGTAGTGCGTACAGTTAAGAAGCGGAGGTCCCTGGCGGAGTCTGTGTTTTATGTTTTCTGATGTCTACAACCTGGCAATGTTCCATCGCCGACCACATCACCGTTTTCCATCAGGTGAGATTGTGTGAATATGGAATAAAGGAAAAACAAAAAGTGATGAAGTTGTAGAAGGTTATTTATTAGACTATATATAAGAACCAGAGGATCTCGTGTTGAAAAGAGCAAGGGAAGCCAGCACTGAGAAATAACGAGTTAATTCATATGACCTAATTTCTTGAGACAGCAAGAATCAAATTGCTTTTCGGTCGTAAGTGACTAAAACTCAAGGGTCACAAGCGCATAATGTTGACACTCATGGCGGCTTTATAAGCAAAGACGAGAGTATATAAAGCACTAGATTTTTTTCAGGAAATTATAGAGCCAGATTGCAAAAGATGGCACTGTTCAACGAGCGATGTGGATATACCCAGACCTAATCTTTAAGCAGATCTCAGAGGAGTTGCCCATCACTCCTCTGAGAACGACATTTTTGGCATTTCCGGGAAAAACCTGGATGAAGCTGGCACAGGAACGTGGGTAACTAGCCCAGTAGTGGGTGAAGTCAGGTTTTGAATGACGATGAAGAGGATCCCAGATAAAAAGTTTGTAAGCTTTTGAATTTAAAAGCACCAGTTACAACTGTAAACGATGAAGACCACACACGAATAACCACAACTAGGTACAGTCCTACACTTTCACACATTGGCAGCAATTTTCCCATCACCCAAGGCCGAATTAACTAAACAGAACTATTTGCAGGTTACCAAGAAAATAGCAATAAAAGCGCGGTTGGGCCTATCAAAAATGTGTGTGTATGTGGTTAGTCAAACAATATAGGCGAGCGTTGACGGACACTTCTCAAAAGCGAGTCTGCTTCTATTTTTAAACTGTACTACGGAGAGTTGGCGCTTACGATATTTTAAAATTCATATTTCTCTTTTTTTCTTCGTGTTCGATTTTTGTATCATCATAGATGAGTCAGTTTGTTTTTTTTTTCTAATTGATTGGCGTTCTATTGTTTGTGCTTTTTGTCGATTGCGAGCAATTCTTTAGCAATTTGAGATTAGCGTTTGCGTAGGACATAAAAACGGTGAGGTTTTTTAGCAACTATAATATGAACAAATCGACTTGTGACTTCTTTTTGTTTCGAGTTGTGATAAATATTTCGCACTTGACCTACTTCCAGTTGCTGCACGTTTTGAATATGTTTTTCTTGTTACAATAGCAAAAACGAGTATAGAATAGTACATTCATAATATTTTCTTGTTAGCTATTTACAATGTTTCAATACAATGAAAAGAACCGTCTGTTGACAATGAGAAAAAATATTCTTGAAGCAACGATAATAGTTTACACTAACATCCTATAAAACTGGGGCGTATCTGAACGTTGCAAAACATTGTCCAGACGCATCGCTCAGAAGACGGCATTGTTACTCCTTTATACACTAACGCCGAGCTATCAACGTTACGTTAATCAAGGTCATAATTACTTCACATTTTTTTGCGAAAAATTCATTAAATTTTGTAAAAATAATATTCAAAATAGTCAAAATTCTGACAGAACGACTTTAACAGGAGATTTTATCTTGTTTCTCACAATGGGAGAATCTGCGAGATAACATTGTACATCAGACCTCATGTACCCTACGTTCTCTTTCAATGACTAAGTCGTAGCTATCGGGGCGGCCATAGGGCTCTTGTTCCTATTTGTAAAGAAACCGGGTCTGGTCTGCTCTTATCTTTGGGACGGATCTGCCAGATACCAGCTTGATGCCCTTGAGTCGATTGAGAAACGAGCCAAGAGGATCATCGGCAATGATAGGCTTGTCGAGTCGAAGCTACAAAGTCTTGAGCATCGACGACGAGTTGCTAGCCTGTTGGTTTTCTACCGGTTGCATTTTGGGGGGTGTGCGAAGGAATTGCATAATTTAATTCTGCCATGCTGATCCATCATCGGACCACAAGACGAACAGCGATGCGCCACCGGTACATGGTGTACATCCCACCCACACGTATAAAACGTTTTGGGAACACATTAATCTTGCGTACAGACGAGAAGTGAAATTCCCTTGCCAGAGTCTGTATTTCCTGATAGCTACAACCTGGGAGTCCTTAAGTCAAGAGTGAATAGGTTACTTCTAGGCAAGGAGGCATGATTTCGTAGGGCTTTCAGACTCTTACTGACTAAAATCCATCCGTGTTCCTCCTAATGCCTTTGCGTTCCAGTCGCGGTGACTCTTTCGAATAGATTCAGAGTAGAGCCCCGCCTACTATTCTGACATTTCTTTTAGGCACGCGTGGAACACAACGCAACATCTACCCGTGCCTGGTTCTTATCGGACGGCGAGCCAAATAACGCTCGCCGTGCACAAGCTCGCGCCTACGGTGTCCGGGAATCGCCCTGCGACTCCCGACGCCCGAAGCGTCTTCTTATCTTGCAGCGGCTGGGGCGTGAGGTTAGCCTCTCCCTCACGCGGCCCGCCTCCTCCTTCGCTAGCACTACTGCTTCGCAGAAGGAGGTGACAGCTTCCGCAGCCTCCTAATATGCTTTAAGGTGTGTTCACAATAAGAACCAATAACGTAACGAATGATCGGTCGAGTTTAGCAACAGCGCAAAAATACACATTGAGAAAACCCGATATAAAGCTCAAAGTTTTTCTTTCTGTAACGTAACAGTTTACACAATTATAAACACAGGTGAAGTCTGTACCGACCTTGAATTGGAAGCCGACAAAGTTAAGAAATTGGCCCACAAAATGGCGGTGTTTCGGTTTATTTTAGCTGGAAATGTAAATATTAAACAGGCGGTAATAACGCTGTTTACATAATAATAGTGACCCCTGCGAATTAGTTCGCGTATCATGTTATTTGTTGTTGCGATTCGTGCTACAATCTAGATTTTGGGAGCTAATTTTAATTGAATGTGTCGGGCGGGTTAAATTAAGGAGCTCGTGCCTAGATAATAACAGCCGCACGGGTCAATCTTCAAAGTTAAGCAATGCTTGCCAAGGTTGGTCTGTGGATGGGTGACCATCTTAACATACCGAGTTTCCTCCGTGCCTCAGAAAGCACGTTAAGCTGTTGGTCCCGGCTGTCATTTGTAGATCTTTGGCAGTCGTTACGGATAGTCAGAAGCCAGTAAATCTGACTCCAGTCTTGCCATGAAGTACCGTGTTACCCATTTAATGGGTTGTGGAGGTCTGGTAGGCAGCCGTTCCTCGTAAAATACTAGTATTCAGCTAAATCCGGCTTGACTGGAAGCCAACCCTAATATAGTTGGGAAAAAGGCTAGGCAGATGATGATGTCTATTCTCATGCAAATCCTTATCAATGTAAATATAATATCGCAGTCATCATCATATCAGCCGAAAAACGTCCACTGCTGGACATAGGTCTTCCCCAAGTGTCGCCACAGCAACCGGTCCTGTGCGTCTCGCATCCGTCGGCTACCCCCCAATATCAGAATTGTTCCATAATAATGCATCTGGATATTTTCCTTAAACATTAGAAAGCTTACGTTATTTTTATCACGGTACAGCTATTCGCGGAATTCGCTCCGTCATAGCTGGGTAGGTAGTACATGTGGCTGATTCTGTATCGCGATGTTGTGTATTATGAATGTGAACGCAAAAGTAAGTGTAGTTGCTAAGGGCGGGTTTCTGAATTGATTATTTTGATTTTAGAACTCGTCAAACAGTAATGCCAAAATATTGATAGGTTTTCAAGCTAAAGTGTTTGACCAATACTTCAAATGCTTAATTAAGAACCGACGAATAATTAAGAAACGGATCACGTCGAGAGAGTTACGAACCCATGCCAACAAAATACTCTTTTTAGGGTTCCTTACCTATTACTTAAATTCATGTAATATTTTGTTCCCTTTGCATTGTCCTTTGCATTGTAACTTACTTAATATTTTGTAAAACAACATGATTTAAAAGAGTGTCCGTGGAGTTTCTTGCACGTTCTCTTCCATAGAGATCTACGCTTTGGAACGTGCAAATACTTCCATGTTTTGGACTGACCGACCATTTCAAAACTGCCTGTAAATGGTTTATTTGAAATAAAATGCTTTGAATCTTTGACTAAGTCGTAATAGGTAGACAGTTGATTCTAAAGTTATTTCTGTTGCCGCTATAACAACAAATAAATAATAAAAATATGAAGGTACAGAACCTTTTATGCGCGAGTCCGACTCGCAGTTGGCCGGTTTTTTTTCTCAAAAACCAAAAACATGACTATGATTTTTTTAGAAAAAAAAACTACATTTAAAATTGCAAACCTAGCTACAATGCAATATTACCTAAGAGTCTTAATTCAGTTTTAGTAACTGGTTGTCTAAAAAAGCCACTTTAGCAAAATAATATTAGAATTTATTTATTTATTTTTAATTTGCTGTAAGTCCAAAAATTGATGTTATACATATTCCAAAATCCTTCTTATCTTCTTATCTAATCTAACTGCCTCCGTGGTCGAGTGGTTTAGGCGTTTGCCTTGTGACCCCGTGGTTGTGGGTTCGATTCCCACGGGAAGCATTGTAAAGTGGTTTCCAGTTTAGCTAGGACAAAGCAGGCTTGAATCACCTGATTGTCTGATAAAAAGATGACTCCGTGTTTCGGAAGGCACGTATAAGCCGGTGGTCCCGGCCGCCAAATTGCGGTAGTCAAATAAACCATGTCAGAGGCCCTTGAGGCAGTCTAGAAACTCTGACACTAGGGTGTGTGGGGTCGTTAGACCTTACTGCCCACACGATTAGAAAAATATCTAATCTTATCATTCTAATATATACAAATCTCTTGTCACGATGTTTGTTATCGAACTCCTCGCAACGACTTGACCGATTTTTGTGATTTTTTGTGTATTAAGTCCATAAGTTTACATGGGTGTATTTTTGTTACTCAACAACACCGGAACGGCTAAACGGATCTGTATGAAATTTGGCAGAGAAGTAGATTATAGTCTGGAATAGCACATAAGCTAGACAGGGACATTTCACCCCGGGAGTACGTTCCCTTGGGATAATTTCTGACATTCACGCGCGCTGGTAGAAGCTTTGTAATAAGTTTTTGTGTACAATAAAGAATCAAAAGTCAGTAAATGGCGATTGATAGCGGTTTCGGCATCGTTGATAAGACGCGGCGTGAGTTAGTCCCGACCGGCTCTTGGCACGCGTTCAGATTGTCGGAATATTTCACTAGTCTCTCTGCCCCCGCACTAACCATATTTTAAGGAACTTTTTTCGTTAAATGCTATTAAAATTACTGGGTTCAGGGTACCACTATAAAAACACAATTAAAATATCTAGCACGGTAGTTAATTATTGAAAACCTGGCTAGAAAAAACGGTTGTGTCGTGGCAATTCCAATTTTAAATAATGATATCAGCCGTTCTTGGGAAACCCCTTTCTCTATAGCATAATGTGTTTAGGAAAACACTTTTTTAAGGCTATCTGAGCCAAGCTGAAAAAGCCACTGAACATTCATCGAAAAAACTTTCTCAATAAATAATATTTTCCACTGTGGAAAACCTAAAAATTTTAGCGGTCTCTGGCATGTCTCTGTACTTTTATTTGGCACTAGTTGACCCGCGCAACTTCATCTTCTCCGCTCCTATTAGTTTTAGCGTGATGATATATAGCCTATAGCCTTCCTTGATAAAAGGGCTCTCTAAAACTGAAAGAATTTTGGACCGGTTTTCAAATTGGACCAGTAGATCCTGAGATTAGCGCGTTCAAGCAAACAAACTCTTCATCTTTATATATTAGTATAGATTGGATATTTACAAGAACCAAAAGTTGCCGTAGTATGTAATATTTTCTGTCTTTAGATTTCTCAAACAAACCTAACTACTACGGAATCCTATCTTTCTTTCCAATGCTCTCTTATCCATCTCTTTTTTCAAGATAAATGGCTTGGCGCGTCTCCTGACGTGCTGAGTAAACAATAGACGGAGAGGGCACTCGTCTAGCCTAATATTTCAATGATTCTAGTCTAGAAATATGGTGTAATTTGCCTAGTCATGCCACGTTAGTGTAATTGTGTATTCAAACAATTATGTGTGTTTATTATCGGTCGATTTTATCACAGAACCATGAAGACGACGTGTTGCGCAGATCCCAAGTTGAGAAAAGACGATGGCTTTGTCAGCGTTAGCGTGGTGATGGCGATCGTCAAAAATGTATGGGATTAATAAACGCTATCGAAATATTACGTGGTTAATCCTTACTATATATTTTATATATATTATATTTATATACGAGTATCATAATATATTATTTTATATTAGATTATAAATGCGAAAGTAACTCTGTCTGTCTGTCGCGCTTGTACGCCAAAACTATTAAACCGATTTAAATGAAGTTTGGTGCACGGATAGTCTAGAGTCTGAGAAAAGACATAGGCTACTTTTTATCCCGGAAGTATGTTCCCTAGGGACCACGCGGGCGAAGCCACTGGCAGAAGCTAGTATTATAAATGCGAAAGCAACTCTGTGTCTGTCTGTCGCGCTTTCACGCCAAAACTACTGAACCGATTTAAATGAAATTTGGTTCACAGATAGTCTAGAGCTTGAGAAAGGATATAGGCTACTTTTTATCCAGGAAGCTAGTCCTATATATTTTGTCATATCAACAATCGCATTCGATGATGAAATGGCACATTGTCCAGAGCCAAGGCCAAGAGAATGATGATGAATGTTTTTGTACTGATTATGTAATTATTTATGAACATTTTGATGCATCTAATTCTTATTAAAAACTATAAAAAGCTCGGTTCTGTTAAGATGCCGCTTTAAATGAAACTCCGAGTAAAAACATTTTTGTTGTGTCCAGCCATTTTTCTTTTTCAGAAGTCAAACCTATAAAAAAATCTCCTCAAGGCAGTTGTTACGTATAAGATGGCACGTAGCACATTGTTCCACTGCTCAACAATCACAAGTATTGAAATACCTTTCTTTGCAGCAAACGATTCTGACTGTTCTCGCTATAAACTTTTTTGGATAAACAATGAACTGTTGAGTTGTAAATATTTGGAGATGAGCCGGTTCTGCGAAGCCGGAGATATGGGAGGTATGCTGTGCGTGTTGCTAGTGGAAATCAGTTGAATGGTTTGTCTTGACATAGCACAGACATAAGTTACATATTTTCTTATTGATTGCCTCCACTCGACTCAATCTCGACTTATCCTCCCTCAGCTAAATTGAAAGTTATAGTCTATTGAAATTTTGTACCCATATAACCTTCTGTGACCCAAATACGGACGCGTAACGAAAATCAATCCTACATTTTGAAAAAGAAGTCACTTTTTGGGGGTAAATCATAAATTAAAAACAAAGGTTTTTCCAACTGTATCGCATGACATATCAAATCAAAGAGCTCATCGTAAGGATCTGAAATGTATTTTCTTAATTATTAAAAAAGTCCATTCAATCCAATGCAAAATGAACACAATAGCTGTTTTAAATAGCATTTTTTTTTCCTATGATGGAAGTTTTATACATAAAACCAGTAGCGCCATCCATAAAAACTGTATAAAATAAACTCTAGCATATTAAAATCATTTATACGGTTCCAAAGGATTAATACATTCATTGCCGTCTTGACTTTTACGACTCCACGTCTAAAACATGGGTTTTCCCCGAGAAAAGATAAAATACGATCCGCTTTCATAGAAATGCAATAAAGTATTTGGTTTTCAAAGTGATTTTTTTCCTGTTTGGCGAAGTAAATATGAAATATCTATGTTTCAAGCGTAGGTACAGATCAACGCCGGTTACCACGAAGAATAAGAAGGGGCCTTTGATCTACAATAGGAAAACTACAGGCTTGCAAAGTATGTAATGTCCTCATGACCTTGTTATTTGACACATCAGAAGCAGGCGTTCAACAATTTGTGACGGCATTACAATAAAGATTCACTACCGCGAAAGACTTAAAGACGATCGATGGGTATAACCCCTGATATGGTACATAATAGAGTAGAATGGCGCAAAAAGATACAGAGAGCCGATCTCAAATGACATGGGAGTATGGCTTGGACTGATAATGATTACAATAAAGAATTAACAGAATATATATTTTTAAGAAATGGGCACTTGAGGCACTCCAACATGTTGGCTGTGCATGTGTGTGTGGGGGGGCATGTGGCGTGTGTGGGAATGTGTTGTGTGTGTGTGTGTGCCCGCACTCACATTGAGTAATCAACGGATCTATGAAATCTCACTTCGCCAAGTTGTGTTTGTGCAGCGGCCTACGTAAGCGGTTCAAAGTTTTCCAAACCGGCCACCGCAATTCACTACCTGGAGAGGCTAAACTACTCTTTGGGTTTCATAAAACCCAAAGAGTAGTTCACCTGTGTAGGGTGTTGGCGATGTTTTACAGTTTTTGCTTGTCACATGCTTACTTGCCAGATAATATTATAAAGGCGGTTGTGGTACCCATAGTAAAAAATAAATCAGGTGACGTCAGTGACAAGCACAATTACAGGCCTATTACGTTGGCTACCATAGCGGCCAAGGTGCTTGACGGTGTGCTGAATGGCTATCTCTCTCAGTGTGTTGTACTCGAGGATGCTCAGTTTGGATTTAGGCCGGGTCTCTCTACTGAGAGTGCGATATTAGTCCTGAAGCACACCGTCAGGTACTACACGGATCGTAAGACGCCAGTATATGCTGCCTTTCTGGACCTCTCGAAGGCTTTTGATCTTGTTCATTATGACAGACTGTGGGACAAGCTGAGGCAGCACAAAGTGCCTGAGGGTGTTACCAATATATTTAAGTATTGGTACCACTATCAAACGAATTATGTGAAGTGGTCAGGTTCCTTTTCAGATACCTACCGGTTGAAGTGTGGTGTGAGGCAAGGGGGATTAAGCTCCCCTACGCTCTTTAACATTTATGTAAGGGATCTGGTCCGGGAGCTCAACGGTACCGGGGTTGGCTGTTCCATAGATGGTCAGGTGGTGAACAACATAAGCTACGCTGATGATATGGTGCTGTTGAGCCCTTCGATCAGCGCCCTGCGGAGGCTGGTGGGTGTCTGTGAAGAATATGCAAGGACGCACACACATATAATGTTTAAAAGACCGAATTGCTGGTGTTTCGGGCGGGGCGGATGACGCCTTCCTATGTACCGACTGTGACACTAAGGGGGGTGGCGCTTAACAGAGTAAGTCAGTTCGTGTACCTTGGCCATGTGGTAAACGAGGACATGAATGATGATCCGGACGTGGAACGGGAACGCAGGTCGCTGACAATTCGGTGTAATATGTTGACACGCAGGTTTTCAAGGTGCTCTAAAGAGGTTAAGAAGACATTATTTAAGGCCTACTGCCAGTCCTACTATACCTGTAGCCTGTGGGTCAATTACACGCAGCGAGTTGTCAGTGCCATGCGGGTCCAATACAACAACGCTTTCAGGTTGCTTATGGGTCTGCCTCGATATTGTAGTGCTTCAGCGATGTTTGCAGACGCGCAGGTGGATGGCTTCCATGCCATAATCCGTAAAAGGGTCGCATCGCTGATGCGCAGGGTGAGGGACAGTTCCAACAGCTGCCTGAGGGTTGTTGCTGATCATGTTGATAGTCCTCTATGGGAGCATTGGATACACATACATGTGAAATAGTTTTAAGTTGTAATCGCCGTGTTTTGTACTAACATAGTTTTTTAAGTTTGTTGTTACTAACACTATGGACAATTTAAGTCTGAGTCAAATAAATAAATAAAAAATAAATAAAATCGTGTGGCGGTGGATACCTGTCTTCCCAAGTACCCATACCTCTGTATTATGGGGGATTTGATGAATGCCACCGATGCCGCAACTAACGTAGCCACCTATTGGGCCCAAACAATCTAGGAAGTTGTCCATCGATTCGAAAAGAAGAAGACTAAGAAATCGTACTTTCGGGCTCTTAGTTTCGGAAATCTGTTCTGATAAAAATCTTTAATTCACTAACATACTTCGATGGGTTTAGAAGTTCAAATTGTTGCACAAAAGTTCCCTAGATAAGGAAGGTTAGATAAGGAATGAGCACGATTAGGAAGTAGTGAAAGAGTGAATGTTGGCCATTATAGCCGAGGGGAAATCAGGAGTAATTCCTGAAGAAGAGAGCTTACAACCTAACTTAACAACATGTTATTAAAACTCTTTCATTACTGAGTGACTGACACACCACGCCGAAGCTACTGGTCGTAGGAAGGTTCCTTGGAGAGTTTAGGTGAGCACGATGAGTGGATTTCTTGAAATTCCTACGGGAACGGGAGAAAACGGGATACGGCAAAAGTTAGTTTTTAGATAAAATCTTTGCATCAACTAAATAGTCCTGTTACCAAAGCTGTGCAACAAAAGGTTTAACAATTTAATTATATTGACTGACAAGCCGTAAATTCTTAAGACGCGGTGTTAAATTCAGATCAAACCGAGTTTTACGAGACGCTGGTTTACATCTCAATTAAATAACTATACGTATCGTTTACGCAGGTATTTTACACATAGAATTTCATTGTTCTAAGAAACTAAGATAAAAACCAGAAAGATAGTAGTAGTGAACGGATTAACCACCGTTTGATCTAATCGTTTATCAAAATGAAAACATATTATTTGTGAATGTGGAAAGCAAGGTAGGTATCATAACAACTAGATGTAATTACTACCAGTTTGGTAATTTTGCTACACTCTACCTGAACGTAATTCGAAATGATACAAAATAAAAATATGAATTCCGCAATACATTACACCATTAAATTACTAACATTTAATTCATGTACTATTGTAATCTCTAAATTACATTAATGCATTCTACAATGTATGTGTGTTTAGGTCCACATCGCAATACAAGCGCCAATGCAACCACATCGCCGTTTTGTAGCTTCATAACGCAACTGCAAGAAGCTTTTTTTTTTTTAAATCATCGAATGACTCCTCCTGCTTTGGGTGAAGCAGAAGGGAGTGTCAGCCTCTTACTGACTAAAACCCATCCATGTTCCTCCTAGTGCCCTTTGTGTTCCAGGGTACGGTGCCTCTTTCGAACGAAGTCCGCAACCCCAGCAGGCACTAGCCCTAGCGGGCTGACAACTCTTTGAGGCGCGCGAGGAACACAGCGCGCCGTCGACCCGGGCCTGGTTCTGATCAGACGGCAAGCCACCCAAAGCTCGCCGTCCGCAGACCCGCGCCTACGGTGGCCGAGAATCGCCCTGCGACTCGCGACGCCCGGGGCGTCTTCTTCTGTTGCGGCGGCTGGGGCGTGAGGTTTCCCTCTCTCTCACACGTTCGGCTTCCTCCTTTGCTAGCATTACTGCTTCGCAGAAGGAAGTGAAACTGCAAGAAGCTGCAACGACACTCGTTACACGTAACCACTGCTTGACCACTTTTTGTCGCTGCGAAATGGTGTGTTTGTGGTACGTGTGAAATTCTTAATACGTCACGCCGTGGTCAAATTTTTAGTGCGGTCTCGACGTCACGAGCACCCACTCCCGAGATTTGATGCGTTTTATCTTTGTCAATATTCCCAAATTTACAAACACAAAAAATACGTGTCCATTATTTTTCAATACTCTAACTGACGGACTAAATAGATTTCCAATTTATAGTTTTTTCTTTTTTGTGATGCGTTTGCTCTTGACTCTAGTCTAGGTCAAAGATGATAGAGACAAAGTCTACGATGGAGCGAGCTTACCCAGAAATTACCTGTTCATGGTGGCAACTGCCTATTGTTAATGTCCGCCAGTAAAAAGGTGAAGCTAGTTTTGCCGCGCTAGCGACAAGAGCAGTAAGTATCGCAATAAAACTCACCGCTACCATCGCTAACTCGGCAAAGTTGCATGTTTCAAAGTGAAAATCCAATGGGAATTAAACTCCATCTTTCTAATATCTCTGGCCCCACACAGTTTCTCAATTAACACATCCAGCTGATTTATCTCTGTTTACTGAACGCTGATTATAAAGAATTTAATCTGAAATATATCGCGGGATTTACGAGCGGGATTCGAAGAGATGTCGTGACAGCTGCTTGGTACCTACTACTACGACAGATGAGAAAGTTGGGCGGCCACGATCCCCGATCGTGACTCGTAGTAATCGGTAAAGAAGACTAGGTACATCTTAGAATGTTATGCTACAAATTAAACCTTACAAAGACCAGATTACAACTTGTAAATGAATGCTTAATTTGAATGTATTGGGTTCTTTTTAGTAAAATTAACTTGACCTTAGTAGTAGTTTTTTCGAAATAGAAAGATTTTGCCAGAACTAGTCGGAATCGAGGGAGACATTTTCCCAGGTTTGAGACTGAATATGCTATCAATAATAATAAAAACTTTCCCCATGCCACTCAAAACCCAAAATCCTCCTCAAGGCCTTGCGGCATGAAACTATAGTAACAATCCATGTAAAAACGTATTCTTCGAGTCGATGGTTTCTTGATAATCAAGGTCCAAATATTTTTTTATTAAGAATTCAAGTTGAGTTATATTCAAAATTCGAACATACAACGGATTGACCCTAAAAGTATGACACATAGATTACCTGTCTACGACATCTGCTACGCCGTAGGCGTCTACGGAATGCCTACGAAACAAGGCTGGGCTACATGAGTTTCGTAGCTTCGTAGCAGTTAGTTTAAACAACTTTTCTATATTTAGCTCCAGTTGTTTGCAAAAATAGTTTACAGTTACTAACTCAGAAATATTTTAATGTTTTAGTAGTAGAAGTTTTATGTAGGTAAAAACTGTTTTTGGTATCGAATGATTATAAAAATGTCTGTATTTCAAGAAATAATCGTATGTGGCGGTTTTCTTGCTTTAGTATTTTATACAGATAAACCCTGTTGGTTCCCTAACCCTAACGATGTGCTAGAGATAGATTTTAACCCAGGGCCTGAACCCAGCTTGCCCATCTGTAGTCGCAAAGTATTTTTTTCAAGCTAAAACGTCAGGTTTGAAAAAAAAATGCGTTTTGTGTGGTTTATAATAAGGTAGGCAAACGAAATCGCCGTCTGGTGTCGGTCGGTGCCGTGTGGTGCCGTAAAAGAATAATATCATCCCATTACTTCCCGTGGGTGTCGTAAGAGGACTAAGGGACTCGCCAGAGAATGGACAGCAGCGTTCTGCTGAAAAACGCAAACCAAACACTGCGATCGCCAACCCGCTTGCCAAGCGTGGCAATTATGGGGAGGCTAATGTCCAGCAGTGGACTTCTCCCGGCTGTTATGATGATGATGGTGAGGCAAACGGAAAAAAGCAGATATTTCTCTATACCTACAATTTAAACTATCAATATAGGGTATGACTCTGAGTCAAGAGATACAAATACTTAGGTAAGTTATTTGGTTGTTGGTTATCAATGCCTATTTTTGAATTTTACGATTGAGGAAAAAACAAAATAATTTATTGTAGTTTTATTGTTATGTTATTATTATTGCTATTTTTCTTCTCTTGTGTCGGCACGTGTGTAGTTTACAAGGTCACTCTCTGTTTAGTTTCGCGAGCTGACTGACTGACTGACTGACTCTGACTGCTTAGTGTACGCAATTAACTCTCAGGGCGTTTTTAACTATCTGTAGTATTTAAATAGACTTATGGTAGACGTCAGATACCGTGCAATAACGATCATTGACCCACATACATTTATTGTCTTTCTTCATATACTAAAACAGTAATCTAGCTGTACTAATATATAAAGCTGAAGAGTTTGTTTGTTTGCTTGAACGCGTTAATCTCAGGAACTACGATTTCATGAATTCGTTCAGTGTGTATTTTAAAAAGGTGTGAAGTTTGTGAAGTTTTAGGGGGTACCCTACAACCTCACAAACTCACAAACTTTACCTGTTAAAAATATCTATACTAACATATAAAGCTAAAGTGTTTGTTTGTTTGATTGAACGCGCTAATCTCAGGAACTACTGGTCGGATTTGAAAAATTCTTTTCAGTGTTATATAGCCCGTGTATCGAGGAAGGCTATAGGAGTGGTGCAGACGAAGTTGCGCGGGTCAACTAGTTAGTATAGATAAACGTGTACGGCAGTTGTTTTCATCAATCAGTGTGTGGGGTCGTTCAGACCTTAGTACCCTCACGATAAGAAGAAAAGCTTGTAGATATGACACTGCTAGAATAGATGCAGGACTCACCCTTATCCTTGTCGGCGTCTTTGGCACGGCTCTGGTCGAAGAAGCCGGTGGTGAGCGCCTTCCGCTTCAGCAGATAGGCACGCCGCTTGGGTTTCGTCGCCGCCACGGCATTCTCTGGAGAACAGTTAACAATATTAGGCTTCTGGAAATATGGCTGCAATGCGACACGCGGCACGGACACGTTGTAACACGACTGTTGTTCCGGGTCTGGCTGTTTGTGTATGTGATGTTTATGACCGCACCCACGATATATGAGACATTTCGAGAGAGGGCAACGGTTAAAAGAAAAAATCGAAGGGTCTGCCAGATATTGCTGTCAGCGATAAGACCGCTATTCGTCATCATCTGCCCAGTTTTTTCTCAACTTTATTGGGGACGGCTTCTAGTCAAACCGGATTCATCTGAATACCAATATTTTATGAGGAGTGGAATTCCCTGCCGGAGTCTGTGTTTCCCGATAGCTACAACCTGGGAGTCTTTAAGTCAAGAGTGAATAGGTTACTTCTAGGCAAGCGTGCTACATCTTCGACCACATCATCGCTTACCATCAGGTGAGATGGTGGTCAAGCGCGTGCCTATCAATAGTAAAAAAAAGCGACTGCCTACCAGACCTCCACAACCCATAAACTGGATAACACGGTAGTTCTTGGCAAGACTGGAGTCAGATTTATACGAAAAAAAAAAATATGACATCGATACAAGAAGCCATTTTCATGGCTGATAAACATGGCACAGTTTTTCAAATTTAGCAACAATGGAAATATTTCATCCAACCACCATGATTTATCTCAGCCACAATATCTCACGTCGCAGACTCAATTATTTAACATGATGGAGAGCCGCAATAGTTCCAATTGTTACCCGACGCTATCGCACCGCATTATTTTCGTCTTGGCCATCCACTCTGCGCCGTAATAATAATAGACTGATAATAATAGCTACTAATCAGCTGATCCGTTTACGTCAATATTGATAAAATATTTTTGAATACCATGTGGAAACTAGACTGTGTATGTCTTCGTCTGTCTGTGTGTTTGGACTTATCTCAAAAAGTTATGCAGTCAGTTGGACGTCTTTGTATCGATTGAAGATATGATGTCTTCGACGACATGATGTTTGTTAGACTTGCAACTGACCACAATCTCACCTGATGGAAACCGATGATGTGGTCGTCGATGGAACACGGTTGCCTAAATGTAACCTATTTACAGATTTTAGCTATCAGAAAACACAGATCACGACAGGGAATTGCATTAATTAGCTGTTCGCACAGTGACAATTTTCCCAACACGTTTTCGATATACCTTTAAATTTTAGAAGTATGCGGAACAGAGAGTAGAGTCCCGCAAACCTCCACCGAAAAGGAAGGATCCGCCGACGAGACAGTTGCTGTGTCTGGTGTAGGGAACTGCTCGATAATTCATATTCGGGCTGATGTATAAAATGCACGTCAAACTGTGATTGCGCGATGCAGGATTTTAGTTTTGGGAACACATTCATGATGCGTACAGCTAAGGAGTGGAATCCCCTGCCCAGAGTCTGTGTTTCCTGATAGCTACAACCTGGGAGTCTTTAAGTCAAGAGTGAATAGGTTACTTCTAGGCATGCCTGCTCCATCTTCGACCACATCATCGCTTACCATCAGGTGAGATAGTGGTCAAACGCGTACCTATCAATAGATCTATTACAGCCGGGACCAACGGCTTAACGTGCTTTCCGAAGCACGGAGGAAACTCGGTATATTAAGATGGTCACCCATCCACAGACCAACCTTGGCAAGCGTTGCTTAACCTTGTAGATCGACCCGTGCGGCTGTTATTATCTAGCCACGAGCTCCTCAGTATAGAATTAAATAATAATGTATTATTAATTAATAATTTGAACCCTGTTTACTATTTTTTAAATATGTTTGTAAATATTATATTTTAATTATTGAAATATTTTTACATGTACTAAGTAATGCAATACGTATATTTTAATAAATATAAGAATGATTATGATACTAATACAGCTATGTTTAACAATTCTAACTGGCACTCAGAAGCCCGAGAGTCTGCCAACTCGTCTATCAAAATATGTTAAATAAAAGATAAAAATAATACCAAAGGGTGTTTCCCAATATTACATGAGCACGGTTGGACTATGATAGTAGATGATTTAAACAGAAAATACAGATGAAACTGTCTCATTGTTCGAGTGGTCATAAGCCACGACTGCTGAGCGTGAGGGACTGGGTTAGATCCCGGATCGGACAAATATTATGGGTTTTTTTTCTATAAGGACTTTCTCAATTGCAGCCGTTAGAGAGTATGGTTTGCGTTTGGTTTGGTCGGAGGTGTGATACTTTGGGTTCTTCGCCTGATCTCTTCCTGAGAGTGTCGACCTACCGTCCTATCGGAGTAAGCCTAGTGTACATGGGTAGAGTTAACGCTAGAGTCAACTAGCGTAATACACTATCAATTACGAACCCATACACTATTCAAAAACTGTTTTAAAGTCATTATCAAATATTGCAGCAATAATGACGATGATGTTCAAAATACTAGCAAGCTTACTCACCACCGGCTCATCCGAAAATACTCATCACAAATAACAGAACTATGAAACAAACAAGTTTGCAACTAGAGTCGTGTGCCCGACACTAACGTGTACCGTGAACCCGACACTTGTTGTGATAGAACTGCAGGTCACAGCCCCCGCACTATGCCAATAGCTCACGTACTAGGAGAGTAGGTATTTTAAAATAAATCTATAGGTATCCCTGTTTGTGGTAGTTACATTACATGAGTGAGAAGTGTTTTGTGTAAACAAACAAGTTATGAAACAAAACGAGTACGGGTCTATCAGAATCGATTGAGGTACTAGTTAATTTCTCTCTACCCCGAATATAAATGTGAGAAGTAGCGACTCGCCCCGGGTCTCTCTTTTCTCGTTTATATGTGCTTTGCAGTGGTTCTTAACTTTTTAGTCACAATGGACCACAAAATGTCTGTTCTGCCATGGACCACCAACTTTTTGGAGCTAATCAATGTAAAAAAATAAAAAAATCTATTCTTAAATCAAATACCATAGCTAAAATTTAGGAAAATAATAGAATAGAATGTTTTTATTTCAGACCGGAGTCCATAAGGTTAGTAATAATTTTGCTTAAATTCTAGTGTTAGTAGGGAACAAACACAGAAAAAGAAAAAAAAAAGAAAAAAATAAAATACCTCTACATAAAGATATTTTTTTAAAGGAGCTCGTGGCTAAAGAATAACAACCGCACAGGTCGATATTGAAGGTTAAGCAACGCTTGCCAAGGTTGGTCTGTGGATGGGTGACCATTTTAACATACCGAGTTTCCTCCGTGCCTCGGAAAGCACGTTAAGCTGTTAGTCCCGGCTGTCATTTGTAGAACTTCGGCAGTCGTTACGGATTGTCAGAAGCCAGTAAATCTGACTCCAGTCTTGCCAAGAAATACCGCGTTACCCATTTAATGGGTTTTGGAGGTCTGGTAGGCAGCCGCTTCACGTAGAATAATGGTATTCAGCTGAATCCGGTTTGACTGGAAGCCGACCCCAGTATAGTTGGGAAAAGGCTAGGCAGATGATAGATGATATTTTTTTTAAAGTGATTTTGTAAATTAATACTCTTTATTAATTTCTGTATTCTTGATTAAGTGCTGCTCAAAGCCAAATACACTGATATCCAACATAAAGATATTTCTAATAATCAAAAGTGCTTAAATAATAAAATTTAAGGATGGCATTTCGGGTGCTACCAGGGACCACCAGTGGTCCGCAGACCACCGATTATGAACCACTGTATTAATGAAAACTCTTTCAAAATCGGTTGCCTGTTCTAAACGGGGCAACAGATTTTGATACGGTTATTCGGGTACCTTTATGATGTAAGCGTAGACACAGGCAGGCAGACAGACACTTTGTTTTATACGGTTTAGAGATTTATAGACGACAATTTCAGAATCATCGGTAGGGTAGGCTTTTAGAGGATATGCGGTACAGAGAGTAAAGTCCCGCAAACCTCCATTGGTAAGGGAGCATAATCTGCCAGACGGTTGTTGTGTCCGGTGTGGGCAACTGCCCGATGGTTGATATTCGGGCTGATGTATATGTTCAAATCACACGGTAAACTCTGATTGCGCGATGCAGGATTTCGAGGTAGCAGTTCGCTGCTAGTTGGATAGATGGCGTCGCGGTTATTTTTGTTGCGATGTAGATTTGCTCCGTTGATTTTTCTTGTGGCGGCATTGATGCCACTAAAGGCTCGTCGAGTCGAAACTCGAATCTTAAACATCGACGCCGAGTTGCTAGCCTGGCGGTTTTCTATAAGTTGTATTTTGGGGAATGGGCACGGAATTGCATAATTTAATTCCGCCAAGCCCGTTCCACCATCGGACCACAAGACGAACGGCGATGCGCCACCGGTACATGGTGGACATTCCACCCACACGCACAAAACTTTTTGGGATCACATTCATAGTGCGTACAGCTAAGGAGTGTTTCCTAGTAGCTACAACCTGGGAGTATTTAAGTCAAGAGTGAATAGGTTACTTCTAGACAAGCGTGCTCCATCTTCGACCACACCACCATCAGGTGGTCATCACTTACCATCAGGTGAGATAGTAGTCAAACGAGTGCCTATCAATAGCATAGCATAATCAGCCTTTAATGTTCCTACTGCTGGGACACAGGCCTCCTCCCGGTGAGAGGGAGTGGGCCGTAATTCACCACGCGGGCCCAGTGCGGGTTGGTAGATGTCACATGTCTTCGAATTTTTAGTTCTAGGACATGCCGGTTTCCTCACGATGTTTTTCTTCGCCTATTAATATTAAAAAAAAATCTTTATACCAATGAGTACGATTGTGAAACATTTGGAGGACGTGTGAACGAGTAAAATTTACGCAATAAATTAAACTGTCAGACGATGATTTATGAATATCTCAATTGATTGAAAATGCCACCACAAGCTGAGCCAGTAGTGGAGTCATAAAATAACACGTGTGCACGACCACGGATGAGAGGAATTCTAACCACGCCACGAATGTGGTTCATTATAATATTACGCACCAATGCTGGTCATACCACGTTTATGTCACTGTATGACGTGCGTTGGAATACAAAATAAAAATCAAAACAATGGTCTGATTTGACATCTATAGACTGCCATCGAAGGCGAATGCATCTACGTCAGCAGTAGTCGCTGAATTTACCAATACCATTGCGAAAGACAAACTTTTGAAACTTATTAAGCAACATAATACCTCCCACCGTGACAGTCAGATAAACACAAAGCAGATCGGTCTTGCAGGCCCAGAACTGACTCTTTTTGTCTCGGAACATCTAACCCCTAAAGCAAAGAGACTTCTTTTTCTTGCTCGCGATTTCGCTAAAACAGAAAATTTCCAATATTGCTGGATTGCGAACGGCCGCATTTTTCTTCGCAAAAAAGAAGGTGATAAGTACACGGTTGTCAGAAACGAAAACACATTTCAGCAATTGCGAGAGTTCTACAAAATTAGTAATTAATTTTCAGTACAGTGTATTTGTTCCAATTGTTTTAATACTTTATAAATTGTCTTTATACAGTTTTATTATCATGAAAAATTGCGATATAACTTCTCACACACCATGTCCCAATTCAGGTATTTATCTTACACATCACTACACAATTAATCATACACACCACACATTTGTTTCTCTGACATTACATTCTCAAATCAATACTTTCATGGTTTCTAAGATCTTTTATGACACCCAGTTGAGTACTGTCTCTCGCAGTGTTACATCCCAACCTTTTAAAAATTCTCATAATTATGTCTAATCAATATAATATGATTAATGACCTCGATAAGACTGATATCTTCATGAGCACTAGACGTAATACCCCAAATGAATGTTCACTGGATATTGGTGATGCCAAATCGCAACTCACAATAGTATGCCAAAATATACGGAGTATTCATAAAAATTTCGACAATTTTTCAGTCTTTCTGAGCGAATTAGATTTTTTGCCAGACATAATCGTCCTAACTGAGTGTAGGTTAAATGAAACGTCACCTTTAGTATATCTAAATAACTACGTGTGTCACTATTCCAGATACTATCTCAATCAGAATGATGGAATTGCTATATTGTACAAAAATAATCTCCAGGTGGCTATTGAGGAGCCTTCTTTTCAGGATGCAAATTGTCTGCTTATTCACATTGATAAATTATATACAATTTGTGCTATATACAGGTCTCCATCTTTTTATAACATCAGTAATTTTTGTGAGTCACTGGAAAAAATTATGCAAGAATTAAAAAGCCCCAACTGTATTATAATGGGGGATATTAATATTGATATCTCCCCTGATTCCAAGGACAGACGTGCAAGTGATTATTTGGATGTAACAGGTCACTATGGTTTCTATCCGGGACATCAGTATCCTACTCATGATCGTACGTGCTTAGACCACGTATTAATTAAATCAAAAAAAATAGTAAAGGTCGTCATATGCAGTTCAGGCATAACTGATCATGATACGGTTTTTACTGGAATTGCTAAAGATATTTTGCGCTCTTCACCTGATGCAAAATCTAAAATCAAAATTGACTATATTAACTTGTCCAAAGCCATTGAAGACATAAATTGGGACTTTATATATAAACATCATGACGCAAACCAAGCATTTGCTGATTTTATTGATACCTTAAGTAAAATAATACAAAATTACACTCCTGCAGAGATTAGTCGTAACTCAATTTCAATTAAAAAACCCTGGATGACTAAAGGTTTAATAAAATGCATCAGAAAAAGAGACCTTCTACATATGGAAGCACGTAAAGTAAAGAATAAAGATAATTTCACAATACAGCAGCGTTATAAAAACTACAGGAATCTTTGCAATAAATTAATACAAAATTTAAAAAATGAGTTCGACCGAAAGGCGTTGGAAGATTCCAAAGGTGATAGTAAAAGGACATGGACGGCTATAAAAAACATATGCAATATAAAAAAAAATATCAGTAACAACTTAGAACTATTGCACGCCTGTTCCGACCCTAAAGACTCTCTAGATAGAGCAAACTATTTTTTCACGTCTGTTGGTGAGCAGCTTGCTGAAAAAATACTGTCAAATTTTAATAATAGCGAATCAGAACTGGCTCTGATAACTAGTAGTTTATATTTCAACTCATCTCCAGTTAACTCTTTTTTTGCAAACCCTACTGATTATTATGAAGTCAATAAGATAATCTCAAATCTCAAAGATGCTTCAGCTCCCGGCTGGGATGGCATTCCAAACAAAATTCTTAAACTGAGCAAGCTTCACCTCATCCCCCCTATTGTTTTTTTGTGCAATTTAAGTATTTCCTCTGGAAAAGTACCTACCTCTCTCAAAATGGCAAACGTCTGTCCAATATTCAAGTCGGGTGATAGGACGGTTGTATCCAACTACCGTCCTATTTCTCTTCTCACGTCGTTGTCCAAAATCCTCGAAAAGATTATGAATGCTAGATTATTAAACTACCTTGAAAAGAACTGCATTCTATCAGACAATCAGTATGGCTTTCGCAAGAACAGGTCAACGGAAGATGCAGTTACAGATATGGTTGACTTTATTGTCACCAAACTAGATGAAGGTAACAAATGTGCTGGTATCTTCCTTGACCTCGCGAAAGCTTTTGATACCGTCTCCAGAAGCATCCTTTTAAGAAAACTTGAAGGCATAGGCGTGCGTGGTACTGCTCTTGACTGGTTCCAGTCGTACCTTAGCAATCGTACACAGAGATTGGTCTTAGGAGGTAATAATTACAGTTCCTACGCCAATCTTAACTACGGTGTGCCACAGGGAAGCGTATTGGGGCCTACCCTTTTCATTGTTTATGTCAACAGTCTTTGCTCTCTGACACTCTGTAAAGCAAAAATCTTTGCCTACGCTGATGACACCGCTATAATATTCTATGGCAGGACGTGGGAATCTGTTTATGAGGCGGCAGAGTCAGGTGTAAAGCAGGTTGCTCAATGGCTAAATTACAATTTGCTGACACTAAATGTGACCAAAACGAAGGTAATTAATTTTAGTGTCAGCGCAAAAAATTCTTGCCCAAGTCACTTAGCAATTAAATTGCATACCTGCCACAGTGAACCAGACTCTGCATGTTTATGTCCATGCTTTGAACAGGTAGCACACATAAAATACCTTGGTGTCTACATTGACAAAAACCTCACTTGGACAAAGCAAATAGAGCATGTGACTGGACGTGTTAGGAAACTGCTGCATGTGTTTAAGAGAATGGGTCAGATTGCAAACACTAAGATCCTAAAGATGATTTATCACACTCTGTGTGAATCTCTTCTTAATTATTGTATAGCGGCATGGGGGGTTGCACTAAAGACACACTTGATAAAGGCAGAACGCGCGCAGCGGGCCGTTCTCAAGGTGGCTTATAAGAAAACAAGACAATATCCCACTAACTCTCTGTACCAGGAATCGGGTGTAATGCGCGTGCGACAGATGTATATTATGGCCGTAGCTCTAAGATTCCATAAGGAGGCTTTAGTCAAAGTGGAGTCCAAAGAGCATTCCCGAAGGAAGCCCACCTGGCATAAACCTAAGTGTAAACTAGATTTTGGTAAAAGGTGTTTACACTATATGGGGCCATTCCTCTATCAAAAACTTAACGACAAAATTAGTCAATTATCTACGACAAAATGGAAATGTAAATCTAGCATCAAAACATTCCTAAAAAGTCTGGATTATGGCGAAACAGAGAAACTTTTAAATACCTGTCGTTATTAAACCTCTCATTACCATCTATTATGACACTCACACACACACACACACACACATCACATCACACTCACATTACATCACATCACTACACATCATTACATTACATCACTATCACATCTTTAGAGACATGACATGCACAAACATATATTCATCCGCCAACACCACACTACTCACGCTCTCGTACAGTTTTTGCTGCAAGACGCCATGTATTTATTATTATAATTATTGTTTTTGTTTAAGTTTTGATTTAGTATATATTAATATACTTGAACCACGATGAAAAAGACTGGCCTCCACGACACAGGGAATCCTAGTGTGGAGACCAGTGATGTATCTGTTTTAATTTGTGTATATTTTTGAACAATAAAGATTATTATTATTATTATTTGAAACTTATATTTTTCTACATTTTTTTCAATGTGGATTATTTTTTTGATGCCAATGATATAATTTGTTTTTATACGCGTTTGCATATAATGTAATTTATATTAATAAGTTAGGTTCTTTTTCTCATTAAAATTGTTTCCACAAATTGTCTTCTTTTGTTTATGAAATCATAAGTGAGAAAAGAGCTTTGAATGGTATTTTCATTTTTGTCAGCAAAACACCAGCTAACTAGCGACAGCTGATTATTGTGTAGTATTTGTTAACACCCCTGAAAATCGAACTATTATTTGAAGTTTTTAGTAAGAAAAAGAAGATTTAATTAAATAATAATTTATTAATATTGTAAACTAACTATTTATGAAAACTTCGAACAAAAAAAATATGGCGGCAACATTGCTGTCAACTGTCTCTTGGGTCTTGCGAAGTGTCAACGAGGCGATTGGACCGTGCATCTAAATAATTTTGATTAATAACCAACTTTATACCAGAGAGTTCAAAATAAGCATGTCATGTGTCTTAATAATCTGACTATCTCTTATAGTTGAATAAGGGATAGTCAGATTATTATATAGTATAATAATATAATGTTGAAGTCAGCTTCTAGTTTTTAACCAAATACATTCTTCGCTCCTCTCGCACTCAATAAAACTAAAATCTAGTATCCAAACCACGCAAATCGCACATAAGATTTCACCATTTTATTGCAAATGAAAATAGAACTAGGTTAATAGTAACCAATAACCACCCCAACCATAACCCTTGTGCTATAAATACTCAGGAATTGTTCGAAACAGTCACCGCGGCCTTGGAACACAAAGGGAATCAGGAGGAACACGGATGGGTTTTAGTCAGTAAGAGTCTGACGCCCAGAGCGGGAGGAGTCATTTGATGATTTAGCATCCAAAAAATATCCTGACTCATCACCTGCCTAGCCTTTTCCCAACTATATTGGGGTCGATTCCCAGCCAAACTGGATTTAGCTGAATACCAGTTTTTTACGTTGAGCGGCTGCCTACCAGACCTCCACAACCCATTAACTGGGTAACACGGTATTTCATGAGAAGACTGGAGTGAGATTTACTGGCTTCTGACAATCCGTAACGACTACAAATGATAGCCGGGACCAACGGCTTAACGTGCTTTCCGAGGCACGGAGGAAACTCAGTATGTTAAGATGGTCCATCAAAAACCAACCATGGCAAGCGTTGCTTAACCTTAAAGATCGACCCGTGCGGCTGTTATTACCTAACCACGATTTCCTCAAAAAAAAAACCTGACTATAACCCTAATATTAAATACCGTGATATTTCTGTCGTACAATAATGCAGTCCAAAATGATTCACTAAAAAGCCGCGAGTGTCCGAGTGTCAGACAATGCAGTTTGCTCCGAGCCTCGCATACCGGGAATACTTGGGGCTATTTATAAAAACGCATTAGTTGGACATCATGTGATTACCTGTGGGCACGTGGTTCGTTTGTTTGTCTTTAATATAGGTGAACTTTACGTCAAACTGGTGATAAATAGTAGGTACCTATGTAAATACTTTAAGGCGTTGTCCTGTTAGGAAGCGCTGATCGCGCAAATACACTGTCGACGCAATCAGCAGCTAGTCTATTCTGTAAATACCTGTTTCGATATCGAGCTTCACCTGAGCAACAAAGCCCACAAAATGAGCTTTACTAACTTAAAGGTCTTACCTCTGCTGTCGATACCCGATAATGTTGTTACAGAATAGCACTACAGGTCTATTCGGTTAACATCTGACTGTGTTAACTTAGATGAAGTGAACTGACATTCTATCTTGTTTGTATGGTTAGACACAACAAACACATACAACACAATAACACAAATCAAAATAACCAATTAAAAACAAAAACAAAATGTAACATTTTTCACATCAACAGTCGTATTGCATCGAGCAAGCGGGACACAATCATACATCGAACGTATACAAACGACTGAGATGCCATTACAAGCGCCGTCTTGGGCACCGCGCATGCGCTGTCCTAAGATTTTTGCTAAATTGACATCCTGCGCAATCAATTGCAACGTACTTCAGAGAGGTAAACTTGCGTGACGCGAACTGTACGCACGTAGCTTTTTGGAAATATTTTAATTGTGTGTAAAACACTGGTATTCGGCTGAATCCGGTTTTGACTGGAGGCCGACTCCAATATGGTTGGGAAAAGGCTAGGCAGATGATGATGATAGGCTATGAAGTGGACTTCCTTGCCGGAGTTTGATAGCACCTTTTAGTCTTTTTGAAGACTCTTTACTTTATGTCTAGAGTGATTAGGTTACTTCCAGGCAAGCGTGCTATATCGTAGACTACATTTTCGCTTTCCATCAGGTTATGGTCAAACGCGAGCTATTCAATAATAAAAATAGATAATATTAAAATCTATAGATGACTTATTAATTAGGTCACCACTAACTTCACCAACATTTTATTCTAAACTACGATTCGCCATCATCTTTCTGCCCTTATCTCATGTTATTCGAGGTCGGCGCAACACGTTTTGTTCTTCCATTCTGTTCTATCAGCCTTCACGCTATCACTAACTCCCTTTTCTTTCATATCGCTCCTCACTTTATCCATCTTCTCTTTGGTCTTCCTCTCCATCCTTCCATATTTATATTAATTCTAAACCACGTTTCATCTCAGAAGTTATCCAGTGCCCACAGTAATTTCTAGCTAATCTCCTGGCATACCAACGTATAATAACATGGCTGCCTACCTGCCTATCCGCAGACGCGAGCATAGCGTGTCGTGTGAACTGACAGGTGGGCAGGGAACTAAATAAGCGGAACGGATGGCGCCTTGCTATACACGAGGACTAGGGTTGAACAGTTAAACAAATGAATGAGTCGAGTTGTCGCTTATTACCCGACTGCGAAAGAAGGAGGGTTATGTTTTTCGAGTGTATGTATGTATGTATGTATATTTCTTTGGCACGCCCTAGACTCTAAACGGCTAGTCGTATTTTTATGTGAGTGGTGTCAATAGATTTAGTCTAAGTCGTGATAGTGACACTGAGTACATCAAAATAAAAATAATAAACAAAATGGCGGATATTTTGCCGCCATATTGTGCCTTCAATTTTTTTTTTTTCAAAATCAAGGAAAAGGGCTCCAAAAATATAACTCACTAAAATGTAGGAAATAAAAAATTAACTTTGTCAAAAAACCCGACCACTAAGTCTGATGTAGTTGGTGGCATCAGATCAGTGATTGAACTGCATCAGACTGCTTGAAAAGCGACTTGTTTCGAACTTTCAAGTCGTTTTTAGCGGTCGGGTTTTTTGACAAAGAATTTTTTTTTTACATGTGTTACTAGGTTACTCGTATAAAGCTTAACATATAGGTACCTACAATCCTAGTTGCTTAGCAAACAATAACGCTCAAGACGAAAATTGGCGGTTGGTAATGTAATTGGGCATTCCCATCACTTCCCGTGGGTGTCATAAGAGGCGACTAAGGGGGTCGCTAGATAATGGGCAGCAGCGTTATCTGTAAAACGCAACACCATACACTGCGATCGCCAACCCGCCTGCCAAGCGTGGCGATTATGGCAAACCCCTGTTTGGAGAGCCCTATGACCAGCAGTGGTCGTCTTTTGGCTGTTATGAAGATGATGATGATGAATGTGATTGGATGAACTCTTTGTCGCGGATCGGACTGACAATAGAGTCTAGACAATCAAGCAACGAACATTCAAATAGCTGCCACAGCGCACCAGTTCATTGGTTACAATAAACCCCTAGCAAAATAATTCCGCTCGTAGTGTACATAATTTTAATATACTAATTTTAAGCCCTCGTTACCAAGGTGTAAAAATTTTTAAAAGACTGCCGGTGGATTTAAAAATGTATACACTAGCTCTTTTATGGCAAAGCTCAAAACATTTCTATTGGATAAAAACTAATACTCAATTGACGAATTGTAATTTAATATTAATTTGTTATAAAAAAAAAATGCTGTTTATTATTATTTTTACTTTTGGTTTATATTATTTCTGCATGTTTAACTTTTAGTTTTTTTTTAATGTTAATTTAATAATTTACGTACTTTAGGTACTTAATGTATCAAACACAATATGCAATTGTTCCTGATAAATAAATAAATAAAATACAACTCTGTTTAGCCAATAGAGGAGGCTGAAAAATTGGGGAACTGAGGCTTTTGCAAAAGTCAATTGAATGAAGGATAAACAAATTGAAACCGCTACGAGCACGAATATTCGCACGGAATACGACAGCATGCTTAAATATTCTTGTATCAAACTGCAAAACATTGAAGAGTAATGTTCTTGTAGGTGTATTTTTGCACTAAAATTAACGTAAATAATTAAGAAGACTTGGCAACCCTACCGTCACCGGCGCCCGCGCATATACCTACTCATACCTACTCTTAATAAAGATTTATTTGACAACAAAGCGAAAACGACACTAAAACACCCTGAGTGATAATATATTTTAAAGCAAAACTCTTCAAACTGATCGTAAACACTTTAGTTTTAAATGAAAATATGGTTTTGCCACTAGTTTTGTTACGTATTCTTGGATATGTTAACACGAACGAAGAGACAACCCACTGTCGTACGATGTGGTGCGAGAATAGGTAGTCTTCTTATTATCGTGTGGGCAGTAAGGTCTAACGACCTCACACACCCTAGTGTCAGATTTTCTAAACCGCCTCAAAGATCTCTGACATGGATTATTTGACGACCGCCATTTGGAGGCCGGGACCACCGGCTTATACGTGCCTTCCGAAGCACGGAATCATCTTTTTATCAGACAATCAGATGATTCAAGCCCGCAATGTCCTAGCCAAACTGGAAAACAACTTTACAAAGTATTCTCTTCCCGTGGGAATCGAACGACCAAAGGGTCACAAGGCAAACGCCTAAACCACTCGACCACGGAGGCAGTTCAATAGATAGGTACTAGGAGAGCTGACACCAAATAAATTGACAATAGCGGAAGAAAGTAGAAAGATTCTTGTTAATATTAACAGGGAAATCAGAAGCCTATGCTTTGTTTCTAAGGTACTTTATCGGTCGTTCATCTGTCCGATAAGTAATAACCAATCAATTACGTTGTCGGAAATAGCGGACAGATAAATGACCGATAAAGTTACTCAGAAATCAGTCATTAATCTGACCAATCTTACGAAAGGGTATCATATTACCAAGTAACTGAGTTTTGCAAGTCAGATATTGGTAATGGTAACTTTTGTTGTTTGGAACATCTCTTATATCCACCATATAAATCCCAGCATATAAATGATTCGATTTGTAGTCGCTCCATGTATTGTGGGACGTGGTCGTTAAGCTGTATTCGGGTAAACTGGAAGTCAACCTCTACATAGTACCCGAAGATGATAAACTGTCAAATCCAGGGTTTCCCACACCCCGGTATAAAGATAAACTTAAATACAAAACATTTATTTCAATTGAACCATTTACAGGCACTTTGAACTGTCAACATCGGTCAGTCAAAAAAGGTGACGCTATTTGCACGTTCCAAAGCTTGGACCTCTGTGGAGAAGAACGTGCAAGAAACTCCACGGTCACTCTTTTAAAGATAAGTGAGCTGTGTACTTGTATAAACGTTTATTATAGAATCCTAAAAGTGATCTCTCTAAAATTCCATAAAATCTCGTGAACCTTAAGATATTCAAAGGTCACAAAAACTCGAGCTCTATTTCAAAAAGGGAACATGTTCGGGACAAAATTTGTAGAAAATCGTATGCTCTACAATTTTTATACTTAGATGTAAATATGAACGCACGTTTCTACAAAGTTTTAAGTAAATAAATAACTCCAAGAAAAATCTTGTTGTAATATGAGACGTATTTTAACGTAATATTTTGTTGGTCTATAAATTACGCTGTGTCATATTTAGTATACATCAAAATGTAAAATCATGAAAAAATTCACACAGCATTTTCCCAGAACTATCTCAATGTATGAAAATTCGCGGAAGCTTTCTAAAACGTCGAGGAGAGCCAATGAATTACGTTGAATCAGGTGTTAGTTCATGGAAATAGTTTTTATGTCATAAAGGTGATTGGTAATATTTAAATGACACTTTTACCAATTGTAAATGGATTTTTTTTGTCATCAAATATGACTCCACCCGCTCTAGGCGCTGAGAGAAGGAGTGTCAGACTCTTATTGACTTCCCTGCTTCACCCAGAGCGGGAGGAATCATTTGATGATTTCCCATACTTAAAAAAATAAAAATAAAACCAAAAGCGCCGCGGTGACTCTTTCGACCAATTTCACAACCAATTGTAAATGGCTTGGAATATCTTATCGTGTTAACAAGAATGGTTAAGTACAGGAAAACCCTTTATTTTAAACATTTTTTTACTGTTGTTAAGCACGCTTTTGACCACTATCTCACTTGATGGTAAGCGATGATGTGGTCGAAGATAGAGCGCACCTGCCTAGAAGTAACCTATTCACTATTGACTTTAAGAGTCCCAGGTTGTAGCTATCGGGAAACACAGACTCTGGCAGGGAATTCTCAGGGAACTCAGAATTCTGGGATTCTGGCTGGTAATCTGGCAGGGAATTGATATTCATATCGCACGTTACTCTGGCATGAGGATGATTTCTTAAAAAATCAGTGACAAAAGATATAAACTAAACTTCAAAGTAATATTGTACAGAACATTGCTGTTACTTTATGTTTTATTTTGACAATTCCGCAACGAATTATAAATGGCTTGAATCACAAAAATGGCTAAGAACTGAGAAACCCTATAATATTAATATCACACATTTTTCTGGACGTAATCACTAAAAAAAAATCCGGTTACAAAAATTATTTCATTGACAGAAATCTAGACTATTGCCCGATATTTTTTCCTCGGAAGCTCGGAAAACTCTCGTAATAAAATAAATGCGTTTTTCAAACCACAAGTCAACACTCTCAGACCGACTCATACATCACAACAAAAACACGCCCAGGTACCAACCTCGTGATGTAACACAAAATAATTAATTTAACTAATATTAATCAAAGATATTTTTGTAACCGCCTCGCCTAAGAAATAATTAATGCTACCGGAGATTATTTACAACATTGTATATAAAATAGTGCTCATCTGCCCACAGAATGGCATCAAAACTAATTATGAACGAGCGTGGTCTTTTGATGCGACCACGAATAAATGTTGTGGTGACAATTTGCAGTTTTAAATGATAATTAGTTTTATTTATTTTTGACTAGGTTATCAGTGACTTCAATCAAATGTAATCCATTAATTCATCATCATCATCTGCCTAGCATTTTCCCAACTACATTGGGGTCGGCTTCCAGTCAAACCGGATTCAGCTGAATACCAGTGTTTTACGTGGAGCGGCTGCCTACCAGAACTCCACAACCCATTAACTGGGTAACACGGTACATCTTGGCAAGACTGGAGTCAGATTTACTTGCTTCTGACAATCCGTAACGTCTGCCAAAGATCTCCAAATGAC
The DNA here is from genome assembly GCA_950371165.1 of Lacanobia oleracea. NCBI lineage: Eukaryota > Metazoa > Arthropoda > Insecta > Lepidoptera > Noctuidae > Lacanobia > Lacanobia oleracea. Next base: position 1,766,525 of record OX493386.1, on the reverse strand, counting down.
AGCCGGGACCAACGGCTTAACGTGTTTTCTGAGGCACGGAGGAAACTCGTTATGTTAAGATGGTCACCCATCCACAGACCAACCTTGGCAAACGTTGCTTAACCTTGCAGATCGACCCGCGCGGCTGTTATTATTTAGCCACGAGCTCCTCCTGTAAATGTAATCCATTAATTATCCTATGGAAACGTGCTACCAAGATAAAAAGTCTTATGTACATATTTCGAGAACTGGAAGACCACAACCACATGGTCGTCGAGTTTTCCAAATATCATTCAAATCTGTTCAACCGTTGTGGCGTGATTGATTAATAAACATATTAAGAGGAAATGCGGGCGGCTAGACTTTGCTTTGTATCGAAAAAGTCATAATTCGAGGTTTGGCTCTCGCCTATTTCTTCCTCCAATATTGGGCCGATTTAAAAGATATTTCACAAACTGAATAACAAAAGGATGTATACTGTGTCCATTCGTACACTAGGGCTCTGTTGACAGCGATTTATCGGACAATTTTGAGCATTTTTTGAGGGTTCTAAAGCTTACAAGGATAATATATCGTCAAAACGGAAAACATAGGGACACAGTATTCAGGGTTATTTGTAAAACATCAACAACCTCTCAGGCAGTGAAAGTACACATGTCTATAAACATCTTTTATTTTGAGTAAATCCCGAAAACTCGAAAAAATATCAGCTGTTTCATACAAAATTAAACAGCAATAAGCAATATACATGAATTTAGCCAATGAAAATGCATGAAATAGCTGATATTTTTTTCGAGGTTTCCGGGTTGGTCTCCTCTTAATTAGTTCCACACACCTGACAATTCTAAATATACAAATTTCGTATTTACTAATATCATCATCATTATATTGGCCTTCCCAAGTGTCGCTACAACAATCGCTCGTCTCGCATCCAACGGCTACCCGCGACAAGTACACGACCCTCACCAGGTTTTCGGTCCGCCTTGTGGGAGACGTTCAATTTCAACGCTGCTAATATAAATAATACTAATTTCTATATTTTCACACTAGCCGTACCCGATTATCGCTCTTTCTATTAGTGAAAATCGTATCAAAATCCGTTGCGGGGTTTAGAAGACTTTGTTTTATACTATATAGATAGCCGTGCGTGCTATTTAGAAGAGTGTCCGTGGAGTTTCTTGCACGTTCTTCTCCATAGAGATCTACGCTTTGGAACGTGCAAGTAGCTTCATGTTTTTGTCTTACCGACCTTGACAATTCAAAAGTGCTTAAATGGATTATTTGAAATATATGCTTTGAGTTTGAGTTCGATAAGTAGTAGGTATATAGGTAGTTTAAAATTTGGGTAGGTACCAAGTATCGTTACTTCTTGATAAAAAAAAGGTTTTTTTTAAGTGTCACATAAATTAAAGGTGAAATGATGCTTATGACACAGTGTGTTGAATTAGCAAGTGACAGAAACCGCTGAAATTAATTTAATTTAATTGAACCTGTATGCGATTTCAAGGTGCAAATCACCACTTTAGTCTGAAATTAATTTTAGCAGTTGCTGATTTATATTATAGCATATAATATATTACGATTATGTAAATAAAAAACAGTCCTTTGATCTGGATAATTAATAACAGTCGCTTACGTGGATCACGCCCACTTTATGGGTTTTTTCTAAAGTTAGGTACGACCATAGAATATAGTTAAATGCTCTGTTGTCACGGAATATTTTAAGTTTTGTGGTCACTAACTACCATTTCTTATAAAAAAACTTTTATAAAAAAGTATTGTCGGTTAGTTGTTTGGCGGTGCGTAAATGTTTCATGCGTTATAGGAGTACTAGCTTTTGCCCGCGATTTCGTATATGCATACCCCCTTTTTTGGTAAATCCTCTCTTAGTGCTCCCCCACACTCCCCAAGGAACCTTTATGCCAAATTTCAGCTCTCTACGACCAGCAGTTTCGGCTGTGCGTTGTCTGTCAGTCACACATCAGTTACGATAGAATTTTATACTTTTCGCGGTAAAAAGACACGCCGGTTTTTTTAAGAAAAGACTAGATTGTCATCGTCCCCACTGGATTTTTCTGACTTCAGGTCGGATAGGGTACGGAACCCTAAAAAACGAAAAAGACCTGACGTAAGGGTAACCAACGGAACCCTATTACTAAGCCACCTCTGTCTGTCCGTCCGTCCGTCCGTCTGTCTGTCAGCGGGCTGTATCTCAAGAAACGTAATAGGAAGACAGCTGAAATTTTCACAGATTGTTTATTTCTATTGCCACTATAACAATAAATAATAAAAAATATGGTTTATGGTACGGAACCTTTTATGCGCGAGTCCGACTCTCACTTGGCCGGTTTTTTTATGTGGCGCTATAGATGCCTTTAATATAATTAGCAAACCTTCTTTTAATCAAACTTATTCTTTACCAAATCAGAAGTATATTTTTAGGTATATTCTGAGCCCAATAACGTAACTGATCCACCAAATTCCCTGTTCCAAAATACATATTTTTCTCTCACTACCCACCACGGCAATTAATATCGTTAATTGTATTTAGATCTTTGTCTACAAACGCCTTTGAAGTAAACCTTGAAGGTTACTCGATTTACGTGTCAACAACACTACGGGCCCATTATTTAGTGATGGGCACACCGAAGAAGTGTCTGAGAGAGATAACGATATTCGAAATAAGTGTGCAAGAAAGAGAGGGAATGTTTTGTTGCTGTCAAAAGTGTCACTAAATAATCTACCTGTGTAATAAAGTGATCGAGGCTGTCGAAAGACATCGTTTGTCTGTCTGTCACAGGGCTATAACTTGTGAACGATTGAAGGCAGATGTTCTATTTTCCTGTTAGTACGAAATGGAACAAAATAGTGTTATTTGCAAACATCTCGTTCAATAACGTGTGAATTGGTGATTTGTTCGTGATTCGTTTTGTTTGACTGGTTTGTGATGTCTAGTAGATGATGAGACAGGTATATGGCCGGCTCTGTCAAAGGGTTTTGTGAGACGATAGACGAGCTACCGATAAAATATACCATTCGATTCTTTATTTGAGAAAATTACAGAATTACGCCTATTTGCTATTTTTACAGCTGTTTTTGAAGTCTGGTGAAATAATTGGTGCAGTAGGTGAAGAGAGAAATTGTTTTTTTTTTGCCACTATGATTGGACACCAGAAGAGCCAAAGATTAGATGTTATTGAGAAAGAACTCGAATAATCGCGGGAGTACACAATCGTCGCGCCGACAGAGGCCACCAAAGATCAAATTAACGCGATGACCGCTTAGTCGCGCGAAACCTTAAAATAAAAAATAAAAATTGTGCCATACGACAGTATTCGAGATTTTTTTCGTCTTCTCAATCATCATCATCTGCCTAGCCTTTTCCCAACAATATTGGGGTCGGCTTCCAGTCAAACCAGATTTTTTTTCTTCTCAATATCCACGAAAATTATAGCGCATAAGCAAATTCTAGGAACTTGATAGTTTTCACTGTGTGTTATTCCTATAAAAATAGATCAATCAGATATCTCTGCGCACCATCTCTAAATTATTGTTTAAATTATTCGGCGACGATGTGGCCCATTTGAAACCTTTGAGTCTAATAGTATATAACTCTTACGTAAATAAACATACATAACTAACATTAAATTATCTGGAAAGACGTTTTCATAGAAATAGAAAGTAAACCTTCATTCAATAAGCGTTGGCTGGAAATAGTGGCTTAAGTGTTACATTTTGTGCTGATTCTTGGACTATAGTTTTTATCATTATTTTATTTGTTGTTTTTTTTTTGTGATTATTGTATTAATTATTGTATTTTGTTTTTTTTTTATGTATCTATGTAATCCTAATTATTTATATTATTGACTTTCTTTTAATTATTATTTTTTTGTTTTTATTTTGGATGAATTTGTTAATTTATTTTAAATTAAATTTAATTATTTAATTTATTATTATTGTTTGTTAAATTATTGAATTTTTTAAAATTTTTAATGAATTTACCTTTTTTAATGAATTGAATTTTGTATTTTTTTTATAATAACTATTTTTTAACATATTTATTGAATTGTTTGTTTTTTTTAATCCGTGCGCATTATGTTTTCTACTGGTTTTTTTATTATAAAACTGTCTATTTTTTTTTAATGTGAATATGGATCTGGGATGGTCTGCAATAAAGTTTTATTATTATTTTTAATAAATTACGTGTTCTCTTCGTTTTAGAATTTTAAATGTTTTTTAACTATTTCATTTCATAATTATACCGTTGAAGTCTACTTCGCTGGTAAGTTTTTGGTGAGGATTAACTTCAAATAGCACATAGTTTGAACCTAGATATTTTACTATCCTATCTTTTTTTAAAGATGGGAAATCATCAAATGACTCCTCCCGGTCTGGGCGATGCAGAAGGGAGTGTCAGACTCTTACTGACTAAAACCCATCCGTGTTCCTCCTGGTGCCCTTTGCGTTCCAGGGCCGCGGTGACCTATTAGAACAAATTCCACAATCCTGGCAGGCACTGACCCAATATTTTTTTGCGAAAACCCCGTATCTCTGAGAAAACCTTAATTACGAGTTGCAGGGAGGAATGAGCGACAGAGTTTTCATCGATTCATGAAAAGTTTTAAAACTACGTAGGTATTTTTACACTATCATATTATTGGGGTGGCCTTCCTAAGGAGAGACTACCTATCTGGCCTCCAAAACCCAGTAACTGGCCAAATTAGTGTCAGGTTTTCTTACCGAAACACGGAAGAGTCTCAGTATATGTAACGGATGATCACCCACCCACGGACAAACCTCGGCTAGCGTCACTTCACTTCAAAGATCGACCCTTGCGGTAGTTAGGTATTATTTGGATCGGTCGAATGGACTGCCCATACCTATGGCACTGCTGTGATATGGCATGTTGCCGTCAGCGGGGTCGGTTAAAGGACATTATAAAAAATGGCCTATGAACTAACACGCATGAAATATTTACTATAATTACTAGTTCTTTTAATAAAATACATTACTTATATTTTAATAGAACGGACACATTTTAATTTCGAAAACATTTTAAAAAGTATTCACTTTCGTCCTTAGCTTCCGTCATAATCCTCGGTGATAGTTCTATTATTTTTTGGTTCATTTTTTGTTTTTTAATAGGCAAAGGTATTACAGCTCATACAGCCAAGTCTTTGTAACAGCACTCTTAATACGAGTTTGACACAGACAAGCGTCAGTATTCTCAACACTTGATATACGATAATGATTTTTAGTTACAAACAGTCCGCTATGATGTCGCGGAACCATAATAAGCCTTATCAAAAAACTCGATTGAAAGCGCTGTTTGAAACGAGCAATAATATCGACACTGACAGTTGACGAATTGACAGATGACAACATTTGGTAGTATTGTCACTTGGCGCGCGCATTCTGTGCTTCCATCCTTGGGTCGAATATGTAATGTTATCGAGATTATTGTAATTCTCAGTTACAGCCTGGAGTCTGGATGTACGTTCGGATTATGGAGGAGTAAACAAGCGATATTTTATTATTATATGTATGTACTACATATGCTATACCTACTTTATAATCACACGAAAATGAAAAAGTAAATCCTTAATAAAACCCTTGCATGTCCATAAGACTCCCGACTCCTACAGTTCAATGTCAAGAAGCGCGCATCTGTCGTACTTACATTCAGTAATAAATGCTAAGTTATTGCTACTTACCGAATGTTTTTATTGACGTAAGTAATTGTAACCTCAAAATCCGAAAGTGTTTTGATTTTTTCAGAATTCTCAAAAGTGTCCGTTGTTTTAATTTAGGTTTAATCGAATATATACATCATTTAAAACGCAAAGAATAAATACACCTCCCTGTTGGATCTAAGGCGAGCTATGTATGTACGACGAGCAATGTCCTTTATTTAAGTCTTTTTATTTTAATGATTCTTTTTTTGCGTTTTCTGTTATTTATTTGTGTGTACTTCACATAAGAGCTAAGGTTGCTCGAAATTAAAATATTTTTTTTTAGCTGAGAGATCCACCTCCAAAACAAATTCGTCATGATCGCAACGTTTACAAAATCCACTACAATATCACTGAGCGCTTATAACCGACCTCTCAGTTACTCGGCTGTACAAAAATAATGATTTATCCCCGCCGTCTTCTGGGCATGTTATTTATAGATTTATTGACTGCTTATCATTCCGGCGAGACATTCTCGTTGCCATGGCAACGGCTCTTTGTCTTACACGTGGTTATGTGGGCAGTCAAGGACGTACTAACAGTTCATAAACTCTCTCTGTGAGTACGTAGGTGCGCTTCTTACTCGTAAACTACTTATCCGATTTACGTGATATTTTTTCAGTTCATAGACGGTTTGATTTTAGAGATTTTTTCCTGTCTGGCTATACAAATAGACATTAACAGGCACTTTTTAATTGTCGAGGTCTGTCAGTCAAATAGCTAGCTTGTTCTGCCGCGCTAGCGACAAGAGCAGCAAGTAAGTTCTGCAGCAAATACCACTCACTGTTCTCATCTCCAGCGCGATACTTAACCTAAACACGGACACGGAACTCTGTTTTTTTTTTTTTTTTTTAGTGCAAAACTACCAACTCAAAGACTGAGTAGCAGACAAGGCAAGACAATCCTCAAATCTGTAGTCTCGCTGTCAGGAAACTCAGCTGACGCCCGCTGCAAACAATGGCAGGAGAATTTTGCCCCACCCAGAAACTATTCACCACCAAGCGAACATCTTCCCGCTGGATCTAACTTTCCGTGGTCCACTTGGAAATCCCTGAACCGCCTCAGAACGCAAAGAGGAAGATGTAATTCGAACCTCGGAAAGTGGGGCTACCGTGACGGATTCACTGCAGGATGTGGATTTGGAGCCGAGTCAAAAACCATGCTGCACCTCCTATCCTGCCTTCTGTGCCCCAAAACATGCAGCTGTAGTGAGCTATGTGCTGCCACCAACGATGCTGTGGAAGTGGCAATGTTTTGGGCCACCCAAATTTAATATACCAGCGATATGGAGAAGAAGGAGATTGGAACCTCTTCGACCCGATCGAAGATACCAGCTTCACAGGTCAGTACTCAAATCTCCGTTATTAAAGAGGACTCTTTATTACATCGTAACATCACAAATACCACACTGCCCCACATTGCCTCTCAACGAAACTTACTGACTCACATTCCCGACTTAAACCAACCCACATTTCTAACTTCACATAAACATTCCTTCAGTGACACACGGACGTACAGATAATGCGCAAGATTCCTGAACTAAATATAGCTTAACCTGGTTGTAAGTGATCTCGGATTGGCAGCAATACGTGTGCATACGTAATGCCTGCGTTCGCGCAGTGACGAGAGACGGACGATGGACTGGAGGTATGTACTGTGGACGAACGGATGTGAGCGTCTGATTGGTGGATGTGAAATGTGGCTGAATGATGTGTTGTTTGGTTTTTATGTAACTGTGTTTTGATTTTCGAGGTATTTGGAATTCGTTTGTGTATCGAAAAACAATGCCGTCAAATCCACAAAAAAAATAAACGCGTTGACTTCCTCCGTTTTTTCGTCGGTTAAAAATAAGAGTTACTTCTAGGTAAACGAGCTGTCAGTTGTCATCGACGATCTGCCTGTGACAGATGGTCGATGGGGCCGAAAAGTTATGGAGTAGCGACTGCCTACCGGAAGACGCGGCGTTGGAAGGCCTCCCACAATGTGGACCGATGATCTAGTGAGAGTCGCGGGTAGTCGATGGATGCGAGACGCACTGGACCGGTTGTTGTAGCGACACGCGCAGGAAGGCCTATGTCCAGCAGTGGACATCTTTCGGTTGATATGATGATGAGGATGATGAAGAAGCATGCTGTATCGTCCTCAAAAATAAATAACGTGGTGAAATACAAGTCGTCAGGTATTGAATGCTTTAGAACCACCAAATGTGAAAGTTAATTTGGAAAAAGTCGGTATAACGTCAAAAGTCGGTAAGTCTTCTTTCGGTGATGACTATTTTTGGGAAAATCATGAATGACGAACGGCCTTACGGCCTATCAAAGTGATGTTCTAGCGACTGTCAAGAAGCTAAAATGTAAGGGATTGACCACACATTGGTTTTTTTAGAGAATCGTTTAAACCCTTTGTCTAGAGTCAATTGTGAATGCTTCTTCTTTTTATCGTGTAGGCAGTAAAGTCTCCTAAAGTTAGAGTTTCTAAACCGCCTCAAGGACCACTGGCTTAAACGTGCCTTCCGAAGCACGGAATCATTTTTCTATCAGACAATCAGCTGATTCAAGCCTGCAATGTCCTAGCCAAACTGGAAATAACTTTACAAAGTATGCTTCCCGTGGGAATCTAACCCAAGACCACCGGGTCACAAGCAAACGCCTAAACCACTCGACCACGGAGGCAGAATGCAAGTAAAGTACAGGAATTTAGGACACTTACAACGCTGGACGGTAGTGTTCTAGTAACAAAGAAATTCTACCACTCTAATATGAAAATACCACAGAGACAGAAAGCATCCAGGTAATTAATCTAAAAATGAAACATATTAAAATAGAAACATAAATTACTAGTTGTGTACGAAACAGCGGACGGCCAAGATTTCGCAACGGCAATTATACAGAATAATTTATATTGTACACGCACGAACAATGAAATCCTATAAATACTAATCTAGAAATTATTTTAGGATAAGGTTTCGAGTAATCATAATCACGAGAGACAATACGATGACGTCAAAGTTTGCATCCGACTTCTCTTTCTAATTGTAATCTTTCAAGCTATATAACTTCATCGCTGATGAAGGTATTTAAAAATGTATTTATTATGTATTTATTCCAGTTTTTTAACCGACTTCAAAAAAAGGAGGAGGGTCTCAATTTGGTTGTATTTTTTTGTTGTTGTTTTTTTTATGTTTGTTACCTCATAACTTCGTCATTTATGAACCGATTTGAAAAATTCTTGTTTCATCTGAAATGGTATACTTCCCGATTGGTCCCATTGTCACCGAGTTATAATCTGATGATGGAATCCCATGAATTTATTTTTGATAGTGATTCAGGCGAAATTTTAATTGAATTAAATTGGGTTTAATTTCAATCTAATAAACCTTTATTAAAACAAAATATATACACTTAAAATAAGAAATCCTTACTACAATAAGGTGTCAAAAATTTTGTCGGCATCGCTGTCCACTGGAAGTGAACCCAAAAGACATTAGGTATGCACAAATCGCATGCATTTTCCCTATTGCACACATTTTTCATGTAAAGGAACAATTTAGCATGACGTTTATTAGTAAAATTAAAATAGAAACTGGTGACGATTGTGATGTAAATAATACTATAGACTCACTACTCGAGGTATGCGTATGGCAAAAAGAAGGGTCCTTGGCGCAGATGACATATAAAATTTTAGACAGCACTCGAAAGAATACGAAGTAATAAAGGCTACGAGAAGAAGATGCTTCATCAGCAGATGAAACATCTTTTCTTCGGCACTCACAGAGAAATTAGATCTGAAAATAAAAATAGTTAGTAATCTACATGATATGTTTCGTAATTTGGTTTGGCCAGAATTTGTTTATAATTTTTTTATAAAAAAAAACCCACCAAATCACCTTCAAATCGTTGAGATGAAACCATTTTACTCCTTCATTTTTTCATCAAAAGAGTACAAAATATATTTACTGCTTAGCAATACAAACGAAAATGATTTGGTTTTGTGTACTTTTTAAAAAATATTATAAAAAAATAAAATGCAGGTAGCGGAGTGGCGCGTAGAGGGGTAGTTATAGCTCCGTTTATATTCAAAAGGTCATTGGCATGAATACAAGCCTTAAGTTTTCGCTAGCTTATCGGCTAGGTAGAAAAAGATCGTAGACTGAGGCTGGTTATAATGTAAACCTCCTTGGATAAAAAGGCATAAGATTTACACGATTATTAATTCATTCAACATACACCATCTCTTCGACTACGATACCCTTTTTTTTAAGGATGATTGACTCCTTCTGCTTTGGGTAAAGCAGAAGGGAGTGTCAGACTCTTACTGACTAAAACCCACCCGGCAGGCACTGGCCCTAGCGGGCCCGTCTTTAGTGCTGACAGCTCTTTGAGGCGCGCGTGGAATACAGCGCGCCGTCGAACCGGGCCTGGTTCTGATCAGACGGCAAGCCAACCAAAGCTCGCCGTCCGCAGGCCCGCGCCTACGGTGGCCGAGAATCGGGCTGCGACTCCCGACGCCCGGGGCGTCTTCTTCTGTTGCGGCGGCTGGGGCGTGAGGTTTCCCTCTCTCTCACACATTCGGCTTCCTCCTTTGCTAGCATTATACTTCGCAGAAGGAGGTGACCGCTTCCCAGACAACGATACCGTACTGCCAATAGCAAAAGCTCCTCACTCCTCAGTCCACGCACCATCAAACACTTACTGTGACAATACTCGCGACAGTGATTTAAGTCCCACCTACACCGACATTCCTAATCAAAAATAATCTAACAAAGCGACCATGTGATTGTTTGTAAGAGGTAATCTCCCCGAGCTGCCAAGTACTGTGGGGAACACAAGTTTCACTGAGTTGAGGGAAAACGTGAAGAATGGGCTAAGCTTCACGGCCAGAATGCAATAATAATTATTCTGGCCGTACGATAGCTTGGCCCTCTCACTCTTTTATGCCTGTACCTTCCCTTCATACCTATCTATAGATAGCTGGAAAGCTTAGCCCATTCTTCACGTTTTCCTTCTCCATCTTATTTTTCTCTAGAATACTTACCAATTGAGTAACGTCACTGTTCCCAGCTATCTAGGTATAGTGAACATAGGCAGAAAAGCGTAATAGGTAAAAACGATCGCACGCAGTCAGTCATCATATAACAGCCAAAAACGTCCACTGCTGGACAAAGGCCTCCCCAAAAGAGCCCGGTCATCATATAAATATAACAGCCAAAAACGTCCACTGCTGGTCATAGGCCTCCCCAAAAGAGCCCGGTTTGGCATGATCGCCACGCTTGGTAGGCGGGTTGACAATCGCAGTGTATTGAAGAAGAAGAATAGAATAGAATAGAATAAAATTTATTTAGCACATCCATGAAACACGCGGTGTGTTGGTGTTCATAGTGCTGCTTTTACAGAGAACGCTGCTGCCCATTCTCTGTTGAGTTCCTTAGTCACCTCTTACGACGCTCACGAGAAGTGATAAGGGTATTATTCTTTTAAGGCATCATACGGCACAGGCCGACACCATACGGCCATACGCACAGCCATGTTTTTCTCTACGGTCATCTTTTTCTCTAGAATTCTAAATGAGTAACATCAAAGGTTTAGTAGCTCATGGCTTAATAATGTTGTTATTAGTTAGCGACTAGATCCAGGCATAAATAATGGATAATAGTATGAAACTCAAATCTAAATACTAACAGCCACACGGGTTGATCTGCAAGGTTAAGCAACACTTGCAATAGTCAGTCCGTGGATGGGTGACCATCATAAAATGCTGTTCCATTGAAAGCGCAAAAACTTGTCGACAGAGACTGCTATTCTTAGCCTTAAACACACTGTCAAATATTACACTGACAGACAGACCCCGATTAAGCTTGCTTTCTAGACCTCTCGAAAGCATTTGACCTAGTGTCTTATGATATGTTATGGCAGAAGATAAAGGAAACGGGTCTACCGCCTGAGCTGACATCAGTATTTAGGTATTGGTACCTTAATCAGAAAAATAATGTAAAGTGGGCGGGTGAGTTGTCGAGTGAATACAAATTGGAATGCGGAGTGAGGCAGGGGGGGCTGAGCTCGCCCTTGCTTTTCAACCTATACATCAATGCACTGATCGAGGAACTCAGTCGAATGCCTGTTGGGTGCTACGTAGATGGTGTCAGTGTGAACAACCTTAGCTATACCGATGATATGGTGCTGCTGGCTCCCTCGATTTGTGCATTGCGGAAGTTACTTGCCGTGTGTGAAAAGTATGCGGCCACACACGGTCTGAGTTATAATGTTAAAAAGTCAGAGTACATGGTCTTCAGGGCGGGTACCAAGTGCCCAACTGATGTTCCACCAATGTTGCTTAGTGGTATTTCTCTTAATCGAGTATACCAGTTCAAGTATCTTGGGCACGTGGTGTCCGAAAATCTTGGAGATGATGTAGACATGGAGAGGGAGCGCAGGGCGTTGTCAGTCCGGGGGAACATGATGGCCCGCAGGTTCGCTCGATGTACAGATGCGGTGAAAGTTACTTTATTCAAAGCGTATTGCACATCTCTGTACTCAGCGAGCCTGTGGTTCAGATATACCCAAAGGGCTTACAATTCTCTGCGCATACAGTTTAACAATGCCTACAGGGCGCTGTTACGTTTGCCGCGTTTCTGCAGTGCGTCAACAATGTTTTCTGAGTCGCGCACTGACGGCTTTGATGCCATCTGGCGCAAAAAGACAGCCTCACTGTTAAGAAGATTCCGTGGGAGTAGTAACAGCATCTTGAAGGTAATAGACGATAAGACAGACAGCCCTCTGATGTGGAGCCTCACCCAGAGGACTAAGTCTCTCTTAGTTATAAGGTACTAACATAGATTTTTAAGTTCAAACTAACAATATAAATGTAATGGATCAATGGTTGTCCGGAATTCAATTAAATTAAATTAATTAAAAGCACGTTTTGTTGTTGGTCCTAGCTGTCATTAGTCGGCCGGGGTTACGGATTTATTCTTAAGAGTCACCGTACCCTGGAACGCAAAGGGCATTAGAAAGAACACGGATGGGTTTTACTCAGTAAGAGTCTGTCAATCCCTTTTGCTTCACCCAGAGCGTGAGGAGTCATTTGATGATTTCTGATCATTCAAAAAAAAACTCTCATTAATCGATCTTTGACATTCTGTTACGGGTAATCAGAAGCTAAGAAATCTGTCAGCAGTCTCGCTAAGAGGTATCGTGTTACCCAGATTCTGGGTTTCGGAGGTCAGATGGGAAGTTAATTCCATGTAAAATACTACTCAACTGCATCCGATTAAACCACTATATAGTTGGGAAAAGGCTAGAGGTTTGAAGTGTCACCGACAGAAAAGAGAGGTATTGGCCGCAAAAACGCTCTGTGTCTTTCTACAGAGTGGTAGCTTTTTTGGGTATTGTTCAGTCTATACTCTATGTCTACGGTTAAAGGTATAATAAAGGGCTTTCTTAATGATCAGGAAAAGTATTTTAATTGCCATCTTTGGTTGTCTGCCAAATGATGACGACGGGTCAAGGTTACGCTTAATTGAAGTTCTGTGTACTCTAAATTTGAGGCGTTTTCTTGTTTTTAACAATATTTATTTGCGTACCTATTGCACGTTGGATAGCGCGCCCAAGAACGGAATCACAAATTGAGCTCTGTCATCATGTATTTTTTAAAATAATCTTTTCAGCATGTTTCTAGCGTTTTACTAGTATTTTCTTATGAGTTTTTACACAACTACAGCTTTCCTATTTCGTCTTGTAGATAGCCCAGAGATTTAAGAAATATGCGTTCATGAAATCATGAGATCACGCGGTCTGTAAAAATATTTTGAAACAAAAAGTGAATCATGAAATTACCATGTCCGTTATCGACTACCAAATGAACTAAAAAAAATATTCAAACAAATTGTGAAAAATCATCACCCGTCACAACAACTTAAAATACCATTTCTCCCTTCGACCACCCAATACTAAAATACTTTACACTTCATTAGAACTATCGCGATTCTCGATTGTCATCGTCAAGAAAAGAAAATGGCGGAATAAATAAAGCTATTTAATTTCGATGTAAGCGTACACATGTATGTCAGCGCGCGGTAGAATGTCGCGCGTGACGTCAGAGCGCGTCACGTTTGCGTAATGGCGTCCGCGCAGGCGGCTACCACGTATTTGTGGACAAGAAATAGATGCAGAAGTTCCGCTTTGAAAACCCGTTAAATAAAAGCGAATTTTATTTACACTGAGACAAAAAATTATAACTACGATAGTCATCGTTTAAAAGAGTAGGTGCATGAATATTTCATAGATTTGCCGGGTAAAAAGTTTTGGTTTTTGCCCTGTTAGGTGACCATAGAGGGCAAAGACCTCTTCCCATTGAGGTATTCATGTACGCCATAATATTACAGTTACTCTAAGCCAAAGTTTTTGCATGCATCCAGCTAGCATTACATTACATAGCAGTCAACCGAGGTATACCGACGAGTCGATCGATCATGCCCAATATAATTAAACTTGCATGCGAATTGATTGCAGGCTAAAACGCGCCCTTAGAAATCTACGCTTTGGCAAGTGCAACAAACTACATTTTTCATATTGACCGACTCGTCTACAGTCCAATAGTTTGTAAATGGTTTAGTTGAAACACATAAATGCTGTGGCTTTGAGGTTGTAACTCGACTACATTGGCTACGTATTTCATATCCCTTCCTAGAATATGTAGACACTGCATTCTCTGCTACCAAACCTTCTGCCTCTTACCTACTCGCTATACGTTTTTGTTAGACGGCCATTTTGAGAATAGCACATGTCTTGTATGTGTCAGATATTAATAGCCGGGACTGGGTCACCTGTAGTAGCTCTGCAATATTTACAGGTGCCTTGCTCGTCATACTTGCACGTTGAACAGAAGGTAGATACAATTATAGGTACCTTTAGATGTTCGTATGTTTGGGATGGGAGTAGAGAATTTATAGTTTGGGTTCTTTAGGTTTAAACTAATGTTCTAATACCTCACGTATTAGAACATTAGTTTTTGAGTAAGGCACGTATACTTAAGCTGGTGGTCCCGGCCGCCAGATGGCGGTCGGCAAATAAACAATTTCAGAGGCCCTTGAGGCGTTCTAGAAACTCTGACAATAGGGTATGTGGGGGTCGTTAGACCTTACTGCCCACACGGTAAGAAGAAGAATAACAAGTATGTTACTTTCCTTACTTTCCCCGAATACCGCACGATTTTATTTTCAAAATAAAAATAAAGTTGATCGTGAAGAGGATATCGTGATCTTTGACAGGTCAGCAATAAAATTCTTGGATCTCTATAGTAAAAAGATCAGAAGCTGTAAGTAAACTTTAATATTCAAACGTAGAAAAAACTACTTTTTATTTTGTGCTTAGTATAATAAGCTGCCTAGATATTAGTGTGTTAATACATTCGTAAGAGTATAATTATGAATTCGTGTATCATAGACTACAATAATGTCATCTGTAATTCAAAAACAGGCCACGTCTACCACAAAATTAAAATTTTCCGGAATTCTAAAGTCCGTAAACCAGATTATGCAGGGTTTCAGTCCTAGGTATACGCACGACTACGAACCAATCATACTCATGAGAAGATCGCAATTTGAAAGAACGGTTACCTATTGACTAGGGACCAGTGACATTCTGGCTGTGTTCTGAAATTTAAAACAGTATACTGGCCAGTGCTCATGACGTCATGAATCCGACGCCATATTGTATTGGTGTACCACCATAGTGTAATGACGAGACAAAATGTCAAATGTGACGTATTAGTAGTATATCAAACGTCAAACAGGCGTGTGCATCAGACTTTAAGGATTTTTTTCAATATGGTGTCAACGCACTGGCCAGTATATTTCGGAACGACTAACTTTCGAACAGTATGGCGTCGATTCATGACGTCATAAGCCAGTATACTGTTTTATATATCGGAACTCAGCCTCTATCAGCAAGTGCGGTTCTCAAAATGCCAAAATGTAAGTAGTTGATCACTTGACAAATCGACAGCGTCTGTCAAACCCATAGGTATATTTTTGACAATCTTTTTCGCCTCGTTGTCGCTCAACAGAGGGCACGAATATTTTAACGTAACGTTAACGTAAGTGAATTTTGACTTTTAAAAACTGCAACCCCATATTATTTACTAAAGTCTACAGTCCCTTGAAGCTGTGAAAAAAATCAAACCTCTAATTAACGTAGCAAAAAGATACGGCCGTTTTAAACCGCAAAAAAAAAAACATATATTTCGACACTCTCAAGGGATTCAAAATTTATAGGGTATTTGCCGTTGACCAAGAACTAGTATTTTAGCTTAATTTTATGCAACATACACAATTTTTATCATTCAAAAAATGAATATAGTATCGAATTTAAATAAATGTTATGCGCGAAACGAGTATTTAATTGTAGTACAAGTTTACGTTACGTTACCAGACGCCAAAAATATTTGTGCTAAGCCCACAGGTTTGCTCATATCACATCTAATCGTCCATTGTTTTGTAATTAATTGTAATTAATTATTATTTTTGTATTTCTAATTTATTATGGTTTTTTGCAGTACCTATTATATTTGTACGCCTTTCTAGGCAAAACATGTTGAAACTTTTTTTTTTTTTGTAATCCTTCCAACTGATGTTAACTTACACATGTTTTTGACAAATAAATTTATCTTATCTTATCTTATTGTAACAGCCTATTCGATTTTCACGAGATCTACGTACTTATCTTTGGAGACAGGTACGTAGATTTAGACAGGATTAGTCGAAGAAAGTGGGAAAGGGTTTGGACCCTTCCTTCGACTAATCCTGTAATCTATAACACTTGTAATAATCGCGGCGATGCGTGTAGACACTCGCGCGGTCAACAAACAAACGACTGGCAGCCGACCAAGTTTCACAACCGTCGTCACGCCACACTCCCACTGTTCACTCGCTGAACAGTTAATCTTAACTCATATCCCGGAATGTTAGGAGGAGAATACAATATCACAACGAGAACTATCTCGAACTAAGCTCCGCTAATCCTAATATAACCTAGCTTTAATCCTAATATAGAAAATTATTCCGTTACTGACTGAGTGACTGACAGACAACGCACAGCCGAAACTACTGGTCGTAGAATACTGAAATTTGGCATGACGCTTCCCTAAACTCCATAGGGAAGCACTAAAAGAGGATTTCCCAAAATTCCTACGGGAACGGGAAGAAACGCGGGCAAAAGCTAAATTGAAATAAATCATTTAATGGCACTTTTGAATTGTCGAGGTCGGTCAGTCAAAAACGTGAAGCTAGTAGCGTCGATCTCTATGGAGAAGAACGTGCAATAAACTATCTATCTAGGGTATTTTGCTCCACTACATATTAAAGGCTTTATTATGTATCGCTCCGTTTCACACCACTCTGCTCTTTACTAGTTCGGGCCAGTATTTTACGAAAGGAGTCGAGCTCATCCCACCATCTTCTTGATTACTGTCATTTGTAGACCTTTGACAGTCACTACGGGTACACAGAAGGCAGAAAATCTGACAGCAGTCTTGCCAAAGAGTATGTGTGGCATCGATACCGCTATTAAACCAACGTACCTTGCGAAATCCATACCGCAACAAGAAGTAACGCAGCGACATATCTTAACCGCTAGCAACTAGTTAGTAGCTGGTACTCCCTTTTCAATGGAGGTTTGCGGGACCTAACACCTTATTCCACATTACCTCTAGGTATCGTGACACCCAGTGGCTGGGTTTGTCGAGGTCTATGACAGGTAGCAAATATCTTTCAAACCTGCATAATTCAGTTACCTATTGGGTAACACGATACCCAATAGACCCTAATAGACTTTTCTAATTTAATAAAAATATTTATAATAGCTTGTTTTAGAAGCCACAAACACTAATGAAGGATGTTTGTGAATTCATCCCTTAAATCAGTTAAATACTCGTAGGAAATTATGAAATACCATAGGGCGCACTGCCTCTCAATAGTTTCGCAGTCAATGTGCCTAAATCCTAACTCAGAAACCTATCAACATCTTTACAGCCAACTAGAAACTATTATTCAGCTCTTAAACACCTCAGAAGCTCATCTGTCACCTCATAAACACAGGTGTTAAGGGATTCACTGAAAAATCAGTCCCTAACCTATTGTTTTCCTGGAATTATATCAAGAAAAACACAATTTTTGGTACCGGCTGTCACCGGTAACCTAAAACCGCCAGCAACTTGTGAACTACGTGGAACGATATTAAACGGGGAAGTATTGTTTACTTTTATTTTATAATAGCACACATTCGTCACTTTATCTCAGTGGCACGTCCTTACTTTTACGTAGATTTTTAGGACTCAGCGTTGATATTATATTGCTTTGTTTACATCGTGGAAAACGTCAAAATACTTAGTTTCTGTTGATTTTCCGATATTTTTCAATAATGTTCAACAAAAATAACGCTTATATGATTGTTATTTTACATAGCTTACCTTTGATCTATTAAATCAAAAGTATATTTTAATCTAGTCATCCTACCCACATTAAGGAAATCATTATTTAAAAGATATCTTAAGCAAGAAAATTCAATAAACAATATCTTTTAAAGCTAATTCAGCAGCCTACCTCATTTCTCCACTTAACTGCACTAATTTATCCCCATTTTTATTACCTATTTCTTTAATTTCCCACTTTCCTTTATTTTGTCTTTATTGATTCTCACACATTTCTTTTACTCTATTTTCAGTACTTAAACCTGAAAACATGCCTGTGATGACCCGCAAAGCTACAGCTCTGGATATGGAGCTTAAACTGAGAACGGCTCTCCAGGAATTAAAAGCCTCAAATGAACAATGTCAGGAAATGTTACAGGAACGAGAGGATAATGAGGTGGAAGTAAGAAAAATGGTCCATACAAACACCTGCCTTAAACGGGAGCTAGTAGACCTCAGCCAACAATTTCAAGATGTTGTTGATGAACGTGACCAACTGCGGGTAATCACGGATGGTTTCAACAACTGTAGCAACTTATATGAGGAGGCTTTACGTAAAGTTAGGGACCTAGAGGATGAACTTATTACTGCAAACAGTTGCATCATCAAATTGCAGAATGAAAAACAGAGTGCTCAGGTTAAAGAAACTTACCACTTATATAATGAATTAATAGGTATAAATAATAATTGTAACCCTCATTCCACAGTCACGATAGACCTAACTGAAGATTCCTTATTGAAACAGAACTATCCTAGTCATAATAAGTTAAAAAAGTATGCAAAATTAAATAGGTTTATTAAAAAATGTTATCGGTACAAAATACAACATAAACAGTTTTTAAAGAATATTCCACTCAGGAAGGAACGTGTTGACCTGATTAGTAAATTAAATAACTATCAAATTAAACTTGAAGATAGCATAAAAATATATGAAATTGATACACAGCACTTACAGTCTGAAATACAGGTACTCGAAGCTTCACTAAGTTCTCTTAATAGTAAATATATACAATCTCAGAACCAAATAAGAGAACACATTCTTGCTGCAAATGAGTTAGTCATGTGTCAGTGTACTTGCCAGACAGTATCAAATCTTGATGCTGTCCAGCCTGAGGTATCGGACGTCCCGTCCCAGGCGGAGAATTTATCCCAAGGCTGTGTCATCAACCAAGTTGTAATTGATTGTGAACAGGATTTATCTCAAATTGAACAGCCCAAGATTAATAGTTTCTTATCTGTGAAAAGTGGTTATCATTTAGTTATGTTCTCAGACAGCATAGGAAGAGGTTTAGGTAAATTATTAAGTAACAACCTGAGTTATCCTATACAAAATTACTGTATGCCAAGTTCATCATACAAGCATATTATGGCGTCATTAAGAAACAATAATTTTAGTTCTAATACCAATATTACAGTGTTTATAGGGAATAGTTTAAATGTAAAAAAAGCAGATATCACGGACAATCTAACTGAGATGTTAAAGTTAAATTGTAATAAAATAATATTGTGTGCATTTCCTTATTTTGAACAATTGTCAAGTAGACAAAATAATTATATTCATAGTTTAAATAAACACATGCACTTTTTAGTAAGTCACTATAGTGACAAGTTTATGTTTTTTGACACAAACATTTTTGTGGAAAATTTAAAATCGACTAGGGATACAGTGTATTTGCCAATTAGTTTTAGACACACAATAGCAAGGCTATTAGCTTATTTTATTAACTCAGACATAAGTAGTATGTCGCAGTCTTGTATAATTAAATCCACAATGTTTAGTAATTTTACTAAGAATCAGGTGGAGAGCCTTAGTAACGGTAGCTCTAGTGCTACAAATACTTATAAAAATTGTACGGAGTGTCCATGTATCTCTATGGATACTCATTTAAACTAGTTCATAAGACAACAGAGGATACCAGCGACAGAATAGTTATGCCTACCATTAACAAGGTATCTTCTTGCTCTTTAGTAAATAGTTGTCAAAAAGGGAGTCAGCAGCATGCCTTGAAATTATTTCATCAAAACATTCAAGGTGTCTCTTCCAAATTATTAGAAATTGAAATGTTTTTAGAAAAAACAATGTTTGACATTGTATGTTTTAGTGAGCACTGGTTGAAGGATTACCAGATGCTAATTAGTTATGAAAATTATAATGTGGGCAGTTGTTTTAACCGCAAATCTATGTTACGTGGTGGTTCCCTCATCTTATTAAAAAAAAACTTAAAATTTAAGCAACGTAATGACATCGTTAACTTATCAGTGGAACATTGCATCGAACTGTCCTGTGTTGAGCTAGATAAGCATATCATAGTGTGCGTGTACAGACCCCCAAACCCTCAAAACTTTGCTTTATTTGAGTCAACAATGGAAGATATCCTTGCGAAACTTGCAGCAGGTAACAAGCCCGCGATTATTTGTGGGGATTTTAATATTAATATTTTAGAAATTAATTCAAATAGCAGCAGATTTATAAGCCTTTTTAAATCGTTTAATTTGTCTAATGTGTTTACAGAACCGACTAGGGTAACACCAACTTCTTCAACCTGTATTGATAATGTATTCTGCGATTGTGAATATTTAGATAAAGCCATAGTTAATTACCTTCCCTCTGATCATAGTGGTCAATTGGTTACATTTCAGTTTAAAGCAGCCTTGGAAAAAATTCATATACAATATAGGCCAATTACAACTGGCAAACTAGCTAAATTCAATGGTACCTTACAAAATAAGTTAAATTTTGTAGGCCATAACATTGAAGATGCTAATAAATTTTATGATAATTTGTTTTCAGTGGTTCTTAAGGAATTCAATGCAACTTTTGAAAAGAAGTCTAAGGATACTTTCCCTAAGTATGTATTTAGTGACTGGGCGACTAAAGGCATTAGGATAAGTAGGGAAAGACTATATGAGCTATATGGCCTTAAGCCTGTCATAAACACTGATTCTTTTAATAAGTTTGTAAACAAATATTCTAAAGTGTTCAGAAATACTTGCAAGGTAGCTAAAGCCCTATATATTAGCAAGAAGATCAAATCGTCAGAAAATAAAATAAAGACAGTTTGGAAAGTTATTAATAATGAAACTAATAGAAATAAAAAACGAAACACTGATTATTTACTGGACACTACACATGGTGCCAAAAGCTCTAATTTAGAAGTAGCTCAAGAATTTGTAAATTTTTTCACCAATATACCAACTAAAACTACGGAATATTTAAATTCTTCACCTGAGGTCTCATATAATTTATTAAAAGCTAACGTTCCAGGTTGTACGGTTGAATTCCAGTTCAAACATATCAACCCTGTGACAGTCATAAAAGCTTTCCGGCAAATCAAAATCAAATTGACCGAAGACATATGGGGAATGTCTATTAAAGTGTGCACGTCCATAATTGAAACTATAGCACCATACTTGGCTTTAATATTTAATTTATGTGTGGACCAAGGAGTCTTTCCGGATATAATGAAATATAGTAAGGTTATACCACTATTTAAGTCGGGCGACAGCAAAGACACCAATAATTATAGACCTGTATCTGTTTTGCCGGTTTTTAGCAAAGTGTTTGAAAAAGTAATGCTCAATCAGATGCTCAATCATTTTAACATCAATAAAATTTTACACGATCAACAGTATGGTTTTACCAGGGGTCGTTGTACGACTGACGCTGGTGCCACGTTGTTAAAACACATATACTCAGCGTGGGAAGAGGCACAAGATGCCATAGGAATCTTTTGTGACCTCTCCAAGGCATTTGATTGTGTAAATCACGAAACCTTGCTCCTAAAGCTAGGACATTACGGACTAGGTAAACTTGCACTCAGTCTAATAAAATCTTACTTAAATGATAGACAGCAGCAAGTTCAAATAAATGGTGTCAATTCACGGGGTTTAAAAGTCAAAATGGGGGTACCACAAGGCTCTATTTTGGGTCCTTTCCTCTTTCTAGTATATATTAATGATCTACCCCATCTTTTAAAAAATCAACCTCATATGGTATTATTTGCTGACGATACGTCCTTAATTTTTAAGATAGATAGACGTTCCATAAATCTTGACGACGTAAATAACGCCCTACAGCAGGTCCAAAATTGGTTTACTGCTAATAATTTAGTATTAAATGGGAAAAAAACTAAATGCATCAGATTTGCCTTACCGAACGTTAAAAGAAATGATTGCGACATAGTATTGAACAAGGAGAAACTTGAATTCGTCGAAAACACGGTTTTCCTGGGGATTACGCTTGACTCAAGGCTACAATGGGGTCCTCATTTAACATCTCTTGCGGGACGGCTAAGTTCAGCAGCATACGCTGTCAGAAAAATCCGTCAATTTACCGATATAGATACCGCGAGGCTGGTCTATTTTAGTTACTTTCATAGTATCATGTCTTACGGTATCTTATTATGGGGACGTGCTGCAGACATCGAGTCTATATTTATCCTGCAGAAAAGAGCCATCAGAGCCATTTACAATCTCCGTCGGCGTGATTCCCTAAGAGAACTGTTTAAGGATATCAACATCATGACGGTACCTTGTCAATACATTTACGAAAATATTATGTATGTTCGGAAAAATCTTCATCTCTTTAGCAAGATTAGTGACAGGCATAATTTTAATACTAGAAATAGGAACAAATTAGATCAACCCCGATTCAGATTGGCCAAAGTACACACTTCTTTTATGGGGTACTGTATTAAATTTTATAATAAAATACCAGTTGATATTCTCGAACTGAATGAGAGAAAATTTAAAGCATGCATAAAACGCACACTATGTAGACAAGCGTATTATAAACTGGAAGATTATATCCTCGATAAAAACGCTTGGCTAAATCCTGCTCCACAGTCACAGCTGATTAGGTCCACTTTTTAGGTTTTTATGTTTTTATATTTGGAAGAGATGCTCGCTCCTTTTAGAGGTTCTTACATTATTTCGTTTATTTATTCTTATATACATACAAATTATATTATTATATTAAATACTTATTTATTATTTTTGATGTAAGAACTTAATCGTTCTCTTTATTAATTTATTTTTCATTATTTGGTCATTGACAACCATAGTTTTGTGTAAAGTAGAAGCATATTTTTCAAATTTTGTAAATGTGAGTACCATGAAACCATTTACATTTTATGTGAGTAGTTATAGTTTTACTTGTTGGACATGAACGAGCATGGTGGTTGAGAGCATGTCATGCTCACTCAAATGTCTCGCTGATGGCGGCGCGTGGGTTTGATCATTCGGTTCCCTTCGAAATGGTTGAGCTGAAAGGTGCCGATTCACGCGTCATGTTCGTGAACAGGCGCCGTCGGTTGAGACTGGTCATCTCTTAACTGCCATTGGCTTATTTTAATCTTTAAATTTAAAATTCTTATAATAAGCCCTTTTTTTTTTCCTTTGCATTGTCCTCACATGCAGAAGCAACAAGTATATGTAACTTGGAATGTTGTAAAACAGAACATGATTTAAAAGAGTGTCCGTGGAGTTTCTTGCACGTTCTTCTCCATAGAGATCTACGCTTTGGAACGTGCAAATAGCTTCCATGTTTTTGACTGACCGACCTGGACGTTTCAAAAGTGCCTGTGAATGGTTTATTTGAAATTAAATGCTTTTGAATTTGAATTTAACGACCCTTTGAACTTCGGCCATGTTTTGAAGATCGCCCAATTAATAAATAAGATTTTATATGACAGGTAAGAATTAGTTTCAGTTGGCTACGGTATGGTTTCATAATTTTTCTTTACGATGTGTTTAATGTGGGATATTATTTTAATAAAAATAATGTGAGTTTATAAACATTAGTGATAGTTATGAAAGTTTAAACGTAATTTGTACGTGATGATATTGGTTTTAGGGTGAAAGATAGCCCTAAAGTAGGTCGCTATAGCAGTAGAACGAATACGTAAATGTTCCTTGTAATACAAATCTACACATTATAGTAACAACAAAACTTTTGAAGACCTGGGTAGAAGTTAACTTTACTAGAGTGTAGTAGTTAAGTTAACTTCTACACCCAAAGGTTCAAACGGTTCAACGGTTTCGACACCCGACGATTTGATAAACAATAACAAATATATATTGATGCTGAAAACCGTGATAACTTTTAACGAAGTGAAATAACTCACACTTAATTTTGATTAAGACGTAAATAGGTATAAAATAAATTAGGTATAAAAAGATCAAAAATAAAAGGTTAGGCAGATGATAATGAGGTATAAAATGAATAAAACTAATTTTGGTTTTGTCCCAAGTATTCTGAACCTCTAACAACCATTAGGGGTTCAGTATATTTGGTTCCAACCAAGGATTCGTTTAATTAATTTTTACGTACTGTGGACTCAATCAAATTGTCAGTTACAGCGTGTTATTTTATTATAATCACCAAAAGTTTTTTTTTTTTTATTATCATGACGGTTGAGTCAACCGATTAGAGGAATTTCCCTTTAAAAGGAGTCTATATAGGCTCGTGTCTTAAACTTATTATCTAAGACTCACCCTCCGGTATCTTGATAGCAGTTCCAAGGTTGATCTGCTGCAGACGCGCGAGGGCGGCCTGCTGCAGCGCCTTCCGTTCCACCTCGCTGAGGGTCAGCAGCGAGGTGTCCGTCAAGCGCACGCACCGGCCACTGCCGTCTGCCCAGCAACAGCTGCCCTGCACATAACGCGTGACGTCATCATACCACACACAGGTGATGTTGCTGCATTTGAAGCAGCTGACAGAAAAATGCTACGCAAGCACAAAGACAAAGATTAGGGAACAGTGCAAAAGCATGAACATTTGTACCACAAACAACGGTAAGACATTGAAAAGATGACTTTGAATTACTCGTAGATAAACAGAAAAGTTCAGTAGCGAAGTTCTAACTACATCAGCATGCAGGACTAACATTTGAGGCTGTAAGTTAAAGCTTTAGTTTGGGGAAATGTTTGATAACGGCCAATTAATGGGGTGCAAGCATTGCGTATATAATGGAATACCTAAACGTTTACTGCTGAAAATTAACCATCAATGAATGGCCAACGATACATTTTCGTAATGATCATGCTTGGCAAACAGCTTGCAAATAACAGATTTTGTTAATTGAAAAAATGATGTGTGGCAAACCTATATGACAGTCTGGTTGCTTAATTGAAACAAAAGCTATCGACAGGTAAAAGGGCCCAAGTAGATGATGTGGCTTGCTTCTCCATCCGTTCTGGAGCGTTTTTGTTTTCAGGCAAGAAGACACTGCTGCCCATAAGCAGTATTGTTTTTGCAGGCTTGCGTTTATCACAGTAAAAAAGGCGAAGAAGATCGATTAAAAAACACAAAAGACTCGCAAAGAATTCTCAAGGTCAATCCAGCTTCCTACAATCACAAGTCAACCAAAATAAATATAAAAAGTAAGAAATAGGAGTAAAAAACCCGTAAAGTGTTATCTCAATGAACATACCACGTTAATGTCACAGATATACGCAGTAAATTACCAACAGGTGTCCGTATAGCCGTACACATGACGTTTTTATAGATACCCACGCTTTTATATCAAGAAGTGTTTACGATATCTGTATAGTTTTTAAGAGTCGCTGTGGTGGGATAACTGTCTTACTTGGCAGTTTACAACCAAACTAGCAATATGGTGGTGAAAACATGCAAGATGATATGGCTGAAAACTATAATGGTCTTCTTTGATCTGGTACACTTGAATAATGATAATGAAACGCATATAACTAGAAGAGTAATGAACATAAATGTGGATGGATGGAGAGGGAGGCCAAAGAAAAGATGGATGGATTGTGTGAGGAGCGGTATAAAAGAAAAGGGAGATAGTGATCAAGTGACGGCTGATAGAACAGAATGAAAGAAAAAAACGTGTATCGCCGACCCCAAATATCATGGGACAAGGGCAGTCACCATCAGTCAGGAATCAGCAGTCATCATCTTGAATAATAATAATAATAGAGAAAGCTACGTCTAGGCATCTTTCTGGTAAAATTTCGCGTTCAGCTCGTGACGAATGGGCTTGCTTTTGATCTGGATCACGCCTGATGGAAAGCGATGGATGAGGTATATGATGGAGTGACCGTACCCAGAAGATGTCTATTCACTCTTGCTTTGAAGATGGGTGATAAGTGGAAGGGAACATGCTCAAACTCAAGGCACAAACAGAAAGCTGTGGAAAATTATTAAACGAAAACTTAGTAAACATAATTCACAAATATTTAGTGACTCATTCCCCGTAGCACAATGCGCTAAACTATTTATAAAAGAAGTAAATTTTATAATTTCACAACAAGGAAGTTGACGAATAGAAGCATTTTTCCTCCGCCTAGTTAGAGGTCATTCAAATGAATACAAAATACAAATAAACAATATGTTCAATGCAGCAGATGTTAAAAACAGCCCAATGTGGGTCACTTGTCAAATATAGCAACACAATCAGAATAAAAACAGGAAAAAGCAAATAAATATAAGACACAAAAAATCACACGTTTTCAAGGCAAAACAAAGAGAATTTAGCATTAACATCCTACTTTCAAACCAAGGTGACAATTAGGAGGAAACATAAAAATACTATAAACACAAGAAAACAAGTGTATAAAATATAATATGTTAGTGTATGCTGTACATCTCACATATTAAAGTTAAAAACTCATAATCTAGAGTAATAATTATGAAAATGACGACATTTCACATTCGAAATTAAATATAATTAACTATACCTACCACACAGACTGTGTAGGTTTATGTTCCGAACTTTTGTCGTGTTACATAAATATGTTATGCTTTAAAATTATAAAAAAAAAAAAAAAAAAAAAAATGATAAAAATGATAAATGGTGCATGATAGTATTGATGAAACAGTGATTTAATAAAGAAACAACGCTTAATAAAAGAAGGAAAAAAGGAAAAAGTGTTGAAAATTTGAAGCTTGCAGGCAAGTGGCTAATGCGTTATCACTTGTAGCTTATGCAGGACCAAAAAAGCTATTTATGGGACGATATGAGTACAGACGGGGTAAAAATTAAAATTATGGCTGCCAAAAACGACAAGAAAGAAAAAAACAAGTTAATATAGTAAAACCATAGAAATAATGTCTGAGAAATGAAATTACTGAAAATAATGATAACTCCACGAATATTAAAGCATTTGCACCGACCCCGAATTACAGGAGACAAGGTCACACAAAAGAAGAATAGCAACAACAAATTACCTCTTTACACCCAACCCAATATAACAGTGATAAACGACAAGTTTATCCGTCCGTCTGTCACTGGCTCAATATTAAAGAAGCTGATAGTGAGTCAGGCAGCGCTAATAAATGTGTTGTGTCTCATATACGCCTACGATACTCTTTGATAGTCCGCTTTTAAACGAGCAGCGGGCTTGGACGCGGCATCTGTATATATTTTTTATTATATTATGTAATTTGAATGTTGAGATAGGTGTGAAAGACGGACTGTATAGTGTATATCAAGATTGTAGTGCATCTAGATTTAAGAGGAGAAGTGTTGATGGATGAAGTGTGTCTGCTTGCAACGAAAATGCAGAGTTGAAATTAGAATTTAGTTTTTACGTATACAATATTGGCATTGAGGTTTCAGGAAAATTACAGCTACGTTCTTTTAATAATTTTCATGCTACTACCATGTAGTGCAATTCATCTTAATATATGCATTAATTGCTGATTGAAAATAAAAATGACGGGTATTTTATGAGGATGGTTCCTTGTAAAATATCAAATACCTGACATTATATTATGACTGTTTTAATGAATTATAAGGGATACATTATAATTGTTGAAATAATAAATTGCTGTGTAATTATTTAAAAGAAAAATTAACATGACGTCTCATCTGGGTAGTGTGACTGACGCTGTTACTGACGCACAAAATAAACTAATGAATTATCTTGATCATTTTTATTTTATTTTAATCAACTACACACAGTCAAACAAACTAGATGAAGGTCAATGTTCTGTAATGATCATTTTACTACTAATAGTTTACACAGATGAGTAACCGCAGGCTGTGCTTGATTAAACGTCAAACGACGGAGACGAAATAAGTGCTACAGAAATTGATGGCAAAAATAACTCAAATGACTAACAGAAATTCAGAAATAAATAGAAAAACTAATGCACCATGTGATTCAGTACCAGGGAAGCATAAAAACTGACAGGTGGGTTTTTTAACTTGCCTGGCATCGGATCTACGATGACTTAGCCTGTATTAAATTCGCTCAGCCAAAGTGTATAAATAGTGAAGGAAAAGGTTTTCGGTATAAATGTATTGGGATAAATATAAAAGGTTATTTCTGTATGTGTAAATATATTCGGGTATATTTAGAATGACACGAGTTATCTGAATTTCAAGCGTTTCAACACAGGTGCATCGGCATCTCTCAACGGTTTGTAACCCCAATATAAACGTGCGAATTTAAATGAAAGCATGAACGAAAATAACGTGAATGTAGGGTCTGTGACCAAAGTTATCTGACCCACTTGACTTTTAGGAAATAATAGTCAAGTGGGTTAGATAATGTTGGTCACAGACTGTACAATAACGTCAAAAATAAAGTGAAACATAATAAAATAGCATAAATTGTATCACTGATAACGGCACCACAGGTAAAAGATTACAGATTTAGCCGATAGTGAAAAAGAAAATAAAATCTCGACAGCCAAAAACGACGGTCCACGTATCGAAGACACGTATAAACTCATCTTAAAAGATTTGATAGAGACGGTCGTGATGACTTAAGAATTAAGAGAAGTCTGCTTCTGCAAGTAAGTATAAGATTAAAAGAAGCAAACTTGTTTATTCAGCACACACGGATACTCACAATATAGGAACAAATATAAGGAAACTTTATTTTAAAACAAAAACATTATATGCTTTACGAATAATAGTCCAGGTTGACACAAAAGTGTCCCTAAAATTCTTATCTAGAAGAATATGGCAAATCCAGAAAATAAAATCAAGAATAGAATCATGAAAACCTCGTCAAAGTAGACATTCCGACTGATGCTAATGTAAAACCAAAATCAGATTCTACTCATACTCTCAAAGCATACAACAACACACTTGAAGAACTCAAGCCTACGCGTCTCGTTGAAACGGAACGTCGTCGGGACTGGAGAGTGCATTACAGACGCAATTTATGATCCTCCAAGAATTATTAGTGGAGTAGGCAAGTAATGTGGAATGCGGCTTTGCGAGTCATGTGATACTACAAAGATAGGCTGCCAGGGATTGAATGGAAGTGGTGTGGAAAGAAGAATTTCGTTGTTAGGACCAGTGGTAAATGGTGACAAGTTTTTAAAACTAGAAAATGTCTTATTAACTCTCGTACCAAAGGTACCGTCTTACCCTGTGCTGGGTTTGAAGCGGCTTTTGGTTTGGGTGGCGGAAGCAGACAATTGAAGATCGAAAAGGTCTAGTTCACCTAGTTATTTATCATTTTCACACTAACCTAAAAAAAAGTACAACTAGGTGTACTAAACCAATGAAAAGATTAAAGAAAAGATCTTTGTGTAGTTTTTGAAACACAACTTGTTTTTTTCCAAGATTTTCTTCTAATAGGGAAAGTTTAAGAGAAAACTCTTAATACAGTAGGTATTGAAAATTCTAGGTGCTCTTAAATGCAATAATAACTAATAGGCGCCAGGAATTCTATAACAATTTGGAAATACTGCAGGAAGGCCGGAAGCAATAAATCGCGAAGAGTCAACACTCGCGTGTACCTGTAACTCGGTACTAATTCATTCGGTGCATAGTTGCAGAGAACAATTTGATTTGCAACGCTGGAAATATGACGTAAATGAAGACTGGAGATTTTTTTTAGTGGAAGGCTCAGTTCATTGCAGCAATTAGTAATCCTTAAAACAAACTATCTTTTAACTAATAAATGGTTATTATAGTCCTTATAAAACAGAGCCTAAGATTATAAGCATTTTTTTGAAGAAGCGTATAAAATAAAAATGATAAGAACTATTAAATTGTGTCTGACTACATCATCTGATGCAAATAATGAGGGATGAATATCTCTACTACTGTCTCATATTGTTCTCAAATTGGTTGACTTGTGTCGCTGAAAAATAAGTAAAACGTAACCAGGAAAACTTTGACAGTAAATGTTTTGGCGGAAGATTTAATGGCTTGGCGGAGAAGACAAATCTTTAAAGGATTTGATAAAAAATATATATGGATGAAAGTAAGTGAAAGCTGTATGGAAGAAAAATATACATATACGGAGTCATCCGAAAACAAATTGCCAAAAGGACAAGAATATGATGATGCCACACATTTTACCTACTAGTACAGTTTAGAATCAAACGAACAGAAATAAAAAAGATTCATCAGTCACCGAGTTCATTATATAGAAGACATAATGCATTCTTTAGAAGTGCAATTCGTGTATTGGAAATTCGGCACGAAACCAATTCTCAAACATACACACTGTAATTGCAGACGAAACATTATTAAAAATGAACGGAAAAACCTAGCATGTTGCCTCTCCGGGAATACCCGGAATAATGCAAACATTATACAAAGTCCAGGTGCACAAACAAACGAATATCTGATACAAAAAAAAACTCGAACAAACGGAAGGAGTAGATATCGAATCAGTGTCTTTTTCGAATTCGTATCAGGAGAAATCTTATCAGGAAATGATGAATAAATACATTCTTAAATAATCACATTGCTGGGGAAGATCGAAAATTTATTGTCAAAGATAATGCAGATAAAGTTGTATTTACCATCAAAGGTAAATTTACCATACTGGTAAACATAAGCAATTAAAGAGAAAAAAAAAGTCAGCATAATCTTTTAAGCCAGACCTGATACTGATAAACAGCCCGTTGACGGACATGAGGTGACAAAGGACATATATCTGTGTTTAAGTATGACATTGTTTACTATTTGTTTGTATACAGAACACAAACACGATGACGTAAGCTTCAACATACTCATAAACCACACAACACAGACATAGATAGACTATAACGAAACACAATACAAATTATGATACACAACAAACAATATAATGAAGTACACAAAGCAGAATATAATATTATACACAACACAGACCTTATTGATCTACAAAGAATAACAGACGATAATATGTTACACAGTATAGTCCAAAATGCTATACAGAACAAACGAGAATACTACACACACCACAGACTATAGTGCTTTAAACAACACAGATTATAATACGCTACAGAACACATACTACATAGCGATACACACCACAGAATATAAAGCGATACACAACACAGACTATAATGCGACTGACCTGAGGCGTCCATGTGGCGGCGACGCGCGACGAGCTCCGGCTCCTCGTGCGCCACAACTTCTTGCTGACACTCTGCACCACGCTGCTCGAAGACCGCGACTTCTGCATGCCACCTGCAGGAGGAGCTACGGTCGGAGCACTTCTACCAAGCAACGTCGACAAGAACGAATGCGACTGAGTAGGTGACGCCGGCGACGGCGGCGACGTCGGCGTCGACGCAACCGACGCAAAACGCAACTCCCGATACGTCAAAATCCAACCCTCTTCTGTCTGACAGCCTTTGTGAGGACCATCGTCGTCTACGTCACTCGGCATCCGAGGTTTAATGTTTCGCAAATTCTTATCATAATTGATGCGCTTGAAGCGGTCCGCTTTGTCGGCGTCCACACTCTTCTTGCGTGCCATCCTCAGGTACCGCTTGATGGTGTCGCTGACTGACTGCGACACGTCGTCGTGGTCGACACTGGAGCGCCGGCGCGCTGGCTTGGGCCGCTCGGGCGCCGGGCCCGTCGGGCTCGTCGGCACCGACTGCAGCTCCAGCTTTTCCCGGTACGCACGCTCCAGCTCCTGCAACACTTCCTCTGGTATAGCATGCGTCTGCGTTCCACAATCCACGTACTTATCCTCCAGCGACTCGTGAAACACCTCAATGAGTGGCGGTGGGGACAGCGGTGGCGATCTACAACCGTCCTCTTCATCTTTAAAACGTGTAACACCAACAGTTCGACACCGCGGAACACTTCTAGAGTTAGAGCTAAGCGCACTGACGAATCCACTAGGTCCATAGCCTCCGGAGCCACTACCACCGCTACCACCACTACCGCCACTCCTACCGCCTCTGTAGGGCTTAGTTTTACGAAGGTCATGATACAGTCTTTTCAATAAATTCCTATCGGCTAACAGGTCCTGCACTATATTGTCCCTGTTCGGCGATCGTACATAGTACCTGCCGAGGTTCTCTAGCAGGGTTCTCTCCCGAGATGGATTAGAGTCGGCGTCGGCCGGGATCCGCTCCGACTGCTGCTTAAGATACTTCCTTAAAGATCGAACTAGCTCTTCCGTGTCCGAATGCCTCGTCGGACCGGAATCATCTTCTACTTTCAGGTACGTGCGCAATAAATCAACTAGACAGCTCTCGTCCTCCTCGGGCACGGTGCGGCTGACGTCGCCGAATGCGGCCGAGCGCGCCTGAGCCGCGCTGCGACCCGACGACGCTGTGTTGAACTTTGAGGTGGAGGCGGCCGGACTCGGCGTGGCGAAGAAATCACGCCGGAGCTTGGCGATGTCGAAGCGGCCGCCAGAGGTGTGGCCGATGAAGAGGTCGGTGGGCCTCGACGGGGGTTGCGGCGCGTCGTCGACGGGCGAGCGTGCACGCACCGAGCCGCCGCGCGCGCGCTTCTTGCGGCGCGGGCGGGGCAGCGCGCCCGGGTACGAGCTCTTGCGCCACAGCAGGAAGCGCGGCTCCTTGGCGCACACCTCCTGGAAGTAGGCCTCGAGGCGCGGCACATCCTCGGGCCGGTTCTGCGCGCCGTCCGGGATGAGCCGGCGGCCGGCGTCGGACATGTACTTCCATGTCTTGCGCGTGAGCAGCCAGCGCTCGCGCGGCTTGTCACGGCGGCGCGCCACCTTCGTCATGGGGTCGGCCGCGGGCTCCAGGCGCGAGCGGCGGCGGCGCTCCATGGCCGCGGTCGCATGGGGTCAGGCGGGCTCGCTGCGCGGCATGGCCGACCTCGGCCCGCGCACCTGCTTGCGCGAAACTGAACACTGCTCCGCACGGTGCGGTATATTATGCGCCGAAATAGCCGTCCGGTTATAGAGCGGCCGTGAACTGGATAGGGTGCGCTCGCGCACGACGGACCGGCGCGGGCGGCGGCTCGGCACGGGACTGCCGCCCGCCCGTAAACAAACCTCGCCCGCCCACGCGCCCCCGCCACCCGCCCCGCGCGCCTTGACCTATGTGGTGACATGCCCTAGCATCCGTGATTGACGATGGTCATGGCTCTCAGTGCCGATGCGCTTCATTCATGGATGCACTCGTGGACATCCCAGGATCCATAAATTCCGAATTGCGAAGTCAGTTGGTTGCAGTCAGCTGGACACATTTTCCAGTTAAAAATATCCTAAATATCAGCATATTTCCTTTAGTGTATACATATATTTAAAAAAAGCCGTCTTGAATTCCAGATGATATGTAGTTCAAAGTGTATAGCAGCAGCTTCAGTATTTTAATTTATTTATTTGTTAACACCTGTGAGCTTCACACACCTGTTCTTGTTTTTGTAACCGTCTGTGAGTGCTTTCATTTCTGATTCTAGTATTCAAATAGTGCTAATCTTGAACTCACAGAAATATAGGCAACAAGACTGGGTCATCAAGGTAAATGGTTCGTATGTTATATTAAATGACAAACATATTTTTGAAATAAATATGATACGTGTTTATGCCAAGTTTTAATAATAACTATCTAGAAACAATCGTTTAGCCAAAACACGAACGAAAAAGACGAAAATGACTGATGTGCAGGAATTTCTTGGAAAACTGCTGGACATATAAAAATTAAAGAACCAAAGGTCTTTGAAGAATAATCTATAGCCGTAACAGCTAGGCAATACGACGTAGACAATATTAAAGACTATTAAAATCAAAATTAAAAAGCAAATGCTTATAAGTGAAGGTCATATTTTTATATTTCTGGAATCATCTACGAGTAGTTTGCAAATATAGTCTCTCAAATGAGCCAAACTAGATATTCACAGCTGCTAATTAAGGTAACGAGGCAGTGACCGTACTAATTATAATTAATTTCAGTGCGGTCATCGAATCATTTGGGAAATTTGCAAAAACGTGTGAATTTATAAACTAACATATCCTCATTCCAACTATTCTTGATGGTTGACACAAAAGTTGGTACCTACTGGGCTGGTTGGGGACTTAACCAATATAACGTGGGTATACTTTTTACCCAATGTGAAAGAATGATGGATGGATTGTGTGAGGAGCGATATGAAAGAAAAGAGAGTTAGTGATAAAGTGACGGCTGATAGAACAGAATGGAAGAAAAAACGTGTTGCGCCGACCCCAAAGTAACATGGGATAAGGGCAGGAAGATGATGACCCAATATAACGAGGAAAAGTGAAACGGACTGTTATCATGTATTTAGATTGCATACAGCTTAACAAAATATTTAGTCCTGATTAGAGGGGCCTGGTGATCTGACTTAGAAACTTTGAAAACCCCTGGTCTAAGCACTTTTTTTTTTTTTGTCGATGGCCACTCGCAGTTTAAACCCTAGAGGGTTGTCAACTACTGAACCGGACTTGGTCTAAGCACCAGAGTTCCAAAATATTTATACAGTTTGTGTCTGTAGACGTATGTGAATAATATTCTGTAATTTGTAGTGAGAAAATAAATGATTCAATTGTATTAGTCTGTTGAGCATAGACTCCTTTTTTAAGGATGGGAAATCATCAAATGACTCCTCCCACTCTGGGCGGAGCAGAATGGAGTGTCAGACTCTTACTGACTAAAACCCATCCGTGTTCCTCCTAGTGCCCTTTGCGTTCCAGGGTACGGTGCCTCTTTCGAACGAATTCCGCAACCCCAG
The DNA here is from genome assembly GCA_950371165.1 of Lacanobia oleracea. Classification (NCBI taxonomy): domain Eukaryota; kingdom Metazoa; phylum Arthropoda; class Insecta; order Lepidoptera; family Noctuidae; genus Lacanobia; species Lacanobia oleracea. Next base: position 1,731,466 of record OX493386.1, on the reverse strand, counting down.
CAGGCACTGGCACTAGCGGGCCCCGTCTTTTGTGCTGACAGCTCTTTGAGGCGCGCGTGGAACACAGCACGCCTCTTTCGAATAGTGCATAGACCCCTAACGACTCAATGATGTTTATTCTAGCTACAGCCATTGTAACAGATGTCAGATTCAACTTGATACAAATAATACTGATTGGAACTAGTTCTGATGAACAGCCAAAGACCGCTACAAACTTTCCTATTGTTTCACATATCTTTTTTTAACATTCATAATATGAGTATAATGAATTTTAGGTGTTACCTCGAAAACACAAGATAAAAAAATAGGCGGAGAAATATATAGCAAGAGGGAAGAAGAATAGTGCAATAAATGAGAATTTTAAAGTAAAATGAAGAAAACATGGTCAAATTAATGAATCTAGCTTTTCCTTGGGGAAAGGACATGGGTAATGAAAGGTAGTTGGATAAAATTAATTAAATTATTCAATATGTCCCACTTAATTCTCTTAATTCTTTATTGTAAATTAAAACAACATATATGATACAGCCATATTAAAGTACATGCACAACAAAGGCGAGCTTAACTCAAAGTTGAGTAGAGAGAGAGGGTAGGATCCAGTGTACAAATAATACCTATACAAATGCATAAGTACAAATATATATATATATATCTACTAATTATTATGTAATTGTAAAAGGAAATGCTCTTTAATTTTCCTCTTGTTTAAGACAAGGGCTGTCGCGTAGAGAGTGTGGAAAAAAGTTTCAGAGACTCACTGCAGTAACTGAAAAGAAGCCATCATAACGGCTGGAAGTGTGACGCGGAAAGCAAAGGAGAAGAAAGTGGCAGTGCGACAGAACGAGACGATTTAATTAAGATTGAACTCGAGAGATTGAACGCTTTGAGCAGAATTAGGATTGTGCAGGATAGAATATAGAAGGAATAGGATATGGGTGTATCGTCGACGACGAATTGGCAGCCACTTCAATCTGGTCCGAAAGTCTGACACATGGTCCTATTTGCGGCCGTTTTTTTAATTCGTGATTATCTTAAATTATTAATTTTGTAAATAGATTAAAAATAACACGTCAGAGGAGCTCGTGGCTAAATAATAACAGCCGCACGGGTCGATCTTGAAGGTTAAGCAACGCTTGCCAAGGTTGGTCTGTGGATGGGTGACCATCTTAACATACCGAGTTTCCTCCGTGCCTCGGAAAGCACGTTAAGCCGTTGGTCCCGGCTGTCATTTGTAGATCTTTGGCAGTCGTTACGTACCTATTGTCAGAAGCCAGTAAATCTGACTCTAGTCTTTCCAAGATGTACCGTGTTACCCAGTTAATGGGTTGTGGAGGTCTGGTAGGTAGACGCTCCACGTAAAACACTGGTATTCAGCTGAATCCAGTTTGACTGGAAGCCGACCCCAATGTAGTTGGGAAAAGGCTAGGCAGATGATTAAAAATAACACGTCAATATCAAGTAGATGCAGGCGGTGTTTCCTAGCTGACCAGGAGAGGAATCTGAGCGATTGTTACATGAATCGATTTAAATAATCATATGAAAGTAATATAATAATCTTTAAAGATTTTTCAGCAAAAAGTAAGAAGAAAAGCAGTTATTGCTTATGACAATAGGCAAACAAGTTAATACGAGACTTGGGACATAGACAAACAATCTGGAAAGTTCTAGTGTTAGCACTGCAAATTTAGCAGACAAAATGTGTTTAGAGTCAAGTCATCGTCAGGTCGTCAGTCCGTCTGGCTTGAAGTCTACATCACAATTATTACCCCATTCATTGAGAATTCTTAAGCCTACACTCTAAAACAAATTCTTCAGTACCAGTGGCCTACAATTTTAAATTCTTTCCCCGTTGCAGTACCACCGCTGCCAACTAAATGACTTTTCTATTACAAAAACTATACGCCTACTAGACCATCTAATCCCAAAACAACAACGAACACAAAACTTTCCCACCGGTTAGCGTCAAAACAGACTGAAAAAACGTTTTATTGCCTCAGTGAAATCAATAAAAATTTAACGTAGAGTGTTGGTAGCGTAGGATCGTCTCGGTATTGCATCGCCAGCGCCACATTCTGCACAGCCGCGGTATACATAACTTCCTAGGCCACTTATAAAACGCTCTGATTTAAAAATAAACCCACGACATAACATAAACAAAATAATTTGGAAGCTCTTCTCAACGACTACTAACGCTATCTAGTGAGCGCGGCGTAAACGAGGAAAATTGAAAGCTTGCCAAATAACACCTGATAAATCCCGGTTAGCATCGGGATTTTCTTATGCTTCGAGTTCAGGCATTGACCGCTAGATGTCGGTACTATGAAATCAATTTTGAATGAGACAATATATTTTAACACATGCATGTATTTATATTGCACTATTTATATGAATTAGACACTACGAATATATCTTACGCAATAAAATGTATTTTAGTAAGTTCGCTACGTTCCAACAAAATTAATGTTCTTATTATGACAGAGTAAAATGCAGATCAGATGACGTAGTTATTGATACATTTGTGGCTCTAAAACTACATTTATCCTACGAATTCGTGCAAACGTAATATCGATCGTTAGGTGAGTTAACGAACCGATAACAATTGGTTTGTAATGAAGTTTTGGCATGCTCCCGCGCATTGTATCACGCGTTCCAATTTTTGCGATTCCATAATTGTTTTTGCATTGTGATGGTCTACAATGGCAATGGTGGCCTGCCAACATACCGGGGTACGTTTCGAGGAACAGTTTGCGTCAGTAATTCGGAAACAATGGAAGAAAACGTAAGCGATTATATCAATGTTTTGAGGTCAAATCTATAGGTAAATGATAAAACCACCCACACCATAGTGGGTGGGTCCACATAGCAGCAGAAATAAAAAATACTTCAAAAACCAGTTTCACAACGTAAACATTTCTAGGTTTCTAAAATTAGCTAAATTGACAGCGATAGAGGAAAACAGAGATGTTGATATAATTAACGTAAAGTATGCCACTGATAATGAAGAAAACTAAAATTAGATTAGAAAACATTGGAATAAAGTAAAAAAATAAAATCTTAACAACGAAGAAATGTTCAATCTTTTGAGTCCATAGTTTATTGGACATGAACGAAAATAGGCCAGAGATAATGACGACGATTATAGAAAAAGAAAAACGTTAAAATTCAATTTTAAGATTTCCAAGATTAATTTGTAGACGTTTTATCAAATGCCATGGGACTAACCAAAAAAATGGATAGAGACTAAGCGCTGCCTTGGACTCAATAAAATTAAGGAGACACAGGGGAGCCAGTTCTTAAAATAAAATCAGTTGACGACGAAGTAAACAGTGAAAAGCATTTATTTATACTTGTTGAGGAAAACAGACAAACAGTTGTTGATACGATCAACGTGAAATAGGCCACCGATGATGACGATAGCCGCTTTACTCAGAAAAGTACATAAATCAAGCCGTTTCAGTTTCAGACTAGGCTACAATATTTGTGTATCTCGTCGAATTATGCCACATGCTGGCAACACTGGCATTGAAATATTATTTAATCTATTAAATCAACTAACATCATAATGTTGTGGAAGCGGATAAATAAATAGGAATAGTAATGTTTTCAAACAGAATTTTGTTGGTCATTGGATGACAATATTTTTGTTAAACTAATTTCTGGGATCGGTTCCGCCCCCGTAGAAGACTAGAATTATCCCAAAGAAACATATTCTCGGGAAGAAATTATCCTATGCGCCATGGTCTACCTTTGTGTCCTGTTTCATCCAAATCCATCCAGATATTAAGACAAGAAGAGGGATAAAAAAACAGACAGTTACTTTTGGATTAATAAAATTAGCATGGAAGTTTCATTTGCATATTTAAAGGATGATCAAGCACATTTCTTTCAGACTCGGTCAAATTATAACCCAAACTAGTCCCAACATTAGTAGCGGCATCAATGCCGCCACAAGAAAAACCAACGGAGCAAATCTAGATCGCAACAAAAAGAACTGCAACACCATCTATCCAACTAGCAGCGAACTACTTTCAGAACTTAATCAGTGTTAACCGTGTGATTTGAACATCATCAACCCGAATATCAACTATCAGGCAGTTGCCCACACCGGACACAACAACCCTCGGGTCGGAGGATCCTCCCGTTTCAATGCAGGTTTACGGGACTTTACTCTCTATACCTCCAAAAGTAGTGACTTATAAGATGAAGAAGTAACCTATTAGCAGATTTTCCTTTTAGACGTGACTTAGTTCTCAAGTGGACTACGCTGCGTCAGAAGATGATACCCAACAGATGCGTGGTCACATAAATTACACGCATCATGAATGAAAGATTTATTACCGACATACATATGAAATCTTAATCTCGTCAAATGAACTCAAAGCAAAAAGGGCTTCAGCTTTCAAACAGTACAAAAAATACTAAATTCCACTTTTCCGATTCAGACACGGAACATTAAGAATAATCAACTGAAATAAAAACTCCTCAAAGAGGCAGAAAAAAAAAGGTATATTTAAAATGAGAGAGATATATTTGCAAACGAAAAAGATAAATGATTCTGGCGCAATTATTTTGTCGAGAAGGAATATTTTTTTTATAAATTTCGTCTCGCGGTAGACGACCCGACGAGGTCTAATGAACTTTTGGATTCATCTCTTGGGCATCCACAACAATTTGGGCAATTATAACCATTTCGTTCGTAAACTACTCATTTTTAATGAGAAGTTTTGGCCCTCAGGTACCAGCAGCAGCAGCAACGTTGGCATTCACATTTCACTTGCAATCTGTCAAAACAACCTAATTTCCCCACATTTCCGACTGCGATATAAATGTAAACATTGCTTCAAATGCGCAAAATTGGCCCTCTAACCTCTAACTGCTACATTACCTCAGGGGTCTTCGGGCGAGTTGAGGTGCATATTTCATCAGGGACGAAGGATGAGGGAGATACCGAACGGGGAAGTTTGTCAACAGTGAATGATTCTAGACTTTTATGATGGTGACAACGATTATTCTCTCGTCCGCTATTGTTGTGGTTAAGGGCTCTACGGTTATGAATAATTTAAGGCCGACGTCATTGTATACATTATGGCTTGTTTTAAAGAAGAAGAAAGAAGTACTTTACGATTTTACTAAGTGAAATATATTTTCAAAAACTGAAACCAAATAAATACATTTCAATGTTTCTAATAATTATCATAAGAAAACATCTGTGAAACGTGAAGGTAATCATGTTCCTCTTGACAAATTACTACTGAACATTGTTATAAAATCAAATGTGCAAGTAAATCCGACGATAGGAACCCAGCTTTCTGCAATTTTGACAGTATAATTTTTAACCAGCCACCATCATATTCTACATCTTTTTCACTAACTCAAAAAACCAAAGATCGATCGACCGTTGCCTTAATAATAAGTACCGCAGCAAATTAGTTGCGGAAACACTTCAAAATCACGATATACGGATCAGTAAATCTTGCATCACTTAACTAATCATAAATATCTTAATTTTTCCCGTTCATTATTTTGTAGTATTTCTGTTCAAGTTAGTCACTTTCCTCGAGACAGTCTGCGTCAGTCGATGTTCTTTTTGCAAAATTTTTTGTTTTTTCTTGCTTATGTAGCAGATGTATTGCATTGGACTTTCTTATTTTCCTTTTCTTCATTAGTTTGGCAAATCTTGCTCAGTGTCTCTCTTCTTTTATTTTTTGCATTCCCAGCACTTACTTATTGGGGTATTTATTGAGGTTCACCATCAAATCTTGTACTAGGAGCAGCGTGTTTGAAGTCTAGGTATCTATAAGCCTCAGCCTTTCACAATGGCTAATTACAGGTGTACCAGTTATCGCAGAAAGGAAGATTGTTAAAAATTTAATCGGAATGTATGTATCAGCAACTTAGTTCTCACTTTAATCTCTTGCTATTTACTACACTTCTTTGTCTCCAACCTTATCACCACCATTCTTGTCATTGTTATCTCTACGCATTGTAAAAACGATGACTCAAGCCAATAGAGCTTCCAAAATGTAGAACAAAATAGTTATTTCTAATTTGTCATAATTTTAAACTTCAATTAACGTCCGGAGCACTCACAATATTTCCACTGTTTTGACACCAAGGTCTGATCCATCACGGATTGAGGTCATTGATGATTTACGATTGTAGGTTACTCCCAACATGCGCATATTAATGTGTCTGTCATATCATATCGACAGATTACCGTTGTATTTTGACGTTTGTTAACGTTACAGCGAGAATAGTGCGCCGTCGCCGATGTAACCGACATTCCAAATACAAAATTGAAATGATCGCCAGTATTTCTGCGTTAGTCGCTTTCGTTCGTTCTAGGCAGTTTGTTTGACATTGAACTTAAACTAAAATTAAAAAATAAAAACATTTGAAGACACTGAGAATAGAAATCATTACTTTTTAGAGGACAAGGATGAATGTTTCCCGTTTCTTAGCTTCGATAGCAGATTTAGTGTGTTCTAAATTCGTTTGTGCAAATAAACGTATGCATTGCGAGACATTTTCGCGAAAAGGTGTTATTTATGCGTTCTTTTACATGTCCTGTAGTGGAACCAGGCTCAAAGCGTGTTTTCTTTTATTTTTAAAGCTGCTACGTTTTTCTTTCATGTATTTTCTCTAGACTCAATAGATGTGTCATGCCGTACTATATTATGACACAATATATAGGATGATATAATCACACTAGTTTTGTTAAATAAATGATTCGCTATTGGAGGGATGAACACTGAAACGATTTTTGCGATTCACAAGATTTTTTTTTCATTATTTTTATGTTTCTCTACTAAAGAGCTTTTTTGACCAGTTTTACATTTGATCATTTTTACACTGTTCTTAGATCTTAAAATCAAACTTCTGTTAAAAAAAATTACAAGAAAATTGAAACTGTCAGGTATTATTTTTGTGATCCTGCAAAGTAACATTTTAGAGGAAACAATTAATTCGTTCAATAGTAAAATACAAATTTCTGGAAGCATTTAGTGCGACTGTAACAATAAAAATAAATCAAACATAAAACTAATTTTCGGTGCACTTAGTTTTTTAGAATTATGATAAAAGCACCTGTTGTTATCGTCTCCATAGTTTCATTTTTTGAATACGTTATGGAAAAACCATTGAGTTTAGAAAATCATTTTGCTGATTTTTAGAGTTCTATACCCGAAGAGTAATCAATGGAAGCCTAATACTAAGCCTCCCGTATCTGTCCGTTTGGCTGTCAGCAAAAATTTAATTAAATTAAAAATTAAAAGTGGCTCCCATATAAGAAACGTATTTTTTTCGATTGATGTTACGGAACCCTGCGTGTGAGAGTCCGACTCGTACTTGACCGGTTTTCTTATATACTTTGGAGCACTTCTATTATCCTGATATATAAAATCCTTCCGTTACTGAGTGAGTGAGTGACAAACAACGCACAGCCGATACTGCTGGTCGTAAAAAGCTGAAATATGGCTTGAAGGTTTCTTGGGGAGTGTAGGGGAGCATTAAGAGATTTCCCAAAATACATACGGGAACGGGAAAAATCGGGATATAGACGTCCATATCCCGATTTTTTCCGTCTGGACTGGCTTTCGCCCGCGACTTCGTACGTACGAAGTCGCGGGCGAAAGCAAGTAAAAATATATTTGTGACTTTTGTCTCAAAGGTCGAAAAGTTCTTCCTAAACAACATTTTTTCTAAACTTATCTTACTGGAGTGAGCTTACCCAGAAGAAGCATGTTCAACATGTTTTCCTGAATATTTTCCAATGCGAGTAGTTTCTTATTTATTCTTGGTTTTTTAAGCTTGCTTTAACTAATAGGATTGCTCTTGACCACAATCACGCCTGATGGAAAGCGATAGCTGAGGTCCATGATGAAGCGATATACAGCAATATTTTAACGTATTTTATTATTATCAATTACTTTATTACCTGCTCTTTCTAACTTAGAAACATTCATCCTTTCCAATATTACTATTGTTATCACTTTCTTTCGTTATGCTAAAAATGTTTGAAAGATAAAAAAGGTACTCGACCAAGGTGTGTTTAACAGTGCAATGAACAACTGCCTCTATAAAAAAAAGATCCTAACATTTTACAGAGTTGTTTACGTTTTTGTCAAAATTAAAGAAAGTAGTAAACACCATATAATTCTCACTTCTATACTCTTAAACATAACACATCATTGAAGATACTTACAACTAAAATATCATTTTTAAAAGCTGATTCGATTCATAATGCAAAAAATCTAATCATAGTGGAAAACATATCAATAGTAAAAAAAAACATTACTTTCTGAGCTATAGTCGAATATCAATAATTCATGAGGATTATTGTTAAAGGGTTATAATGATGACATTATAACCCTTTTAAAAAACATTACTTTCTGAGCTATAGTCGAATATCAATAATTCATGAGGATTATTGTTAAAGGGTTATAATGATGACATTATAACTCTTTTACGCACTCTAATAAAAATATAACTGTCTTAAGGGCGCTACTACAAAATCGAGCGCTTGCCCCGGACTAAAGCTACAAACCGCGTTTCCCGAGATTTATAGTGATTGTGGGTGGGGCTGTATACAAAAATTGCTTAAAAATATGAGTTTACTTTTAAATAGACCAATATTTTTTTTCATGCATTATAACAATACCTCCTTAATTATTAAATAATTTTTATTTGAATTTGGATTATACTTTCATAGATAAAAAATATAGTTTCGTACGGAAAATTGTCAATAATTCTCAGTTTTACAAAATTATTTTTGGTTTATTAGTGCATGAATCGTAACAAATTGATTTAATCATTCCAAAGTAGAAGATACAGTTGTATCATGGACATTTTTAAAATTGATTAAATTATTATATCTTCGGTGTACCAAAGCATCAAAAGATTCCCAAAAGCGTAATTTTATGAAACACCCTTTGCGGAGACAAGAAATTTACTGATGTACGTGAACAAATTGATATATTTATGTAGAACACTCCCAAGATCAACTATCCAATTTTCTTAGGCGTATTTTTTTTTTTGTGCTATATCTAAAGCATAATCAGACATCAAAACTCGAATCAAACGCTCAAATTCAAGAAAAATTGTGAAAGCGCTCTTAATACCCACAGTAATATTTGCAATAATTTGGGTAGATGCATCAGATTTGACATATGAATCGAACAGTTTCAAAAACAAACTTGGATAAAAGGGCAACTTTGGGAGAATCATAATAAAAATCTGTCAAATTTAATTTTCAAGGTTGATTGGGAAAAATTTATAGGTCACTATAAAATTTTCCCAATCAACCTTGAAAAGCGGAATTTCGGAAGCGTGATTTACTTTCTGATTCTGCCAAAGTGGCTTTTCTAGACTCGCAGAAGTTTAGTAAATATGTCAATGGTCTTACTAACCTGACATAAATGAGTTTAGAGACCACTTACATGAGCTACTATTATAGTTCACAGAATTCTCCACTTGTATGCCCATGGTGTCGTTCACACCATGCTTCTTCACTAACCTCGATGCACTTCATCCGATCACTTTACACTTTACATCTTACACTTTTGCAGCACTTTTTACACTTTTCACTTCACTTTTGGAGAACGTTTCATTGTTTTTGCATTCACATTGATCTTTGACTGTGGAAAAAGTATAGGTTTTAGTCATGATATTCCAAATTGGTCCTTGATTTGTCAAAATTTAAAAATCGAACTTCTTGAACGTTAGAAAGAACTGTCAAATTTGAAATTGGAAAGTCACGGAAAAATCAAAATGAATGCAAGATTAAAGGCGCACATGAAAAACTGGAATGTTTAGTACGTCGCTGCGTTGCGAGCGAGTTGCGCGCGCGCACGTCCGACGCTGGCATGTCACTGCGCCCGAGTCTGAAACCAACACAAAAATCCCTTTATTTTCGTTGAGCGCGGAAACGGAATGCGGAAACTAATGGCTGATTTTGTTTTTGACAATCGTCATGCTGTTTGATGTCTAGGGGGTAACATTTTTAATAAACCGGTTTTTTTTTTCAGAATTGTTTTTAATCGATTGTGCTCCGATTTTTGCGAAAGTGGTTAGTTGGTTTAGCAATGGTTATTTACCTCTTAGAGTCGGAAACACTATGACGTCAATATCTTCTGTCAATTGTAATTAGATGAGGCTGGTGTTTCCTATCTAACTACCCTGAGAAGAAACACCGAAAAAACTCAGTTCTAGATCAAAATCACTTTTAAAAACCATACCCATCACAAATAAAAAAAATATAATCCGTACTGGCCGAATCATAAATGACTACCATGTAGGTTAATGTCTTTTTTTATCATCAAATGACTCCTCCCGCTCAGGGTGGAGCGAAAGGGAGTGTCAGACTCTTACTGACTAAAACCCATCCGTGTTCCTCCTAGAGCCCTTTGCTTTCCAGGGCCGCGGTGACTATTTCGAACAAATTCCACAACCCTGGCATGCACTGGCCTTAGCCCCGTCTACTATGCTGACATCTCTTTGAGGCGCGTGTGGAACATAGCGCGCCGTCGACCCAGGCCTGGCTCTGATCGGACGGCGAGCCACCCGACGCTCGCCGTCCGCAGGCCCGCAGGGTAGGTTAATGTCTGAGGTGGGCTGTCGAGGAAAGCACCGCAAACATTTGTGTGGACCTGTCCAGACTCCTAATCTGGTTTCATTGTTTCTCTAAGAATCAGCCATTTAGCCACAGAAAGAACACGGAAGAGTAACGACAATATCTTTCTTTTTAAAGTGGGTTAACAATTAATAGGAGAAATGTGAACGATATGTTTATGTGTCGCCCTCTTAATGTTTTGACAAACGTGTTGAAATATCTGTGTCGTATACCCATAAATTTAACGAGAAAACCCAATGTGATGAACACATTGTTTTAGACAATTGTAAACTAATAGAAAAGTAAAATGAAATCACAAAATAAGGCACTTGTTTCACCGCCGGTGAGGAAGCGAGTAGCTATCGACTATTTGCTCACTGAGGAAAAGGACAAAAGATATAGATCTCGTGTGAGTAAAAGAGAATCTTACATTCATAGTCGATAGCTGGCTGTTCACACTGCCGGCGAGAGGCTCTTCAACTTACCTCGAGTTGATCGCAGCGGCAAGAGCTATCAAAGATTGTACTCGCTCAGCGACACACGCTCGGCGATGCTCGCTTAGCGGTTAGAACTCACCAAACAGCGGTAATTTCTACCTATAGCGCGGGCCGGAGCGAGTATTGCGAGTAAAAGACCGTCGCACAAAAGCACCCGCTGAAAGACGAGCGTCAAACTATCGAAACCTTTCACTCGCTACGCGCTGATCGCTGGCGGCGAGTCAAGTGCCTAATCTTCTTCATTTCAAAGCTCCGATTTGATGTAAGTACGGTACAACTATTGCCCTTCTGCAATCATCAACAACATCGTCATCATCGTCATCGTTATCATCGTTTTAACATCGCCATATAGACGGTGTTATCTTATATTTTTCCAACTTTTGCCCACGACTTCTTACGCGCATATCCTGTTTTTCCCGTTCCCGTAGGAATTTCGTGAAATCCTCTTGCTCCCCTCTCACACTCCTCAACAAACCTACATGCCTTTCAGCTTTCTAATACCAGTAGTTCGGCTTTGCGTTGACTGTCAGTCACTCAGTAACGGAAGAATTTTAAGTATTGGGATAAAGAGAACCAATACCTCTTGATCGAACAATAAAAGTCCACGTATTAAACTAAATAAACGTTCTCCACTAATTCTGCGAAGCGCTACAATAAAACCAATGTGTTTCTTGCAGATTGCACGCGCCTATAAACTCCAGTATTTTCTCCTCGGGGTTTAACGAGCTTAATCCTAACACTACAGTGTGGCCATCATAAAATTGCAACTGTTTTATGTCTCTCTGCCTGCGTCTGTGTTTCCAAACGCTTACAACCCTAATATCTTCAAAGTTAGAGTGAACAGGCTCCTTCTGGGTAAGCTCGCTCCTCGTAGACTTTGTCTCTGTCATCTCTGACATAGACTACAGTCAAGAGCAAACCCATTATAAATAAAAAATAAATAAAAAGAACTTGGTTTTTCCCGCGGCTTTGCTTCCATAAAAACTGCCGTGTTTCTGCGCAATATTAGCATTAGTAGCTTTCTATAAGCTACAGAATTTTCGATTTGGTATTAGTAAAAACATAGGTAAATCTATACTTCTATTTACTAATATATAAAGCTGAAGAGTTTGTTTGTTTGCGCTAATATCAGGAACTATTTGAAAAATTCTTTCATTGTTAGATAGCCCATTTATCGAGGAAGGCTATAGGCTGTATATTATCACGCTAAGACCAATAGGAGCGGAGCAGTAATGAAAATTGTGACGCAGACGAAGCTGCGCGGGTCAAACAGTCAAGGTATATTTATATTCTTTATTGGTAGAACTCAGTAAACTATGCATTCGCCTAACACCTTTCTTTTTTTAAATGTTGGTAAATCATCGAATGACGCCTTCCGCTCTGGGCGGAGCAGAAGGGAGTGTCAAACTCTTACTGACTAAAACCCATCCGTGTTCCTCCTAGTGCCCTTTGCGTTCCAGGGCCGCGGTAAAATATTCAATTTCGTTTCGTGGATGACAAACCAAATAAGTCATCTAAGTAAACGAATTCCAGCTACTTTGATTTAAAAGCAAAACTACTAAACGGATTTTGATAAAATTTCAATTGGACCAATCGGTAAGTTTTTCCTTTCATATAAAACAAGAATTTTTCAAATCGGTTCGTGAACATCCTCGTTTCTTTGAAGTCGGTTAAAACACGTTCATGTCATGCGTAGTGTCAATGTGTTTGTATTAAAACTCCATGTACTTACAGTACCTAGTGATACATAAGAGAAATAAATGCAACAAGGTATTCTCTACCAGACAACCTTTGAATTAAAAAGACTACACTGTGTTATTAATAACAAATGTAGGTTTTCCATGAATTCCCAAAACAACTGCTTACCATCCCTATCAATCAGGTCTCAACAACTGCTAACGATGACTGAACATAAAACATTGTACAATCGCTCACTCATCAGCCTAGCCTCTTCCCAACTATATTGGGGTCGGCTTCCAATCATACCGGAAACTGCTGAATACCAGTGTTTTACGTAGAGCGGCCGTCTAGAGACCTCCACAACCCAGTAACTGGGTAATACGGTACTTCTTGGCTAAAATTTAACGAACGTTTGAAATACGAACGCGAACACTTTGAAACGTTTGGTGAAAATGACACGATTTCCCCATTTTTATTTTTAACTAAGTGACCCGCGATGAATCTCGATAAATGAGCTATCTAACACTGATAGAATTTTTAAAATCGGACCAGTAGTTCCTGAGATTAGCGCGTTAGAGCAAACAAACAAACAAACTCTTCAGCTTTATATATTAATATATATAGATTAGTAAATTAATAAAGAAGTATAAATAATTTATATTAGCGGTCAGGAAGGTGATGATTACTTTTTGATAATGAAAAGTGTGATCTACAAACTGTGGCTGTTTAATATTTTTTGTTTAATTATTTCGTAAAATAAAGTTGATCCGTATATTAAAATTGGTTTCAGATTTTCTGGCTTTTGAGACTCCGTTTCGACAACCAAAGATCAACAAATGCCAGCAGAAACCAGCTATTTAGCGTGCTTTCCAAAGCACGTGAGTCTCGGTATATTAGGATGGTCAACCATTCACAGATCGACCTCGGCAAACGTTGCTTAACCATGAAAATCGACCCGTGCGGACGTTATTATTTAGCCACGATTTCCTCCCGATAGCACAATCGCTCACTAAAACAAATCATCACACTGACTGATCCGCAGTTACAAGAAAAACTAAAAATAGCCGAGTCCATCAACCAGGCTGTTAGGAAAGCAGAAGAGGTATCTGTTCCCATGAAAAACGCATTCATCTTGTCTTAGAACCGTTTCAAAGTTCCGGCCCTAGTGATAAATAGGTTTCAATTTTTCTTTGACAGCGAATTTGTAGGATTCAGAGTGGTTATTTGTTTCTTTCATGTTGGAGAGACAAGGTTTTATATGTCGTGGGGATAACAGAGATATATTCGAATCAAATTAATAACGGTTTTAAAGGTCTAATCGATTCAGGAATAGAATTCAATGCAAAGAGGTTGGATATTTCCTTGGATAATCTTTGTTGAAAAACGACTGTAATATTAAAAGCAATTTTCCCTTCATGCTATAGTTCCTAAACTATAAGCGTCAAGATTAACCGTCGTAGGAAAGTTTTATCAAACTTCAGATTCACCCAGTTTATGAAATGTATGGTAAATCACTTACTCACCTATCACTTCCCGTGGGTGTCGTAAGAGGCGACTAAGGGACTCGCCAGAGAATGGGCAGCAGCGTTCTCTGTAAAACGCAACACCATACACTGCGATCGCCAACCCGCCGCACAAGCGTGGCGATTACGGCCTCCCCCCATTTGGGGGAGGCCTGTGTCCAGCAGTGGATATATTTCGACTGTTATGATGATGATAGTAAATCAGCCCGCTTGCCAAACGTCTCATTGTCATCATGATTCCGTAGTTAAAAAGAGATAGTGCCACTCGTCTTGTATAGCGCCATACCTGTCTCACAGCGGATTAATGACTGCATATTTTATCATGGTACTAAAACCATATATTCCGCGTTTAGTAGAAATTGGAGGCGAGAGTGAATAGGTTACTTCTAAGCAAGCGTGCTCCATCTTCGACCACATCATCACTAACCATCAGGTGAGATAGTGGTCAAACGCGTGCCTATCAATAGTAACAAAAAGAGTGTGGTCTCTGTAAAATTCAAGTTGAAATCGTATTTCGCTGACAATTAGGAAAAACGAAACCTGTGACCTGAGGGCCTAGCACGAATATTTTATGGCGCCATAGTAACGTAACGTTAGATTGTGAAGTTTTTCCAAATTACGGTAATCATTACCCTATCACCGTTAAAAAACTCTTAATATCGAAACCGCTGGAGACTCATGTTAAGAGTAGATACAAAAAGCTGTAAACTATCGTGAAAATCATAAAACAGTAGATTTTGATGATGATATATGTTTCACCACCTAATAAAATTTATTTTCAGTGAAACAATCAAATCTTTCAATGGAAAGTTTAGTATCAGTGGACAACAAAGTGGGTGGAACATAGAAAAAGGTACATTAGGTATTCAAAACATTTATTATGAAGAAAACTTGTTGAAAGTTATGACAGAAAATCACCTTAGCACGTTTTAAATGACTTTGTCTATCAACTAATAGATGAAGTCAAAAATAAAATGAAAATATAAGATAAATAAAAAATAAATTTATTTATCGTTGCGACTTGCGCAGGCGTCGGTCGTTGACGTTAACATTAAAGATGAAAGTGCACTAAATTATTGTTTTATGCAGTTTTGTGAAGATCGTTTTACATACTTGAATGCCTCAGCCTAGGGTTGCTTCACCTCATTTCAGCTGTAAGGCGTCCACTGCTGGACATAGGACTTCCCGAAGCATCGTCCTTTGCTTTTTTATCCAGCAAAGTCTCGTAACCCTAACTACCAGATCATAGGTTAGGGTTCTGCCAGAGTCGCGAAATTTGTTCAACGGAGTCACCGCGCGGGTTTGAGTCAGACTCTGACACTCTCTTCGGATCCGTTCAGAGCGAAAGGAGTCATTTTTTTGGTCGGTGTCAGTCGGTGTTTTTGGTTATTTCGTTTTTGAACACCGACTTCCGAAATTAAAGTTATTTTTTACTTTGTAGTGTTTTGTGTTTGGTAGTCGGTTTTATTTTTTTGTAAAAAAGATTTTTATTTTTCACAAAAACACCGTGCCGGCGTGATGATACCTTTTGAACTGGTGTAAACACCTATCCGCCGCTATAAACCGCTATCATTTATTGAACAGTTCCGTTGCCTACCTCCGAAGTTGTACATTAGATCTTCACCAAATTTAAATGGGACCAGTCCGAGAAAATACTCTTCGAAACAAAAAATGAATCATCCAAATCGGTTAACAATTGGCGAAAATATCGCTGAACAACATTTTTCATGGGATCTCATCGTCAGATCCTGACTTATACCTTCCATCATCAGCTCAGCAACATGAGATGATGATTACCAGGCACAAATATCTGAATTGCGTTAGAAAGTTTATGAAAAAGTATAAGCTTTCGAATAAAAAATAATTTTTAAAATCGCTTTTTGGACCTAGGAATCCATGAAGTCGGTAATTATGAATTAATGTAGGAATACTACAAAAGTTAACCGCCGTATGGTGTCAGCCGGTGCCGTATGGTGCCGTAAAAGAATAATACCATCCCATCACTTCCCGTGGGTGTCGTAAGAGGCGACTGGGACTCACCAGAGAATGGGCAGCAGCATTCTCTGTAAAACGCGACACATACACTGCGATCGCCCATCCTGCCAAGCGTGGAGATTATGACATCCCCCTCCCTTTGGGGAAGGCCTATGTCCAGTAGTGAACGTTTTTCGCTTGTTATGATGATGATGATGACAGAAGTTAGACCATTATCCAGCCTCGATGGTCTAGTAGTCGTAAGCGCGGCTTAAGGTTTTGATTGCCTGACTAAACATAACTAGAGAACCGTGGGTGTACTAATACACAATACATTGTTTGTAATGCTGTTTTATTAGAATCTTAAAATAGAGCTTCCGAGAAAATAATTCCTGACCTCACTCTCATCAATTCTCAGATAGCTGTTATCTCAGGCTAATCTCGACCGACATATCCATCAACAGCACCACAATAGACCGTCACATGCAATTTATTTGTGTCACACGAACAGGTGTTCAACCCTACGAGAAACGAGAAAACATCCCACTGCAAATCATTTACTAAATACTTGTGCAATCATCTACAACCAACTCAACATAACTTGGCCTATCACTATTTCGCCACTGGCAAAAACCACTGTCAAATTCAATACATTCTCATTTAATTCGCTAGTTTGCCGTAGGTCAAGATAGATTGGGCTATAAAATATAATAGAGATGTCATCAAGCACAGACATTCGCGATCCAATGTCAGAATATTTATTATTTATTCGTCATATTTTGTCATTTTGACGTCATTGGCCACATAGAATTCTGGTGATATGATACCTAAATAGATACGGAAACTGCCACCCATCTAGTGGAACATTTAATGCTGAGAGTGAGGAGGAATTTAGTAATTGCAATTCAAAAGCTAAATGTAACTTTTGAATTGCAATTACTAAATTCGCCGACTACTTGATTAGTTTTCGATTTTTATTTAACTTTCAGACATCAAACTCGGTCACTCTCTCTTTTTCTTTGAAAAATATCTAGATTATCTCCTTGCCTTTTTACCCAACTGCCCTAAGAGGGTAATATTTTTCGAGGGTACTTCGGTATGTATGTTTTTTTTTTACTATATATAGGCACGCGTTTGACCACTATCTCACCTGATGATGGTAAGCGATGATGTGGTCGAAGATGGAGCACGCTTGCCTAGAAGTAACCTATTAATTAACTCTTGACTTAAAGACTCCCAGGTTGTAGCTATCAGGAAACACAGACTCCGGCAGGGAATTCCACTCCTTGACTGTACGCATTATGAATGTGTTCCCAAAACGTTTTGTGCGTATGGGTGGGATGTCCACCATATACCGGTGGCGCATCGCCGTTCGTCTTGTGGTCCGATGATGGAACGGGCTTGGCGGAATTAAATTTTGCAATTCCGTCGCACATTCCCCAAAACCAGGCTAGCAACTCGTCGTCGATGCTCAAGACTTTGGAGCTTAAAAAACAGACAATACTGTGAAAACTTTTTGGTCAAATTGGGTCGACTTACGTTTACATTTATGAACATTGATCATACTTAGGGTTTCGTACCCGAGGGGTAACCAACGGAACCCTATTACTAAGCCTTCACTGTCCGTCCGTCCGTCTTGTGGCGTAAATGTGGCGAAGACTGAGTACATGTCCTGTGGCAGCACGGATTCAAACACCATCCGAATAGGTTCGGACCTGATCAGAAAGTGCACGAGTCTGGTAACGTGGATGACGATGTCCAAGCACGTATAGGCGCGGCTTGGGCGAAGTGGCGCGAGGTAACGGGCGTTGTATGCGACCGCAAAATGCCTCTGAAGCTCAAGGGGCAGATATATAAATTCATCATACGGCCTGTCCTACTGTACGGCGGCGAGTGTTGGCCAGCACTAAACAGACACACCCAGGAGCTTCGCGTCACGGAGATGAAGATGCTGAGTTGGATGAGCGGCGTAACGCGATCCGATCGCATACGCAACTCTTTCATCCGAGGTAGTCTCGGTGTCCGTGACGTGGGGGAAAAACTGCAAGAGTATCGTCTGCGATGGTATGGCCACATCATGCGCCGCCCTATGGAGTACGTTGTTCGGAGATGCATGAATATGGCTGTCCTTGGGGCTAGGTCCCGTGGTCGCCCTCGCAAGCGCTGGCTGGACGTCGTCAAGTCCGACATGAGAGCCAATGGCCTAACTAAGAACGACGTACAGACACACCGCCATAGACACCTGACACCACCACCACCACCACCACCCACCACCACCTGTCGCTGACAGACAGACGGACGGACGGACGGACAGCGGAGGCTTAGTAATAGGGTTCCGTTGGTCACGCTTCGGGTACGGAACCCTACAAAAACAGATGACTGAGTGACTGTCATCAAGACACTCAGATCACGTCATCTGACGTCACAAGTAACTACGTCACACTCCGGCCTCCACATAGCTTCATTAGTCCTCAATTAATCCACTCGGCTAGTTAACAGAAACACCTGACTGGGAGAGCAGCCAACTGTTCGTTTTAGATCGTCAGTAGTAAGGATGTTGGCGGCTGCAGTGGTCTGCTCATTGTCGTGGCGTGGCGTCAGTACTAGGGTTGCAGTACGTGGGTAGAGGCTCATTGTGTAAGGCTGAGAATATATTGCACTAGTTAAAAAGAAATATAACTTCAGGGTTCCGTACATCAAAAGGAAAAAACGGAACCCTTGTAAGATCATTTTTTATCCGTCCGTCTGTCTAACAAGACCGGAACGCGGAGAGGTATCGAGTTGAAATTAGAACGCTATACTCAAGTCTACGGTCCCTTGAAACTGTTAAGAAAAATCAAAGTTCTAAGTAAACGTAAAAGAAAGATAAGACCGTTTAAGCCGAAAAAACAACATGCGTTATTTTCGACACTCTCAAGGGAATCAAAATTTATAGGGTATTTTCCGTAGACCTACAACTATGAAATTTGGCAAGTAATACCGTCTTATACTCTCTTATAGAAAAAGTCTGAAAACTGTACTTCTGTATATTACTTAAAGTAATTATATTATATTATTTAAAAAAGTTTTTGGGGTAGTTTGGGATCTACCTCCTCGCGGTCCACCCCTAACAACGGCACCACAGGCTTGCCTGCGGTACGGCAGAACGATCCCACTTAAAGCGGTGGTAGGCTCAGCAAGGAGCCGCCTGGCTCGCGACCACCATCCCGCCGAAGTCCGGCGCCAAGCAGCTTGCTGTGTTCCGTCGGTGTGCGGAAGTGCCAGTGCCTTTGGGAGAGAAGGAGATTGTCAGTCACTCTGCTCAGAACCGGTCTTGGTCACTGGGCTGGGCTTTCCGGGTAACTCATTTTGGAGGGTAGCGGGATCCGAAGCACGGTGCCAGCCGTTGGCCGACCGCAGTTAGAAGGGGGCCCAAGTAGCACGCCAGCCACGTGTGAAAGGCTGCCCCGCCAACTAGCGAAAAATCCCGGTATGCTCCACCGTGCCAGCCGGCGACTGGATGGGAGGACCCGGTGGCCATATCCGAGGGGTTCGGGCGTCCCCGCAGTCTCCAAATGAGTTCCCCATAGGTTAGTTTAGCTTTAGTGTTCCACTTGGTTCACTGAGCAGCGCCTCGACAATTCAACTTTTCTCCCCGACTACTAAAAAAAAAATGATGAAAGCAAAAAGGAAACAGGTTAAACAACGGCTGCACTTCCTCCCACTCAAAGTGCACCTCACCAATATCAGAGGGTTACACTCAAATCTCGATCCAGTCCATCACCATCTTGAGACCGAGAAGCCGCACCTGTTTTTCCTAACGGAGACGAAGATAACAACCCCGTCGAACGCGGCGTACCTCAACTACCCGGGCTACTCTCTGGAACATAAGTTCAAGAAGCAGGCTGGGGTCTGTGTGTACGTCCGCGATTACATTTGTTGTCGTCGTCTCCGTTGCTTTGAAAAATCGGCTTTTTTTTGCCATTTGGCTACTTGTGGACACTGGCGTGGAAAAATTTATCTACATCGGTGTATACCGATCGCACAGCGGTGACCAGGAGACAACAGCGCTGTTTAATTTCCTCGTGGAGTCGACCGACGTAGCCCAGCAACGGTACCCAACAGCGAAGCTCAATTTTCGGAGGGACTTTAACGCCCACCATAAAGAGTGGTTGTTCCCGTACCAGAGAACTGACCATGCCGGGTTAGAGGCGCGCAAGTTTACTGTAACGCTAGACCTAACCCAGCTGGTGAATGTGGCAACGCGGGTACCGGATGTTGACGCCCATACACCCAATTGCTTGGACCTTCTGCTGACAACTGATCCGGGCAGTCAATCAGTATCAGTCTCAGCTCCGCTGGGAACGTCTGACCACTGCCTGGTGAAATCCGTGTTGGCCTGCTCTCCTCCTGATAAGAGTCCTAGAGGCACGAGACGTATGGCGATAAGAGTCAGCAGATTGGGATGAGATGCGACACTTTTTTGCGTCTTATCCTTGGCGGCAAGTCTCCTCGGGTGACCCTTCGTGCTGCGCTGATGTGATTGCGGACGTGATTCGGCAGGGGATGGAGTATTTTATTCCATTCTCCGACATCCCGCTCGGTCACAAATCCCGGCCTTGGTATAATGCAGAATGCGCCCACGCTGAGGCACGTAAAGAGTCTGCTTACCAAGCCTGGATCAAGGCCCGCGACCGAAAGGCTAAAGCGCGTAGGGTTCGCGCGAGGAAAAAAGCCTTTAATTCTGCCGCGAAGTTCTGCAAGCGGGTTTTTCGTAGGGCACGTTTTGACCATGTCGGACGTATCGGGGCCAAACTAGCATTGCACCCTCCGGGTAGTAAGCAGTTTTGGTCCCTGTTGAAAGCGGTCGAAACGAATTTCTGTCGACCCACTTTGCCTCCAATGCTGAAACCTGATGGTTCGCTGGCTCACTCTGCAAGAGAGAAAGCAAATTTATTTGCAACTCTCTTTGCAGGCAATTCGCGTCTGGACGCTGGCTCCAAGCAACCACCAACTTTACCTCGTTGTGACTCTTCGATGCCGGAGATCAAAGTTCATAATAAAGAGGTCGGTAGAGTATTATGCAGTTTAGATGTGAATCCTTATTGGATTAATCCGTGGACCTGACGGCATTCCAGCAAGAGTGTTGATGCAATGTGCACCTGAATTGTCTCCTGTGTTGACACGCCTGTACCGCTTCTCTCTTGTAAAAAGAACGGTGCCGAGATCATGGAAGCTTGCGAATGTGCAACCGGTGCCCAAAAAGGGAGACCGTGCTGACCCTGCGCATTACCGTCCGATCGCCATTACCTCCATCCTATGCAAGGTTATGGAAATGGTTCTAAACAGTAAGCTGCTGACCTACCTTGAAGACAACAATCTCCTCAGTGACCGTCAATATGGCTTTCGCCGGGGACGGTCAACTGGCGATCTTCTTGTGTATGTCACGCACTGCTGGGGCGAAGCCATTGAGAGACACGGCGAAGCACTTGCCGTGTCGCTTGATATCTCGAAGGCTTTTGATAGGGTCTGGCACGCAGGTCTACTCAGCAAGCTTCCTGCTTATGGCATCCCAGCTGATTTTTGTAGCTGGATATCAGACTTCCTGAGTGAACGGTCGATCCGAGTGGTCGTTGACGGCTGCTCCTCTGACCTCATGGCTATTGATGCCGGAGTTCCTCAAGTGTCTGTTCTCTTTGCAACTCTTTTCCTGCTGCACATCAATGACCTACTTCAGCTTGGTCTTGTTGGGTACGTAGATGACTGTACGGTTTCAGAGAGATACGAGTACTTGTCCAACGCAACAACCAGTGGGGTGGAAGTTTGTTCCTTGAGAGAGGCCATGGTAGAGCGGACAAATTTGACCTTAAGCGTTGTCTCCCAGTGGCGTGATGACAATCTGGTAACTTTTAACGCCACCAAAACACAGGCGTGTCTTTTTACTGCAATACGGAGTCGTTTTGACCAAGCTCCCACTTTTCGAGGTGCATCTGTTCCTGTGACTGATCGGCTCGAGCTCCTAGGCATGGAGTTGACATCCAGTCTCAACTTCGGCGCCACCATCGAGTACAAAGCCCAAACTGCGGCCAAAAAGCTGGGCATACTTAATAAGGTGAAGCGATACTTTAGGCCTGGAAAGCTTTTAACACTTTACAAAGCACAAGTCCGATCCTGCATGGAGTATTGTAGCCACCTTTGGGATGGCTCAGCTAAGTATCAGCTTGCCGCGCTTGACTCGGTGGAACGCAGAGCTAAGAGGCTCAACGGCGACGTAAAACTGGTGAATGCCAAGCTACATAGCTTGGCTCATCGCCGTAAGGTTGCCTGCTTGTCGGTCTTCTACAGATTGTACTTCGGTGAGTGTGCCCAAGAACTCAACGACCTCACCCCTCCGGCCCCCTTCTACCATCGGACATCCAGACGCACTGCATCTTACCATCCCTACCTTTTGGCTATTCTATCAATTCGCACCAAGCGTTTTCAAACGTCTTTTATAATGCGCACAGCAAAGGAGTGGAACTCTCTGCCAGCGTCTGTGTTTCCGAAAGCTTACAACCCTAATCTCTTCAAAGTTAGAGTGAACAGGCTCCTTCTAGGTAGGCTCGCTCCATCGTAGACTTTGTCTCTGTCATCTCTGACATAGACTAGAGTCAAGAGCAAACCAAACAAAAAAGTATTTTGTAGCTACAAATTTGTACGGAACCCTCGGTGGGCGAGTCCGATTCGCACTTGGCTGATTTTTTATTGTTATTGTTAGGCTCGTGCTTATCTCACCTGATGGTAAGCAATGATGCGGTTGACGTGGAGCTCGCTTGCCTAGAAGTAACCTATTCACGTTTGACCCAGGTTATAGCGTTCAGAAGACAGATTGCGGCAAAAAAAATAACTTAAGTATTCCGAAAATGTTTTGTGCATAAGGGTGTTTACATGAACCAGTGGCGCATCGCCGTACGTCATGTAGAATGATGATGGAACGGGCTGGGTGTAATTAAATTATAACCAGTATGAATGACTATGAACCTGACCAAAAATTTTAGGAGGCTCACTTTAGGTAGCTGGACCAAGGGCTTCATTCAGAAAGCGATATTTCTGGGTAGGGAATTAGGGATCGTATTGTAAGGTAGCTTGGACTCCCTTCGCCATTCGGATATAGTTTTTTTCTAAGGCTTGTCGCTTGAAACTACTTAAAATATGGTAGGCATCCCACCCACACGCACAAAACGTTTTGGGAACACATTCATAGTGCGTACAGCTAAGGAGTGGAATTCCCTGCCGGAGTCTGTGTTTCCTGATCTTCTAGGCAAGCGTGCTCCATCTTCGACCACATCATCACTTACCATCAATCAGGAATCAGGTGAGATAGTGGTCAAGCGCGTGCCTATCAATAGATAAAAAAAAACCAGCATCCAAATCATGTCCAATTATTTTCTAAATCTTGTTTTCAAACTCAGCGCACAACACCGCGCGACCTCAGTCAGTCATCAATCAGCCAGTCCATCAGCAGTGAACGTTACGTTATGCACTGCTGTGACAGCTGTGTGACGTCTGCTGACGTCATCAGGTCTGACTGACAACTGACGAGCCAGTGATAGATACGTTTAGTGCCACTTAACATACCTGGTTGTTGTTGTGATGCTACTGCAGTTATGATTTTGTGTCGTCCAATGGTGATTGGGTCAGTGGGTCGTCTTGGGGGTTGATAAGTAACTTATAAAAAACCAGTCACGTGTGAGACGAACTAGAGCACAAAGGGTTCTGAACGAATCATAATTAGGGTTCCGTACCAAAACGGTAAAAAGGAACCCTTTTCGTGTAACTAAGTCTATCACAGCTCAGTCAAGATTCACTAATGCCATCAACTTGAAATTTAGAAAAGTGTTAGATGACATTTGCTGAACAGCTATTTTGCAAATAAGAAAGAAATAAAAATGTTTATATTTTTGCTGCAACAGCGATTGAAAGGGGTTCTCAAAAATTCAAAGTGGGGCTAGTAGGGCACTTGGGGTATTATATGATAGAGCGCTTTTTGGAAATTATCAAAAAAAAACCTTTTTTTTTATAGGCCGCAACGTTTTCGACTTAAGACGAAAAATGAAAAAAAAAAACAACTTCCCCCCCCGCCTTATCTCCGAAGTTTGTATCCAGGAATATCTGAAATTATTCCATGAGATAGAAGTTTATGTAAAGATTACAGGAAAAATAAAACGTTGACTCTACATAGCATACTTTTTCAGACGAGTGACCGTTTTAAATTCGGTATTTTTAATCTTATAGGAATAATTCGCTAGTGAAGGCGTGTTTTAGTAAACGATAAAAAAAATTATGTATTTAAACAATAAACTTAAATAATTGTATCATCTAGTTATGATGAGTAAAACTCATAATGAATTCTTAACAACATATAAAAACCCTATAAAATAGTATCATGATATGCATCAAATACTTTCCACTCAACCACAAAAGTATTTTATGATTCCTGTTCTACCTCATGATTGCAGCCCATAGATTCTAAAGTATACATTTTAAAACACGTGAGTTCAAACAACGCCTACCAAAATATAACATAAACCCAATATAAACATGCAAAAACATTCTTCTATACGTTTCAAAGAAAACTATGATCCCTTCCTAATATTATAATGTGGTAATTTTTTATTATTTGAGATGGGTTGGCTCTTGACTCTAGTCTAGGTCAGAGATGACAGAGACAAAGACTACAATGGAGCGAGCTTACCCAGAAGAAGCCCGTTCACTCTAACTTTGAGATATATTTATTTAATACTTTTGCGCACACAGATGTACAGAGGCGGACTTAATGCCTGAGGCATATTCTACCAGTCAACTTTTGGGTGATGCAGAGAATAATACTAGTAGGTGAAAATTATGAAATAAAAAAAACAGAAACGCGATTAGTATTATGTTTGTAGATGGCAATCTCTTGACGTGTCAATTCCATCATGATTTCGTTATATGAAAGGGTTAGTACTATTAATTCTGTATAGCCATGTCTCTCTTCCACAGAGGTATGATGACGCCAGTAGCACGTCATTGTAGGGGAACTAATCCTATTACAAAAATCTTCCAAAGACGATGCTACACTAACCGAGCAGCAAACAATCCTCCTAATAATTAAAATTCTTCCGTTACTGAGTGACTGACAGACAACGCACAGCCGAAAAACTACTGGTCGTAGATAGCTGAAATATGGTATGTAGGTACCTTGAGGAGTGTAGGGGAGCACTACGAGAGGGTACCCGAAATTCCTACGGGAACGGTAAAAACGGGATATGCGCGTACGAAGTCGCGGGCAAAAGTTAGTAGTCCCATAAAACACCACGCTGTATGCCGTAAGCTAAGAGCTAGACCATGGTTTTGTTCCTGAAAATCTACTTTTCCTGTGGGATAAGACTAGAAGAAAGCTTGCTCACTAATAATGAAAAAATATAGGTAGGAAGACAAGGCTACGCACTTTTTCATCTTACAAATTGTTACAGAAATATACCGACGCAATATCTTTAAAGAAGTTGTTATAAAGAAAACATACGAGTTTTCGCAAATATATAAACTTCCGCGGCGAATAGTATAGTGGATATACTAAGGTATGTATATTTAGTTATCTTCCCGACGTCACGAGTATCTAATTCGACTCAGACGCATCGTAAGGGCAGGTAATAGAACAAGCGGAAAACCACAGAGGTTTAAAAAACTGTTAAATTATAATTTTCCGTCAAAAATAATCATCATCATATCACCACTGCTGGACATGGGTCTTCCCCCAAGTGTCGCCACTACAAACGGTCCTGTGCGTCTCGCATCCATTAGCTACCCACGACCTTCACCAAGTAATCAGTCCACCTTGTGAAGGGCCTTCCAACGCTGCGTACGCGTACGCAGTACGCGGTCGCAAATCCAGAACTTTTCGGCCCCAGCGACCATCTGTTCTGTGAGTTCTGATGGTTCTCTTGCAGATATCATGATTTCTGATTCTATCACGCAAGGAAACTCCAAGCATTGCATTGTCAAAAATAATGGATCTTCTTAATGTAAAAGTACCCGTGGGCCAAAACAATCCAAGGCATATTTTCTTTCAAATGGAATAATTAGATTCTTTTACTCATTAAACTGTACCTCAGCGTCGCGATTCTCTAAACATCTTGTCGTGACAAATGATTTGTCAATTTCCACTAGACTATAGAACACTGTGAAGATTGACTGTTCACTTCAAGGTCAATTAACCTAAGCATTATCTGTGATTTTTTACAGAACTATCATGTGTCTATCTGCTGTTTGACAGTGACAGCACAGAATTTAACAGTAATACTCACAACAAAATAATTACAAACGCACATGACTCATACACTTCTCATCGAAAAACACTCAACCCGCTATTAAAATTCCAATCAAATGACACTTACTTTTTTCCTAAAGCGTTATGACGTGGCGATACGCCCGCGCTCCGTCTACCGCTGACAGTGCGACCCACGCCTTATAGTCATCGGTGTATATTTAAATCTCGATATACCTTTATTAGTGAACTCTTCCATATGGCTAGCGGTCGAATTTTTGTTACTTTACTAGTATCTAAAACCTGACTAAGATATTCGTAAGATGGACTAATGGATGAGTCAATTTAGGAGAAAAATGCTATTTTCTTTATTAACCGACTTAAAAAAGGAGGTTGTCAAATTCACCCGTATGTATACCTACGATATTGTTGGAATCCCACTATTCCTTTTCTAAATATGTATGTAGATAACCACGTTAGAAATAATTGATAATTTAATCGTATCACAAGTAAAATCGTAAAACGGCACGATAGACGCAGTGGTTGAGCGATTGGCTGCCGCGTTGGGTTCGAATCCCGCACGGAACAATTATTTGTATGGCCTACAGATAGTTGTTCCGGGTCCGACTGTTTATGTATGTGAATTTGTTTGTTTGTAAACGCACAAAAAAAAACTGTAAAACTCAACACCATATACTGCGATCGCCAAGCGGCCTGCCAAACGTGGCAATTATAGCCTTTGGGTGAGGCCTATGTCCAGCAGTGGACGTCATCGGCTGAAATGATGATGATGATGAAACGCATATATACAGGAGAAATTTCTAAAGTAAGGCAAGGTCAAGAGATACTCAGATAAATTAAATTTACCAGCGAAACTCCGGTGAAGCGATATGTATATTGTATACCTAATCGTAGCAGACAAGCTGGTGGGGTCAACGGTCTCTAGTAGAGTAGTTATCTGAAAATAATTCTTTGTTTTATTTTAATTTATAAAGTTAACACAGTAAAGTATAAACGCTTGGGCGAAGTTTCACAAGCTACGTTTGCATTATATATCTCGGTCGTAATCTGTAAGAAATGTTTTTTTTTTCTATTTGTGCTGGGTTTGCTATTGACTCTAGTCTATGTCAGAGATGACAGAGACAAAGTCTACGATGGAGCGAGCCTACCCAGAAGGAGCCTGTTCACTCTAACTTTGAAGAGATTAGGATCGTAAGCTTCTGGAAACACAGACGCAGGCAGAGAGTTCCACTCCTTTGCTGTGCGCATTATAAAAGACGTTTGAAAACGCTTAGTGCGAATTGGTGGAATAGCAACAAGGTAGGCTTGTTAAGATGCAGTCTTGCCAAGAAATACCGTGTTATCCATTTAATGGGTTGTGGAGGTCTCGTAGGCAGCCGACCCCAATATAGTTGGGAAAAGGCTAGGCAGATGATGAGGCACGGTAAGATGCCGTGCGTCTGGATGAAATGTATCGAAACTCTGTTTTTCAGACAGATTGCAACTAAAATGTGAATGCAAATGTTGTTAAAATAAAATATCCAGCTGTGACAGACACACAGACTTAGTCACACCATTAGGGTTCCTTTTTTACCATTTTGGTATGGAACCCTAAAATAGTAGAATTGGCCCTCATATTAAAACCTCGTAAATTACTTCGATGACACATATTCTACTTGAAGACAGGTTCATATGACTCATAAAATATACTTCGTTTAGATTAGTCCAGTCCATTGTTTTAGTGCGTATTATAATAGACAATGAAAGTATTGTGAATATGCGTGTGAGTATCTGTGTTTAATATTGTTAGTTAAATGTTTAATTTATAGATCATGTAGGTAGTGTGTGGCGTGTCTCACTAGGCTTTTTTTAAGTAAGCGTTGTAAGTATTCACATTTTATATTTTAGTTATTTTATTAATAATCCTTTTTAAAGAAATCTACTTGCTACTGTGCCCCTACAAAACTAGCTTTTATATAACATCCAAAAAATATGACCGATAAATTAATATGAAAATTTTTGTATTTAAGATGGGTTTGCTCTTGACTCTAGTCCAGGTCAGGGATAACAGAGAATGTTACCCAGAAGGAGCCTGTTCACTCTGACTTTGAAGAGATGACGGTTGTAAGCGTCCGGAAACACAGACGTAGGCAGAGAGTTCCAATCTTTTGCTGTGCGCATTATGAAAGACGCTTGGAAACGCTTCGTTTTGTGGAAGTGGTGGAATCCATGCATCCAGATGCACTGCAACTTAGCATCCCAACCTTCCATTCCTACCATCGGACATCCAGATGTCCGATGGTAGAAGGAGACCGGTGAGATGAGGTCGTGGAGTTCTTGGGCATTGTTTTAGTGATATTGTTAATTCTAAACCAAACTGCGATACCTGTTACCAATATCATTTATAATTTTTTCTGTGTGTCTTCTTCATTCGTGTCGAGGGACTCATAACTCATATTAAATTTTGTCCGACCAATATTGATCAACCTGTATAGCTCTAAAAGAAAAGAAATTGTTTCGTCCTTGCTACGGACGAAAGTCCTTGCTACGGCGCTACGATCCACATACTCGTACATGCTTGCTACGCGCTACGAGCAACATACTCGTACGTGCTACGCGCTACGCCAAAGCCTGCACTAAACCTACGACGCCGGATGTCGGAATGTTAGACACCATTTTTACCCGACTACGGCAAAGCCAAAAGGAAGGCTTATGATTTTAGTCTATGTATGCATGTGCGTATGTTCCACTCTAGCGCCTAAACCACTGAACTGATTTTGATGAATCAATAGATTCGTAAAAACAAATATAATATTACTAGCTAACTCCACAAACGTTGTTTTGCCACATAAATAAAGAAAATAGCTTACGATCTATTCTTAGGCCTACCGAATCTATATGAATTTAATTAAAATCGGCCAAGCCGTTTCGAACGAGTTTATAACAAACACTATGACACGAGATTTTTATATATTAGAAGATTAAATATTTATAGGTTCGCGCTTTACTGTCTCACTCGAACTGTGATGATGATACACGCTTGCCTAGAATAAAAAATGGTTGTCTTTAAAGTCGGTTTACAGACAATTATTTTACGTGATAACATCATAAGAAAACTATTGAATTCTTATCAAACAAGCCGAACGCTCAGGCCGGTCGTGCCTCTCAATTGCTTGGCTCAGGCGGAACATGACACTTTTTCGTGCGTGCAGCCGGCGTTCATCGATTTATAAGACGTTAAATATCACGTCAAAAGATTAAGGAGTTCAGCAGCAAATCAATCTTTCAAAAACATGTATTTAGTTTGTATTCGCGAATCTATTTCCAACACAAATCACCTAACATACTTATAACACTACTACGCAAAATAACTATTAATAGTTCAAAATGTAGCCGTAACACTTGTCTATTATTGATTATTAAATAATATTATTAAATGAATAAACGGAATAGTTGGCATGTTCTCCGACACAGGCGCCTGTGAACTTGGCGCTGTGATGATGCATCGGCTTGCGTGTGTGTGTGATCATCATGCTTGTGATCATTATCAGACCATGTGATGCACGCCTACTTATATCATGTAAAGAGGTACGTATTAGTAATTAGTGTCGTTGAGATGTGAGATGTACTATTTAGGTGTTTACCCTATATTACTATACAAAAGGGCTCGTGCCTTGATAATAACAGCCGCACGGGTCGATTTTAACGCTTGCCAAGGTTGGTCTGTGGATGGGTGACCATCTTAACATACCGAGGTTCCTTCCTTCGGAAAGCACGTTAAGCCGTTGGTCCCGGCTGTAAATTTGTAGATCTTTGACAGTCGTTCCGGTTAGTCAGAAACCAGTTAATCTGACTCCAGTCTTGCCTTGAAGTACCGTGTTACCCAGGTAATGGGTTGTGGAGGTCTGGTAGGTAGCCGCTTCATGTAAAATACTGGTGTTCAGCTAAATCCGGTTTGACTGGAAGCCAACCCAATATAGTTGGGAAAAGGCTTGACATTATGATTCTACTAAAGGACTATGTTCGGAGTTTCCTTGCGTGATCGACTAAGAAATGAAGATTGTCTACAGGAGAACGAAGGTTAGTTACCTAGCAAGAAGAAACGCTTAAGAGGAAACGCGGGCGGAGAGTCTTTGTATATAAAAAGTCATAATTCGAGGTTTAGCTCTCGACAGTTTTCTCCCCCATATTGGACCGATTTAAAAATTGATTATGAAGGATACGAGTATATAACGTGTCTCTTTGTTTTCCTCTTTGGCGATATATTAATCTTATAAGCACTAGAACCCTCAAAAATGCTCAAAATTGTCCGATAAACCGCGGTCAACAGAGCCCTAGTGTACAAATTTGGCAACTACCTATTCATGAAAAAAGAAAAACATAGAGATACAGTATACATCCTTCTTATTCAGTTTGTTATATACTCGTATCTTTAAAACCGGTTTAATATTGGAGGAGGAAACAGGCGAGAGCCAACCCTCGAATACAAATACAAAGTCTTATCCCCTGCACTTCCTCTTAAGTGGCATTGAACAGGCATATCGCGCAAGAATGCTAGAGTAGCGACCGCGCACCGGTAAACGCAGCTTTGGAAGGCCGCCCCACTAGGTGAAACGATGAATAACGAAGGGGCGCGAATCCGCTGTTTGCGAGACGCACAGAACCGGTAGTTGTGGCGACTCTTGGGCAAGGCCTATGTCCAGCAGTGGACGTATTTTCACTGAAATGATAATAGATGATAATGACTCTATTAAAGACTGGGCACGTGTTTGTTGGGGTTCGTGTTCAGGCGTGTTGATATTTCTTCTCATGATTGACCTTCATGAGAACAAACATCTCAGGAAACACCGGTCTCATCTAGTTCAAATTTACAAAAAAACCAACCAAGTGCGAGTCGGACTCTCACACCAATGCCAGAAAGAACACGTTTCTTGTATGAGAGCCCCTGAATTTTGATTAAATTTTAATTATTTGTTGTTATAGCGGCAATAGAAATACACACTCTGTGAAAATTTCAACTGTCTACCTATTAGGCTACCTGTTCATTTCAGCGGTAAAGGACAAAATGTCAGTGACTCACGCGGTGCGGACATTTTCTGCAATTCCATTATGGCCTGTATCTCTTAAGATACAGGCCACTGACAGACGGGCGGACGGAAGGAGCAGTGGCTTAGCGTTCCGTTGGTGACCTTTTGGGTGCCTAACCTTAAGAATCGACATGTAAAAGTGTTATTTTTAACCAACTTACAAAATGAATAATATTTACTCATTGTTTAGTCGTTAGTGTACCTAAACTTTGATCATAAACCCTACTAGATGCTACCTATAAATCCCTGCAAACTTCGCAAACACAACTTCCATAAGAAATCTCAGTTGGTATTACTCGTAGCGTCATTCTGCCAACCGCTTGCCAGAATTTGTTGGCACGGAAAGGAGTGGTGGCCGAAAATATTT
Source organism: Lacanobia oleracea (assembly GCA_950371165.1). Lineage (NCBI taxonomy): Eukaryota > Metazoa > Arthropoda > Insecta > Lepidoptera > Noctuidae > Lacanobia > Lacanobia oleracea. Next base: position 1,699,465 of record OX493386.1, on the reverse strand, counting down.
TTTCTCGCACACACGCTATTACACTTGTACACGATATAAAATGTTGCTCGTATATGTGTCAACAGTTATCAGGTTATCATATATGCTTTAGGAGAAAATGTTGCTTCTTTTATTAGTAATTTGTCAGAAATCTGTGTGGCGTTTAAGAAAATGGCGATGAGACTGTTTCTGACAATGGAAACCCCAAACTTTGTAATGTTTGTTTAATGATTTGAGCAGCATTAAATGTAGGAAGTTACTTGAACTCATCATCATCACCTGCCTAGCCTTTTCCCAACTACATTGGGTTCGGCTTCCAGTCCAACTGGATTTAGCTGAATACCAGTATTTTACGCGGAGCGGCTGCCTACCAGACCTCCACAACCCATTAACTGGGTAACACGGTACTTCATGGCAAGACTGGAGTCAGATTAACTGGATTCTGACTATCCGTAACGACTGCCAAAGATCTACAAATGACAGCCGGGACCAACGGATTAACGTGCCGAGGCACATGACCGCAATGTTGCCAGTGTTTAAGAACTTTCCCATTGCAGACTGTTTTTTGGTACCCAATGGTTTGTCCCCTTTAATTTCTTGTGCATATTTTTTTACGAGTTTATGGATTTGCTATATTAATGATTGGGCTGTATTTGTCTGCAATTCAACGTTAAAAAGTTCTGTTTACACGGCAATTCTTAGCAACTAAACCTAAAACCAAACTTCTCATTATTTAATTTTCCATTAAAACATAGCCTCTTCCTAATTAACACAAAAAACAATTAATCGAATTGAGAACTTACACATTTTTAAAGTCGATTCAAATAGGTGCTATTAATTTCAATCAGTTATTTTCCTAAGGAGAACAGAATACACTGCACGCATATTATGAGCATAACATACCAGCCTCCGCATAGATTGTGAACATTTTATCCTACCACACATATTTTAAGTAAGTATATTCTTCTAAAATGGCGCCAAGAAGTCAATTTAAACATACAAACATATAATATTCGTGAGCTAATTGGCTTCCATAGCGTGCTGACGCCTATTTCCTCCCTTTTATCTGAGCAAGCCATAAATAACGCACTTTGAACTTGTCACGGCGGATCATATTCTGTGACAGCTTCAATTAGCTATAATTAGCTTGTATGAAATGGGGATGGCTATATTAACTGCTAGACTTATTCTCGCAGGTTTACTCCTGTAGAGACCTCTCACCGCCGGCGATCAGCGAGTAGCGAGTAAAGCTTCAAACTCAAAACGAGTTGGCGAGCAGCGAGCAGCGAGTGCTTTTGTGCGACAGGTTTTTACTCGCAATGCTCGCTCCGGCCCGCACTATAGGTAGAAATTACCGCTGTTTGGTGAGTTCTGATCGTCAAGCGAGCATAGCCGAGCGAGTGTCGCTGAGCGAGTACAATCTCTGATAGCTCTTGTCGCTGCGACCAACTAGCTAGAGGTAACAACTGCTCACCGGCAGTGTGAACAGCCAGCTATCGACTATGAATGTACGCGTCTCTTTTACTCACACGAGATCTGTATCTTTTGTCCCTTGCCTCAGTGAGCAAATAGTCGATAGCTACTCGCTTCCTCGCTGGCGGTGAGACAAGTGCCAAATTCTACCGTAATCATGCATTTTTCTGCGATTACTTTGTCTTTAAAGGTTAGTGATGTTGTGGATTTCTATCATCGAAGAATTTCAAAATCTAATTGAATCAGCTTCCTAACTATAACGCGCCAATGCCATCATGATTCCGCTGTGAAAAGGGGATGGGGTTATACGACCTGTACAGCTTCATTTCGTCTCTCTCCCACGGCGGAATCATGATGGATTTGGCACATCATGGTAGGAGTTACCTGTTCTACCTAAAATAGTTACACTTATTAAAATGTTAATCTTTTCAATACTCAATTCTCAATATCTTTTCAATACATTATTTTTTTAAATGAAGAATTATTGATTTTTTTTTTTTTTTTTTTTTTAATTATTTAGACTCTTATCTATACTAATATTACAAAGCTGAAGAGTTTTTTTGTTTGGTCGAACACGCTAATCTCAGGAATTACTTGTTCGAATTGAAAAATTGTCAAGAAATCATTTGGGGAAAATGTCTTTCCAACGCCGTGTTAGCAATAATGGTAATGTGAATGCAATTAATGACGGGGAAAACTAGTTACATATTCAAATACGTTTTATATTAAATCTTCTGTATTGAAATCTATATTCTATATAGAAATACCTTTTCGTTTCTTACAAGACAATTAATAATCTAACTCCTGAACGTAGACAGAGAAACGCTCCTGAAACTACCAACCGTCACTTTCCCATGACCGAAAACAAATCAGCCAGAGCTAAATATTGTTTGGGAAAAAGTTGGACGTTTGGTAACGCCACAATCTCATTTATCGAGGAAGGCTATAGGCTACACTAAGACCAATAGGAGCGGAGAAGTAATGAAAATTGTGACGCAGACGAAGTTGCGCGGGTTAAACAGTTTAAAAAGTGCCTAATTTACGTTTTATTTAGATTCCTTTAGTTGAGCTTTAGTTTAGCTTATGGGAACAGCTGATGACGTCATATTCTTTAGTTAAACATTTTTAGCAACGGTATGAATTATAACGTGGATTTTATAGGTGTCGTTAAACTATGGCAGTTTGCTATTTTTAGTTTAACAATGAAGTTTTAGTTCAGCTTTTATGCATAGATGTTAGTTTTGTATAATACAATAGCCAAGATCATAATTTCATATATGTATTTATTTAGTTACGAAAATAAGTTATTGTTTTCGAACTTCAAAGTAAAAGTAAATAGTGCCCTTGAAATCTTATGCTTTAGACAGAAATAGCAGTTTGAAACTTTTATTTGTAACTAGCGACCCGCCCCGGCTTCGCACGGGTGCAATTTATATACTAAAACCTTCCTTGAGAACCACCTTATCTATTAAAGAAACCGGCATTAAAATCCGTTGCGTAGTTTTAAAGATCTAAGCATACATAGGGACAGAGAGACAGCCGAAGCGACTTTGTTTTACACTACGTAGTGACTAACATAGGTTGAGGAGCTCGTGGCTAAATAATAACAGCCGCACGGGTCGATCTTCAAGGTTAAGCAACGCTTGCCAAGGTTGGTCTGTGGATGGGTGACCATCTTAACATAACGAGTTTCCTCCGTGCCTCGGAAAGCACGTTAAGCCGTTGGTCCCGGCTGTCATTTGTAGATCTTTGGCAGTCGTTACGGGTTGTCAGAAGCCAGTAAATCTGACTCCAGTCTTGCCATGAAGTACCGTGTTACCTAGTTAATGGGTTGTGGAGGTCTGGTAGGCAGCCGCTCCACGTAAAACACTGGTATTCAGCTAAATCTGGTTTGACTGGAAGCCGACCCCAATATAGTTGGGAAAAGGCTAGGCAGATGAGTGACTAACATAGGTTAACTTAATATTGTTACTAACACAGTGGACCGCATTTGTAGTCTGAATAAATAAATAAATTAAATTATTATTACTCATGGCACAGGCAACATGAAAAACCCCACATTTAAACCATAAGTTGGCAGCAAAATCAACAAAAAAATCATCAACACTCTCAATTTCATATCCTATTACAAACACCTACGATGACGTATGCTGATGTTCATCATGTCAAGTGACATCACACAGCTAATGTCAGTTACCTGTCATTTGTCAGTTTTTATTAGGAAAGCTATGATATAACATGGACATAGAAGAATGGACTGAGCTGCTATACAGGTATGAAGTATTTGATACAACCGGAAAGTTAACAGGCGCAGGTCCGACGACTTTATGTGCTTTCCGAAGCTGGGGGTATCACGCCGCCGGCTTCCAGACTCCAGCTCCCATTGCGAAATTGGGTGTGACATCACCAAGGTAATTTAACCTACACGCGAATAAAATCTAGGACCTCTCGCTCGTGGTTTGCGATACCTAAACCAACGCGTCAATTTAGAGTGAGATAAAGGGAACTTACGGCCAATAATTTTCTTTTCTTAGAATTCAGACTGGGCCACGCGTAGGCTTGTCGTGATGCTATTGTCACTACAACCTAAAGAAATAAATATTGACCACACGGTAATTTTATCTCTCTTTAGGGTTTCGTGCCCGTAGGGTAACCAAGGGATCCCTATTTCTAAGCCTCCACTGTCTACTGTCCAGCCATTCTTCTTGCCGTCTATCTGTCAGCGGGCTGTATCTCAAGAACCGTACGTACTAGAAAGACAGGTCAAATTTTCACAGAGTGTGTATTTCTATTGCCACAAAAAGTAAAAGTACATTAAATTTAAAAAAGGGCTCTCGTTTCGGTTTCGGTTAATTTTGTGAGGTTATCGCTCAGTCCATTCATCTATATGTATGATATCACCTTCGGAATATTTCCACGTAGATTGAGGTAAATTCTTGGCATTGACGGTAAAAAGAAAACATTCTGATTTCTGTCTACTACGCTGCGTAGATTAGATTTGATGGCTAGATTCCGGTCCGAATTACTTGCGTGAAAACGGCTTTTCAATATTTCTCACCAAAATAAAATGTTGTAACATTACAATCTCATAAAAGAACAAAACTTTTAGTGTGAGCTACAGTAATCGTTGATTATGGGAAAAGTAAGTCATGTCACTAACAATTTTAGAGCAGGATTTTAAAATAAAAAAGACATCTTTATTTCAGACATATAGCTCATAACTTCGGTAGTACATTCATACATGGGATCATTACAATAGCATAATATAGATACTCAATTTGTAACTCAGGGGGATCGGCGTTGAGGGCTGAAATACAAGTTATACCTAGTTCGGCCTCAGATGCTAATACTTTTGTGTACTTTAAGTTTAGATTAAGCACTGTAATTGTAAAAAAAAATACATATTTATGAATAAATATTATTATTTTTTAATTTATTTTCTCAGGTACCTGGTACTTGCTAGAATCTCACGGGTGTGAACCAAAGTGAGATCCTAGTTATTGCTTTGTGATGTTATTATTAACTTGTTAGTGATGAGTTAGTAAGAGATAATGCTTCTATGCTTTTTAGTGTTATTATTAGGTACTGTTGTTGTTGCCTAAATTATTAGTTTATTTAGGTACATACATGACCCTTTAGCTACCTCCACCACTATCTTTGGATGGGGCAGTCGGGTCTGTCAACAATCATTTTCAGGATGCTGGGGTGCTACTCTCTAAGCCTGAAGTCCGTATTTTCGAGCTTAGTTGCGGAGTACTATACTCCGTATCACCTAGGGATTTACGATTAGTCCCGAACCCGAACTAAAAATTAATGACATTAATTAGGTGATACGTAATTAGGTAGGATAGTTAGGTGATATGGAGTAGAATACGCCCGCAACTAAACCCGAAACTACGGACTTCAGGATTAAAGAGTAGCCCCCCTGTTCCGAGGGATACGCAATGCTGCAGTAAGGATGCCACTTTCTTACGCATGATGGCGTGAAAAGCATCAGTGCGTGCTTCAGCGAACATGGCCGACGCACTGCAGTGCCACGGCAGCAGCAGCAGCATCCTCAAGCTGGTTTATTGGCCTACTACATCACTTCGCGCGTGCAAACACATGAGATATGACTCCTTATATTTTTAACCGACTTCCAAAAAATGAGGAGGTTCTCAATTCGGAGATATTTTTTTTTTTGTTTTATACTATTACAGTACACCGATTACTCCGCGGTTTCTGATCCGATTTGTGTGATCCTTTTTTAGTTAGATTCGGCAACTTGTCATTTCGTCCCGTAAAAATTTGATTTAGTTTGGTTCAGTAGATTGGTTTTATGAGCATTTTTGCGTAGATGAAGACGTTGTCGTATCGTAAGTATCACCACTTAAGAGTGAAAAAAAAAAACTCTTTACAAAAAATATAACCGACTTCCGTTATATTTTTTGTAAAAGTTTTTTACTGACGCGTTTGTGGCTTGCTAAAAACATCTTTCTTTGTTACATGTAAAGTAAAAGTTGTGTAACATAACTTTACCTTTTAGTACTAGCAGAGTTTAGATATTCTTGAGAAATGCCACGAACAGAGACGTGACAAAGAGCTTCATGCTCAGTATGCTACATACTTATATTGAGAAGAAATGGCTACGGAATAAAAAGTCTATTAATTTATCCACAAAAAATATTAAATGGTTTCCAAAATAAACAAAACTAACAACAAAAAGTATTTTCAACAGAGCGTGTGACGCAAATTAGTTTAAATTATTAATGCGATGGCGTGCGCGCGCGCATACGATTCACACTTCATATGAATATTTATAATGAGTCATTCATGGTCTACACATCACCTGTGACATATTAAGGTGGATGCGCCACGGTAGCCTGCGAAATTCAAATTTTCTTACGTTTTTTTACAATTTGCAAGTTAGTATTAGGTTTTATGTTCATTAAAGTATGATTCGCGGGCGTAAGAATGATGTATTTTCAGAATTATAACCATTTAAGTCAGCAACAAAACTCCATAAGTCGGTATAATCCTAAAATGTTAAGATTTCATGAAACAGTAATTCTTTCGGGTTACCGAAACCTGTCTAAGGACACTTGGGTTTTTTAAATAAATCTAAAGACACCTTAATATTCGAAATCCATTCAGCCGTTTGGAAGGTAAGAGTTTATGTTTGTTTGTAAAGGTATTTACAAACAAACATAAATACAAGATACGCCCAAAAGGCCTAATCCTTCCTTGTCAGTCGGGTAAAAGAAACCTATAACTGTCTCCAGGGTTCCATCTATGCAAGTAACGAAATTCATCAACATCGTTTCAGTGATTTAGGCGTGACAACGTTACAAACAACTAAACTCACTTTTGTATTTATTAGTCTCGTATATGTTAGGATAGTCTCGCATATGACCACTATCTCACCTGATGGGAAGCGGATGATGTAGTTGACGCTTGCCTAGAAATAACCTCACGAGACACAAACTCCTGAAGAGAATACAAATCCTTGGTTGTGACACACAATGAAAGTTTAGTGCATTGTTGTGCGCGGGAAACTGCGAGCCCGTGCGGAGACGAAGCAAATCTCTAGCAAAAATAGAAGAATAATAAAATCAGTGTTCTTCTCTATAATGAGCCTTTTATGGTCCAGAGACGATTCCCTGGACAATAAAAAACTCATTATAATACACAAGACTACGTCTGAAACACCTAAATCTCTCCACTACCGTTTACGAACAGTAAACGAAACGGATTCCCGAGAGACCATTCTAAATCAATTTCAAATCTAATTGGCCGTTCGTCCAGCAGTTGGCAATATTCTGCCAAGTTCAGGGAAGACGGAACTAATATAAATAACGGTCTTATCGACTGATATACGAGATATGAAGAACAGACGTTATATACTAAGTACTGACGAATTAACGTATGTTTAGTTACTACAATATATTCATATTAGTTATATCGTACGTAAGATTTAAGGATTCTGAGAAAATATTTGTTTGGTTTTTTTTTTTTTTTTTTTTTTTTTTTTTGGGACAAGCCCGCCACACATTCCCAACCACTGCAACTCCTGAAAGCCAGAATCAACAGTGGCGACCACCAGAAAAACGCCGAGCCAATGAAACCCGACGAGTCCCGGAGAAACGATTCAACTGTCTTGGATCCTGCAACGAAATTAATCAGAAAAGTACAGCGGAGGAGTAGGAAAAAAAAATATATATAATTTCCACTTCCCTCCGTATCAAGCAGGAGACAGAATAGAACTAGGCCAATAGGCACCAAGGGACAAATACAACTGGGTTAAGCCCAGTTGCCAAGCACCACGGATTATATTTTACCACTTAAACTAATGGGTCCTAAATTGTGAGCTACTTTTGATTCCAGTAATAGGTATGGCAAAATCGCTTGAACGCACGGAAATTTGTTCTGGTTTCAACAAGGTCCGTATAGTAAACTACCCCAGATGTAACCTTAATACTATCTAACATAATATTGCGTTCAGTTTGCCAAAGACTACACTCCCATAAGATGTGATGTGCGGATTGTTCGTATTCATGGTCAGCTGTAGAACATTGACATAAAGGCGAGGCCACAAGCTTAAAGGAAAATAATTTACTCTTAAAATTGCCATGACCTGTGAGAAATTGGGCAACACAGTGATCCACCTCCAGCCATGTCCTGTCCAGCCGCTCACGAACAGATGGAAAAAATTGGTGGAGGTGACGGCCTTTGATGGAATTTTCCCACCTACATTGCCACTCGGATAAAAGTTCCTCCCAGACATCAGTCTGGGGTTTTAGTAATCTAGAGATCTTAGCACGGCCGCGTTGCGGTAAGAACTCTGGGTCCGTAATCTTTCTAGCGTAGTAGTACATTGCAGCACGCCGCTGCACTTCTAGATCGACTGGGAGAACACCCGCCAGCACTGGTAAGGCTTCAGTACTAACCGTCCTATACGCCTTGCATAAGAATATCAAAGCCAAACGCTGGCTTTGAAGCAATTTACGTCGTACCGCACCTATGGTGGCCCTATCGGCCCAGACAGGTGCCCCGTAGCACATACAACCCAAGTAGGTAGCCCCATAAATAGTTTTTAAGGTTTGAAAAGATAGACCCCAAGTAGCTTTGGATATTCTCGTCAAGGCGTAGAAGTTCTTTTTTGCTTTCTCACCTACTGTTTTTATATGATCAATAAATGAAAAGTTATTTTCTAATAGCATACCGAGATAGCACACGGATTCTTTTCTTTTAACGGGTACGTTATTGAATTTAATACTAGGCCAGGATTTAAGGTTTCCTTTTAAAATAAGTTGATAGGTTTTATGCGGTGCAAAGGTCAGACGGTTTCGATCGCCCCACTGAGATATTAATCGTAGGCATGTGTCAGCCAAATTCTCAAGGCCAGCACGAGTACTTGCCTGAATGAGAAGCAAGCCATCGTCCGCGTAACCGGTTAATGAGCAGCCGCATGGGAGCGGAAGCGCGAGGAAATCATCGTAGCCAATATTCCAAACATATGGACCGATAACTGAGCCCTGAGGACATCCCATGGTTAGAGACTTAGTAATGGAATGATGTCCTAGTTTGAGTTTCACGGAACCGTTAAGAAAGTAAGAAAGAATCAGATTATAGATGTTTTTGTAACAACCACGGTTTTTCATTTTAAGTAGTAGCATCGGCCACCATGCGTTATCAAAAGCGCCAGAAATGTCGAGAAAGATTCCAACCACATATTTATGTTCCGATAAGTTAATAATTTTACGAACAGAGAGCACCGCGTCGACGGTGGACTTACCAATAGTGAAACCAAATTGATTATTATGAAATTTAGGTCCATTCGGTAGTAAGCGCGGAACGATTAGTCGCTCTAAGAGTTTTCCCAAAGATGGAAGTAGGGTTATGGGCCGATAGGACTTAGGGTCATCCGGGGGCTTATCGCCACTCTTCGGAATAATGCGTATAAAGCCCTGTCGCCATATTCGAGGAAAAATACCTTCCGCAATGCATCGGTTATATACTGATAAGATCGCGTCTCCGGCTGTCTTACACGCTTCTATAATCATTCTATTAGATATTTTATCTTCACCGGATGATTTGTTAAGAGGTAGTTTCTTCACAACGTTTATGAATTCGTCAGTGGATGGAAGATCTGACTCCGGCGATTCAGGTGGCACCGTGGCCCACGCTCTGATCTGTTGGTGGTATTCATTATCATTTACTGATGAATCGTCTGGTATAAGGGATTCAAGCAGAGCATCAGTTGTTTCTTCAATGCCGGTTGTATGTTTATTGTTTACTTTAATATTTTGAACGTACGCAAGGTCGACAGATCTATTAGCTTTGAACTCGTGGTACAAAGGAGACCACGGACCCTCCCTATCAAGTTTATCAATAATTTTCCGCAATAAATTACCCTTAGATTTTTCAACAGATGCTCTGTAGCGTGACTTGGCAACTCTAAAAGTACTTAAAGCAAGATTAAGGAGGTCCCCGGTAACCTTACGTTTTTTTAGCTTGTTAAGCTGTCTACGAGCTCTACGAAAGCTTCTACGTTGTTCAACAAGGTAGTCACTCCACCAATCACATCTACGAATATTGGTCATGGATGCGCGACCAATAGCAATGTCAGCACAGTAAGTGAAGGCGTCCGACATTATCTCAGCACTTTCCTCAGCTGACAGTCCGTCGCGAGTGAAGTCTTTGACATGACCAGAAAAAAGTGAGCCGAAGAATTCCCAATTCGCGCCCTTACTTTTATATCTAAAATTTCCAATTAAGTGTGACGAACCTTGAGTAAACATAGGAACAAACTCGTACACGATCAGGCGATGATCACTACAAGACGCGTCCGGAAGGACACGCCACCTATCCAAGCGTACGTCTGCACTAGAAAGTGTGACGTCAATACAAGATTCGCCCATTTGGCTACAAAAAGTAGGTGGTGCGTCTGGGGTGTTATGAATTGATAAATTCATCTCAGCAATAAAATCTTCAACCGCACAACGTCGTTCAGAATCAGTGGATCGAACTTTGCCATACCACAGGGAAGAAGATGCATTTACATCAGCACCTACTATAACTTTGCAGCCCGCGAGCGACCGCAAGACGTGACGGAGATTATGTATATGTGGAGTAACTGGGTCTGAGTATTGAAAGTAGCAGCTCACAACGTAAACCTTAAAGGTAGGCGATGATACTTCCGCCACGGCGCAATGAGGCGTCATGAGATTACTTATAGATGTTACAGTAAAGCCCGAAGAACGCGCTACATAAATTCCGGCCCGCGCCCTGCAGTCCAGCTGAACCACCCTGTGACGTAAGCGCGCGTTTTGGTATTGTTCCTGAATAAGCACTATGTCAAGATTATAATCCACAATCAATTTATCCAGCTCGGATGTCGCCACCCTATCGTTATGGAGATTTAATTGTCCTATGGTTAAAATATCCATTATTAGTAGTTAGTGTTTAGGATTAATTGTTCGAGTTTCAGTTTGTAGGTAGTACACTCTTGAGATCCGCAGCGATGATCACACGGTTTTTTAAAGCGTTTGCACGCCACGCAAGTCGGTTTAAAATTTAAGTCGTCCTTATGCGGGCAATCATTTGTTTCGTGTGCCTCCGAACAATTGGCACAGGTCGGTTCCTTACTAGCGCAGTGTTTCTTAACGTGACCGAACTGTTGGCAATGCAAGCACCGAACTACTTCTACATCATCAATAAAACGGCAGGTAGCCCAATCAATAAATAACTTATCCTTGGTAGTCACTAAATGTTTACGTACCGCGGGTTCTATTTCAATGCCAATCCATTTCCGACCGTTATCTAAAGAGCGCCTACGAATAATTTTGGTAGACTTTATAAAGTCATCCTCTTTAATTTGCATCTCATCCTTAATATTTTGGCGGTAAAGCGCGTTTAGAAAAGCGCCATCATCCATTGATGATGGAACATCCTTCACTATTTGTTTGGTTTGTAAAACGGCAGTGAATCTCACAAATCTAATTTTCAACATCAACTGACTCCGTGGTCGAGTGGTTTAGGCGTTTACCTTGTGACCCGGTGGTTGTGGGTTAGATTCCTATGGGAAGCATACTTTGTAAAGTTGTTTCTAGTTTGGCAAGAACATTGCAGGCTTGAATCACCTGCTTGTCTGATAAAAAGATGATTCCGTGCTTCGGATGGCACGTATAAGCCGATGGTCCCGGCCGCCAAATGGCGGGCGTCAAATAAACCATGTCACCGCCCTTGAGACGGTTTAAAACCCCTGATACTAGGGTGTGTAGGTTAGACTTTACTGCCCACACGACAAGAAGAACTAGCATCAGTAGACGCCATCAGTTGAGGCAGTGGTCACACGAGAGTCTATTAATAATAAATACAAAACTCCTTAATTCAGTCGCTTCAATGTTTGTAAATTTATTTTGTTAGTACAGACTACAGGGTAATCCTGCAGGGTTGCGGGATTGTTCGCAAGAGTCGCCGCGGCCCTGGGACGCAATGGACATTAGAAGGAACACGGATGGGTTTAAGTTAGTAAGTTTTGGAGTCTGACACTCCCTTCCGCTCCGCCCAGAACGGAGTCATTTGATGATTGCGCATCGAAAAAAGGATGTATTTACGAAACGAATTTTGTTTCAGATATTATTTATTGGTTGTACACCGACCGGTATATTTTCTTCAACCCAGGCGGTTGGACTGGTAAAGAATACCTTATTGCATTAAGTTTACCTATCTACCACCACTGTAACATCATCTGCCTAGCCTTCTCCTAACTATATTGGGGTCGGCTTCCAGTCAAGCCGGATTTAGCTGAATACCAGTATTTTACGAGGAGCGGCTGCCTACCAGTTCTCCACAACCCATTAACTGGGTAACACGGTACTTCATGATAAGACTGGAGTCAGATTGACTGGCTTCTGACAATCCGTAACGACTGCCAAAGATCTACAAATGACAGCCGGGACCAACGGCTTAACGTGCTTTGACTCGGTATGTAAAGATGGTCACCCATCCACAAACCAACCTTGGCAAGCGTTGCTTAACCTTGAAAATCAACTCGTGCGGCTGTTATTATCTAGCCACAAGCTCCTATAGATAATAAATAAATAAATGTAATATTTTTTTTATAGGTGTGCTCTTGACTCTAGTCTAGGTCAGAGATGACAGAGACAAAGTCTACGATGGAACGAGCTTACCCAGAAGGAGCCATTCCATTATATGTTATAAATTTCCATAACAAACCACACTGTATTTCAGGAATCCCCGACTTATATATTCAATACAAAGTAAAGAAAGAAAGAAATATATTTATTTGGGACTCGCACAAGAAACACAAGTACAGCCCTTTCCGACAATCCCTTTGTCAAGTTCAGCAACTAAGTCAAGGCAGTGAGTCAATAATTTATTTCTGATAGCAGTCTTTAATTAATCCCTTCAGGGCCCGCTCGAGTTGCACTAAAAAGGAAACAAAACCGCACAGGAAACGGACTGGCCAATAAAACAGTAGCTCGACTTGTTTCACGTTATTTTAGGAGCTTAAAACAAAGATATGTTGAGGGTATTTATTACTTTTCTTAGAAATCTGTTGATGTGTGAACACACAATAAAGTTGGTGTTTTGTGTTGATCAAAAATAACAATAGTTTTGGAAGAAATGGAGGCCTGAGGGACAGTACAGGCTAAAAATAAATAATAATAGGTACCAATGCTTATTAGAGTTCCGTACCCAACGGGTAATCATCGGAACCCTATTACTAAGCCTCCGTTGTCCGTCCGTGTACGTTCGACCGTCTGTCTGTCAGCGTGCAGTATCTCAAGAACCGCAATAGATAGACAGCTGAAATTTTCACAGAGTGTGTAGTTCTAATGCCAAATAACAACAAATAATTAAAAAAAAAACAAAATTAAAGCAAAACGTTCATCCAATAAAGGAGTTAATCTAAATCCTCATCAATCAATTAATGTATTTTAAATTAAAGAGTAATAAAGAGTTTACTATTACATTCTTCCGTAACTGACTAATTGAGTGACTGACAGACAACGCACAGCCGAGACTACTGGTCGTAGAAAGCTGGAAATTGGCATGTAGGTTCCTTACACTTCGTAGCACTAAGAGAGGATTTCCCGAAATCCCTACTGGACCTGAAAAAAACGGGATATGCGCATACGAAGTCGCGGGAAAAGCTAGTTACGCTTTTAGTACAGTCACGTTTGTTATTACTAGCTGACCGGCGCAATTTCGTCTGCGTCACATTTTTCATGAATGCTCGGCTCCTATTGGTCTTAGCGTGATGTTATATAGCCAATAGCCTTCTTCAATAAATAGGCTATTCAACACTAAAAGAATTTTACAAATCGGACCAGTAGTTTCTCAGATAAGCGCGTTCAACCAAACAGACAATTTCAAACGAACTCTTCAGCTCTACAGTTTTCTAAACCCGCTTCATTAAACACAAAAACCATTAAAACCTACGTTTCCACTAGAATCGGAACAACCCATCATGATTTTCCTAAAAAACATATAACCTTGACCTTGGAGCCCTGAAACCGTTAATTTACGATGATCGGGCAATTACCATTGAGCCGTCATAACAACAAATATGATGGACGTGTTGGGCCAGTAGGTCAGCGAGGACGTTACTGACGCTCGCTATAGCGGACAAGGTTAAGTGCCATGGAGCTATGGCTGAGGAAAATGGACCATTTGGGAAAATAGTCAGTAGGGAGATTCCTGAGTAAAAAAAAAAATATTATATTTATTCCCATCAGCTAGATTATCGAAAAATATTGAACACGTATTTTTGCTTTATCAAGTTAATAAAAATTGATGAAGATAAAACGCATCAAAGATCAGGGGGGGGGGGCTTGTGGCGTCACTATTCTGCAAAAACTGTGCTTACAGTACAAGTGACGTCACACGAGTTTTCAACGCATTGTATCGTCTTAATTTTTTGTTTACGTGAAAAAGAAAAAACACAAGTCCAATATTTTTTGGAGACCTATGTACTAATTACATTTTTTAATCATCTACCCATTGTAAAGGGTATCATATCAGCCGAACGACGTACACTGCTGGACATAGGCCTCCCCCAAAAGGAGGGTAATGGGTATCGCTCAGTCCATTCTCCATGTCTACCATACCTTGTGTTAATGTTAGTTCTTATTTATTTTACAGAACGATCCAAGGTTTCACAATGTTTGATGTTACGCTTCAAGATGGATGTTTATTTTCGAGTAATATATAAACTAAATGTGAATGTTATAACTGACATAATTGTTTTTGTAAATTAAATGTTATGTGGCATGTTGTAACGTTGTTTTAATTTTAATTGTAAATGAAATTTCAAGGAAGCTGCATAGCTAGTTTCCGTAGGAAACCTGCCAAAAAAAATTTTTGTCAGAAGTTTGTCTTATGTCTATACTAATATTATATGGAGGTAACGTTTGTGAAGTTGTATTATTATTGTAATTACATTATTCCTGTGCTGATATAAAAAAATCCCAGCCACGTGCGTGTCGAGCTACTCAGAGTGTAGGGTTCCGTAGCTACCCGTGTCATAAACCATGTTAAATTATAGTAAATTTTACTATAAATGTACATAGCAAAGTTACGACTGCACAAGGATTTACGTAATTTCTATGGAATTAGGACATCTTTACTTATCTAGTAACTTTTCACAAGTTAGTCCACTGTTAAAACCGTGAAGACGTTAATCTGTTAAAACCGGTGGATCCCAAGCTACATAGCTTGGCTCTTCGCCGTAAGGTTGCCTGCTTGTCGGTCTTCTACAGATTGTTCTTCGATGAGTGTACCCAAGAACTCCACGACCTCATCCCACCGGCCCCCTTCTACCATCGGATATCCAGACGCACTGCATCTTACCGTCCCTTCCTTGTTGCCACCAATTCGCACTAAGCGTTTCCAAACGTCTTTTATAATGCGCACAGCAAAGGAGTGGAACTCTCTGCCTGCGTCTGTGTTTCCAAAAGCTTACAACCCTAATCTCTTCAAAGTTGAGTGAACAGGCTCCTTCTGGTTAAGCTCGCTCCATCGTAGACTTTGTCTCTGTCATCTCTGACCTAGACTAGAGTCAAGAGCAAACCCATCACTAATAAAGACCCCCATGACGTATGAACGTAAGGATTTTTTAAGCAGGTGACGTTACTTTTCTGTCTACCCCCTTGGGAAAATCGCGTGAGTTTATATTATCTGTACGAAAAACTAAGCAGAAAACTGCTAATAATTCTCTTTTCAATATCAAGCACGTTTGCGTAGTCATCGTCCGATGACTGCGAACTATTTATAGAACGGAAACATTTTTTACAGCGACGCGAACATTGCTATGATACGATGAAAACCCGGCAAGGTGAGAACTGCTCATCCGTTCCGGTGGTACAGGTGATGAGCTTGTGACAGTGAATGTGTCACTTTTATGGGGTGATAGTTTCTTGATATTTTTTAAAAGGTGATAAAGGAATACGTTGTAGGAAAAACTGGCCTTGGAATTAGTCACTGCGATTTAGCACTTATAACTTCGTCATAACGTGTGGAGGGCCATTTCTTTTGGCCTAAACTTCAGTATACCTACTGGTAAAATTATGTAGATCAGTCAGGTGACGCTAGCTTAGTCCGGTATAGGTACTGCCATATACTCATCATCTGCCTAGCCTTTTCCCAAGTATATTGGGGTCGGCTTCCAGTCAAACCGAATTTAGCTGAATACTAGTATTTTACAAGGAGCGGCTGTCTACCAGACCTCCACAACCCAGTAACTTCATGGCAAGACTGGATTCAGATTAACTGGCTTCTGACAATCCGTAACGACTGCCAAAGATCTACAAATAACAGCTGGGACCAACGGCTTAACGTGCTTTCCGAGGCACGGAGGAAACTCGGTATGTTAAGATGGTCACCCATCCACAGACCAACCTTGGCAAGCGTTGCTTAACCTTGAAGATCGACCCGTGCGGCTGTTATTATCTAGCCACGAGCTCCTCCAGGTACTGCCATATACTACTACTCTGATACTACTATCGTCTGGAACTCTTTAGAAGTTTACAAATTCAATGGTACATCACTAGATATTATAGAACAAAGTCCTCCGCCGCGTCTGTCTGTCTGTCTGTCTGTTCACGATAAACTCAAAAACTACTGCACCGATTTGCATGCTGTTTTCACCAATGGATATAGTGGTTCTCGAGGAAGGTTTAGTAAATAAATTAGGAATCCTTAAGAACGAAGTTGCGGGCGAAGTGCTAGTTATGAATAAAGAGACAAACACTCATTTTAATTTCATGACAGATATGACTGTCAAGCCATAGACAGTTTTTATTTTTATGTAGAAGCAATTTAAAGACTATCGGTGGTTGGTAGCTTCATCATCAATACAGCCCTCTAAGTTCATGAAGCCCTATAGAATGACTTTTTCATGAAATTACCGTTCTATTAGGGCTTCATGAACTTAGAGGGTCATATTGATTACAAAAGTGGTTATAATTCTTTAGATGAATACGCGTTACGGTCGCGAAGCGTATTTTGTTCTACATACAGCTTCACACTGACCGGCAAATTGCAAAAAAACATAAAAATATTTTATTTTCGCGGGCTACCCTGGCGCTTCCACCTTAAGCAAATAAACAATAAGCATGTGTGGCAGCCAATCGCCGAACATTTTAGACGAATTGCAGATTGGGATAGTATAGCATGCTATTTTTAAGATTCAGAATACTACTGGCCATACCATTAACTAATGTAATGCAGATATAACCCTACCGAGCATTATCTAAAACTCTTTAAATTTACTTTAAAATCACTACAGAAACTTTCCACAAAAACCACCGTACCTACATTCTCTATGCTCACCTACTTCCAACTTCCTGGTCCTCCCCCTGACCCCATTCCTGGCGTGCCAGCTCAACTGTCCCGTAAACAGATCATTAGCCAATGTCTCCTGCTGCCGTATTATACACGACGAGCTGCTTCTGTACGACATCCAACTAATAACATCTTGTCATAACCGAGATATTGTGGGAATTCATTTGTTTTTTTTTTTTTGCTCTGATTTTATAAATGGATGGAAGTTTTCGTAGTTGTGTGAAGGTAAAGAACGAAAGAACAGTAGCATTATTTTCTTTACTTTTTGGTGTGGATAGGAATACGAATGTCCTGTCGTACTTCTGTTTAGCACAGAAGTACGACAGGACATTCGTATGATGTATTCGTAACTTATCTGTACTAATAAAAACAGACGCAGGCAGAGAGACGTCTATGTTTCCGAACGCTTACAACCCTCATCTTATTAAAGTAAGAGTGAACAGGCTCCTTCTGGGTAGGCTCGCTCCATCGTAGACTTTGTCTCTGTCATCTCTGACCTTGACTAGAGTCAAGAGCAAACCCATCGCAAATTAAAAAAATATATATATAAAGCTGAAGAGTTTGTTTGTTTGGTTGATCACGCTAACCTCAGAAACTACTGGTCCGAATTAAAAAAAATATTTTAGTGTTGGATATTCCAATTATCGGGGAAGGCTATATAACATCACGCTACGACCTATAGGGGCGGAGCATTGATGAGAATTGTGACGTAGACGAAGTTGCGCGGGTCAGCAAGAGCTTGATAAAGTTGGTATAGAATGAGGATTCACCTGATTGGTCCCGCACAATCGACCTTAAGGAAAATGTTATAATTTAAACCAAATCCAATTATAATCAACAGACCAAATTTGATACTTAAAAAAACTATTAAATTCAATTCCCAATATCATGTCCGTGACAGTCAAAGTCAAAAACTTGTGTTTGTGCGTGTATGTTTTTGGCAGTTTGCGACAGCGATGCGAGTGCAAAGGCACCTTAAATATACGAGGATTGAATCGAATTGAATTAAAAACTCTCAACTCCTTTTGATAAGTCAGAATGACGATAGAAAAATTACCAGAAAAACTCCTCCACTTAAGTAGAATTATTAGAAGTGTTTACTGCTAAAAACCCTACAGCGAATCATTGATGCGTTACCTTCTATAACCCTCACGACCTAGTTGTACCAAGAACCCGTAAGCCCAACAGCATATCACTAAGACTAGAAATAAAAATGCCGATCACGCATCAATCAAGTTGGCGCCTCGGATCAGACGCACCGACACACAGACGTACACAAGACCGCATCATTCCTGACGCAACGCACCCATCGTTCAAGTTTTGTGTAAACGATCTATAACGTTAAAAGCTTCTGAATCAGAACTTTGCGTACGTGACAGCTTGCATGTATTGCGAAGGTAAACATGGATGAGGTAGATATAATACTCTTTATTGTACACTAAAGAACAAGCTTAGGGTGGGGGTGGAGGGTTTAACTGAAGAGTGTAAAAATGGGTAGTCTGATCGCCAAAAGCGAGCTTTTCCATGTAATATTCGGATGGCTTTAACTTTTGGAAAAACAATTGAAGCTTTTGTACCGCTACAAAAAGAAATGCAGCGCCATCTACCCTGCCTTATCTATTCGCGCGAACTATTGAACGTAATCCTGCATCACGGTATCAGAGTTTTCCGAACAATTTGAACATATACAACAGTCCGAATATCAACTATCAGGCGGTTGCTCTCCGGACACAATTTTTGCGGTTGGGCTTTTTAGCCGACTACGCCAGGGGGGGTTTTGTTTAAAGTGAGTTATTATTTTTAAAGAGATAATAATACAGGACTTGAAAAAGATGATGGAAATACACATACTCACATACCTACGCAGAAATAACAGTGCAGTGAGCTGAATTGAGTAAGGGGTAATGGAGGTCGATATAAATTTTCTAAGAGCTATAAAGTATGTTATTTGTAAGAAATAGAAGTCATAAAATGGTTGGATTGGAGATAAAACGCGACCAAATGACGTTACGGGGAAAACCCTAGTGAAGCAATGCATGTTTTTATTAAGAACAAGTAATAAAACTCAAGAAAACTATGCAAGTTTCATTGGCGACTGGCATATTGACGAAGTCGTCGCCATGCTATTGACGGTCAAAGACATGTGAAAGTTTTTTTTTTTTTGTACGGGGCTACTCGCTGTTCAACACACTATAGGCGGGTACTCACTAGCGAGCCGTAACTGTAACCGTTGCATGTACTGTAACCAAAAAACATAGTGTGTACGTGGTTCGCAAACCTGCTGACCCGACGTTTACAATGTACTCATTTCTAAACCCGTACCGTTGCACGTAACTGTAACCGTTACTGTTACCAAAAACATAATGTGTACGTGGTTCGCGAGCCTGCGACGAACGCTACACGAGCGACTCGCAGCGAGCCGACGATTGTCGGTTTTTGCCGCGGATTAAAGGGCGCTCGCAGCGCGCTCGTAATGACCACTAATTTCTTGATTTTTCAATATGTACAGTAGACCACTTCTTTCTCGATACATTCTATGAATCCACCATCTTCGTGGCCGTTTATGATCATCGAGTAAGGCATCTATAAGTAAGTATGCTGCACAGGCGAGAGACACTTCGTCCGACATCGTGGAGTTACAAACCAAAACTGAGGGCAGAGCAGGTCTCTCCGTTCGTTACTCCCCGTACACACTAGAACCTCGTTACTGTATCTGTTTGGTTACAGTTACAGCTCGCAAAATGAGTACGCTAGGTGAAAGCGTTCCGGCGACGTCGTGAGCCGTAATTGTAAAACGCGTACACACTAGAACCTCGTTACTGTATCACATAAGTTACGGTTACAGCTCGCTAATGAGTGCCCGGCTTAAGCTTGGTTACTGTTAACCGGACTATCCTGTGATTACCTCAACTGAATTAATGCGAGCTTGGATTAATGTGAAAGGAATAATATGGAAGAAATGAAGTCAGTTATAGTTTGACGTTTGGGAGGGGAGACTAGAAATAGAAAACGGTTTTGCGCTGACCCCAAGTAACATAGGACAAGGTCAGGAAGATTGTAATGAAGAAAATGTTGTTCTCACAGAGCTTTCGCGATTATTTTAACCTAAACAGGTAGCGATCATTGTTTTCCAATGTTGTTTTTGTTTACTTTTCATAGGCCAATCCGTCAGGAATGAGTATAAATCATCACGGCAGCGCTTCTTTGGCTTCAGGTACTCTCAGCATGACCATCCTGGCACATCACTCTTGATTCATCCAGTAGTGTGACCCGCCCAGTCTCAATTTCCCAAAGACTCATCACTAACATCGGCGGTCATCATCATCATCTGCCTAGCCTTTTCCCAACTATATTGGGGTCGACTTCCAGTCAAACCGGATTCAGCTGAATACCAGTGTTTTACGTGGAGCGGCTGCCTAACAGACCTCCACAACCCATTAACTGGGTAACACGGTACTTTTTGGCAAGACTGGAGTCAGATTTACTGGCTTCTGACAATCCGTAACGACTGCCAAAGATCTACAAATGACAGCCGGGATCAACGGCTTAATGTGCTTTCCGAAGCACGGAGGAAACTCGGTATATTAAGATGGTCACCCATCCACAGACCAACCTTGGCAAGCGTTGCTTAACCTTAAAGATCGACCCGTGCGGCTTTTATTATTTAGCCACGAGCTCCTACAAACAATAAATAAATAAATGTAATATTATCACTAACATCGGCGGTACCTGTCATGAAACATGGAATTATGGTGTTGCGAATTAGATCGGTGAGATTCATTTTACAAATGCCACGCTCCATTGTAGTTTTGCAAACCTAGACTTTATACTTCTAAACCTCACTCATTGACAAATATTTTGATATAGTTTCATTAATGTATTTACACTTTTACAAGAACATAAACTGAAAATAGTAGGAAAAAGGAATTTTAGACGGGAGGAGCATAAATTATTCGAGATTATAAAAGTTTTAGACTTTGTCTTGAGTGGCAGGTGCAGCCAAAAATTCAAATTCAAAAAAT
This sequence comes from Lacanobia oleracea, assembly GCA_950371165.1. NCBI lineage: Eukaryota > Metazoa > Arthropoda > Insecta > Lepidoptera > Noctuidae > Lacanobia > Lacanobia oleracea. Next base: position 1,678,139 of record OX493386.1, on the reverse strand, counting down.
TCAAAATTGTTTATTACTTCACAAAGATTATAAAAACATAAGTTTGTGATTGGAGCCTTTTTTAAGCAAACAATGCCTGTATTAAAAGACTCCGCTCTTCCATAACAGAAATTGGCATAAGTATAGTTTGTGTGTGTGAGGGTGAGGGTGCGTGTGTATTTGTGTTGTGTGTGTTTGTGTGTGTTTGTATGTGTGTTTGTGTGCCTGTGTGAGAGTATAGGTCATGTCATAGGTTTCAAGAGGTCTTCCGTTTCCTCATAGGTTAGGTGCAATGAAGCGCGTAGCGTAGACTTACGAGATATTCAGATTCAATCAGAGAAATTCAACACACGAGAATCGAACTTAGCCCTCTATAAAATTACCAACCCAATATTACATGATAAGACTGCCTATGAGTATATATATACAGAGTTACACATAATATAGTACAGAGTACCCTCAAAACTCAAATCAGCTGTTTCATAAATTTTCATTGGCGGGGTTGTTCTCAAAGTAAAAGTTGTTTATAATCATGTGTACTTTCACTGTCTTTTTTTTTTAAGGATGGTAAATCATCAAATGACTTCTCCTGCTCTGGGTGAAGCAGGAGGGAGTGTCAGACTCTTACTGACTAAAACCTATCCGTGTTCCTCCTGGTGCCCTTTGCGTTCCAAGGCTACGGTACCTCTTTCGAACAGATTCCGCAGCCCCAGCAGGCACCTGCCCTGGCGGGCCCCGTCTTCCACGCTGACATCTCTTTGAGGCGCGCTGGGATCGCAGCGCGCCGCCGACCCGGGCCTAGTTTCTGATCAGACGGCGAGCCACCCACTGCTCGCCGTCCGCAGGCCCGCGCCTAAGGCGGCCGGGAATCGTCCTGCGACTCCCGACGCCTGGGGCGTCTTCTTCTGTTGCGGCGACTGGGGCGTGAGGTTTCCCTTTCTCTCACACGTTTGGCCTCCTCCATTGCGTACTTTCACTGCCTAAGAGGTTGTTGGAGTTTTACAAATAACCCTGTATATTATAACACATCCGTTACTGAGCGACTGAGAGGCTTTCTTTAAGTCAGGAGTGAGCTGGTCACTTCTAGCCAAGCTTACTCCATGGTCAACCACATCATGGCTTTCCATCAGGGGTGATTGTGGTCAAACGCGAACCGATCAATCAATACATATAAAATTCTTCCGTGACTGACAGACAACGCACAGCCGAAACTATTGGTCGTACGAAGCTTAAATTTGACATGTGAGGAGGGTAGGCGAGCACTAAGAGTTGATTTCCTGAAATTCCTACGGGAACGGGAAAACCGGGATATGCGCGTACGAAGACGCAGGCCAAAGCTAGTCTGACCTATAAAACCCAGTTCCTGGGTAACACAATACTCCTTCGCAAGTCAGATTTTCTGGCTTCTGACCCTCCGTAACGATTGTGAATGAACTCCAAATAATAGCCGAAACCAACGGCTTAACGTGCTTTCCGAGGCACGGAGGAGGCCCATTGCTGTCCACTGCTGAACTTAAGCAGTCCGCATCCATCCACAAAGGGAAATCTTGGAATGGTCACCCATCTACGGACTTACCTCGTCAATTGTCGCTTAACCTCAAAGATGTCGATCTTTGAGGTTAAGCGACAATTGACGCGGCCGTGCGGCTGTAGTTAACTGTCCGCGAGCTCCTGAACAACTATGAGTACAAATGCTCATTAAAAATGCTCAACACGAACATAAATAATTCTTGTCATTGCCGCTTTGTTGTATATTCACGGCGGCTATAAAACGGGCAGCGGCTGGGGTCGTAAACTGTGGTCAGCGTGACGTCACATGACGTCATCTCGGACGATCATGAGCTTGGTCCGTGACGCTAGCAGTTTTAGTAACGAACCACATCATCAAATTGTAGCCAAAGCCTTGAACATGTTCGCTGAATTGAACAGCTTTGCTTACACAAAACGTTTTGAGAATACCTACGTACTATTAAAGTTATCACGGCTTGGAACAGTTACTATATGACGTAGTTTTTTTACAAGCCTTTTCATTGATACCTATCGTATCAATGAAAAAGCTTGTAAGTCTCATCTACCTTATACCATTTATCTCATTGCCTAGAAGTAAGCATCTAGGCAATGACAATCACTCCTGACTCAGACCCCCAGGTTGTAGATAGCAACAAAGAACACTGATTCTAAATTAATCTTTTTTTTACTATTGATAGGCACGCGTTTGACCACTATCTCACCTGATGGTAAGCGATGATGTGGTCGAAGATGGAGCACGCTTGCCTAGAAGTAATCTGTTCACTCTTGACTTAAAGACTCCCAGGTTTAGCCATCAGGAAACACAGACTCCGGAAGGGAATTCTACTCCTTAGCTGTACGCACTATGAATGTGTTCCCAAAACGTTTTGTGCTTGTGGGTGGGACATCGCCGCTCGTCTTTTGGTCCGATGATAGAACTGGCTAAGCGGAATTAAATTATGCAATTCCGTCGCACATTCCTCAAAATGAACCGGTAGAAAACCTGAATAGCTGATTAATTGGGCCGGTTCAATATGATGATGGATTAGATTCGTAAGCAGGTAGCCCACCCTTTCCTTGTTCCAGTTCTCAAAACTTAATTAGAAATGTCAAAAATATGCTATTAATTTTCTATTGTGCAACATGTAACATACCTCGATGACAGAAGCTGACGTCATTGCTCGGTATTTCGTCACTTCCGCCATTTTTATGCGCAAGAGTTTAGTTTTAGAGCTTCGCAAGCTTGTCGTTAATTTATGGCAAGTCCGACCTCATAAAACTCTTTTAATTTCAGTGATGTCACTGGGGATATTAAAATGTTTAGCTGATGAAATAACCTACATACTACAGGTTTAGGAGCGTGTCCTCTTGACAGATGGATGAGTCGTATAAAAAGTGTTAATTCAAATGTTTTTACAGGGCTTTGAGGAAAAGCTACCGATTAAGATGTTACCGAATCGATCGATCGAGGATCGATGCCATCGATCGACGTTAATCGATTGGTGTGGTAGCTTTGGCTGAGCGATGGCTACCGGGCGGTAAACAATTGATCGATCGCCGAGCGATGCCGTCTATCGACATTGATTGATTAGTGTGGTAGCTTTGGCTGAGCGACGAATACCGGGCAACAAACAATTGGTCGACCGCCGATCATTGCCATCGATCGATGGCATCGATTCGACGATCGACTAATCCATTCTAGTATAGATAAACGACCGATCGATTGGTGTGATAACACCCATAAAGATATCGGAACGACCAGAATTTTATTTCCTCGTAATCTTATTATTCAGTTTTCTGAGTTCACGTTACATCGGCTTTAAGATATGTGTAAGTTAACCAGATTCAGTTCCAGGGTCCCCTCAGTACGGATCTCGGTACCAACATTTTAGCTTTTGCCCTTCGACTTCGTACGCACAAGGAATTTCGGGAAATTCTCTGTTAGTGCTCCCCTGCACAGTGTAGGGAAGCTACATGCCTATTAGTTTACTTCGATCAGTAGTTTCGGCTGTGCGTTGTGAGTCAGTCACCAGTCACCAGTCACGGAAGAATTTTATATAGATGATGATTGGTTGGTTCGGCGACCTAGGGGCGAAAGAGTAGCAAACAAATTTTCTTGCAAGGAAACAGAAATCATCATTCATCATTATACATTACTAGTTGACCCGCGCAACTTCGTCTGCGTCACATGTTTCATTAATGCTCCGCTCCTATTGGTCTAAGCGTGATGATATATAGCTGATTTTTTTATGTTTTTGACATTCTCGGGTCCCTAGAGAACCGGTCCTTTGGTAGGCGTACGAGGGGCCGATGCCAACTCGCAGAGGCCTCTTTAGACATTTCAAATGGAATGGGACACCAACCGACGATTATCCCTGTATGCACTGTGAAAGTATACCCAAGGACAATCCCCGGTTGGAGCAAAACTATTGCAAAATATGGAAACAAAAGATGAAACGCTATGGGTTTGGCTGGTTTAGTGGACTAATAACTACTACTATGGAAGAACTATTGGCCCCTGCCTGACCATTTGACTATTAAAACGGCTTAAAAATAGCAGGGGGTGACTTGCACACTCAATATATAGCTTATTATTATTATTTTATTTTCTTGTGTTTTCATTTTATTTTATTTTCATATTTGTTTAAGCTTACTGAAAAAGCTCATTAACTTGGTATTCATTGTTATAAAATAACCTGGAGACTGGCAGAGCTTCCTAACACAAGCAAATTATTTGCTTAAAAGGATGCTCCATATTGTAAATAGAATAACAATTTTAGTTGATGCAATAAACAATTTTTTTTAGCCTTCCTTGATAAATGGGCTATCTAACACTGAAATAATTTTTGAAATCGGACCAGTAGTTCCTGAGATTAGCGCGTTCAAGTAAACAAACAAACAAACTCTTCAGCTTTATATATTAGTATAGATATAGATAACATTAGTAACATTGTAACATTAGGACTATTTTATTATTATTATTATGATTTAATCAGAAATGATATCCACTGGAGAAGTTTTCCTTCATAACCCGCTTTTAAGTGGCTGTGGTCCTTGAACCTAATGCGTTATCGATAAAGATGAATATTAAATTTTACGGATTTTTTAATCTTATCATCATCATCTGCCTAGCCTTTTCCCAAATATATTGGGGTCGGCTTCCAGTCAAACCAGATTCAGCTGAATACCAGTGTTTTACATGAAGCGGCTACCTACCAGACCTCCACAACCCATTAACTGGGTAACACGGTACTTCTTGGCAAGACTGGAGTCAGATTTACTGGCTTCTGACAATCCGTAACGACTGCCAAAGATCTACAAATGTCAGCCGGGACCAACGGTTTAACTTGTAACAATTCAATTCAATTCAATTCAATTTATTTCAGATAGATTACAATCATAATAATTACAAATTATAAACATCTATAGCAATTTAAATAAAATATCACTAGACACAAACACAACAAGGGAAACAAACAAAACAAACAAACACACAACATTGGAGACATTGGATCAGGTCCGCACTACCCGTACATGTAACTTTGTCCAATGCTCCATGAAGTGGCAATCCACATCCATTCTCCCTACAATGAGCTTCAGTAAGCTGTTGGGGCTGCCCCGTATGCAGCGCATCAGGGAGGCTATTCTTTTGCGATGTATCGCCTGAAAGCCATCTACTTGAGCATCTGCAAACATACCTGAAGCGCTACAAAAGCGTGGCAACCCCATCAACATCCTGACTGCGTTATTGTATTGGACCCGCAGGGCACTGTAAGTCCCCTGCGTATGCCTCACCCATAGGCTGCATGTATAAAATGACTGACAGTACGCCTTGAATAGTCATTTTTACCTGTGTAACGGTTTAACGGTGCTTTCTGAGGCACGAAGGAAACTCGGTATGTTAAGACGGTCACCCATCCACAGACCAACCTTGGCAAGCGTTGCTGAACCTTAAAGATCGACCCGTGCGGCTGTTATTATTTAGCTACGAGCTCGGATTTTTTAATCCTATGACTCTACTAAAGTGGCCTTTTTAGACCCGCAGATGTTCGATGGGGCCGAAAGGTTCTGGAGCGGCGACCCACCATTGGACGTAATTCACCAACGAACTCAAATATTAATAATCATCATCACGTTCATTGGTATTAAGTTATGCATCACCAAAACACAATTACGACAAAGATATTAAACCTCGAAATACATTCATCGATTAACAATAGAACTTTCGACACGTGCCAACCGAATGAACCATTATGTAACCAGCGATATTTTCATTTATCCACGTACCTACAATAATAATGCTATATCCTGCTATCACAACTACGAAATATAGCTTTTATTTATAGGAGCACACAGGATTGATGACATACAACAATAAATTGCCGAGAATAACCGAGGTTTGCCGAAGAAACGGGCATTAAATATGGATCTATTTACCTATTGCATCTTGTGACGTCAACAGGAAATGGATTTGGTAAACAATTATAACAAATAATAGATGATGCTCCTAAAGTTAATATTAGTTATTGGCTTGTGTTTAAACACCGCCCAAAAAAGTACCTATTTTACTACCAAAAAAGTTCTAAACGGTTACCAAAACAGATAAATGGTCACCAAATAATATTCGAGAAGTAGCGCTCGCCGGCCGCTGCCGCGGCACCGCTCGCTTCGCTCGCTCGGCTCGCGCGCGGTTGGTCACAATTCTAACCTAACCTAACCTATTTTATCCAGTTTGTAACCCCAAGCCTACATTTTATGGCAATCACAGTTGAGTTGGATAGAATTTGGTGACCATTGATCCATTTTGGTGCCTAGGCTTAGAGTCTTAAAAATATTATTTTTGGTGACCGTCTAAATTATACCCTTAGTTATTTAAGTATGAAATCAAAACTCAAACTCAAATCATATATTGCAAATAAAGCATTTACAGGCACTTTTGAACTGTCAAGGTAGGTCAGTCAAAAACATGAAGCTATTTGCATCTTCCGAAGCGTAGATCTCTATGGTGAGGAAAATGCAGAAAACTCCGTGGACACTCTTTTAAATCATGTGATGTTTTTTCAGTAAAACTTCTATATGTGATGACAATGCAAAGAACAAGAAAGTATATGAAGATTAAACTAAGCCAATAGCAGGCAAGAGAAGACCAGTCTCAACTGACGACTGACAAAACGATCCAACACACGCGCCACCATCTGCGATACATTTGTGTGAGCATGACAAGCTCTCAACTGCCACCCTCGTTCATGTCAACCAAGCATTATGCACACTAAAATAAATATCTTAACAGTTTAGATAAGCCTTTTCAGAGGTTGTCCTATCTAGGGTGGTCGCATCTGCTTTGGCCTCACACAGACTTCGTATAAGGACGAAATGAGCTCGTTTCACTATTTCCGTCTTGATATTTCACGATGTTGTCCAACGGATCCATACCCATTTAATTACCGATAAAACTTAAAAGTATAATATTTATTTATTTATTTGTTTATTGGTTCACCAACAATTGTTTACACTGGTATTATGCTAAAGGTAACAAGCAATAGAGAAAAGTACAATAGTGTAACAATCACTTACAGGTAAACTCCGCATGTTTTAAAAATAAGTTACATATGAGAATAAAAAAAAAATAACAAACTTAATTAAACTAATCTATAAACTAAAATTATTATTAATATAGGCGGTCATTAAAATTTCAGTGCTATGCTGTGGGTCGCCTATGGTACGTAATCATGATGATTGTTACCCCAGACAAGATGTGCATCTGCCTTTTTTCTATCCTTCCTATTTCTTTCTTTCATTTTCAGTTAAATGTCTTAAACTTTGTTTGTTAATATAAATCTTAATATTTATATTAACCAGCACAGTTTGAGTACTCTTAGTGCTAACGTTAAGGAGTTTTAGATTAAGTTAATAATTTGTATGCATGTCGGTTCTGCCACACGCTAATAAACGCCTTTTCTTTCCAAATTAAACTGACCTTAGAACAAAGATGAACAAAAAGTTTGAAAGTAAGCGTAAAAGTTTTTGCTTTTATGATATTGAAGCCACGAAGATGAATGTTCTAGGTAATAAATATTTCTTTGCGTTGATAAACACATCACCGCTACTCTTAAATCCTCGTATATTGCTCCAGTAATAACGTATTTCTATTATTACACTATACGTTATTACGTGTTAGAACAGACAACTTGTAATTACCTCAATACAACACATTACGCAGGTGTGAGGATACCTAGTACAGTGGGCAGATCTGGTATATTTAATTGGCCGGAATCAATAAGGAACCCAATTTCAGAACGGTTTTTTCAATAGTCAGCAATGTTTTTGATGTTGAAATATGATGGTTTGACAGCTGTCATTCCGCCATTTTGTTTTCTCAAATAAATGTTAACGTTAAATTAAATTATCAGTTTCAAAAAAATCCCAGGATATTTGCTACATTAAGAAGACTAATTTGCTATTTATCGTTTATTTTTCTAACGTCTTTCTTTCCTACCACCTGTCAACTCTCAGCCTTTCAAATCAAGAGTGATCAGGCATCTTCCAGGCTCGCTCGTTCTATCGTAGACATCATTCGTCGCATGTTACAACCAACCATTCCAACCATTTTTTTTTTATTTCCCCTGTCATGATCTCTCTGACAATAGAAAATGCCCAAGGCATTAACTCCGCCTTTGTACAATGTAATTTACTTATGCATTTTTTTAATAAATATCAGAAATAAGGGGTAAAAGACCTTTTACAAAACCGTTCCATTACTGGCATGCATCAAGGCCAGCCATAGCTTCGTGCGAAAAGCTCCACAATTCTGGAAACGCTTCTTAGCTAACAGTTCCACGCAACGTTTATTTGTGGAACCTTCAATAGGAGTTACATATCGCAGTTATCAAGTGTAATTGCGTCAGACTGATCGTAGAGCTTGTCCAGATAAAACGTCGTATTCGCAGAGCGTGAGTAGCCAATTGTGCGTAAGTATTGCAGAAATATTGGATTGAATAATATTATATAGAGGTAAAATCATCTGCGTATTTGATTGTTGGTGAAAATCTCTGGAAATACTGATTATGTTTTTGTTTTCTCTGATATAAAGCTATTGTCACTGAGTGCCATGTAATCATGTAATAAGATTCTTTTTTATGCTGGTAAAATAAAAGCCTTATGTGGTGGCCTCAACACGAAGTCGCGAGAAAAAGACAGTTTAATGTACAATTCTACTGAAACCACAAATTAAAATTTAACTATAATATCAATTTCATGAGAAAGGTTAAAATCGAGTAGAATGGCGTCGTAAAAACATCAAAGCCACTCTGAGGCTCTCAGCCGATGGGTGGGTCTGCACACAATGTTCGTAGCTCACTAAGTAGACAGGCATATGTGTATGGCATCTATAGGAGTTCTTTAGTTTTGTCTGAGAGTAAGTAAAAATAAAAGTTTAATAAGTATGGTAAGTGTAATTTATTTGTACTAACACTAGGGTACTTACAGTTTACAAATAAATTATCTCAGGACCCTGTTAAATGCGAACCTTTAGACCTTAGACGCCTGAATAAAGGGCCGAAGCCAATATTATTAAAGGCTGATGAAGAACAATATTTCATAGTAGCATGCAAACACAACATGGGATAAAGACAGAAAAATAAAATGACACTGGTATAAACATCTTTACCAAAGAACAGTTGCATCAAACACTGAGAAATCCTTTTAGACTTCCACTTCCATGTTTACAAAATAAATCAAAAAATTTCTCGATGACGTCACGTACACAAGAATATGTATGTTAGATTGCAAATGAGGCAAATTACACATAAAATAAGACTTCTTTCTTATAGAAATATCAATTTACACCCAACGTTTTTGTGATGCCTGTGATTTAGGTCGGGATCAAAGCCCATCCTCTTCATACAAATTATTCTTTTCACTTGACCTTCATCAGAATAGAGCTCGTAACTATGTAAGAACGAACCCATGAGTTGATCTACAAGGGTAAGCAAAGTTTACCGATGACGAACTGTGGATGGGTGACCCTGACCATCCATTTTCGTTCCACTGTTGGTCGCGATTGTCTTTTGTAGATCGTTGATACGTAGTTGTTTCGGGAAGTAAGAAATCTGAAAGTCGGACACCTCAACCCAACTGTCATGGGCAGCGTGTCACCCAGTTATTGGGTAACTGCGTCCGTGGTCGAGTGGTTTAGGCGTTTGCCTTATGACCAGGTGGTCGTGGATTCAACGGAAAAGCATAATTTGTAAAGCTGTTTTCCAGTTTGGCTAGGATATTGCAGGTTTGAATCATTGTCTGATAAAAAGATGCTTTCGTGCTTCGAAAGCCACTAAGCCGGTGGTCCCGGCCGCCAAATGGCGGTCGTCAACCATGTCAGAGGCCCTTGAGGCGGTTTAGAAACTCTGACACAAGGGTGTGTGGGATCGGTAGACCTTACTGCCCACACGATAAAAAGAAGAAGCTGGGTCGTGGAGGTCGGATAGGCGGTACCTCCATGTAAAATACTGGTATTCAGGTGCATCTGGTTAGACTTAAAACCGCCTCGACAATCTTTATTTTTAAATCTTGGTGTAAAAACTGTAATCCTGCACATTATCCCGAACTCGCCTAGGCAGAAACTGGTCATTTCCTTTAGAAGTTTGAGATAATACGTACTCAACCAATGTAGGTACTCTTTTTCTGTTATTTCCGACCAGTATTTATAGAAACTGAGTATTAGACGCGGAAGTTTTATATAATCTTGTGTTTTAAACACTGACTCGCTCAAGGTTGAATCGTTTTTAATCTGTGAACCCGTAAAATTGACCGCGAAATTGTTTTTTCACAGGCGACTTTAACGATGGGTGCGGAATAAGCCATCATTATATTCTTTTATTCTGTAAACACGGTATCATGCCAGGAGGATAGTTTTCAGCACCTGAAAGTTTCCATATTATAAGTCTTTTAGAAATTCTGTACGAAATATGTTAAAACGTTGTTAAACGGAATACGCTCACTGTGCGTACAGATAAGGAGTGGTATTCCCTGCTGGAGCCTGTGTTTCCTGGTATCTACAATCTGACTTACCTACTCTATAAGTCATGAGTGAATAGATTACTTCTTGGCAAGCGTGCTCCATTGTTGACCATATCATTCCTTTCCAACAGGTGAGATTGTGGTCGAACGCTATCGAATCGCCTAACCATCATAACAGTAGATAATGCAGCGAGGGGATAAAGCAGTATCTTATGTCACGGGCGTCATATTGAATCCCGAACACAATTATTGAGGAGCTCGTGGCTAAATAATAACAGCCGCACGGGTCGATCTTTAAGGTTAAGCAACGCTTGCCAGGGTTGGTCTGTGGATGGGTGACCATCTTAATATACCGAGTTTCCTCCGTTCTTCGGAAAGCACGTAAAGCCGTTGGTCCCGGCTGTCATTTGTAGATCTTTGGCAGTCGTTACGGATTGTCAGTAGCCAGTAAATCTGACTCCAGTCTTGCCAAAAAGTACCGTGTTACCCAGTTAATGGGTTGTGGAGGTCTGGTAGGCAGCCGCTCCACTTAAAACACTGGTATTCAGCTGAATCCGGTTTGACTGGAAGCCGACCCCAATATAGTTGGGAAAAGGCTAGGCAGATGAGTGTTAGTTGGGAATGAAGGATTCGAGAGTGTTAACTCCCGAGCGTTGCGAAGGAGTTTAGTGTTTAGCTCACGAGCGAAGCTAGGGAATTAATACAAGCATCCTGAATGCAGCTAGGCATTCAAGCTAGCCCAAGGCAAAGACACCTTTATTCTTGAGGAGCAAGTCCTACTTTTCACACCTACTGCGAGAAAATTATGCTCTAAACTCAAAAAGAGGTGGCGCGCGTCGGCCTCCACTGCTAGGAGCAGGTAGCGTGAAGCTGCGGCTACAGCCCACCGCCGGCAATAATATTGTACAATCTACATATATCTATACGAATATATAAAGCTGAAGAGTTTGTTTGTTTACTTGAACGCTCTAATCTGATCCGATATGAAAAATTGTTGCAGTGTTAGATAGCCCATGTATCGAGGAAAGCTATAGGCTATATATCATCACACTAAAATCAATAGGAGCGAAGCAGTATTAAAAATTGTGACGCAGACGAAGTTGCGCGGGTCAACTAGTTTCATTATAACCCACCGGCAATAATGTGATTTGAATTTGTTACGCTTTTTGGTTGGGAGCCGATCGCGGGTTAGAATGACCTACTTTAGGTTAGGTTTGCTTGGCAAATACTTTGACGTTTTCGTGCTGGTGGTGCGAAAAAAAATTAAAGCCTCGTTAGTCTAGTGGTCGTAAGCGTAACTGCTGAGCTTGAGGTCCTGGGTTTCGATTCCCGTGTTGATCAAGGTGTTATTAAGATTTGCCCTCTGGATTTCCTCGGCAATAGCCGAGAGTCTGTATTTGTGTTGAATTTATAACATTGGCATTTTTCGAAATATTTGTGAAATATGGTCGTACGATGAAGGCCTCTGGAAAATAAAGGCGAGATGAACGATGTTAACTGAAAGTAGGTAACGTACAGTTACAAAATTGTTTCTCTAGTTTGAGAAAGTAAACAGCCGTGTTTTCTTGGAGCTTTCAACCACAACGTATAACTCTTTGTGAAATATTCATCTAGCCATGAGTCCGTGATACATCACGCCTATAGCCGACGTTCTCAAACAGATTCGCGCGGATAGCAACATAAATAACTACCACAATATCATTTACTTCATCGATAACACAAACAGTCGGTACAGTCAGCAGCAAAAGAAACTCAGCAATCAGGTGCTAGACGTAATGCTAGACGTACAGATGTTTAAATTGACAAAAACCATACATACAGCAAAAGTTGAATTAGATTATTGAAACACTTTGAAACACGTATGTTTTTATCTCCGAATACTAACTGTATTCGTTTAAGTTGTCCGTTTACCGGATTCGGCAACCTCAATACTGAACAACTGAATTTTTTTCCGCGATTTCAGAATGTTTTTCATATTAAAAGTACTTATACGGCATACATCTGCTGGCTGTTGACTGTACAAAAAACACAATCTAATCGAGATACAACTGAACGCTGGCCAGTTGTCTGTTTTATAAACCGATCTAAAATAAATACAAACTTCTTGCTATAACATGATTTACTCGTGTTCTGTCTCAATCGATTCGAGTTCTATTTCGTGACTAGTGCTATAAATAGCGTCATTATTCCCGTGGGTGTGGCAAAGGGATTGTATCAAGATGGGCAGCGCTTATGTACTTACTCACAACATCAGTCAGTGTTACTCTGGGCTTTGTGACTCAGAAACCAATGCTGTGTAGGAAGCAGTGAAGCCTTACTCATCATCTGCCTAGCCTTTTCCCAACTATTTTGGGGTCAGCTTCCAGTCAGACCGGATTCAGCTGATTATCAGTATTTTTACGTGGAGCGACTGCCTACTAGACCTCCACAACCCATTAACTGGGTGATACGCTACTCCTTGGCAAGACTGGAGTCAGATTTTCGGGCCTACGTTGCCTCGTCTCTCAACACTTGACTTCCTGATGCGAGGTTCGTCTGCCGCCAACACTGAGTCACACAAACAGATCCGTATTATTACTAACACTACTGCTCATTGAAGGATAGGGCTGCCGAACTGGACATAGACGATTTTATTACGAGAAGATAGGTTTACAAGGAGATAGGTTTTTTGAGTGCAGGTGCTCCCCAGCAACGCCTTGGTGTTACCAATTATCTCGCAAAGGGTATCTGGGTTCCGAAGTACTTAGCCCTGTAATCCGCGACTAGTGTGAGTCGGACCCGCGTGCTGAGGAAAGGGTTATGAACCAATTTAATTTTTGTAACATGTTATTTTAACACTAGAGACTTCTTATCTCCTGCAATCTTTAGGATAACTATTATCTGCACTGCGCGTCTGAGTTTGGGTCACAAAAGTCCATCATCATCATCATCATATCAGCCGAAAGACGTCCGCTGGTGGACATCGGCTACCCGCGACCTTCACCGTGGGAGGCCTTCCAACTTCTTCTTGCGTCTTCCGGTACGCGGTCGCCACTCCAGAACTTTTCGGTCTCATCGACCATCTGTTCTGCGAGCTATGTGCCCTGCCTGCTGCCATTTCCTAACTCTTGCGGATATCATCATTCCTGATTCGATCACGCAAGGAAACTCCAAGCATTGCCCTCTCCATTACCCATTGAGCCTTCTGATGAGGCCCATTGTGAGCGACCACGTTTCTGTTCCATATGTCATCACTGATCATAGACTTTCGTCTTGAGACACTGTGGTATGTGGGGCAAAAAGATACCACGGAACTTCCCGAACGCTGCCCAACCGAGTCGGATTCGACAGTTGACCTCTTTCTCGAAGTTGACCCTACCTAACTGGACCATTTGTCCTAGGTAGACGTACTCGTCTACAACTTCAAGTGTAGAGTTTCCGATCTTGGTAGGAGTGGGTGCTACATGGATATTTACGATGATCTTGGTTTTGTTCATGTTCATTTTGAGACCCACTCTTTCGGAAGCTCTACTGAGGTCATCGAGCATTGTACTGAGGTCCTCCATAGTCTCAGCCATGACGACTATATCGTTAGATAATCGAAGGTGGCTGCTGTACTCGCTATTGACATTAATGCCCAGCCTTCTCCAGTCCAAAACCTTGAAGACATACTCCATTGTGGCCGTGAACAGTTTAGAAATTACGTCCCCCTTCCTCACACCCCGCTGCAGGAGGATAGGTTTCGAGGTCTGATCCTGAAATCGGACTGACATGGTGCGTTTTTATACAAACATTTCAGCACCTCGATGTACCGATAGTCGATCTGGCACCGTTGGAAAGACTGCAGGATAGCCTAAATCTCGATACAAACGTCCATATGGGTACATTTTCAACAGAATCGGTTTAGTATATCTGGAGAAAACTGGCTGTGACAGACGGAAAGACAGACAGACACCCGAGTGGTCCTATAAGGATTCCGTTTTTTACGGATGTCCGGATCCTTATAAAACAGTCTTTTTAATAAAAAAAAAACTAATTTTTTTATTAGAATACTGGTTGGTCGATTCTTAATTCGAATTTCAAATGTTGTTTAGTAAAATCTGCTGATCCATATTTACACTAAGCATATTGTTAGTTTTTTTTTTTACATTCCTAATTCTACGGATTGCGCGTTATTATTACAACAACACTATCGAAAACCCTATTCTCAGTTCACATTTAGCGATGCGAGTATCATTGATCAGCGGAACACTACTACCTATTAGCGATATTTATAGATATCATACTATTTGCTATTCGCTACCGTTTGACACCCAAGGTGATACGCTCATAATATAGCGTTTTAGTTGAATATATTGTTAGGCTAGACAAATTGAATAAGTTGTTGTTTTTATGTATACGTACTTTTTTGTTTCATTAATTTCATTATTTATATTAATCATCACCTGCCTAGCCTTTCCCAACTATATTGGGGTCGGCTTCCAGTCAAACCGGATTCAGCTGAATACCAGTGTTTTACGTGAAGCGGCTGCCTACCAGACCTCCGCAACCCATTACCTGGGTAACACGGTACTTCTTGGCAAGACTGGAGTCAGATTTACTGGCTTCTGACCATCCGTAACGACTGCCAAAGATCTACAAATGACAGCCGGGACCAACGGCTTAACGTGCTTTCCGAGGCACGGCGGAAACTCGGTATGTTAAGATGGTCACCCATTTAATTATTTATATTAAAATAGCAATATAATAAAGCAAATTAAGATTATTTAACATTCGATTATTTTTTCAATGGACTTATTAATTTTTTAACAATTTTTTTCTTCGTTTTATGTAACATGCCCATGCCCATGTGTTCTACCGAAAAGAAATAAGAATTAACAAAACACTATCGCTGCTGGTGATTTTGAATCACGAGTACCCATCATCATCTGCAGCCTACAGCCCGACCAGCCAACTATCATAAACCTGCGTCATTATCATTTCAACTGAAAGACGTCCACTACTGGGCATAGGTCTCCCCCAAGATGAAGGCAAAACCTACGTGTTTGATATTAATTTCAACTTGCTACCTTCAAGCGTTCCTGCGAAAACGGGTCTTGACAGACGGACAGGTGGACAATGAAGTGAGGGTTTGATTTGTTCCTCTTGAGGTACGAAACCCTACAAAAAACTCTAAACTACAGACTCAGGTGCTAAAAATGCTAAAAATTATCTTTTTTCACTACCAACACGCCATCATAAAACGAATCGCTTTCTAACGCTTGCACCGTTTGTTTTGAAAACAAAGTGGTTTACAAGCACGCCTCATCGATCACAGTTTTATTAAAAGAACAACATTTCATATGAATTGAGATTTATTCCTCTCAACGGTAACGCCTCGGCTTACTTCAGCCATTCAGGAGATTTTTGAACGATTCTTAGAAGCTGAACTAAGATTAGATCTAGATGGATCACGGCTTTAGGCACATATATTTGTCCCACTGGTCTTCCTCGATTTAAATAAATTAATAAGTAAATTATTCTAGGTAGTATGCTACCTAGAATAATTTAGAAACTGGGAAATATTGGGTAAACACGGCTCCGGTTCAAGTTGATTATTTCACTCATCATCATCATCTGCCTAGCCTTTTCCCAACTATATTGGGGTCGGCTTCCAGTCAAACCGGATTCAGCTGAATATCAGTATTTTACGTGAAGTGGCTGCCTACCAGACATCCACAACCCATTAAATGGGTAACACGTTATTTCTTGGCAAGACTGGAGTCAGATTTACTGGCTTCTGACTATCCGTAACGACTGTCAAAGATCTACAAATGACAGCCGGGACCAACGGCTTAACGTGCTTGCCGAGGCACGGAGGAAACTCGGTATGTTAAGATGGTCACCCATCCACAGACCAACCTTGGCAAGCGTTGCTTAACCTTGAAGATCGATCTGTGCGGCTGATATTCTTTAGCCACGAGCTCCTCGAAGTTGATTATTTCACTACTTTAGCCTAAAAGTCAATATTACTATTTAAGTAAGGTTTGACATGTTATTAAAAATTCAATTCAAAATATTCAAACCGTAGAAACCCACCCATAGTACTAACCAAAAGTAGTTCCACAATACAACAATAAGCAGACAGGAGCTTCCCTTAGATCCGTTTTGCTCAGTAATACAGACTTCGATGCAACTGCAAACAACTTCAATATCTACTCCAAAACCCTTCATCATCATCATCATATTAGCCGAAAGGACACAGGCCTCCTCCAAGCGTCGCCACAAGGACCGGTCCGGTGCGTCTTGCATTGATCGGCTACCCGCGACCTTCACCAGGTCATCGGTCCACCTTGTGGGAGGCCTTCCAACGCTGCGTCTTCCGGTACGTGGTCGCCACTTCAGAACTTTTCAGACAATGTTCCCTGCCTACTGCCACTTTTGTTTGGTGATCCCTTATTCGTGATTTATTTTAAATCTACGTAAATATATTAGGTAATAGAAGGATTACATACTATCTATCATCTGCCTAGCCTTTTCCCAACTATATTGGGGTCGGCTTCCAGTCAAGCTGGATTTAGCTGAATACCAGTATTTTACGAGGAGCGGCTGGCTACCAGACCTCCACAACCCATTGACTGGGTAACACGGTATCTTCACAACAAGATTGGAGTCAGATTTACTGGCTTCTGATAATCCGTAACAACTGCCAAAGATCTACAAATGACAGCCGGGACCAACGGCTTAACGTGCTTTCCGAGGCACGGAGGAAACTCGGTATGTTAAGATGGTCACCCATCCACAGACCAACCTTGGCAAGCGTTGCTTAACCTAGAAGATCGATCTGTGCGGCTGATATTCTTTAGCCACGGGCTCCTCTATCGATTACATACTATCTATAAATGTAGTAAAACTTCCAAAGTATGAACTTAACACGAAATAAAATACCAAATAAAAATTCCAAATAACCACATAATCAGAAAACAGAAAATCGAACCGTTTACGAATACATTTATGTTGAACACACGGAATAATGTTAAACACATAGCATTATGTTAAATACAACATAATGCTGAGCAGATAGTGTTCGAAGGTCTCTCTTGCAATATTCTTGAAATGGGTTTACGATCGCTAATAAACGTTCGATGCAACAAACAATTGTGTGGGTGCAGTAATAGCGATGAAAAACTGCAAGGAATTGAAAACTAATGGAAAATATTAATTAACAAAAAGATGATAAACAGACGGTCTTTTTTGGTAAGTGGGTCGTCGTCATCGTGGTGAAAGGACAGCTAGACTCTGCGTTGCCGAGTGCTAGCTGTCCAGGGTGCGCCGAATGTTCAGAATTGCAGTACGATTTATGTTAACACCGTTTGGGGAGGATTATTCTTGAACAGACGGTAAGTTATCTTAAAATTAACTATTTGTTTACAGTTTAGTATTATAAACCTACAATAATAATAATAATAATATAGACCTTAGGTCCCTCTCCTCAACCGAAACTTACAAGTATTTGGGTATGTCGGAAGCGTTAGGCATCAGTGTTACTGACATGAAACAATCGTTGAAGGAGCGTTTCTTTGGCCGCCTGAACAAAGTACTTAACAGTCTTTTATCAGGCGGAAACAAGGTGCGCGCCTTCAACGGTTGGGTCATGCCGGTTTTGATGTATTCTTTCGGCATACTCAAATGGACTCAGACGGAACTTGACGCCCTGGATAGGAGGGTACGTTCACTGCTTACCGCAAATCGGATGCATCACCCACGGTCATCGGTGATGAGGCTGTATATCCCGCGGAAGTGCGGGGGTCGTGGCTTCTTAAATGCTAAGACTCTGCACAACCGCGAGGTATGCAGCCTTAGGGAATACTTCCTAGAAGCCGACGTGGGTATGCATCGAGATGTGGTAGCGGTGGACAAAGGCCTTACCGCGCTCTCCTTGGCTAACGAGAACTGGCGCAAACCTGTGGTATTAGATACTAACGACCGCAGGGAGGTATGGCAGAGCAAGGAGCTTCACGGACGCTTTTATCGGGTCCTACATGGGCCCGATGTAGACTTCTTAGCGTCCGTAGCCTGGCTTCGTTTTGGTGACCTCTTCGGGGAAACCGAAGGTTTTGTCTGTGCAATTATGGACGAAGTTATGATGACTAATAACTACCGGAAATACATTGTGAAGGACGGTACGGTTGACATATGTCGGGCATGTCACCGGCCCGGGGAATCCATCCGCCACATTATTTCCGGTTGTTCTAGTCTGGCTAACGGAGACTATTTGCACAGGCACAACCTTGTAGCCAGGATTATCCACCAGCAACTTGCTCTTAAATACAATCTTGTGGAATCGGAAGTACCGTACTATAGGTATGTGCCCGACCCAGTTCTCGAAAGTGGTAGTTGCACATTGTATTGGGATCGGTCTATCATCACTGACAGGACTATTGTTGCCAATAAGCCTGATGTAGTGGTGATAGACCGACTAGAGCGTCGCGCAATGATTGTTGATATAGCAGTCCCTCATGACGAGAACCTCGTGAAGTCAGAGAAAGATAAACAATCGAAGTATCTTGACTTGGCTCGCGAGGTTGTCGACATGTGGGATGTGAACACTGCAGTCATTGTGCCGATAGTCGTGACGGCCAATGGCATTATTGCTAAGAGCCTCGACCAACATCTCAAGAGGCTCTCGTTGGGCAGCTGGATCAAGGGCTTGATCCAGAAAGCAGTACTCCTGGACACGGCGCGCATCGTTAGGAGGTTCCTCTCTCGGGAGCCCTGACCACCGGTAGCTTGGACCCTGTTCCCGATACCGGTGGGCTACTATTTTTTATATTTTTAAATGTTTTTTTTTGTATTTTTCTAGAAATATTTAAAAATGTAAATAATATGTTAAAATATGAATAAATGGAATAATAATAATAAATTTATTTCAGACTTTGTCCATACGTATGTTAGTAACAATATTCTTAGCCTAGTGTTAGTAAGTACAAATAGTTAGGCGCTTCAATGCCCAGAAAACTTAACACAGTTTGTATTGTGCCCTCATAGTGCGATGGAGCAGAAAAAAATGATTTTAATCAAATACAATCACAGGGGGGGCCTTAGCGGGGCCCATCCACTTCAGTGCCCGGCTTTATATTTCTTGTTTCTTTTTTTTCATAATAAACTATTTGTTTCGTATACCTAAGTTTCTTCCCCGCTACCACTGGCACCGAACCACTCCAGCGAACACACCGCCACTCACTGCCATAATCCTTGACGTCATACCCTCATTTGCCAGGTCCCTCGCTAATACGCAGCAGTATCCACTACTTCCCACCACGACCAGCTCCACAGCTTTGTGTAAACCATTTGTTTGGTTCGTAAGAGACTACTCACACTTATTCAGCTCCATTCGCGTTTCGCTGAACGATTTTTGTCACACTTATACAGTTCTGCTTCAATCAGCCGCGTACAGCGTCATAAGTAAACTTGTAGTAACAGCGCTGAACTCTGTCTATAGCACTCGCATGATAATAACATATTTGTCCTCATTTTATACTTGTTTGCCGCGAAAGCTGAATAGACGTGGAAAGCTGAACGGATGCGTACGCGTTTCCATAAAAATCGTTTTTCTCTATGCATAAGCTGAATAGAGCTGAATAAGTGTGAGTAGTCCCTAACTTTCAAGTACCTAGTTTATTGTTCCATTGTAATCGGTTTCGGAACTTTAAAACTTTGGAGATTCGTGACTTGAAAAGTTATCTAGGATTTCTCGTTTCCAGTCTAGTCTTAGGCGTAATTTAACTGTGCATACTGCTGAGTAGTTCTAGGAGTTCCCTTACAGATAACAGATAGCTATAATCTGGTTGTATTTAAGTGCAGCGCGCTCCATCGTCAACCCCATCCTCGTTTATCATCAGGGATTGTGATAAATGCAAGCCTGTCAATTATAATAATGAAAAAGAAAATGTCTAGGCTCCCAGAGACCAGTCTTCCCACCCCACAAACCACTCGTCATGCCTTTTCTCCGCTTGCCACGAGCCTCACATTTGCATCACAGCGCTGGCGTCACATGACCGTTTAGAATACTACACCGTATGTATATTCACCTCAACAGTGTGTATCGAGTCGAGTGTAAATATGTGGGCTGCATCTAATGCCCGCCGTTCAATTAGCGGCTTGCTCGTAGTTGGCGAGGCGCCCGACACTCTGCTTAGCGTTGGGTTTACACGGAGAAAGTTGATTGTGTGGCTATATAGCTAGTACAGCTTGACCATTTAATACAAGTTTATTTATTTAAATTTTAATTCATAGTGTGTGTGACTATTTAATAAAATTTTAATTGAATGACTTTTTAACTATATTTTGTATGCCACAACGGCCGAACATGACTGATCTTTTTGTTTATGAACAACCTGCATTCCTTTTATGTATACTCATGTTTCTACAAATAAATGTCTTGTCTTGTCTTGTCTTGAATAAATATCTCGAACAGCTCACTTGGTAGTGATACGCGGATAGTACAAGGATAATCCTAAGTTTAGTCGTGCTATTACAATGGCTAATGATCACCCCTCAAAGGCGAAACTTAGCTCACAGGTAGTTCATGACCTAGTCTAGGACAAAAAATATTATTGTCGTGGTAGCTCGACTCCTGCGACATAATTTTCGGCTTTAACGGGAGGAAATCGGCTGACAAAAGCTAGTTACTATAGAAATAGAAGTTTAGTATTTTTCTTTTAAACTTTTCATTACACTAGCTAACGTATTATTTTTGATTCCTTCAATCTCTCAGGTCTTCGTGCTTGACAGTTATCTTTATTACGGGCAGGGTGTGGTTAGGGTTAACTCATTTACAGTTTTCTAATTGTAATCAAAAAAAAAATTGCATTGGTAAGGTCAGAGATTGACCAGAACCTCTGATATCAGTAAAATTCTTCGCAACCCTGACCAGAATTAAGACCACTACACAACTATTACCACCACCACCCACTACTCCACCACTCTCTTCCACTATTTTTCTTTCTTTCTTTCACTATACATCATGCAAAAAGATCCACTTTGCTATCAACTTGCCACTATCATCAGCCAATAGTCATGTGCACCGGCCACTATTTATTTATTTTATTCTTTATTTCAAGCAACTGAGGCCCATAAAACATAGTACATACATAAGCATAAAAAATAACTATAAACGAATGTGCCACCAGCCACTATGGCCATGTGCACCGGCCACTATGGCCATGTGCACCAGCCACTATAGCCATATGCACGGGCCACTATGGCCATGTGCACCGGCCACTATGGCCATGTGCACCGGCCACTATGGCCATGTGCACCAGCCACTATAGCCATATGCACGGGCCACTATGGCCATGTGCACCGGCCACTATGGCCATGTGCACCGGCCACTATAGCCATATGCACGGGCCACTATGGCCATGTGCACCGGCACTATGGCCATGTGCACCGGCCACTATAGCCATATACACGGGCCACTATGGCCATGTGCACCGGCCACTATGGCCATGTGCACTGGCCACTATAGCCATATGCACGGGCCACTATGGCCATGTGCACCCGCCACTATGGCCATGTGCACCAGCCACTATAGCCATATGCACGGGCCACTATGGCCATGTGCACCGGCCACTATGGCCATGTGCACCGGCCACTATAGCCATATGCACGCGCCACTATGGCCATGTGCACCGGCACTATGGCCATGTGCACCGGCCACTATAGCCATATACACGGGCCACTATGGCCATGTGCACCGGCCACTATGGCCATGTGCACCGGCCACTATAGCCATATGCACGGGCCACTATGGCCATGTGCACCGGCCACTATGGCCATGTGCACCAGCCACTATAGCCATATGCACGGGCCACTATGGCCATGTGCACCGGCCACTATAGCCATATGCACGGGCCACTATGGCCATGTGCACCGGCCACTATGGCCATGTGCACCGGCCACTATGGCCATGTGCACCAGCCACTATAGCCATATGCACGGGCCACTATGGCCATGTGCACCGGCCACTATGGCCATGTGCACCGGCCACTATAGCCATATGCACGGGCCACTATGGCCATGTGCACCCGCCACTATGGCCATGTGCACCCGCCACTTTGGTCATGTGAGAATGTTGTGGCAACACTGCCCAAGTGACATGTAAAATATTTGTTCCGTATTTTAAAATTAGATTTAATTAGTATTTAAGTGAAATTAAGGGGTAATTGTTTGAGTATACACCATATAATTGCAAAAATACTCAGGATTATTGTTTTCCTGAAATTCTATCAAGAAAAACTCAATTTTTGGTACCGGCTGTCACCGGTAACCTAAAACCGCCGGCAACTTGTGAACTACGTATGGAACGATATTAAACGGGGAAGTATTGTTTACTTTTATTTTATAATAGCACACATTCGTCACTTTATCTCAGTGGCACGTCCTTGCAAAGTGTTAACTTTTATGTAGATTTTTAGGACACAGCGTTGATATTATATTGCTTTGTTTACATCGTGGAAATCGTCAAAATACTTAGTTTCTGTTGATTTTCCGATACAAAACAAAAAAACAGAACAAAAATAACGCTTATATGATTGTTATTTTACATAGCTTACCTTTGATCTATTAAATCAAAAGTATATTTTAATCTAGTCATCCTACCCACATTAAGGAAATCATTATTTAAAAGATATCTTAAGCAATAAAATTCAATAAACAATATCTTTTAAAGCTAATTCAGCAGCCTACCTCATTTCTCCACTTAACTGCACTAATTTCTCCCCATTTTTATTACCTATTTCTTTTATTTCCCACTTTCCTTTATTTTGTCTTTTTTTTTTTTTTAAGATTCTCACAAATTTCTTTTACTCTATTTTCAGTACTTAAACCTGAAAACATGCCTGTGATGACCCGCAAAGCTACAGCTCAGGATATGGAGCTTAAACTGAGAACGGCTCTCCAGGAATTAAAAGCCTCAAATGAACAATGCCAGGAAATGTTACAGGAACGAGAGGATAATGAGGTGGAAGTAAGAAAAATGGTCCATACAAACACCTGCCTTAAACGGGAGCTAGTAGACCTCAGCCAACAATATCAAGATGTTGTTGATGAACGTGACCAACTGCGGGTAATCACGGATGGTTTCAACAACTGTAGCAACTTGTATGAGGAGGCTTTACGTAAAGTTAGGGACCTAGAGGATGAACTTATTACTGCAAACAGTTGCATCATCAAATTGCAGAATGAAAAACAGAGTGCTCAGGTTAAGGAAACTTACCACTTATATAATGAATTAATAGGTATAAATAATAATTGTAACCCTCATTCCACAGTCACGATAGACCTAACTGAAGATTCCTTATTGAAACAGAACTATCCTAGTCATAATAAGTTAAAAAAGTATGCAAAATTAAATAGGTTTATTAAAAAATGTTATCGGTACAAAATACAACATAAACAGTTTTTAAAGAATATTCCACTCAGGAAGGAACGTGTTGACCTGATTAGTAAATTAAATAACTATCAAATTAAACTTGAAGATAGCATAAAAATATATGAAATTGATACACAGCACTTACAGTCTGAAATACAGGTACTCGAAGCTTCACTAAGTTCTCTTAATAGTAAATATATACAATCTCAGAACCAAATAAGAGAACACATTCTTGCTGCAAATGAGTTAGTCATGTGTCAGTGTACTTGCCAGACAGTATCAAATCTTGATGCTATCCAGCCTGAGGTATCGGACGCCCCGTCCCAGGCGGTTAATTTATCCCAAGGCTGTGTCATCAACCAAGTTGTAATTGATTGTGAACAGGATTTATCTCAAATTGAACAGCCCAAGATTAATAGTTTCTTATCTGTGAAAAGTGGTTATCATTCAGTTATGTTCTCAGACAGCATAGGAAGAGGTTTAGGTAAATTATTAAGTAACAACCTGAGTTATCCTATACAAAATTACTGTATGCCAAGTTCATCATACAAGCATATTATGGCGTCATTAAGAAACAATAATTTTAGTTCTAATACCAATATTACAGTGTTTATAGGGAATAGTTTAAATGTAAAAAAAGCAGATATCACGGACAATCTAACTGAGATGTTAAAGTTAAATTGTAATAAAATTATATTGTGTGCATTTCCTTATTTTGAACAATTGTCAAGTAGACAAAATAATTATATTCATAGTTTAAATAAACACATGCACTTTTTAGTAAGTCACTATAGTGACAAGTTTATGTTTTTTGACACAAACATTTTTGTGGAAAATTTAAAATCGACTAGGGATACAGTGTATTTGCCAATTAGTTTTAGACACACAATAGCAAGGCTATTAGCTTATTTTATTAACTCAGACATAAGTAGTATGTCGCAGTCTTGTATAATTAAATCCACAATGTTTAGTAATTTTACTAAGAATCAGGTGGAGAGCCTTAGTAACGGTAGCTATAGTGCTACAAATACTTATAAAAATTGTACGGAGTTTCCATGTATCTCTATGGATACTCATTTAAACTAGTACATAAGACAACAGAGGATACCAGCGACAGAATAGTTATGCCTACCATTAACAAGGTATCTTCTTGCTCTTTAGTAAATAGTTGTCAAAAAGGGAGTCAGCAGCATGCCTTGAAATTATTTCATCAAAATATTCAAGGTGTCTCTTCCAAATTATTAGAAATTGAAATGTTTTTAGAAAAAACCATGTTTGACATTGTATGTTTTAGTGAGCACTGGTTGAAGGATTACCAGATGCTAATTAGTTATGAAAATTATAATGTGGGCAGTTGTTTTAACCGCAAATCTATGTTACGTGGTGGTTCCCTCATCTTATTAAAAAAAAACTTGAAATTTAAGCAACGTAATGACATCGTTAACTTATCAGTGGAACATTGCATCGAGCTGTCCTGTGTTGAGCTAGATAAGCATATCATAGTGTGCGTGTACAGACCCCCAAACCCTCAAAACTTTATTTTATTTGAGTCAACAATGGAAGATATCCTTGCGAAACTTGCAGCAGGTAACAAGCCCGCGATTATTTGTGGGGATTTTAATATTAATATTTTAGAAATTAATTCAAATAGCAGCAGATTTATAAGCCTTTTTAAATCGTTTAATTTGTCTAATGTGTTTACAGAACCGACTAGGGTAACACCAACTTCTTCAACCTGTATCGATAATGTATTCTGCGATTGTGAATATTTAGATAAAGCCATAGTTAATTACCTTCCCTCTGATCATAGTGGTCAATTGGTAACATTTCAGTTTAAAGCAGCCTTGGTAAAAATTCATATACAATATAGGCCAATTACAACTGGAAAACTAGCTAAATTCAATGGTACCTTACAAAATAAGTTAAATTTTCTAGGCCATAACATTGAAGATGCTAATAAATTTTATGATAATTTCTTTTCAGTGGTTCTAAAGGAATTCAATGCAACTTTTGAAAAGAAGTCTAAGGATACTTTCCCTAAGTATGTATTTAGTGACTGGGCGACTAAAGGCATTAGGATAAGTAGGGAAAGACTATATGAGCTATATGGCCTTAAGCCTGTCATAAACACTGATTCTTTTAATAAGTTTGTAAACAAATATTCTAAAGTGTTCAGAAATACTTGCAAGGTAGCTAAAGCCCTATATATTAGCAATAAGATCAAATCGTCAGAAAATAAAATAAAGACAGTTTGGAAAGTTATTAATAATGAAACTAATAGAAATAAAGAACGAAACACTGATTATTTACTGGAGACTACACATGGTGCCAAAAGCTCTAATTTAGAAGTAGCTCAAGAATTTGTAAATTTTTTCACCAATATACCAACTAAAACTACGGAATATTTAAATTCTTCACCTGAGGTCTCATATAATTTATTAAAAGCTAACGTTCCAGGTTGTACGGTTGAATTCCAGTTCAAACATATCAACCCTGTGACAGTCATAAAAGCTTTCCGGCAAATCAAAATCAAATTGACCGAAGACATATGGGGAATGTCT
This sequence comes from Lacanobia oleracea, assembly GCA_950371165.1. NCBI lineage: Eukaryota > Metazoa > Arthropoda > Insecta > Lepidoptera > Noctuidae > Lacanobia > Lacanobia oleracea. The sequence continues at coordinate 1,651,682 of OX493386.1, read as the reverse complement.
ATTAAAGTGTGCACGTCCATAATTGAAACTATAGCACCATACTTGGCTTTAATATTTAATTTATGTGTGGACCAAGGAGTCTTTCCGGATATAATGAAATATAGTAGGGTTATACCACTATTTAAATCGGGCGACAGCAAAGACACCAATAATTATAGACCTGTATCTGTTTTGCCGGTTTTTAGCAAAGTGTTTGAAAAAGTAATGCTCAATCAGATGCTCAATCATTTTAACATCAATAAAATTTTACACGATCAACAGTATGGTTTTACCAGGGGTCGTTGTACGACTGACGCTGGTGCCACGTTGTTAAAACACATATACTCAGCGTGGGAAGAGGCACAAGATGCCATAGGAATCTTTTGTGACCTCTCCAAGGCATTTGATTGTGTAAATCACGAAACCTTGCTCCTAAAGCTAGGACATTACGGACTAGGTAAACTTGCACTCAGTCTAATAAAATCTTACTTAAATGATAGACAGCAGCAAGTTCAAATAAATGGTGTCAATTCACGGGGTTTAAAAGTCAAAATGGGGGTACCTCAAGGCTCTATTTTGGGTCCTTTCCTCTTTCTAGTATATATTAATGATCTACCCCATCTTTTAAAAAATCACCCTCATATGGTATTATTTGCTGACGATACGTCCTTAATTTTTAAGATAGATAGACGTTCCATAAATCTTGACGACGTAAATAACGCCCTACAGCAGGTCCAAAATTGGTTTACTGCTAATAATTTAGTATTAAATGGGAAAAAAACTAAATGCATCAGATTTGCCTTACCGAACGTTAAAAGAAATGATTGCGACATAGTATTGAACAAGGAGAAACTTGAATTCGTCGAAAACACGGTTTTCCTGGGGATTACGCTTGACTCAAGGCTACAATGGGGTCCTCATTTAACATCTCTTGCGGGACGGCTAAGTTCAGCAGCATACGCTGTCAGAAAAATCCGTCAATTTACCGATATAGATACCGCGAGGCTGGTCTATTTTAGTTACTTTCATAGTATCATGTCTTACGGTATCTTATTATGGGGACGTGCTGCAGACATCGAGTCTATATTTATCCTGCAGAAAAGAGCCATCAGAGCCATTTACAATCTCCGTCGGCGTGATTCCCTAAGAGAACTGTTTAAGGATATCAACATCATGACGGTACCTTGTCAATACATTTACGAAAATATTATGTATGTTCGGAAAAATCTTCATCTCTTTAGCAAGATTAGTGACAGGCATAATTTTAATACTAGAAATAGGAACAAATTAGATCAACCCCGATTCAGATTGGCCAAAGTACACACTTCTTTTATGGGGTACTGTATTAAATTTTATAATAAAATACCAGTTGATATTCTCGAACTGAATGAGAGAAAATTTAAAGCATGCATAAAACGCACACTATGTAGGCAAGCGTATTATAAACTGGAAGATTATATCCTCGATAAAAACGCTTGGCTAAATGCTGGTCCTGCTCCACAGTCACAGCTGCTTAGGTCCACTTTTTAGGTTTTTATGTTTTCATATTTGGAAGAGATGCTCGCTCCTTTTAGAGGTTCTTACATTATTTCGTTTATTTATTCTTATATACATACAAATTATATTATTATATTAATTACTTATTTATTCTTTTTGATGTAAGAACTTAATCGTTCTCTTTATTAATTTATTTTTCATTATTTGGTCATTGACAACCATATTTTTGTGTAAAGTAGAAGCATATTTTTTCAAATTTTGTAAATGTGAGTACCATGAAACCATTTACATTTTATGTGAGTAGGTAGTTATAGTTTTACTTGTTGGACTTGAACGAGCATGGTGGTTGAGAGCATGTCATGCTCACTCAAATGTCTCGCTGATGGCGGCGCGTGGGTTTGATCATTCGGTTCCCTTCGAAATTGTTGAGCTGAAGGGTGCCGATACACGCGTCATGTTCGTGAACAGGCGCCGTCGGTTGAGACTGGTCATCTCTTAACTGCCATTGGCTTATTTTAATCTTTATATTTAAAATTCTTATAATAAGCCCTTTTTTTTTCTTTGCATTGTCCTCACATGCAGAAGCAACAAGTATATGTAACTTGGAATTTTGTAAAACAGAACATGATTTAAAAGAGTGTCCGTGGAGTTTCTTGCACGTTCTTCTCCATAGAGATCTACGCTTTGGAACGTGCAAATAGCTTTCATGTTTTTGACTGACCGACCTTGACGTTTCAAAAGTGCCTGTGAATGGTTTATTTGAAATAAAATGCTTTGAATTTGAATTTGAATTTGTGCACCGGCTACTATGGCCATGTGCACCAGCCACTATGGCCATGTGCACCCGCCACAATAGCCATGTGCACCCGCCACTATGGTCATGTGCATCCGCCACTATGACCACATGCATCCGCCACTATGGCCATGTGCACCCGCCACTATGGTCATGTGCATCCGCCACTATGACCACATGCATCCGCCACTATGGCCATGTGCACCCGCCACTATGGTCATGTGCACCAGCCACTATGGCCATGTGCACCCGCCACAATAGCCATGTGCACCCGCCACTATGGTCATGTGCATCCGCCACTATGACCATATGCATCGGCCACTATGGCCATGTGCACCCGCCACTATGGCAGCGCATCGGCACCGTCGTGAGCCGTGTTTGGACTCCGTCAAACAAGAATAGCTCGCGATCTTTTTATAGCCAGTGTCACGTTGAAACAAATATAGCAAGCACATACATTTATAACGAGCACGGTATTATCTGTTCGGAGGAGTGACCTTCGCAGACGTACTGTTGCTGCAGTTTCTTGGTTGGCAGGGATTTAGTTCCGAGTTTTTTAGGCAAACGCTTTGACCTATCAAGTCTTGAATAATGAGATACATCTACACTAATATTATAAAGAGGAAAGATTTGTTTGTTTGAATTGAATAGGCTCCGAAACTACTGGACCGATTTGAAAAATTCTTTCACCATTGGAATTCTACGTTATCCCTGATGAACATGGGCTATAGAATATTTTCAAAAAGTTAGGGATCCGTATGAAAACTTCGATAATATAATCCAAGGTGTGAAAAAAATATCCTTTTATCGCGTACGTTGTTGAAACTATTGACAATAGAGCAAAGTGATGTGCTGCAGTTCTATAGAGGACATTTATATCTACAAAAAAGTCCGCAAGGGTATGTATCTAACTATTATGGTTAAGTCACAATTACCACTTTTTGTTCAAATTATTCAATCAAAACCCGGGTAAAATAGAATAGTGGTGATTTTGGTATCATGATGTTAATCCTTATCTTTTTAAAACTACATCTATACTAATATTATAAAAAGGAAAGATTTGTTTGTTTGTTTGAATTGAATAGGCTCCGAAACTACTGGACCGATTTGAAAAAATATTTCACGGTTAGAATCCTACATTATCCCTGATGAACATGGGCTATAGAATAATCAAAAAAATGTTAGGGATCCATATGAAAACTTCGATAATGTAACCCAAGCCAAGGTGTGAAAAACATACCAAAAAAGATCCTTTTATCGCGTACGCTGTGGAAACTATTGACAATAGAGCAAAGTGATGCACTACAGTTTTATAGAGGACATTAATATCTAACTATTATGTTTAAGTCACAATGAACGCTTTTTGTTCAAACCTTTCGTTTAAAAGTTACGACGGTTTCAAAAATACTCTAACTAAGAAACATCTTGCGAGTGAACGAACTGCCCTACGTTTAGTCTATTAATAAGCAATTTTCATATACCCTATATGAGATTAGATGGGAGATAAAGTTCGTGGAGTTCTAACTAAACCCGCGTGAACGAAGTCGCGGGCGAAGTGCTAGTTTGTTATAATTTAGACCCCTGCAAACACTACTTTTTTTTTTTTTTTAATATTCATAGGCCCGCGTTTGACCACTATCTCACCTGATGGTAAGTGATGATGTGGTCGAAGATGGAGCACGCTTGCCCAGAAATAACCTATTCACTCTTGACTTAAAGACTCCCAGGTTGTACTACTTGACAAAATGTAGTTTCATATCCCTGTCATCCTCCTCTCCACCTGCCTTTTTGAGGACCTCAGGAACGCCACTGACGCTACTATTAACGTGGCCACCAGTTACAACCTTTTTTTATCGGGGGTAATCCTCATGGATATCCTCGCACGGAGGGGTCTGTCAGACTCTTACTGACTAAAACCACCCCGGTGTTCTACCTCTCACCTACGTCGGGGATCGCGGGAACTTACACGACTTCCGTAATCCCCGGTTAGTACAGGCTCAACTCTGCGGGTAACCTTGGTCAGGGGGGGAGTGGCGGACATCCCCAAGTCCGCCGCCCTTGGACAAAGTTAGGGGGGCCGGGAGAGGGCAGCGTATGCCCTCCACCGACGCACCGGGCCTAACCATATCCCAATCCAAACGTATGCAGCTGAGCACCAGAATCTTTAGATAAACGACTGTTTATCTGACCAGTACCTGGGTAACACATACCACCTTCTGGACATGTATGGGCATCAATGCCGCCACAAAAAAAGCCAACGGAGCAAATCTACATCGCCACAAAAAGAACCGCCGTTGATTCTACCAACTTCTTGCGAATGTGCTCACGTGCCTTCACCTTAAAGGACAACCAACTGGTTGCCGTCCTGATGTTTAGAGGAAGCGCATTCCAAAGGAAGATTGCTTGGACAAAAAAAGAGGAATGGACAAACCCAGAGCGGTGTGTGGGACAGCGTAGAAGGAGATTATTTGTAGAGCGGACTTTTCTCTCTGTACTCCATAAACCCATATTATTTTAAAAGATTTCCATTGCCTAGAAAAGATTATCTTGTGTTACTCTATCGCCTGGAGTCCAACACGTATCAATAGGTCAAATTTGTATTATGAGAAGCTAGGCTTCAACTGCTCAATGCGGTCACACCTTCGATCAATAATGGGCACATGCCCGCATTTGACGCTGCGCAAAAAAAAGTAATTAAGGTAAAATCATATCATATCTTAACCAACAGCTGGTTTTCTTATATATTTCAGAGATAGCCCATTTCCATTGTAAAATTATTTATATTCGTGATAACTTTCATCTCTTGAACGATTGCTATTGAACAAAAACTAACCCTGTTATAAACTACGGATTTCTCTAGATACCGATAGATTTACCTAAACTCTACAGCTCAAGAAAACGATACAGTGATACAGTTGTCATCGCCGACCCGTGTAACTGTGTAATGTTAGCCACGTTTGGCACAACGTAGTCATGCCAAACGAGGTGTCAGGTGTAACAATAGACCACCCACGGAGTGCTGACAGACAATCAGCGGTAGGGAGCACAATTACTGAAACATAGAATGAAAAACTAACGCAAAAAGCTAAATAAGTATACCTTAGGTAAACTTTTTTACTAAGTCACGATCATCATCTGCTTAGCCTTTTCCCAACTATTATATTCCGGTCGGCTTCCAGTCACACCGGATTTAGCTAAATAGCAGTATTTTACGTGGAGCTGCTGCCTACCAGACCTTCACAGCCTATTAACTGGGTAACACGGTACTTCATGGCAAGACTAGAGTCAGATTTACTGGCTTCTGACTACCATCCATAACGACTACCAAAAATCTGCAAATGAAAGCCGGGACCAATGGCTTCACGTGCTTTCCGAAGCACGGAGGAAACTCAGTATTACAACATGTATGTAACATACTGAGTTTCCTGTGGATCTGTGTGTGGTGTGTACGGAACCTTTGCAAGCGTTGCTTAATCTTGAAGATCGATCTGTGCAGCTGTTATTATCTAGCCACAAGATAATGGGTAGAAATGTCTAGAAGTGAGTCATCAAATTGTTTCGCTAATTCATCATCTGCCTAGCCTTTTCCCAACTATATTAGGGTCGGCTTTCAGTCAAACCGGAGCGGCTGAAACTATTATTTTTCATGGCGCGAGTGCCCACCCGACCTTCAAAACCCAGTAACTGAGTAACACGGTACCTTTTAGTAAGACTTGACTGGTGTCAAATTTTCTGGCTTCTGACATTTGTTAAACAAAAAAGATGGTTATTATTATAGCAAAAAGTGCTTCAGGCTAGAAAATGCTTATACTTTAACGTAAAATAATTAATTAACAATAAATCAATTGACTATAGTAAAGTTGTAGATGGTCGTCGACCCATGTATTTTATTTATTAACCAAGTTAGGAGTATGGGTAGCATGGCCATCAGTGAGTGGTTTTTAAGGCATTTTGCTGTTAGTGATTAAAATTAATTATTTGGCTGCCTTATTATCCTGATAAGGGCTAATAATATGATGGTGATGCGCAAGATTCGGGAGCACAGGTTCTCATCCAATATTTGTCAATAAATTACCAAAAAGAAATCATACAACCTGTAGTATTAGAAACAAATCATCAAAATGTACTTCATCTCCAATAGCGCATATCATTTTCCACAGTCAATATAATCTACTGACGCGAGCTCATCAGTGCATCCCGTATAGCGAGGAGGCTATAAACCAGGACCATTAATCGTATATACATTGAAGATCTGGCACAGGCGAATCCAGGGAAGGGGGTCTATGAGGAACAAAGCCCCCCCTCAAACAGACGCAAAGGTAGTCTATAATGTAATGAAGTTATTGAGGAATTTACGAAAAGTAGTCTTAGATGGCGGTATTATTATTATTACTAGCCTGCACCTTCCTACTGCTGGACGGCCTCCCTCCTTTCCTTCCAATGCTCACGGTTTTGTGCCTCTTCCTTCCAATTCGTAAGGAGATATCCAGGTCGTACCGCCATCTCTTTCTGGTATTACATTCTTATGCGTTAAGAATAATAAAATGTTATGTGCCTTTTTTTAGTGCTTACTTTGGTAAAACCTACCCTCAACGGGGACAAGCCCCCCAAACGACAATCTTGGATCCACCACTGAGCCCTGGCCAGTCCACTATATAAATACGCGTACGACAGACTTCTCCGAAGCGTCAAGTGTAGACAGAAATAGAATGGCATCATGCGTCGGATGAGCAGGGATTGTGCAGTAAGTCAGCTGTGTGTGTGTGCTGTGGGTATGGGTGTGTGTGTGTGTGTGTGCTGATTGATGGGCTGTTAGTCATGCATGTGGATGATAGAAGAGGTTCAAATATTCTCTAGTTCAATCAAATAGGTCATGAGAGCAGGCAGGTTATGAAATCTATTATTCTTCAGTTATTTGGTAAAACACACTAGCAGCTATTAGTTGATGCGTGTTTTCCAACGGACTTGGAGATATCTAAAAATGTATTACAATTTTGTTGTTTTTAAAAAAGCTCATGCTTACACCCGTATTCCAAGTTTTTTTGGTAAATTACTTCACTCAACTCGGTCACGATGACCAGGGGAAAAAATGTCGATTCAAGGATGTTTATGATAATAAATAACCGTCCTACCCGTCTCGACGATGAACACAGCAATGGAAATTTCACACACAATGCGGATGCTAGTCCAGCTTCTTTAGACTCTCACAAGATGTCCTCTAAACCAGAAAAAAAACGCCAGAAAATCAAATCAATTAATTGCACACTTCGTTGTTCGTCAAATTAGCAAACAAATCCATAAAGTTGCCAAAACTGCAGGCGTGCATAGTGCCACAATGTGTCACAGAGTGGCGACAGACGCGACAGATCATAACATTCGCGTCGCGCGTGTGCCTACACACACGGTTGTAACGCCGCACGTATCCGCATACTGTGGAGTGGAGGCAGTAGGTCAGGTTCAAGATTTTAGAGATGTTATGCAAGAAAACACATTGACAAAAGATTTTTTTTGTATGAATCCGTAATGCATCCAGGAAAAGAATGGAAGCAGAAAACACGTACTGCAGTATTATGGGATAGGGCAGGAAGATGAGGATGATGACCGAAAAGTGTATATTACATAATAAGTTCGAGCCGATGCGTGGGAAGTTCAAGGAATGATCATCATCATTACGCCGAAAGACCATAAATATTATTATGTTGCTTTGAAAAAAGGCTTTCCAATCTCAAATCGTGTATTGCAATCCATATCCAATACATGCAGCTGGTAAATGTTAATGAATAGAAACAATTATGAACCCTGTCGGGTGCAGCAAAATTTTAAATACTTAGAAATTAATTACTTTTGTGTTATGATCATCAACATCATATCAGCCGATAGATATCCACTGCTGGACATAGGCCTTCCCCAAGTGTCGTCAAAAGAACCGCCAGTTTAGTGTAATACTAATTATTTTTCGAAACACGTGAAGAGACGTGAATTAACAATAATGATTCAGGGATATGACGACACAGTTGAAGCTCGCCAAAATGTAGTTCACCCTCATTTGCCTAAAATGCCGCAGAAGAATTGGTCACACCCTCACGTTATTCTGAATTGCCGCACCAGACGATGCGTCTGAACACTATTAAGTTTACAATGTTAGCGTATTAGTAACAGCTGTAAACTCTTCCCACTACATGTTCAAGCTCAATCGACTACAATCAAGCTCCCATTGTAAATAAGCCCATTCTTTGTAATTTTCCTGCACTTTTTAGGGTTTCGTACCCAAAGTGTATCCAACGGAAACATATTACTAAGCCTCCGCTGTCCGTCCGTCCGTCAGTCCATCCGTCCGTCCGTCCATCCGTCCGTCCGTGACAGTTGCAATTTTCACAGATTGTGTATTTCTATTGCCGCTATAACAAATAATAAAAATTAAGGTTTATGGTACGGAACCCTTCGTGTGCGAGACTGACTCGTACTTGGCCGCTTTTTTATTTTAATAGCGATCGTTCTCACGCTTTTCTTCTTCCATTCTCCTCTGTAAACTATGACGCTATCATTCACTGCGTTTTCTGACATATCATTCCTCACACGCCAAGATAAGAAAACAATACAAAATCATTACGTTTAACTAATGATGGTCTTTATTTAAATAACAAACTATATACTCTTACAATAGAAAATAAAACTCCTAACTATAACATGGCGTCAAAAAATTCGTCCGCATCGCTGTCGACTGGAAGTGAGCCCAAAAGACTGGCGGCATTGCCACGTTGTATGGCAATGCTAATCCTCTGTCCGAGGTAAGAGCCAGCCCTTGGGTCACACGAACTGTCAACTAAACGTTTAGCTAGCTAAATGAAACGTGAGCACTCGGACCCTACGGTCCAAGAGTTATTCAAATTAGTGCAGCATTTTTTGAACGTCAAACACATTTACTTTGGCTTCCGTCTGCATCTATCCACAATACACATGTACCTTTCTCTTTCAGTCACCTGCATTTCATAATTATTTATGCAAACCAGTTACCTAAAATAAAAAATTATGAAGACATTACAAAGTTGTCCTACTCTTATTCCCACTGATGATGTTGTCGTAAGCTACGCGCGACGCGACGACGCGACGCTCAGTTGGCGAGCGAGCAAGGGCATTACTAACTAGCGGGGTAAAGTTGTATTAGTAGATCTTTTGTTTGGCGACAAAGCTGCGTATTTATCACGGCTGGTTATATCATTCGTTAGTCACTGAACTTTGCCGGAGTGAGTAATTAAGACGTCACTGGGAACTTTCTCCGATATGTGGAGTTTGTTGCGTGACTTCTTCTTCCAAATCTATATCTGCGTCCTTTTGGAATATTCCTTTACTATAATCGACTCAGTTGCCATGACAACGGAATAAAAATCTAGAAACATCATCATCCACAGCCCGACTTCGCTCACTGCTGAACATAGGTCTCTGTTTCCTTGTGCCAATTAATGGCAACAAATAACTCAAAACGCAAAGGAAGGTAAAAACTAGGAATCGGTGGTGAGCGGACGTTAGCGTTGGGTTTGAACTTTTGAGATGTTTAATTTTAAAAAAGAAAATCCCCTTTGGGACCAATGAGCTGAAAAAGCGGCGTTACATAGCGAAAAGGGCTAAAAATAATCAAAATGACGCAAGATGCACCATTTCACCAGATCCGCGCAAACGGTACCAGAATATGCATCCATTTCGGTAAAGATTTATAGTAGAGAAAGAACGGACTTGAAATTGAAATGATTTACAATATCAAATGTGACAAAACTTACTTCCAACGTTAAATAATGAGAGTCAGACTGAAAGCTAAAAGTGTCGTCTACTCATTGAAGATGATTCACCCCGTTTACACACTAAAATAAAGAAATATATGTGTTGTATCTGCATTTTATAAAGTTAGATTTAGCTTTTATTTCGTTAATCTTCTTCTTTTCGAGACGGTGGGGACCCTTAAATAATTTGTGCTGTCGGTGATCACAAACATAGCAGCATCAGTGGGATTCATTATGTCCTCAAGGGTGCAGGTAACGAGGTAAGGGAACTTCAAAAAGAGGGCCACGTTTTGGACACCGCACTCAAATTAGGAGTCAAGCGGATCTGTAAAACCAAAATTTTGTCAAATTGTATTTGCAGCGACCTACCTAGGTGCACAAACCATTGAGGGCTTTCAATGTAAGCTATGCTATGGCAGTTAATGAAATAACTGAACACATTGTCTAGCCATCTTTTCCTAAATTCTTGGTGAGGAATATACAATGTACTCGAAGTAGAAAAAAGAAGACAGTTGGAAAGATCTGGAAATAAAGGTGGACCCAGGTCGAACGCTTTTGAAATGATCTGCACCTAACAGTATATCGCCACAAACACATCCTTTCCTGTTCAGCATCTTATTTAAGCAAACCATGATAGAACTGTCCAGCTCCTGACATAGTTACATCGACAGAAGTTGGAACGATGAAATGAAAGAAGAATACCAACTTTACACAAATCACAGAACAGCATCGAGAAAATAAACCGATTCGAAATATTAAGCTGATATAAAATAGTTGATTGATGACAAATTAACATTAATTCCAATCCTATTCGATTAGATCAAATATTTTTAAACTCGAAGAAATCTGGACCAAGTAGTTGTTCCTATTATACCCTCATAACTGATGATCTCAGCCCCATTTCTTACAGAAACACAGATCCATTCCAATTATACTTGTGTCAAACACACGACATTGACAACGCGGACATAGATACATAATTATATACACCACTCCCACGCATAGTACCGCATGAAAAAATCATAAATCTGTATTAAATGTAGATACGGGGGTATGGCGTAAAATATTTGTGGCTGGTGCGAATTGTGTACGGATTTAAATGAGGGAATTAGAAAAAATATAAGATGGTTCTGGTCTTCTGTGGCTTCGTTCTTCACCCTATCCTTACATGCCCTGCCATTGCAGGCTAGTCCTTCCGGTGAGATTCAAGTTCTTCTTTCTAATTACAGTTTCATTTTTTTTTAGGGCTCCATACCCGAAGGGTAACCAACGGAACCCTATTACTAAGCCTCCACTGTCCATCCGTCCGACCGTTCGTCCGTCTATCTGTCAGCTGTATCTCAAAAACTTAATTAAAATGTTCACAGAGAATGTATTTCTATTGCCGCTATAACAACAAATAATAAAAAATAAATGAATTAAAAATGCAAGGGGGCTCCCGTTTATGGTACCTATGGATCCCTTCGTGTGAGAGTCCGACTCGCACTTAACCCGTTTTTTTATTCGATATCGTAGTCATATTTTAAGCTGGAAGTCCTTAAGGAAATCAAATACCATCAAGTAGCTATAATGATGTGCCACACAAGAAAACATCTTCCACTTTTCAGGACAGAACTCAAACTGAACCACAGAACCAGTTGAGCGTTTCTAATATCAGCGTTCTCAGGGTAAAATTAGAACGTTTGCAAACACAAATACAAGTCGTACGTTGCCCCATCAGGTGCTAAATCATAGGAGTCTAAACCCCCAGCTTTCAAACAAAGCTTATTGTTCAATTTGTTATGTCCATTCTGACGTACCTACTTGGATTCGCAGTGGCAAACACAACTTGGCAAACGGGGTTTTATAGACCTATCGGATACTCAAAATGATTGCGGCCCTATCAGAACGAGAGCCACAATGCCGGAGTCTTTATTGTTTGATAACTAAAACCTGGGAATCTTTGTCGAGAGTGAAAAGGTTACTTCTAGGCAAGCGTGTTCACTCATCGTCCACATAATTTTAAGAACATTTTTAGGGTTCCGTACCCAAAGGGTAATCAACGGAACCCTTCATGTGGGAGTCCGACTCGCACTTGGCCGGATTTTTACTATAGCCACGAAAACTGGCAAAAAATATTTTTCCATTTCATTCCATTCTCATTCACAGTCCAAGACCGACCGGCCTGATGACGGTGATCATGCTGATTCAACCTGCGCTAAATTACAAAGTAACCCAGCAGACACCTGTCCAACTCGGATATTGCACTCATCTCGACCATTACATCTTCAAACAGTCGTTATCCAGTTTATGACTCCAGCACAAACTAATAAACAACTAGACTATAATTTCTAAACATCTGTCAAGTACTTGACGTACACCTGGCAACCCCTGAGAATAGTGAGAATCCGGGAACTAGAAAATCGTTCAAATTGAAGTCACAATATCATCTCTACGATAAACATTGTCAATTTGTTGTAGGGAAATTAGAAGTGTTTTTACAGCTTCTGAGTTTCTCGCGAACACCTTTCTTTTTACTTGAGATGGGTTTAGCCTAGGTCAAAGGTGACAGAGACAAAGTCGAAGATGGAGCGAGCTTATCCAGAAGAAGCCTGAAGCCTGCACTCTAACTTTGAAGAGATTAGGGTTGAATGCGTTCGGATACACAGCGGCAGGTAGAGAAAAATCATCTGCCTAGCCTTTTCCCAACTACATTGGGGTCGGCTTCCAGTAAAGCCGGATTTAGCTGAATACCAGGATTTTACGTGGAGCGGCTGCCTACCAGACATCCACAACCCATTAACTGGGTAACACGGTACCTCATGGCAAGACTGGAGTCAGTAATCCGTAACGACTGCCAAAAATGTACAAATGACAACCAGGACCAACGGCTTAACGTGCTTTCCGAGGTACGGAAATCACTTAGTCACCCATATACAGCCCAACCTTGGCAAGCGTTGCTTAACCTTGAAGATCGACCTGTGCGGCTGTTATTATCTAGCCACGAGCTCCTCCCAGGTAGAGACAAATCTCTCCTAAATATACGCCAATTGACTCTTAGATCACAGCGGAAGGTCTTTCAGTGACTGTTTTTTTATTGCATAGAAATAATGACATTAAAACATAACAGGGTACGCATGAATGCTAGTGAAGTATGACCAGTTCCAAGCCTACAGTCGCAAGGGCTACTGGTAGAACGAACTTACTGGCTTTAACAGGGGAGATTAAGGGCGTGTCTAAAACGACCCAGAGAAATCCACTTTGTCCAGAGACTACGTAGCACAGTAAGAAGTCTCTGGCCATGTTTCTATAAATATCAAGCAATTCAAATAAGTATTATAATTGTAGGCCTCTGGCAAGAAGCTGTAATGCTAGCGTTGGAGGAAGTGGGCTGCGTGAGGAAGAAGCAAACCAGAAGCACAACAGAAGAACTGCCGCTGCTGAAGGAATTGCCCTGCAACTCCAGGGCGTCGGGAGTTGCAGGGCAATTCCCGGCCACAGAAGGCGCGGGCCTGCGGACGGCCAGTGTTGGGTGGCTCGCCATCCGATCAGAACCAGGCCCGGGTCGACGACGGCGCGTTGTGTTCCACGAAGAGACGCCAGCATAGTAGACGGTGCCCGCTAGGGCCAGTGCTCACCAGGGTTGCGGAATTTGTTCGAAAGGTCACCCTGGCCCTGGAACGCAAAGGGCATTTGGGGTACACCGATGGGTTCTAGTCAGTAAGAGTCTGAAACTCCCTTCCGCTCCGTCCAGAGCGGAAAGAGTCATTTAATAATTCCCATCTTAAAAAAAAGGCCTCTGGCAGAAGCAAGAAAACTCAAAACGCTTTTCTTACTGTCTTCTTCTACCACTTCTGGAACGCACTAACATGGCAACACCTACCTAAGTACCTACTCATTGTAATCTTACCAACACATTGACAACCCGTCATGCTCATTGACGTCATTATACCTAGGTAATAGCAGAACACTGGTTCCGTTATGCGACCGACACCATGTTTTGTAAACACGGGCCGGTCGGGTCACGGCGAACAATACCACGGGCCGTGCTTGTCTTTCTATTGCCAACTAACTATACTTATATAGACTAGAGGAGAAATGTATTGTACCTAAATAATTGGTAGAACTTCTTCATCATCTGCCTAGTAACCAAATTTGATGGTAGATATTTCAGTGCTCAGCTCCATACGGTTAAACTGAAAGCTGACCTCGACATATATATTATATGGAAATAACCAGCTTTCAACAATCAATCCGGTTGATTATGGAATGAGTGTCGGACGCACCTGAATCCCAGTATATTTTCTTTAAGACTTTTAAATGTTAACATCTACTCTCAATTTTGGCCCTCTCATAGAGGCAAAAGCTCAAGTGGCTGCAAAGAAGTTGGGGATTCTAGCAAAGGTGAGACGGTACTTCACGCCGGAACAGCTGCTCAAACTCTATCAAGCGCAAGTTCGATCGTGTATGGCATACTGCTCTCATCTTTGGGATGGATCTGCCAGATACCAGCTTGATGCCCTTGAGTCAATTGAGAAACGAGCCAAGAGGATCAACGACAGTGAGAGCATCGCGACGAAGCTCCAAAGTCTTGAACATCGACGACGAGTTGCTATTAGCCTGTCGGTTTTCTACCGGTTGCTTTTTGGGGAATGTGCGACGAAATTGCATAATTTAATTTCACCAAGCCCGTTCCATCATCGGACCACAAGACGAACGGCGATGCGCCACCGGTACATGGTGGACATCCCACCCATACGCACAAAACGTTTTGGGAACACATTCATAATGCGTACAGCTAAGGAGTGGAATTCTCTGCCGGAGTCTGTGGTTCCTGATAGCTGCAACCTGGGACTCTTTAAGTCAAGAGTGAATAGGTTACTTCTAGGCAAGCGTGCTCCATCTTTGACCACATCATCGCTTACCATCAGGAGAAATAGTGGCTAAACGCGTGCCTATCAATAGTAAAAAAAACAACTTGTAACTCAGAGGAATATATTATCTGACATACGTTTCCTAGTGAAAATAGCACAATCTAAGACTGAATGTCCTGAACTTCTTTCAAAGCTGTCTCTGAACGTTCCTCCTCGACATGCTCGTTTAAGATATCTTTTCCATACTCCTTACGCTCGCACAGTTCACCGTGCAACTCTTACATGATTCGCTCAGCAAAGTATTCAACAAAATTGTTAAAGATGAACAGCTTTTAATAGATTTGTTTGCAAGCAGTTTGTTTTTTATCCAAACACTATATGGGTTCTGATATTTTCCAATAGTGGTTGCACATTTCTACCGACGCAGGTACTTAATTTTATGTTAAAATTAGTAGTTGTAATAGTTAATTAATTTTGCAACTGTACAACAACACCTACTCTATTGTTAACTGTGGAGGCTTGGAAAGGGTTTGATGTGAATTAGTCCCCGTATTGTATTGTACCCCGTATAATTCTACCCCATATTTGAACACACGATGATGTAAAGTGCCCTCCCCCCCATCTTGTTTATGTGTCATTATTTTGGGTTGCAGATATAACAGACACATTAACTGAACCTCCACAGTTCGTGGTGTTTTTTAAATACTACTTAATAAAAATTGATGATGTTATACGAATATTTCACCGCACAAAAATAAACATTCACTAGCAAATAATCAACAAAATATTAAAACAGATTCTAAAACTCATTACGCGCGCACTATCTTAACAAACACAAATAGTGTTGCGCATAACATATCGATAATATTACATCGATTCTCGAATTGCTCGTAAAACCGGCGGATCGATGCGAGATCAAAGGGTGACGGAACGCAACGCCAGATGGCGGTGCTATCGCTGATGCGTAACCCACATACGGCCAACAATATTAAATCGTGTGATTTACTCAGTGAATTGTTCGTAGGAACAAGAATATTGGTAGAACAATCAGAAATTAGGGTAACCTTGGTTCATAACACCGCCTTCACTATAAATCCTTACAACAACCGGTTTCTAGCTATTCTTCCAAACTACAAAAGACACGGCAGACGGACTTAAGGTACTTGTCTCACCGCCAGCGAGGAAGGGATAAGCTATCGACTATTTACTCGGCGAATAAAAGATACATAAAGATCTCGTGTGAGTAAAAGAGACACATGCATTCGAGTCGAAAGCTAGCTGTTCACACTGCCGGTGAGCGGCTCTTACCACTAAGTTGATCGCAGCGACAAGAGCTATTGAGCTAAAGATTATACTCGCTCAACGATATTCGCTCGGCGATGCTCGCTTGGCGGCCACAACTCACCATCATTTCAGCCGAAAAATGTCCACTACTGGACATTAGGCCTCCCCAAAGATGGGGGGGTTTGCCATAATTGCCACATTTGGCAGGGGGATTGGCGATCGCAGTGTATGGTGTTGAGTTTTGCAGAGAACGCTGCTGCCCATTCTCTGGCGAGAACCCACCAACCAATGGTAATTTTAGATAACAGCGAGTATTGCGAGTAATCGCCCGTCGCACAAAAGCACTCGCTTAAAGCCGACCGTCAAAACTATTGAAACTTTACTCATTAGTTTCAAGCTTTACTCGCTACTCACTGATCGCCAGCGGTGAGACAAGTAATGTATTCAAAAAAACTGTGAATGTGATTTTTGACACATAAGGTGCGTATCACACTACAGAAGCCGATTTTTAAGTGGATCGTAGGCAAAGGCATCGCATTGCATTTGCCGAAACACGTTACACTATTAGGACGCTGTTACTGATCTACTTTGGCAGGTGAGGACGCAGAGGCCCGTAGTGAATTTGTACCACCGTAACCCGTCAGGCACCGAGCACGCAACACAATTGAAAGACAATGCCATTTAGCTCCAATCGGACATACGTAAGATACGTAATGTCTTCAATGACCCAGTACGTACAGACTTCTAATGAAGAAAGACAAGATGAGTCGACCCCAAATGATGGGACGAGACTAGGCCGCGAAAAATCTTTCAAAGTACTGTCTTCGTTTCAACAACATTAAAATATATAATAAAAACAAAGGACCGTAGTAATCCATTACTTCAACAAACTTACATTATTCTCCGATGAGTCTGTTATGTTCACCATCTAAATCTGTATTTAATAGCATCATAATCACTTTAATGATAGCAATAATGCACTGTTGAAGCATATGGTAGCCAAACTTCAATAGATGAATAACCTCAGGTTTAATACAGAAATGAAAATTGAGAACTTGTCAAACTCTACTCTAGCACGAAACTTGACAAAATTTTGTCTTAAGATTGCGTTTCCACCTGAGGGCGATGTGTTTGTTTAATACCAATGAAGCAATTTTATTGGTTCTTAACAAACACAAACTCAAACGCAGCCTTACGCTTTGACAAATCCTTAACTTCAAAATCCAAACTCAGAAACCACAAATGAAACTCTAGCGAAGAACCGTGAGATCTACCGTCAATCAGACGTAACATTCCTTATATTTTAAACCAAAAGCACAAATTAAAATTAGCATCAAATGTGTCTGTTTAGAATCACAAGATGTTACGAAAGAAACCCCAACAGATCGGTTCAATCAGCATTATGTTACTTCGACGCTTGTCCATCAATTCGAATGTATCAAAAAATTCTAGAATTCGCACACTCCAGCGCATCTTATTTTTAGATAATCAATGACAGATGACGAAAGAGTGAGCGAGATGGAGATACTGCCGTCTCGCTTTATAATGGACGTAATTTATAATAACTTCATTTGCTATTTTGTGTATTGGCGCAGGTCGCATGAACGCGCAGATTTTCAATAAAACGGAGACGTGTAATAGTAATAATAAGAGACTTTCTATTAATTCAATTATGCAACCGCCTTACCTGAAGAGTAGAAAAACTATGTTCATCAATCATCACAGTGATATTCCTAGAATTATGTCAACTTTTGCTTTGATATACTTACAGTTCTTATTTGTTTGGTCATTGATAGACAATGTTATTATTGTGATTGTGATGTAATCGAAAAAAACAATCGATAATCTTTATTTTGTTAAAAATTCGTTGTAGAAAAGCTCTTGAAAATAAATATTTCCATGTTCATATTTGCGTACTTTCAGCATACAAAAAAAACCTCCAACAAAAGTCCACGTAATGATATTATTATAGTAACTAAAAACGTAATTTATTTCTAGTAAAGTATTACAACACCATAGATTCAAAAACGAATAACTAACATTCTCAATTTAAAAACAACATTTATATGTTTTGACAGCATCAAAACTAGGGAAGTCCATCAAAAATCCGTACCTATCGATAATATTTTATTAAACATCGATTAAAGTAACGCGTTACCGATTTAAACATCGATGTTATCGTGTAAGGGATTATAGGGTAATAAAATATGTACTCACTCGTATTGCGGAGTAAATCACTCACTATCTCTTGAGATACAGAGCAATAAATTATTTGACGGACTTAATCTGTTCGCTTTTGATCTACAATATGTTTAGTTGTTAGAAGATCGGAACAAAGATCTTTTCAGTGTTTGTGTTACGCCGTGGCGGTAAAGGAATGGTTTACTTTAACTTGTGGTATCTGTGATACTTGATTTCCTGCTGCAGTGTCGATAGGCTTCGGTTGTGTGTCCATATCTCATCTCCAACCTAGACTAGAGTCAAGAGCAAACCCATCACTAATAAATAAAAAACTATGTTGTAGTGTACAATGTTTGACTGATGTATTCAGTACGAGTTTGTTTAACGATGTAAAAGGGGTTTGCAATGTCTTAAATAAATCACAGTTCAATATCCCGAAGTATTAATATATAATAGGCTCATAAAGTTTGCCTAATAAACACTTTTCCACCTAAGAAATATTCAAGGGACTTGATAAAGTCACCAACTTCCTTCAAATTTTCATAGACTTGTTATTCTATCATCCGTCGAGGATCGATCATCTTCACCCCCAATTCACCCAATTTTATTATATCCCTGCGACATACATACAGTTATAGTTTACTTTCTTTGAGTCACTAGATCTATCTCTGATATAATGATGAACGTCATTAGAGTGTGATGCTATGCCTCTTTCTCTAAATATTTAGAAAGGCAAGTCTATTGTATCCAAGAGTCCAAAAGACAAACATAGAAGTAAGTAAATAATGAAAGGACAATGGTTAGTTTTTAAATACGAGACCGGAGTGACTTCACATGAAATAATCAAACATGTTCGTGTAGGAGACAAAAGGTGATTAGGAATTATGTTACTGTCAGGATAGTGTGCGTCTTATTCAATTAGCTGACAAGAAACTGCAGAGAAGCCAACTGTGGGAAGAGAAATTACCTCCACCTCCACCAAAGCCAATGCACCAACCACCCACCAATGGAGCGCACAAATCGAGTATCTGCATAGGCGTATATGGTCCGTGATACTACAACCTACATACGTTTAAAATTGATAAATTATCCAGAGTGCGATAATTTTCGAGCTCGATTCGCTCGGTTTTGCATTCTATACTTTTAAGTGCTTCAACTTGGCCTTTTGACTATGACTGGCCTGAAATTCCACTTTTGATCGTGCACACTGCAACGATTTTTCTAATTGGACGTCGCATCTCAGGTTGGGGGCCAGGAACCAAGCCCTAGATACGCCAATGAGTATCTGCTGTTTTACAACATCCTGTATTCATAATCTCTGTATTCATGTCGAGCAACCCATCCCGGTTGCTCGACATCGAATGGACAGAGGACCACGCACGCTCGCTAACCAACTATCATTCAACCAACCATTACGACGAAACCAAAAAGCAGTTGCCCCCCGGTCATAAATTGAAGGCCTAATGGGGCCTATATGCTAAGCTCTGAAACAATTGAATACCCGAGTAAACCGCTGCAACATTAAGATAGCGAAATGGAGGATTATATTATTATTCATAAGCTGGTTTAGAAATCAATGCTGTTGTATGAATCCTGCGATTGTGGCTAATAATTATAATAATTTTCATATGTAGGATTTCGATGTAGGATCCGCACAAATGTATATTTTATATAATGTATGTTTTGCTTTGCAGTAGATTAATTATGGTAAAATTATGGCAATATAACCGTTACGTTGAAAAAAAAACATTCATCGGGTGTTTTAATATCACAGTAAAGTTTATGAGGTCCCAAATAGATTGCTCAATGGTGTAACATAATTTGATATGTTATATGTTGTCCATAAATCAAATAAAAACTCGTAGACTTTTTAAACGTCACACAAACGTGTCATCAACTTGTTGACGACTCCAATAAAATCTGCATGCATCGCCCGCTTGGTCGCACAACTAATAAAACTTATAAATAATTATTAAGGCTTAAGGTCTTTGCACCAGTCGAGGTTGGTAAGTCAGATTTACGACTAGATTTAATTCTAATGCATTCACAAATAAACGAAAGATATTACCATGGCGTCCGTGCGAAATCTTCTGCGGATATGGAAACCGGACACTAGTGCAAACAAATCAATCGTATCCAGTCACAGGACAGTATCGATATATCGATATAATTTGAGCATAATCACTTGTACAACACTGGCTGTTTTAAGTAAACCACTGCGGTATTCCAAACTGTTTCGAACGCAGAAAATCGATTTATAAAAAATTCAAATGTCACTCGCGGTCGCTTAGGCGGGAAAACTGGAGGGCGGTCCGGCCGGCGCACGCGCGGTTGCCACTGAAACTGGCCGCTGCGTGCCAAGTGCTGCCAGCCTACGTCACCGCCAACATTTGGCAAACACGCCAACTTTCTTTAAACCATTTCGATACACCACGGATTGTTTACAGAGCGGCTCATGTTGGTGGTATTGTATTTTGTCGCGTTGCTGTCGCACAGTTGCGCCAACTTTGTTTTGGCTCGAGTTAATGACACATAAAATCGTGTTATTTTGATTTTGGTCTTATAATACGGTTGATATCGATGCTAAACAAAGCTTATGAAGGTTCATGCGGAATTGGAGTGAGGACAATGGTCGGGAGGTGGCCGTCGCTCGCTAGACACTGCGACGTGACTTAGCTTACATTTGTTGACACGCTTGTCGGCGGCGGGTTCTGTGAAAATGTAGCTAAAATAGTATCACAATAATTAGTATCGTTTGCGAGAGAATGGCTAATCATGAAACGGGATCGTAGACGATGAACCTAGTTTCTCAATGACGTCGAAGCTCTAGTTTGCGAGTTATTCAACTGTCATGGGGATTAGTTTCAGTCATTCTGGTGGAGTCTTCTATTTTAATGGCTTTATTTTCGAATGAGATGATACAATCCTAGCTAATCTTGACTAATACTGTAAATATAATTTTGTTCCAATTTCGTAGCCAAATTGGTTCAGTATAAAATCGATATGATTTTTGTGAATTAATTTTTAACTGGGTGAAGTCGTGAACAATAGCAAGTTTACATTAAAATGCCAACGTAGGCGGAATGTCGTAGGCAATGTGTACGAACATATTACTAACGGGTTTTCCTCTGTTGACTCATTAAATGCGCAGGAGTGAGTCTACAATGGTAAAAAATACTTACATCTTGATCACATTGGATATAGTTTTGCAAGTAAGCGTCTCACCGAATCTTTGAATTTTTTTTCTGCAAACATTTGCAGGTTTTGGTGTTATCAATAAGTACTTAAATAAATAAAAATAGTTTATTCGCTGACTTATTTAAAATAAAAAATGTTTTAAAGCAATTGATTCATCATATCAGCCAAAAGGCGTCCACTGCTGGATATAGGCCTCACCGCGCGTGTCGCCACAACAACCGGTCCTGTGCGGCTCGCATCCATCGCCTACCCGCGACCCTCACCAGCGGGTCTAAAGACGCCACTTTAGCAGAATCAGAAAGCAAAGGTTCGCATAACATTATTTACGCATAACGGCTTACGCATATTTTTTTAAGCATAATTTCTCTTTTCGTAATAATGATTAAGCATAACATTCTGAAGCATAAATTTATGAATGCATAATGATATTAAAACATATATTTATAGGTATAACAAATAAGCATAATTAATTAAATCATAAAATTTTTGACACTAATATACATTTTCGTACAATATTGTAGGCACTTTACATTGTAGGTAGAATAAATTATTTTATTTTTATTTTTCAACAAATATACACCATGCATGCAGCAACCATGCAGCATGCAAACATGTAAACAAGCATACATCATGCATGCAGCAACCATGCAACATGTAAACAAGCATACACCTTGCATGCAGCATGCAAGCAAGCAGCAAGCATGTAACATACAGCAGGCATAGTCTTTGTCACTCAAAAAACAAGCATACACCATGCATGCAGCAAGCAAACATGTAAACAAGCATACACCATGCATGCAGCATGCAAGCGAGCAGCAAGCATGTAACATGCAGCAGGCATAGTTTTTGTCACTCAAAAAACAAGCATACACCATGCATGCAGCAAGCAAACATGTAAACAAGCATACACCATGCATGCAGCATGCAAGCAAGCAGAAAGGATATAACATGCAGCAGGCATAGTTTTTGACAAACAAAAAACAAGCATACACCATGCATGCAGCAAGCAAACATGTAAACAAGCATACACCATGCATGCAGCATGCAAGCAAGCAGAAAGCTTATAACATGCAGCAGGCATAGTTTTTGACAAACAAAAAACAAGCATACACCATGCATGCAGCAAGCAAACTTGTAAACAAGCATACACCATGCATGCAGCAAGCATGCAGCGTGCAAGCAAGCATGCAGGAAATATGCAGCGAGCATGAAACATGCAAGCACCGAGCATGCGGCATGCAAGGAAGCATGCAGCATGCAAGCAACGAGCATGCAGCATGCAAGCAAGAATGTGTCCTGCAAGCAAGCATGCTACATGCAGCAGGCATGGTTTCTGTCACGGCTCCGGAGGCCCCTCGCGGGCCGAATATTGCATTTTGAAGCCAATACTTTAATTTTCATTCAAGGTAAAAAACCGGCCAAGTGCGAGTCAGACTCGCACACGAAGGGTTCCGTACCATAATCCTTATTTTTTTGTTATAGCGGCAATAGAAATACACAATCTGTGAAAATTTCAACTGTCTACCTTTTACGGTTACTGAGATACAGCCCGCTGACAGACAGACGGACGGACGGATGGACAGCGGAGGCTTAGTAATAGGGTTCCGTTGGATACCCTTTGGGTACGGAACCCTAAAAATGGAATTGTTTCCTTTATTTCTAAAAATTCTATGCCTAAATGCTATTATGTTGATAGTCTTTGTACATAGTAATATTATGCGAATTAAATTTATGCCAAAACAAATTAGCCTTCCAGATAATTATGCCAACATAAACTGTATGCGAAAAAAAATATGGCAAAGTATTATTATGGAAAAAAAATACACCAAAATCGTTATGCCAAAGTATATTAGGAAAAACAACATTATGTGAAAGAAGGGATCCCGAAAGCAAATCACGCTACCCGTCGCTGTATAATTTTCCCAATCAACTTTGAACCTAAAAATGCCACTTTAGGAACGAACGAAGACGCTAACAAAGTAGTTAGCGATATAGATGAAAATGAAATTTGACAGATTGTTGCGTGATTAATATTATGATTGTAACATGAGTCTCCTAAAGTGGCATATTTAGCCCCCAGGGACCCGATTATGACGTGCTAATGCAATCATGATTATGCTGAGAAAAAGGGATAGTGTTGTATAACTCCGTTTCCCTCCCACACCGTTATCATGGTGGTTTTAAAATGTCATAATAGGTACCCAGGTCATCGGTCCACCTTGTGGGAGGCGTTCCAAGGACGTTGCGTCTTCCGTAACAATTACTATTTACCTAGTATTTATATATTATTGTAATCATCGTCATCCGCTTTAGTCTGGCTGTCCTCGGACATACGCCTCTTCCTAATTTTTCCAAATGATGAGGTCCACAATAGACAAAAGGACAAAGACCATCACCGAATGGTACCCAAGAGATGGTCAACGCCGGAGGGGAAGACTGGTTAGAAGATGGGATGATGATCTGCCTAAGAACTGGTGAAGAACATCCACAGATCGTGACACTTGTCATGATTATTGGTATTCTACGTGTTACAATCCCTCTTGATCCACCGTCCTGACCTTTTTTTAACTAGGCAGAATCCTCATGGATATCTTCCGCCCTGAGGCAGGTGGAGGGGTCTGTCAGACTCTTACTATCTAAACGCCCCCCGGTGTTCCATCTCATCATCACCTACGCCGGGGATCGCAGGAACTGACGCGACTTCCTGCTGCGCCCGCTTCGGGTCAGCGAGAGCAGTGAGGTGTTTGACTATGGGTATTTCTACATGTTACAATTCCTATTCATCCATCATCCTGATCTTTCCCCAACATATTTGATATCGCCGCAGCATGTCTCCGACTCCTGAAATTATTACAGTAATGACCTAAGAGACAAAAACATATATCTCACCTAGTAATCAGGCGGGTGAAGTTTGATCTATCACCGTTGCCTCTGCTATAACGAAATTTCCTTCCTATATAAAAAACCAAAATAACATTACGACTCTCAAAATCCCAAAAACCCACATCAAGATCACTTTGATCCTTCAAAATGATAACATTTACAAAACTCCTCCACTTGATACGATACAACTGAGTTTGATACAAAACATTTGGGCGATATAAACAACAACAACACGCCGTGTCCTCGCTTGAGGACAGGGCCGATGGTGTCCTCGACCGAGGACAGGGCCGATGAGATCAACTTCATTTGAAGTATCTCAATGTCGGTGTAATTTCGGAAGTCGAGATTAAAGAAGCGAGACAGTTATTATTATTACACATGTTGATGAGAAAAAAATGGTCTTTAACTCTTTGTTTTTTCAAGGTTTATGGCAGAAGTGTCTTATGAGTAAGATGTACTATTTTCACCAATCCAGGGAACTACAAGGGCTCTAGTGAAATCTGAGGTTGGCTTTAGTTAAGGGTGGCAACAGAGCCCTATTTTGTCTGTCAGCAAGCTTCATCTTTTGAACTGTAAAAGGACTTGAAACTTTCACAGAATGTGTATTTCTATTGCCGCTGTATGCTAATATTGTGACGTTTAAAAATTTTAGTAAATTAAAAATTTAAACAAGACAGGATTCATATTTCCAATTCTGGGCAGAATCAAATGATTCACAAACATCAAAACCAGGTTAGATTTAAATGCAGGCTACATTCCCTGAAACGTAGCTTTTAATTCAGTCACCCAACATCAAAATAACTTAAGCAGAAACAAGCTTCATCTAAAATCAAACATTTAAAAATCTTCATTTAGAAATTCAAGAGAAATGACCTCAGAAGAGTTCACACGATTCTGTCTTCGTTTTATATTTTTTACAACTTATTTCGTCGAATGCTGCTTACGTAATGAGCTTCCTGAAACTATGTGACATCATGTTCTTTGTCCCAATTGCTAAGAACACTCAATTTATCACTTCAACCGTCCTATTTGGGATGATTTAAAGCTGCCACATTACATTTTCTCTTAAACATAGTAACAAATCTTACGAGGATTCTCAAAAATTTTGAGTTGATTGAAATTTCTGGGAAGTCAATGATATAGAACAGAGCATGTTCATCGAAGTGAGAATCACCTCTCCCTCAGTAAATTGAGTTAGTAATGTTCTGATGAAAAGGTATTAGTTTATGTTAGCTTTGTCTGATCTAGAAGCGATAGTGAAATATACAATTTATTACAATTTACTATTTTTCTTGTTCTTTGTCCAAATTGACAATGAAAATTAATTAATGCTGCCGCCTGCCAGTCACGGACACGTTTTCCGATGGCAGCCGCTATGTGGAGGTCTCATTGGTCATAAGTTTTAACAAAATGTACACCTATGTAGTCTGCGATAAGGAATAACTGACATAATATCGACAAGAAATCGACAGGAGAGAAAGTTAAATAAATATGTAATGTGCCTAAACAAGAATGTAGTAGGCAAATCAACCTAACCCGTTTTTCTTAAGATTATCTGTAATATAATTATCTTAATCTCATTAAAATTTATCAACACGTAATGCATTCACAGAACTGAGCATTGAGAACGAAAATTACGTTAATGTTAGCCAAGAAACTAATAATTAGATCGCCGCCAATGGATTCATTAGCAACTACAGTAGAATTGTAATGAATTCTCAATAGTAGAGTTTCCTCTCCAAGTCAGTCCTAGAGTTGTGGATTGACTTTCCTGTTGAAACATTGAGCAATATATTTAAATAGAGATCCAACCCAGCTTCAGACGGGTGCAAATTATACAGGGCATCCCAAGACTTTGCTACAAGGAAAGTACCATAAATACTGTGGGTGGAAAAATTTACTGAATGAAGACTTCATTTTTATTTTTTAAAACAATACGAACTAAATAAGAATTTCAAATAATCGCCTGTCTGAGCCGGGTATCAAACCTCCTAAATGTAAAAAAATAACCTGCAATTTTACTTTTTTATTTTTTTGTCAAGACTTCAACTCATTATATGAACAAAATTTAAAAAAAAATGTTTCATAACGTTTCATTTGTTTTAGATGCCATTTTATTTAGAAGTTATATTTGCAGAGAGCAGTGGTGGCCCGGTGGTAATGGCTGCGACTTACGAGTTGTAGGTCGTAGGTTTCGAACCCAGGCAGGCGCTTTACTCTGTGTAAATTATTTCATCACCACTGCTCTCAAAAACGGTGAAAGAAAACATCGTGGGGAAACCGGCATGTCCTAGAACCAAAAATTCGAAGGCATTTGACATCTACCAACCCGCACTGGGCCCGCGTGGTGGATTACGGCCCACTCCCTCTCACCGAGAGGAGGCCTGTGTCCCAGCAGTAGAACATTATAGGCTGATTATGCTATGCTTATGCTATTATGTTAATTGCATATGATTGAGAGCCTATCGATCGGTAGATACTGTAAAAATACAGAATTGTTTTTTTCATTGTCTTTTTCCCAATGTACTAAGGATCGCTATTAGTAGGTAAGCGTCTCACTCTTTTTCTTGTCATAACATCTTTCGCACAGTCCATTTATCGTTTTACTCCATCTGGGGGCCTAGCACGAATGTTTTTGACGTATAGTAACGTAACGTAAACGTAGAGGAGCTCGTGGCTAGATAACAACAGCCGCACGGGCCGATCTTCAAAGTTGAGCAGCGCTTGCCAAGGTTGGTCTGTGGATGGGTGACCATCTTACAATACCGAGTTTCCTCCGTGCCTCGGAAAGCACGTTAAGCCGTTGGTCCCGGCTGTCGTTTGTAGATCTTTGGCAGTCGTTACGGATAGTCAGAAGCTAGTTAATCTGACTCCAGTCTTGCCATAAAGTACCGTGTTACCCAGTTAATGGGTTATGGAGGTTTGGTAGGCAGCCGCTCCGCGTAAAACACTGGTATTCGGCTAAATCCGGTTTGACTGGAAGTCGACCCCAATATAGTTGGGAAAAGGCTAGGCAGATGATGAGTAACGTTACGTAAAATTTTACTATGGCTACAATACGCACTTAATATTTATTTAAATTAGATACTACTCGTATATTCATATTTTTGAATAATATAAGTTGTGTATTTCCCATAAAATTAAGCCAAAATATTATGTGGTTATAGTATTTCACATTCAAGATTCACTTACGTTAACGTTGCTATACGTCACAATATTCGTGCTAGGCCCTCTGGTCTATCTGCATTAATTTATCAAATAGTTTGACGGAAACTGAATCACAGTCCCAGAAACATTAAGTGCTTTTTACGACGCCAACTAATCCTGGGTTTTCCAATCGCTTGCAACATCAATGGATTTTCCTGAATTCCAGCAGTGGCAGTCATGAGGTAT
Source organism: Lacanobia oleracea (assembly GCA_950371165.1). Lineage (NCBI taxonomy): Eukaryota > Metazoa > Arthropoda > Insecta > Lepidoptera > Noctuidae > Lacanobia > Lacanobia oleracea. The sequence continues at coordinate 1,623,846 of OX493386.1, read as the reverse complement.
CTACTCTGACTCAAGTCTGACGAGATGTTTAAGATGTTAAAGGGGATATAACATCTTTGTGGCATAGCGCCCCACCGCCATTTTGATTTTCTTTCAAAGTTCTAACATGCAATAGGCGTATAGGACACTTAAACAAACAAACAATGATAGGAACATGGTGCCCTAAAGTGTCACGTCATGGATAACAATTCGAACCCGTTCAGTTCATCTTGTTGGTAAAGGATTATACTCATTATGTTTTAAGAAAAATGAAGATAGTTTCCAAAAATTATATTCCAAAATTAGAACGACTACCACCTTCTCCCAAATGATTAACCCTTCGTTTTTCCGCGGCGTTGCCTTGCCTACCCTACCAAACTATATAAATTACTTACTTAAACTCAGCGTTGAACTAATATTTCCAGAGATCTCGTGTAGGTACTAGCTGATCCGCACAACTTTGTCTGCATCTGCTTACTCGATAAATGGGCAATCCAACACTAAAAGACATTTTCGAACCAATAGTTTCTGAGATAAGCACGTTCAACCAAACAAACAAACAAAATCTTCAACTTTATAATATTAGTATGGATTTACTACGAGACTATGATGTCTCGAAAAGTGGTTTTAAATTTCAACCATAAGAGGTCTACTGACGGATGGCTGGATTTAATGGGGAATATATTAAAAGAAAATCGATGATAGTTTGACGTGATTGACAGAACGGAGTTCAAGAAGAAAACGACTGGCGATGACCACAAGTATCTCACATAAGACGAGGGCAGGAAGACGGTGAGGATGTCTCATTATCATTACCATCCACAGCCCAACTTCGCCTCAGAATAGGCCTCTATTTTCTTGCGCCAATCCTTAAGTTCCTATGCCAGCGTCATTCAGGTTCTACCCGCGATGGCAACAATGTCACATGAAGATGTCTACTGACTGTAACTTGATCAGTTTCATTATTCCAATGTCATTCCCAACCAACCCTGTACCGCTTGCTTCCAAATTCTACCTTTGATAAACATTTTCCCTGAAATAAACATTTGATCCGTTATAAATAAACATGCACGTCCCGGAATAGAATATTGAGGGTATTATTAGCTCCTTGTTCACGCTGCCGTGTAGATATGATCGTGATTAAACTTGGTCGCTTGTGGAAACTGTTCAAGAGGGATAAAACAAGAGTCAGCAACTGGTGAGCTGCTCACTTATACGTCAGGTCAGGACAGCTGATACCTACCTAATACCTTAGTATAGGAGGCAAGACACATCGAGATGAGGAGCGCACTTTTTAAGATTTATTTATTTATTTTCGCGACAATTGCTTCCCATACTAATAGTTTACACCAATGAAAGATAACTAAAAAAACTTTTTTACAAAGAATACAACCGACTTCCAAAAACACAACACTGCATAGTATAAAATAACTTTAATTTCGGAAGTCGGTGTTTTTAGTTATTGGTAATTTTTTCGTTTTTTGACACCGACTTTCAAAATTATAGTTATTTTATACTTTGTAGTGTTTTTCCAGCGAAAATATCGCTCAACAACCTTCCATCATCAGCTCAGCAACATGAGATAATGATTACCAGGCAGAAATTGCTGAATTACGTTAGAAATGTCATGAAGAACATTGTATGTGCCTATAAAATTTGAGGGTTGCCCTCGATTTTCGTGGGATCCGATCATCAGATTCTGAACTGGTGACAATGGGAGCAACGGCGGAGTATATCTTTCCGATAAAACAAGACTTTTTCAAATCAGTTCATAAATGACGGAGTTATTAGGTACGAGTAGGTAACAAAAAAAAATACAACCAAATCCAATTTTTTTGAAGTCGTTTATAAAGATACTAAGAAAGATCTGCTCCATTGGTCTCGTGGATGCTAGTGTGACAGCAGAATGTAGGCTCCTAGTTTCGGCTCTTAGGACGGGCAAAACGTGTCACTGGGTTTGCCCATTACAAATTCCGTAGGGGGCAGCCCGGAGCTTAGAAGTTGGTCGAGTGAAGCCGTTACTCCTGCGTCTGATCTCTGCCAGGTCCTGTCGCATTGCCTTCTCATTACGTGGAATCTGGATGACGCTGCATCAGGAGCGAAGGGAATGGTAGGTACTCTTACTGACTACCCATACTCGTTCCTCCTAATGCTCTTCGCGTTCCAGGGCCGCGGTAACTCTTTCGAACATGTTCCGCTACCAAGAAAACAGAAGCCTAGTCTCAGCTGCAGGCAAAATCAAGCGGTGAGTGATTAAGATGATTCTAGTCTATCTACTGAAAGCAGGAAGCCAGCGTGGAAGTTCATTATTAATTTGTAAAATGATATCACTGTTAAAGATGGTTGCTTCAAACACAAAGTTAAAGCAGAATTTTCGATTTCTTCATTTGATTTGACCACTTAGTAGGTCGCTTATATCTCATTTCAATTTCATCATCTTTTAATTATGTAATACCATTAATAACATTTCTGTAAGCGAAATAAAATTAATTATGATAATATTTCAGTGAAAGACTCATCAGATTTCAGCGAGCTATTTCTAAACTCTTGCAACTGTCACAAAAAAAAATAGATTTCTAAAATAAACTAACTTCAAAGACTTGCTATTTAATTCAGAACAAGTGTGCTTGGTAAAATCATCATCTTCTCTGATGTTCTTTTATAGGTGATCTAAAACACTTATTCAATTTACTTTCATCTTCAGAAAATAGAAAACTTCTTGGATATAATCGTATTCATGCATACTTACTTTTATTTCAATTTTATTATCTACAATAACATATCAACGTTGTAACGACACTCGTTTGCGATAACTGAGGGCCCAGCACGAATATTTTTGACGTAAAGTAATGTCGTAACGTAACGTAAAATTTTACCATAGCTAAAACTCGTTTCGCACATAATATTTATTTGAATTAGATGCTGTATTCATATTTTTAAATGATATAAATTGTGTATGAACAATAAAATTAAACCAAAATACTACAGGGTTGTAGTTGTTCACATTCAAAATTCACTTACGTTAACGGAAGTAGTCTTGCTAGGCAATCAGTTAAATTCATAAAGTGAAACTGCGACTATCGTCCAAATCTAAAGGTGTTTGTTGACCAAAAACTACGATCATTTAGTTGCTATATTATTTTGCCCGCGACTCCGAAAGCGCATGGGTTCCCGTAGGAATTTCGGGAAATCCTCTCTTTACACTCCCCAAGGAACCTAAATGCCAAATTTCAGCTTTCTACGACAAGTGGTTTGGGCTGAAAAAAAAATTAAGAATTGGCATCACTTATCTCGTTGCTGTCTGAAAGAATTACTCTTCTTCCAACTGGCGTTAATCCCGGCTATTGCCAGGGTCCGCCTTCCGACAGAGCTTCCTCCACTTTGCCCGATCTTCAACATCCTTTTCAGTCAGGCCATTGGCTCTCATGTCGGCCTTGACGACGTCCATCCAGCACTTGCGAGGGCGACCACGGGAACTAGCCCCAAGGATACCCATATTCATGCATCTCCGACCAACGAACTCCATAGAGCGGTGCATGATGTGGCCATACCATCGCAGAAGACACTCTTGCAGTTTTACCCCCACGTCACGAAAGTCGTCTACGTCTGAAAGAATGACTAGCTATCAACAAAAGATCAAAAGATTAATTTACTTTTGATCTTTTGTTTCAAACATGATTTTAAAAAAACATATATAGTCCATTTGTTTTTATAAATTATCTTGCTATTAAGTTTAGCGCACTGTCTCCAAAGTTACCCTGTATAGCAATCCAATCAGAGTTGGGACATTTTCGTTAATTCTGTAAAGTTTTATTTAATGGATTTGCACCCTTTTCATACTGACTGGTTCAATTATAGAACTTGCCAAGAAACACCTGGTTTTATGCTCGTGAAATGCTGTATATCTAAAGCAATGTTATTTTAACTTGGAAGAAATGAAGTTCTTTAAGATCAGGTTTATTTGTACAACTAAACAATGCACATTTGGCTTGCGTCCGTATGAAGAGATCAAACATAATGCATTGTTAAATTCGGTTTGATGTGGTATAAGTACTTACAGCTTTTTACTGAAATCCATAAAATGCCTGTTAATGGAGTGCATTAAATAAATTTCTGAGGAATACCCAAAATAATTGCCTTTTACAGATACCTTCCTACTGTTTTGCTTTTATGGGATATTCAAAATGAATTCAAATATAGATGTCAGTTTAATATTAAGCTGTTCGTCGTAGCAGATGTGGACCTTAGCCAGGATCAGGGTACGTCCTCTTCTCTTCACTGGAAACTTCTTTACTGCCAGGTTCCAACAATTTTTTGAACAGTTAGAGCTTGTGACCGGTGCACAAGATGATCGTTTATTTATTTATTTACTCCAGAAATTAGAAATAGAAAAATATACACGTATCTTCTGCCAAACTGCTGTACAGCTTGGCGGCAGTGTTCTCGTGGATACAATTTTGTGATCCAAGTAGCTACTTATCGACCACTTTATACTTACTAATACAATACATTTACTTTAAACAATAAATAATAAAAAGGGTATAACTATATAATGATCAGGTAACTTGCCTACCAGACTGGCAACGCATGCACACAACCCAATCGCCCCAACCGCCATTCATCTTTAAACCAAATACGGTCTTACTAAAAGATCTATGGTAAAACATTATTTTCATTCAAAGGACAACGACAAACCTTTGTTAAGGACATAATAAATCAACTAGGGTATCTAAAAAGATAATATAGGGACAATTCATAACAAACATCAAGACTAGAAAACATCAAAAGGCAACTCAAAATAGAACCACGTTGTGTTGAGTTCGTTGAGTGTTGAGGAGTACCTCAACACTACTTCCGAGTCCTGACTCAGACCTAAATAAAGACCTATCTCAGCAAAACGACCACCAAGTTCCCGAGCTAGGCCAATGACAGATAAGAGGAGCAAAACAAATGAACAAGGTGACACGCCGAACAACGTGTGTCATGTAGGAGCTGACAATGGAACTGCACTTGGCGAGCGGCCAGGAAAATTAACTCAGCTGTGTCTGGAGTCTGGAGGTTAGGTTAGGAGCTAGAGGGATCAGATACAAAATTGATTTAGGGATCCGAGTCCTCAATGGTCCAAAAAGTTGAATAAAATTATTTTAAAATCTGCCCTAGCTATTCTTGACATTTTGCGAACACAATAAAAACGGATTCGAATTTTTATATTAATAACTAGTATTTGCACGCGCTTTGTACGCGTATATCCTGTTTTTCCTATTCCCGCATGAATTTCGGGAAATCCTTAGTGCTCCCCTACACTCCCCAAGGAACCTACGTGCCAAATTTCAGCTTTCTAACACTAGTAGTTTCGGCTGTGTGTTGTCTGTCAGTCACCAGTAACGGAAGAATCTATACTCTATACTTTAATGTATATTTATATATTAATACATAAAGCTGAAGAGTTTGTTTATTTGTATGCTTGAACGCGCTAATCTCAAGAACTACTGGTCCGATTTAAAAAAATATTTCAGTGTTAGATAGCCCATTTATCAAGGAAGGTTAAAGGCTATATATTATAATCACGCTCAGACCAATAGGAGCGGAGCAGTATTGAAAATTGTGACGTAGACGAAGATGCGCGGGTCAACTAGTAATATATAAAGCTGAAGAGTTTGTTTATTTGTATGCTTGAACGCGCTATTCTCAGGAACTACTGGTCTGATTTGAAAAATTATTTCAGTGTTAGATAGACCATTTATCGAGGAAGGTTATAGGCTTCATCACGCGAAGTTGCGCGGGTCAATTAGTTTTACATAATCTATTACGAGGACACAAACTCCATTAAAAGTTTAAGTAGGTGACAGTCACATTTCACAGATGGTAACGAGCTGATGGAATCCCAGGGTTTTATACACTGTTTCATTTCTTTTGATAATTTAATTTATTTTTGAGTATGTCTATTTTAGCGTTGAAAAATAGAAGAGAATTCGTCCCGAAACATGGCAGAGAAGCAAATTACTAAAAACAAGCTAATAAAGTACTAAATAGATATGCTTAGGATAAAAATGTAAAAAAACGTGTTGCGCCGACCCCAAGTAAGAAGGCTTAAAGGCAGGAAGATAATGAGATATGCTTATGATACTTCTTTCTTGGAGAGTTCTCGAATCATTAACCGACTTCTTCAAACAGGAGGAGGTTCTATGTTCGGCTGTATGTATCTTTTTTTTTATGTATGTTCACCGATTTCTCCGCCAATTCTGGAACGATTTTAAAAATTCTTTCTTTGTCCGAAAGCCTATACTCCTGAGGTGGTCCTATTGTCACTAAGTCAGAATCTGATGATGGGATCCCATGGAAATCGAGGGAAACCCTCAAATTTTATAGGCCCACAAAAGTTTTTCATGACATTTCTAGCGCAATTCAGACATGTGTGCCTGGTAATCATCATCTTATGTTGCTGAGCTGATGATGGAAGGTATAAGTCAGGATCTGATGATTGGATCCCATGATAAATGTTTCCTCAGCGATATTTTCGCCAGTTGTTAACCGATTTAGATGATTATTTTTTTGTTCGGAAGAATATTTTCCCGGACTGGTCCTATTTTAATTTGGTGAAGATCTGATGAAGATCTTCGGAGGTAGGCAACGGAACTCTTCAATCAATGCTAGCAAATGGATCGGGATTTCTGAAATCGCATGTCTGTTTATTGTTTACACCAGCTCATAACATAACATCACGCCAGTACGCTGTGTTTGTGGTTTCACTTAAAAGTGAAAAATAAAAAAAAACTTTTCACAAAAAAATAAAACCGACTTCCAAAAACACAAAAAACATTTACTGGTGGTAGGCTTCGGCCGATGGCTTGTGACCACCCACTGGGCAAAGACGTACCGCCAAGCGGCTTAGCTGCGTTCCGGTACGATGCTCAGTGTAGCCAATTCAGAGGAGTTGGGTCGAAATAGTTGTTCCAATGCAGGCAGACCAACCAGGCTTGCCCTGGCGTGGGCGTATCGGGAGACTAGTCGCGGAGGGTAGCGGGATCGGAGGCACGGTGCGCCGCTGGCCGACCGCCAGGTAGTTGGGGGCCCAAGTAATGTGCTAGCCACACATGAAAGGCTGCCCCGCCAACTGGCGAAAAATCCCGGAATGCACCATCGTGCTGGTTGGCGACCAGATGAAAGGGCCCGATGGCCATTTCCGGGGGGGCTCGGGCGTCCCCGCAGTCTCCAGACTAGTCCCCCAAAGATGTCGTCCTGCCAGGGCGTGCCTGAGGGTTAGCAGCATGGAACCTCATTTCACTTCCTTCTCCTCAACCTCATTCACTTTTACAATGAACAAAGGAAAAAAGAGAAAAGCTGTACAGCGGCAGCACGCCCTTTCGCATGAAGTGCACCTCTCTAACATACGAGGTCTGCACTCAAATCTCGCTGCACTCCATCACCACCTTGAGACCGAGAAACCAGCGCTCTTGTTCCTGTCGGAGACGCAGATCGGATCTCCGTCGGACGTGTCATACCTGTCTTACCCAGGGTTTACCCTGGAGCACCACTTCAGACCACGTGCGGGCGTATGCATGTACGGCCGGGACGACATCTGCTATCGGCGTCTCCGTTACCTTGAAGACTCCAGGTTCTCGACGCTGTGGGCTATAGTGGACGCAGGCCTAGACAAAATTGTCTACGCCTGCGTCTACCGTTCGCACAGCGGTGATTTGGAGACAACTGGGCTTACACAGCACCTGAGTGAGGCGGCGGATGCGGCTCAGCAGCGGTACCCTTCTGCCCAATTGGTGTTACTGGGGGACTTCAATGCGCACCATCAGGAGTGGCTCTTCCCATACCAGTGCACAGACCATGCTGGACGAGAGACGCGAAAGCTAGCGCTTGCGTTAAATCTTACCCAGCTGGTCCAGGGAGCAACGAGGATACCCGATGTTGATTCGCACACTGCCAATTGCTTGGACCTTTTGCTGACAACAGATCCAGACCGCTATTCGGTGTCGATTTCTTCACCACTGGGTAGTTCCGACCACTGTCTGGTGAAGTCTGTATCTGTCTACTCCCCGCCCGATCCTAGCCCAAGAGGTACCCGGCGGGTATGGCGATACAGGTCAGCAGATTGGGATGGCATGCGATCTTTTTTCGCATGTTACCCTTGACAGCCTACTTGCTTTTCTTCCACTGATGCTTTGTCGTGCGCGGACGCCGTGTCGGATGTGTTGCGGAGGGGAATGGAGTACTACATTCCGTTCTCTGACATAGCGAAATCTGGCGAAGCTCGTCCTTGGTTTGGTGCCGAGTGCAATCGCGCTGATGCGCTTAAGCACGCGGCGTACCTGGCATGGGTCGACGCTCGTAAGCGCAAAGCAAATGACGTGAGTCGGAGGAAGAGAGCCTTCAACAGGGCTGCCAAGTCCTGCAAGAAAGTGTTGCGGAGGGCTCGGTTTGACCACATTAGCCGAATAGGGAACAAACTTGCTTCATACCCAGCAGGTAGTAAGGCTTTTTGGTCCCTGGCTAAGTCGGTCGAATCGAACTTCTGCCGCCCCTCACTACCACCACTGCTGAGACCCGACGGGACGCTGGCCCACTCCGCTGAGGAGAAAGCGAACTTGTTTGCTTCTTTGTTTGCGAAATCTTCACGTCTGGATCCTGGTGGCGCGACGCCCCCTGCTTCTCCTGGTGGATGCGAGTCGAGTATTACAAACATTCGCATTCATCAGAAGGACGTCCGTAGGGTACTGCGTAACCTAGACGTGAACAAGGCTAGTGGTCCCGACGGGATACCGGCAATTAATAATAATATAATAATATATAATAATATTCCACACAACTATCACTGTTCTGAAGACTTGTGCGCCTGAGTTGTCTCCGATATTGACACGCCTATTTCGCCTTTCGTTTGAGACTGGAAAAGTGCCGAAGGCTTGGAAGCAAGCTAACGTGCAGCCCGTGCCCAAGAAGGGTAGTCGAGCTGACCCGTCGAATTATAGACCCATCTCGGTAACGTCCATACTCTGTAAGACTATGGAACGCGTGCTGAATCATAAGCTCCTGGCGTACCTAGAAGCGAATGATATTCTTAGTGACCGTCAATACGGGTTCCGCCGAAATCGGTCAACTGGGGATCTTCTAGCGTATGCCATTCACATCTGGAGTGAGGCCATAGAGAAGCACGGGGAGGCACTAGCGGTCTCCCTTGACATCTCGAAGGCCTTCGACAGGGTCTGGCACGATAACCTTATTAGTAAGCTTCCTTCCTTCGGTCTGCCCGCCGGTTTGTGTGATTGGATCGCAGATTTCCTGAGGGATCGGTCTATCCGAGTGGTCATAGATGGCTGCTCGTCTGGACTGCTGGATATTAATGCCGGGGTTCCTCAGGGTTCGGTGCTTTCGGCAACACTGTTCTTGCTGCATATTAATGATCTGCTTAAACCGGGTACCTTTGGGTATGCAGACGACAGCACTGTTGCTGAGAGATACGTGTCCGACGCACGAGCTGGTGGGTCGCAGATCCGGTCTCTCCGGGAGGCAATGGTTGACCGCTTGAACGTGTCCTTACAGGCATTCTCTGAATGGGGCGATGCCAATCTGGTCAAGTTCAATGCTGCTAAGACCCAAGCGTGTCTATTTTCCGCCAAAAGGAGCCAATTCCACCCAGCTCCATCTTTCCGAGGTTTAACCGTGCCGACAACCGACCAACTTGAGCTTCTTGGGGTTACATTAACATCTACTCTCAATTTTGGCCCTTACATAGAGGCAAAAGCCCAAGTGGCTGCAAAGAAGTTGGGGATTCTGGCAAAGGTGAGACGATACTTCACGCCGGAACAGCTGCTTAAACTCTATCAAGCGCAAGTTCGATCGTGTATGGAGTACTGCTCTCATCTTTGGGATGGATCTGCCAGATACCAACTTGATGCCCTTGAGTCAATTGAGAAACGAGCCAAGAGGATCATCGGCAATGAGAGGCTTGTCGCGACGAAGCTCCAAAGTCTGGAACATCGACGACGAGTTGCTAGCCTGTCGGTTTTCTACCGGTTGCATTTTGGGGAATGTGCGTCGGAATTGCATAATTTAATCCCGCCAAGCCCGTTCCATCATCGGAGCACCAGACGAACGGCGATGCGCCACCGGTACACGGTGGATATCCCACCCATACGCACAAAACGTTTTGGTAACACATTCATAATGCGTACAGCTAAGGAGTGGAATTCCCTGCCGGAGTCTGTGTTTCCTGATAGCTACAACCTGGAAGTCTTTAAGTCAAGAGTGAATAGGTTATTTTTAGGCAATCGTGCTCCATCTTCGACCACATCATCACTTACCATCAGGTGAGATAGTGGTCAAAAAAAAAAAAAATATACCAAAAACACCGACTTCCGAAAATAAGAAGAAGAAAGAAGTCGGTTTTTTTTTTTAAAGTTTTTTTTTTTAGATTAATGGTTATGAGTTGTTATTGCTAACTTGAAGTTCCCTGACTCCTCGACAATCCCCACAATACATGAGCACGTGGTACACGCGTCCCTTTGTCAGATATTTCCTTGTTTTCACACAAACACAACACAATTAACACTTAGTCTTCAGCATATCCTCCTTTTCTCAAAACTCGTAACTCTTCGTTTATGAAGCGACGACTGATTGATTTCAGCACCTTTATTTATTTTCCTTTTATATTTTTTGCAAATCCGTTGTTAACAAATCTTGGCTTTTAACTTTTGATGTTTCACTCGGGTATCGTAAACGTCAATTTATCAGTGAGGGTCATTAAACTGAAAAACACATGAAATATCAAAGAAAGTTAGTCGAATGTGTTGATTTTTAGGGTTCCGTATTCAAAGAGTAAACAACGGAACCCTATTACTAAGCCTCCACTATCCGTCCGTCTCTCGATCTGTCTATCAGCGGGCTGTATCTCATGAACCGCAATAGGTAGACAGTTGAAATTTTCACGGAATGTGTATTTCTGTAGTCGCTATAAAAACAAGTAATAAAATTCATATAAAATAAAAGGGTTCCTCATACAAGAAACATGTTTTTTCGGCTTCGGTACGGAACCCTTCGTGTGCAAGTCCGACTCGCACTTGGCAGGTTTTTTTTACTACGTGTAAATGAGGTGTGTTTCTTTGAAAATGGAACTTAAACATGCCTTTTGTAAGTACAGCGTGAATGAATACTATAATTAATTAATTATATCTGGACAGGAAAAATCTCTGCTAAGCCATTTGCATCCGTTTGGGAAAACTCGGTGTTGTAAAGTTTAAAATAATTTAACAGCCCTTTATGTTCAGTCTGCTGGATTTTACTTTAGTAATCCTTATAACAAAGAGTTTTGTTTAAGTAAATATCTTTAATTAAAGATAAATTGTGCCAAAAACATAACACAGAGTCAGTTTTAATTCAAGTTCATCATCATCATCTGCCTAGCCTTTTCCCAACTACATTGGGGTCGGCTTCCAGTCAAGCTGGATTTAGCTGAATACCAGTATTTTACGAGGAGCGGTTGCCTACCAGACCTACCCAACCCATTAACCAGGTAACACGGTGATACTTTATGGCAAGACTGAAGTTAGATTTACTGGCTTCGGACTATCCGTAACGACTGCCAAAGACCTACAAATGACAGCCGGGACCAACGGCTTAACGTGCTTTTCAAGGCACGGAGAAAACTCGGTATGTTAAGATGGTCACCCATCCACAGACCAACCTTGGCAAGCGTTGCTTAACCTTGAAGATCGACCGTGCGGCTGTTATTATCTAGCCACGAGCTCCTCAATTCAAGTTCAACATCATATCAGCAAAAAGACGTCCACTGCTGGACATAGACCTGCCCTGTGTCGTCACGACAACCGGTCCTGTGCGTCTTGCACCCATCTATGTTCCCACTGTTGGGACACAGGCCTCCTTTCGGTGAGAGGGAGTGGGCCGTAATCCACCACGGTTAAATTCGTCACGCCTAAATCTCCGAACCGTTTTGATACAGATATAGATAGGACCCTGGAAACGGTTATGTTACTTTAACGCGAGCAAAGCCGAGGGCAAAAGCTATATAGTTACTTATATTTCATACATGGCCCCGAGCTAGCACTAACTCGGAGTTAATAAGGTAACTCTGGCTGGTGTAAACCAAGGGACTTTGTTAATCCTCAAATAAATTTTAACTGAGGAATAAAACTGGCATATAATAAACAGCCTTTTTACTACCTGCTAAAAATGGCGATTATCCGTTTATTAGTTATTCGTTGACAGTCCACGAGCGTAGCACTTTGCTACGGCAGACCTACGGACACTTGCTACGAATCGTAGAGCGGCGTAGCAAGTATAAGGTCTACGAAACAAAGGCAAGAGCATGTCTGGCTACAAATAACGTTAACCTCTCAATGCCTCGTGCGCTCCTGGTACACAAACTGTCTAATAACGTATTATAATTCTGCTATAAATTCTTGAGTGTTTCATATTATGAAAATGTAAACACGATCATCAAAACTTCATACTGAAGAGTACTTTAGTACTGTGGTATTTTATGTTTTATATTTTTTCTGACTAGATTATGTTTTTGTTGTTTCAAAGATAATTAGCCTGACGCCTTGTACGATAGCCAGCTTGGGACAAAAAACGATGTATGTAAGTAATAAAGATGACCTAAGGATGTTATAAAATATTTAATAAGGTATAAGCCGCTTTCGTTACGTATCTACGTAGAAAATAAGGATATGCTGTGAAAATTAAACAAAAAAATTTTGTACTGGCTTACGATTTACTGTTACAAATAAAGACATACAAAAAAAAAACAAATTAGAATGAAGAAAACATCAAAAATCCATGCTTAGTTGTTGGAAAAATCTAAAGCAGTCAGAAATTAGTACAATATTCGAATTAACTGAATATTTCGACGCATCCTTAAATAATAAATGATATCGTCGTAATCGACGAATGTATGAAGGAACTATTGAGACTGTATAGCACAAATAAGAATTGTGACGTTTTAGGTCTTTTGCTTCAGAAATTTACAAAAATCTGCTATTAGATCATCATCATCTGCCTAGCCTTTTCCCAACTATATTGGGGTCGGCTTCCAGTCAAGCCGGATTTATCTGAATACCAGTATTTGTCTCACCGCCAGCGAGGAAGCGTGTAGCTATCGACTATTTACTCGCTGAGGAAAGGATCAAAAGATATAGATCTCGTTTGAGTAAAAGAGACGAGAAAGAAAGTCAATAACTGGTTGTCCACACTGCCGGTGAGCGGCTCTTACCACTAGTTGATTGCAGCGACAGGAGCTAGCAAAGATTGTACTCGCTCAGCGACACTCGCTTGGCGATGATCGCTTGGCGGTCAGAAATCACTAAACAGCTGTAATTTCGAGTAGCGAGTATTGCGAGTAAAAGCCCGACGCACTAAAGCGCTCGCTGAAAGCCGAGCGACAAAACATCGAAACTTTTCACTCGCTACTCGCTGATCGCCAACTCGTTTTGAGTTTGAATCTTTAGTCGCTAATCGCCGGCGGTGAGACAAGTGCCTTAGAAGGAGACTTGCACGTTTGACGTAATCACATGCGTCACACACCTGTGATTACGTCATACGTTTAGTCGGAGCCAACGCAACGCTCTACAAATCGGAACGTTTTCTAAAACCCAACGTGCGCACCTACTCGTACAGTCCGTTCACAGTTGTTTTACTTCTGACAGCAACTATTATATACATGCAAATAAAGATTACTATGACGCAAAATCAGAGACAAAATTACCATGAACGGACTGTATTCTTCTTTGTTGTAGAAAAGAAGAAAAACGCCACATGCTGTACTTTAATACAGCCTCTCTCCATCATAGGGCGCTCCATCCAGTTCAGGTTGCCTCTCGCCTTCGGGTGGCAAGCCCCACTTGGGTCGGCAGCCATTGTGGGCGTGGTACCGTGGGATGCGGTCGTCGCGGATCATCTCGTACGCTAGTCGAGCTATGCCATTCTGGTAGTCGCTGATACCGGTGTGATACAGTTGTGGTCGGACGTAGCCGCTTACTGTAGATAGCAAAGGAATATTGTATTAGTAAATGAGAAGAAAGTGAGATAAAGAGGTAAAGAAAGCGACAAGTTATTGGTGGAATCTTAGCAGAGATTTGGTTTGACGACACTGTTGGCGCAGTGGGTGAGCGATTGACTGCTAAGCTGCGTATTGCGGGTTCGATTCCCGCACGGAACAAATATTGTATGGCCTACAGATAGCTGTTCCGGGTCTCGTAGTTTTGTGTATGTGAGATTATTTGTATGTAAACGCACTATCGATACAGGAGAAATTTCTAGTGTGGGGCAAAGTTTTTTAAGAAAGAAAAAAAGGAAAGAGAAATAGCGAATAATTCCACACATCCATGAAAATTAGAGACTATTCACCATACAGGAAGCATAAGGCAGAGGCATGCAATGCAATACAAAGCTCTCACTCTGCTCAACCGTATCCACTAAAGCTACACGGAGGTGAGACACCCCTATCTATTAAAATACATCCACACATCCCTCTGTTCCTCACATCTCGACTTTGATGGAGTCTATCTGAGCCTAAGGCTGCATTTGCACCAATGATGAGCGAGGATGCGTAGCGAGGGATGTCAAATACTGCATCCTTCACAAGAACCAATAAGAACGAAGATCATATTTTTGGAATATTTTTCTTGAACCTATCTACAGTGTGATTTTTTCAGGCGTTTTTAGTTTTCACCAAACACAAGAATCAGGCCAGTGAGTATTTTTCGCTATTTCCTCACAGTGTCAGTTTTGGCCATCCACGCCCACATAAAAAATCCCCCTGCTTTATAACCCCGAGGTGCATCCATAAATTTTTGTCGTGACATGACTACATAACATTACCCAGCTTGTTGACACGGCATCAAAATACAATACATACTATTATATTATGTTGATGCCGCCCGGTGAAATACAGTGGCGTGCAGATAATGAGAGACAAAGGGGAGTGTGTCACTCTTGCCTTATTCTGTCACCGAGCAATAACACCAAATAGAAACACGTTTATTTCTTATACTGAAGGGAAATACATACTCAGAGGCACCAATAATGCGCAAATACTCCAGCGCTCAACGGTAGCTGCAGAGCTCCGTGTGGTTTAAGTCAGTAAGAGTCTAACAGACCCGTCCTGACCGGCGGAGGATATCATTAAGGATTTCCACACGTTAAAAAAAAGAATCAGCCAGCACGAATTCATTCACTAAATACTGCAGCACGGTCTTATCAATTCGAAATCAATGTTATTGGGGGCCCATCACATTGATTTCGAGTTGAAGCTAGTAGACAAAGCTCCACAAATTAACCTCAAATGTTTGCAAAGTTTGAGTACCTATCTTAAATATCAGAACCTTGAAATTCGAAGAAAGGAAGAGTTTTATCTTGCAACAGCACATCAAACACGTACACTACACAGAAACAACAATAAAAATGCTAAATCAAAGTGTGTGAATCAGTGAACTACGCATTGTACAAATACTCAAGGCTACTTGCATACAAAATATTAATCTACTTAGTATGTACTTTCTACATGCTACAAACTAATACTTCAAGCACGAGTCAAACCACTCTTATTATATCCAAACGAACACTCTCAGAATATCGTTAACAAAATGAAAACATCAAATAATTAGTAAAACAAACATTGTAAAAGGAAGTGCTGGAATTAGCCCCGTGTTGTTAACAAAAATATCAGTACATGCTGCTTGTTTGTTCATATCAAATATATACTCACAAGACTTGCGTCAATGGTCCGTCCGTTTGCACAACAAAACAGTTTGTTACACTTTGTATTCTGTGCATTCTTTGGAGATCAGATAATTTTGGAGAAAATATACCGTTACGTATGCACTATAATCATCAAAACTTTTTACAAAAAAATAATACCGACTTCCAAAAACAAAACACTACTAAGTATAAAATAACTTTAATTTCAAACGTCTTTTATAATGCGCACAGCAAAGGAGTGGAACTCTCTGCCTGCGTCTGTGTTTCCAAAAGCTTACAACCCTAATCTCTTCAAAGTTAGAGTGAACAGGCTCCTTCTGGGTAGGCTCGCTCCATCGTAGACTTTGTCTGTCATCTCTGACATAAACTAGAGTAAAGAGCAAACCCATTGCAAATAAAATTTAAAAAAAATCGGATGTCGGTGTTTTTTTGTTTTTCCCGTCTTCAGATTCTGACTTGGTGACAATGGGTCCACCTCAAGAGTATAAGCCTACAAATAAAAAAAGAATTTTTAAAATCGGTCCACAATTGGCGGAGAAATCGGTGAACATACTCACATTTAAAAAAAAAATACTGCCGAACATACAACCTCCTCCTTTTTTATGAAGTCGGTTAAAAATCATTAATTCAGCCGAAACACGTCCATTGCTAGACATCTGCCTCCCTCAAGTGTCACTACACCGATCGACCCTGTGCATCTCGCATCTAGCTAATTTTCGCGTCCTTCACCAGAGCATGCACCAATATCGAAGCTTATCTTTACCTAATACCCACCGTATGGTGTCGGCCGGTACCGTAGGGTACCGTAAAAGAATAATACCAACCCATCACTTCCCGTGGGTGTCGTAAGAGGCGACTAAGGGACTTACTAGAGAATGGGCAGCAGCGTTCTCTGTAAAACGCAACACTATACACTGCGATCGCCAACCCGCCTTCGGGGGAGGCCTATGTCCAGCAGTGGACGTCTTTAGGCTGTTATGATGATGATATACCTAATGTTTCAGTGGTATATATCATATTTTATCTATAATAATATATATAGCTGAAGAGTTTTTTTGTTTGTTTGTTTGCTTGAACGCGCTAATCTCAGGAACTGGTCCGATTTGAAAAATTATTTCAGTGTTAGATAGCCCATTTATCGAGGAAGGCTATAAACCAATAGGACCAAAGAGGCGCTAAGACCAATAGGAGCGGAGCAGTAATGAAAATTGTGACGCAGACGAAGTTGCGCGGGTCGACTAGTCATACATATAATTGTGCACAAGTATATGCCCAGGTCCACAGGTGCGATCTCTGTTCCTTTACTCTCATAGTCTGATGTCCGGCAATCCGACACGACCGGGAAGAAATCAGGCTCAGCTCAGGACCAACGGCTTTATTTGCTTTCCGAGGCACAAACTCAAAACTCATAATGAAATTTCATTATCGATGCCCAAACTTTTGAGTTTATGTAAAACCAATAACACATCTTGTCATGGTAGGGGGTCAAAGCCATGATATTGAGGCACTGTTACGAAGGCCAAATTAATCCTTACAAGTTAATAAATATATATCTATTGTACAAAAAATAATTTAAATGCTTGTAATGCGGCTTTTTAACGACTTCGAATGACGTCTGACATTGAAAGTATGTTGTAAACTTCTTTATTTAGGTAGTTGTGCCAAGAAAGCATTCTTACAACTTTAGTCATTTCCAAGTTGTAATGCAAACAGGATTTTAAGCATTTAAGTTTTTTAATCATTGGAACTTAGTAAAATAAGTTACAAAATACGTTTTAGGCTACATCAACAATATTATTCCTATATTCTACAAAAATAGTACATTAGTATTTAATAATTACAAACCAATTCCTACAACATGGAATCTACATTTACTTAAGTCATACTTTGTCTAATATACAATGATAGTACTTATCTACTTATATCTCATCTATGAAATTTTAATATTCAACTAGTCAACTTTATTTAGTCATCAAAGATACCCAGTACCCTACTATGCCAGGTACAGACCAAACGAGCGACCGAACGATCGAGTGGAAATCACCAATGGAGCCCACACTCGCTCGCTTTCATAAACCTCAAACGTTCATTCCCACATCATCACTTCAGTCGAATGTCGTCAAGTGTGAGATATAGTTCTCGCCACATCTACCAGTCCTGTACGTCTCGCATCCAGCGCCTTCCGCCGACCTTCACCAGGTCATCTGTCCACCTTGTACCGGGCGCACTTTCACTCGCTTGATCCTTACCCGGCTTACTCGCAAACTCTTTATCATATTATTATTGAATGTTACAAAAGACCTGAAGAAACTTTTGAAACCTATCTCAAGGTTCATAATTCAAATAAAAATCCATTTGTCTTCGACCTTGGATTTATACGCCCTATGTCAGCTACGCAAAATGTCAGACACGTATATTGTCAGATCAGCAGATTTCGTCGCAAAATGTCAAATTCGCAAATCGTCAGAAACTCTCAATGACAAATACGCAAAATGCCATAAACGCTGAATTTCAAGTACTCAAATGTCATATACGCATAATTCCAGGATAACGGATGCCTAGAAAAAAAATCTGAGTACCGATAAATTGCACTTCACTCAACTGGCCAACGTTCCAGTAACAAACGTAGGTACTTCAAGCAAAGTTTAAAAAAAAGACGAAACTCCAAAAGAACCGTTTTACGTTGCTGACTTTTTACGTTTCTGGCATTCTGCGATTTCTGATAAGATGCGTGTCTGGCATTTTTCGTAGCTGACATAGGGCATTTAAATCGACGCTAAAATGGTTGGCTTGGTGACATTTTGTACTAAGCCGTCCTTAAAAGGATTAAATCCAAAATTAAATCTGACTAACTCCTCAGCGACGTCGGCAGCGGCTGCAGAGTGAGCGTGTGGAAGTCCATCTCGTACAGGTCCTTCGCCACCTTCATAAGCTCCGTGTCCTTCATGGCCAGCTTCGCGGGCTGCTCTAACTTCACCTCTTCTTCTTTCTTCTCGACCGGCTCCGAGCAGGGGCGCAGCTTCTTCACGCGGGGGACGAAGGGACGTTTGCCATAGTCTGGTGGAGAAGAGGAAATATTGAGGTAGTGGCTGTAGGGGAAAGGAACTATCCCTCTTTTTTAAATGGGAAATCATCTAATGACTCTTCCTGCTCTGGGCGGAGCAGAAGTGAGTGTCAGACTCTTACTGACTAAAACCCATTCGCGTTCCTCCTTATTCCCCATTGCGTTCCAGAGCCGTGGTGACTCTTAATAACAAATTGCAACTTGTACTGTCATGCAGCAGAAGTAGTTTTATGCTTTGATCCGTTTTGAACGTACATTCCGTTTTTTCCCGTTCCCGTAGGAATTTCGGAAAAAACCTCTCTTATTGCTCCTCTACACTCCCCAAACTACATGGAAAGCTTCAGCTTTCTACGACCAGTAGTGTCATTTGTCCATTGTCTGTCAGTCACTCAGTCACTCAGTAGCGGAAGAATTTTATATATTAGGATTACATGTATACATGTCACATATAATGTATACATGTAACATATAATGTATACATGTAACATATAATGTATACATGTAACATATAATGTATACATGTCACATATAATGTATACATGTCACATATAATGTATACATGTCACATATAATCCTACTAATATTATAAATACGAAAGTTTCTGAGGATGGATGTTTGTTACTCTTTCGCGTCAGAACGCCTGAAAGGATCTTTAAGAAATTTGGCTCAGAGGTAGATTATGGTCTTTGTATCCCGGGAATATGTTCCTTAGGGATCACGCGGGCGAAGCCACTGGCAGAAGCTAGTATATGAATAATACCAAAACGAATAAAATAATTTCGGGATATTTGTGTTAGTCCTATTCTGAAAACTGGTCATAATGATTAGTGCAATGACCCCTTAAGAGATGTTGCGTTTATTCTGTTATAGGTTGGTATAACAGAATAAACGCAATATCTTTTAAATAATATACAAACATTATTTAGCAATGTGGGTTTAAAAAGGCCACTTTAGGAAGCGTGCAGAAACTATAGGTGGCAGCACAGAAATGTCACTGTCAAGTATGTTTCAAGTATAAAATTCCAAATAGCGACGCTAGATGGCACAGTCTTCTTCGCGCACGTTCCCCTAAACTGAGCGTGCAGGAACCACAGGTGGCAGCACAGAAGCGACAATGTCAAGTATTCTGACCCTTAAAACTTCGAATATGCGACACTAGTCAACGCCGTGCACGGTCCCTTTAGCAGAATCAGAAAGCACATCACGCTACCCGTCACTGTCAAATGTTCCCAGTCAACCTTGAACCTAATGCGTTAATATTATGATTCTAATATGATTCTACTAAAGTTGCCTTTTTAACCCCCTGATATCTTAAGTTACCTTCAGTATGATGAGCACAGTATGAGTTGTAGTAGGTGGAGCGTCCTCGCAGACTCCGCATCGTCTCCTTGATGAACGCCTGGATCTCCTCGTCGGTCCACTGTTTCTGTAATACGTCGTAATTGGAATACGACATTAAGACCAAGGAACCAATTAGATCTAACTCAGATACTACACGAACGTTAAAAGAGGAATTCCCTGCCGGGACTGCTGAACATCTGAGAGCCTAGCACGTATATTTTGACGTATAGTACCTCACGTTAATGTTAGTGAATTTTTAATGTGAAAAATTACAACCCCATAGTATTTTGGTTTATTACCCAATTTATATCATTCAAAAATATGAATACCTATATGTAGTATCTAATTCAAATAAATATTTTTTGCGAAACGAGTATTGCAGCTATCGTAAAATTTTACGTTCTGTTGCTATTCGTCAAAATTATTCGTGCTAGGACCTCTGACCCATCTTCAAGTCAAAAATTTAGGTTCAGTACCTATACTTTATAGGAAAACTCAAAACTTAGGCTGCGTGTCCATAGTCTGCGCAGCGAGAGAGAATAGAATCGCTTGAGCTGAGCGAGGTAAATAAAGCAATAGTATATTTTACTGAAAAAATCCAATTACTCCGTCAGATGGATTTTCAAAATATATTGGACAGTTATTTCTGCTTTTTTCACTTAAACAAAAGATGAAGACGATATAGTGCGTTAAAACACGAGTGACGTCACTATGATGGTACAATTGATACCAGCGACATGACGTCCTGCGTGCTTTCATCGCACTGTATTGTCTTATTTCTTCGTTTAGGTACGTGAAAAAAGATAAATACGTGTCCAATACCTAATTTTTGAAAATCTATCTGACTGAAATATTAGTTTTTTTTCAGTAAAATACCCTTTTCTATTGGTTCTTAACAAACTCATCCCTCGCTACGCATGTCGCACGTCTCTACTGAAAACGCAGTCTAATAGGATCAACATCAAGTAAGAACAAATAAGGTGATCCTGATAATAAAAACCAACTTTTACTACAACTGAACATTTACTGATGAAAACTTAACACTTCCCTGTTGCGAGTCCGTTACCAGAATGAATGAACTAACATGGCCGACATCACTTTTAATCTATCTTAAAGAAACTAAATACAATAGAACTTACTGAAATAATTTAAAGATAACATAATAAATAGTACAATGAATTAACAGTAATTAAACGAGTCATGTTGATGTAAAAATATTGAACAGATCATTAGAATGATTATTTATTAATTTAAATCCAAAACAAGTCAAAATAAACTTCATTAATTAAATTTATAAATAAAAAATATGTCTAATTAAATATAATTATGTATTTTCTAACAATCGACTATAATCTGTAACTTACGTCTTGTGTCCCAACTTTTGGATCCAGCCATTTTCCTTCGAATTTCGCCCATCTTAGTTCCGGACGACACCTGAAAAGATTTAATAACACAAATAATAAAAGAGATATACTGTTTACTACTTCTTCTTCTTATCGTGTGGGCAGTAAGGTCTAACGACCCCACACACCCTAGTGTCAGAGTTTCTAAACCGCCTCAAGGGCCTCTGATATGGTTTATTTGACGACCGCCATTTGGCGGCCGGGATCACCGGCTTATACGTGCCTTTCGAAGCACGGAAGGCATAAGCACTACTACTAACTGTTCATCATCTGTCTAGCCTTTTCCTAACTACATATATTGGGGATTCAGCCGAATACCAGTATTTTACGTAGAGCGGCTGCCTACCAGACACCACAAACCATTAACTGGGTAACGCGGTAGTTCTTGGCAAAACTAGAGACAGATATACTGGCTTCTGACAATCTGTAACGATTGCCAAAGATCTACAAATGAAAGCCGGGACCAACGGCTTAACGTGCTTTCCGAGGCATGGAGGAAACTCGGTATGTTAAGATAGTCACCCATCCACAAACCAACCTTGGCAAGCGTTGCTTAACCTTGAAGATCGACCTTGCGGCTGTTATTATTTAGCCTCTAGCTCCTACTGACTGTTCTTCTTAAATAATTAGCAAGGCATACCAACCACAAGGGGTGGTTTGGGATCTACCTCCTCGCGGGCCACCCCGGGCAACGGTACCACAGGTTTTCCTGTGGTACGGCAGAATGATCCCACTTAAAGCGGTGGTAGGCTCCGCAAGGACCCGAGGTGGCCCGCAGAGGCGGGCCGGCACCAGTCGGGGATCGCGGAAAGCCAATAAAAAAAAAAGGCTCCGCAAGGAGCCGCCAGGCTCGCGACCACCATCCCGCCTTGGCCGACTGCAGGTAGTAGGGAGCCCAAGTAGCACACCAGCCACGTGTGAAAGGCTGCCCCGCCAACTAGTGAAAAATCTCGATATGCTCCACCGTGCCAGCCGGCGACTGGATGGGAGGACCCGGTGGCCATATCCGGGGGGTTCGGGCGTCTAACGGAGACGGACGTGGCGAACCACAACTTCCCGGGTTACTCTCTTGAACAAAAGTGTTGTCACATCTGTTGTCTTCGTGTCCGTTGCTTTGAGAAATCGGGTTTTTCTGCCATATGGCTACTTGTGGACACAGGTGTGGAGAAATTTATACACATCGGCGTATACCGATCGCACAGCGGTGACCAGGAGACAACAGCGCTGTTTAATTCCTCGTGGAGTCGACCGACGTAGCCCAGCAACGGTACCCAACAGCGAAGCTCATTTTTCTGGCGGACTTTAACGCCCACCATAAAGAATGATTGTTCCCGTACCAGACCATGTCGGGTTAGAGGTGCGCAAGTTTGCTTTAACGCTAGATCTAACCCAGCTGGTGAATGTGGCAACGCGGGTACCGGATGTTGACGACCATACACCCAATTGCTTGGACCTTCTGCTGACAACTGATTTGGGCAGTCATTCAGTATCGGTCTCGGCCCCGCTGGGAACGTCTGACCACTGCCTGGTGAAATCCGTGTTGACCTGCTCTCCTCCAGATAAGAGTCCTAGAAGCACGAGACAATCATGGCGTTACGAGTCAGCAGTTTGGGATGATAGCGGCACTTTTTTGTTTCTTATCCTTGGCGGCAAGTCTGCTTCTTCTCGGGTGATCCTTCATGCTGTGATGACGTGATTGCGGACGTAATTCGGCAGGCGATGGAGTATTTTATTCTATTCTCTGACATCCTACTCGTTCATAAATCCCGGCCTTGGTATAATGCAGAATGTGTCAACGCTGAGGCCCGTAAAGAGTCTGCTTACCAAGCCTGGAACAAGGCCTGCGACCGAAAGGCTAAAGCACGTCGGGTTTGCGCGAGGAAAAGAGCCTTTAATTCTGCCGCTAAGTTCTGCAAGCGGGTTTTACGTAGGGCTCGTTTTGACCATATCGGACGTATCGGGACCAAACTAGCATCGCACCCTCCGGGTAGTAAGCAGTTTTGGTCCGTGTAAAAAGCGGTTGAAACGAATTTCTGTCGACCCACTTTGCCTCCAAGGTTGAAACCTGATGGCGCGCTGGCTCACCCTGCAAGAGAGAAAGCAATTTTATTTGCAACTCTCTTTGCAAGCAATTCGCGTCCGGACGCTGGCTCCAAGCAACCACCAACTTTACCTCGTTGTGACTCTTCGATGCCGGAGTTCGCAGTTCACAAAAAAGAGGTCCGAAGAGTATTGTGCAGTCTAGACGTGAATAAGGTCAGCGGACCTGATGGCATTCCAGCGTGATTGATGAGGCAATGTGCACCTGAACTGTCTCCTGTGCGAACGGTTGATCCGAGTAGTCGTTGACGGCTGCTCCTCTGACCTCATGGCTATTGATGCCGGAGTTCTTCAGGGGTCTGTTCTCTCTGCAACTCTTTTCCTGCTGCACATCAATGACCTACTCCAGCCTGGTCTTGTTGGGTACGCAGATAACAGTATGCTTTCAGAGTGATACTTGTCCAGCGCACAACAAAGATTTTTTTTTCTTTCGAGTACAAAGCCCAAATTGCGGTCAAAAAGCTGTGCATCCTAAATAGGGTGAAGCGATACTTCAGGCCTGGACAGCTTTTAACCCTATACAAAGCACAATTCCAATCCTGCATGGAGTATTGTAGCCACCTTTGGGATGGCTCAGCTAAGTATCAGCTTGCCGCGCTTGACCCGGTGGAACGCAGAGCTATGAGGCTCATTGGTGACGTAAAACTGATGGATGCCAAGCTACATAGCTTGGCTCATCGCCGTAAGGTTGCCTGCTTGTTGGTCTTCTACAGATTGTACTTCGGAGAGTGTGCCCAAGAACTCCACGATCTCATCCCACCGGCCCCCTTCTACCATCGGACATCCAGACGCACTGCATCTTACCATCCCTACCTTGTTGCTATTCCACCAATTCGCATTCGTAAAGCGTTTCCAAACTTCTTTTGTAATGCGCACAGCAAAGGAGTGGAACTCGCTGCCTGCGTCTGTGTTTCCAAACGCTTACAACCCTAACTATCACAGTTAAGAGTGAACAGGCTCCTTCTGGGTAAGCTCGCTCCATCGTAGATTTTATCTCTGTCATCTCTGATATAGACTAGAGTCGAGAGCAAACCCATCTCAAAGAAAAAACAAGACGTTAGGACCCTCCGAACGTGAATGTTGCTCTTGAGCAAAACTACAAAATAATCTAGGCTTCTAGGCAAGCGTGCTCCATCTTCGACCACATCATCACTTACCATCAGGTGAGATAGTGGTCAAACGCGTGCCTATCAATAGTAAAAAAAAAATCTTTCCTAAGTACGGTCAGCAAAAAATTCAAATCATCTTGTCTTTTACGGTAATAATTTATAATTTTAGACGCCAAGGAGTGCTTCCAACTGATCAAAGAGATAGCATGTACATGGCATGGTTGGTTTGATAAGGACATTGTTCGATGGATAAGGTAAAACACAGTAGTGAGGCTGTCTAAGTGTCTGGATTAATCCTAAGTAACTGTAAGTGGTGTGAATACCTAAACTAAATATATAAAATATCCTTCTCTGGGTAGGTAAACATAGACGACTCTTGTGTAAAAAGTTAATACAACTTACATTTTTGTTTTCTTGATGGGATGCTGACGGAACTCGTCGAAATATTCCGTTAAAAACGACATGATTCACTCTTTAATTTAAATGTTTAGCAAATTATTCGCTTATATCGAAAACAATTCACAAATTGCAGATGTCAATAAAAGTAAATTAAAAAAATAATTTCGCACATAGACATTTTTGAATGAAAGGTTTTACAAAAAAGATTTGATGTTAGTCCTCCTGCGGTATGTCGTAGGTTTTCTAATCAACTGAACATAAGCTTGTAATTTTTCTTTGTAAGTTTCTTTCATAATAAGGTTAAAGTTATTGCGGTTTTGCATGTTCAGCGCGACTTTTTTATGGGGTCGCCAACGGTTTGACGTTGATCCAAAGCAACTTTTACAAACAATAAATTTATTTTTCTTTTCAACTTTTATGTTTATTTAGAGTGAACATAAATAAACATTAACCTTAATCATTTGAAATGCGAAAGAAAAACAACATTAAAAATTGTTTAGCATAATTTATTATTCTGGATATTGTGAGTTATGGTCGTTATAAAACGCTCAATCAGTCGGTCAGGCCCACACAAAATGATTTCGTATACCCTTAACGACTGTCCTTTCAGGATATGACGGCAGTCACAGAGACTGATGCCCGTTTTCACCAACATCCCCTATACTACCACCTAAGTATGGGGCCCTTTACTTAACAGTACCCCTAAACTAGCCCCTAAATGAAATTTCGTTTCACCATCGTTTTTATCACCTAACTAGGGGACACATAACTATGTGACGTTTTGTTTTCGATAATAGTGAATGATTCGTCTTTAAACTTATCGATACTTTGAAATAATATAGTTTTTTAACAAATTCTCTAAAGTATATACACAAATAGATACAGTTTATAATAAATTATGTTTTAATAGCAATAATCAATATTAATTCCTTCATATTTTTAATTAATTTCATATTTTCTTACATATTTACTCTGTGGATACATTACGAAACTCACGTTTAATCTGTGGTCATATTTGAATTTGACACTTTTCTTTCGTTTGTTTTCGTGGATAGTTTGTTGTGATCGCTTGCTTGCATCTTATTTTGTTTCGTTAACGTTACGTATTTAGTTACGGTATAATAAAATGGCAGAAAAAAGGAAGCGTTGCTGCAGACACTCTTTTTATTATTCGACTGCACGTCCCATGTCTGCCACAGCCAACAAATGATTACCAGTAGCATGAAACCTCAATGCTATTAATAACTGATTTATTGGAGATACAGAATTATTCCTGGAATAAAATAAAATTTATCATGCAAATCAAATAAACACAAGGAAACATTGTCGTATCGTCAACTAAAAAAAATACCATGCGCATAGTTTTTTGTTATTTTATTTTATGGGCTACATTACGTAGTATAAAAAATTGACATTAGTTAATATGTACTCACCTATTATCAGGTAATTCTAAAGCGTGTTCAATCTTTTCCAATAAATACAACACTGAAGATTTACGTAACCTATATCTCCGAAAAAAGTCAGTTTCATAAAAAAATTCAAAGTAATTTGGTCGTTTTCGATATATTTTGGTCTACGGCTGTTATTTGCGTCGAATATAGTAGAAACAGTTTCAATATATTCAAAAAAATCATATAAATCACTATCCATCTTCGTTGTTTAAACGATCACATACGTAGGTTACGGTTTATGGGGCAAAATTTCGACCACCTAAATTTAGCAGACCTTTTAACGTTTAGTTGACCCCTAAACGTTGGTGAAACAGAAACCATCCTCTAACGGCCCCCTAAACATGTTTAGGGGATCCCGTAAACTTAGGGGATGTTGGTGAAAACGGGCATGAGTCCCAAGCTCGAAGCGGTATTCGGTAGGTACCTACTAACCATTCAACCCTCGTTCACGCATGGACTGCAAATAAAACCGGGCAAGTGCGAGTCGGACTCTCACGTAGCCATAAACCGAAAAAAGAATCCGTTTGCCCTACAGAGGACACGACACACGACATGCTGGAAAAGACTAAATAACCCCGTGGACGTACCTTCAAAAGGAGACATATTTCCGTTTTCATGGAAACTTAACATAACGCTTAAATATTAGATGTAGGTAGGTAATCATGATTGTGGTAATAAAAAGGTACAGAAGTTGAAGAGTATATGGCCTTTCATACGTCACTTCATTTCCTGTAGGCAGATAACTTAGTCTAACAATAAATTAGACTAAGACTTAGAACTAAATGTTATATCCTACGTATGAGCATGCTTCCCTTGAAGTCCCCAATAAAAATGACGCAGTCACTGTCACTACACCGCTGCGTGATGGCCACAGCATCAAAGATGGCGGACCTGCGTGACGCGCCCAACATGCGTAGCCGCAGCGAGTGATGCGCGATCTATAACCGGCTAGCCGGCGAGGCGCCTGCTCGCGACCTCTGTGCGCCTGGTAACCTTATTACAGTTCTATCAGTACCTAATATGCTATTTATGTTTTAAGTAATTTTGTGCTGTGGCCATTTTCCTAGAACACAAGTAGGTTGGTACTACTTACAATCTAATTAGTAGGATTATGATTATACCAGGGTTGCGGAATTTGTTCAAAAGAGTCACCGCGGCCCTAGAACGCAAAGGGCATTAGGAGGAAAACGAATGGGTTTTAGTCCTCTAAGAATCTGATACTCCCTTCCGCTCCGCCCAGAGCGGGAGGAGTCATATTTTGATGGAATTGGAATTTGATGGAATGATAAGCATTATGATTATCGAAGTCTTAGATACTTACTTAATCTTATACTAATATATAAAGCTGAAGAGTTTGTTTGTTTGCTTGAACGCGCTAATCTCAGGAACTACTGGTCCGATTTGAAAAATTCTTTCAGTGTTAGATAGCCTATATTTATCGAGGAAGGCTATAGGCTATATATCACCGCGCTAAGACCAATAGGAGCGGAGCAGACGATGTTGCGCGGGTCAGCTAGTTATCATATAAAGACGTCTATTGCTGGTCACAGGCCATCCTCAAGCTTCGCCACATTAACCGCATCAGCGGCTACAACACTGCTAGTGCTACTATTTAGGCCAAATTGACGGGGAGGAAGTTACGGTATAGGTAAAGTGGTGGCCATGAGTGGACACTTGTTTCGGACACACCTTGAAGTTGCTTCAAGTTCTCCCAGTAGAGGAATGATGAACTAAGTAGGTTAAGGCCAAGAATGGGTAAAGGTCATCACCTGCCTAGCCTTTTCCCAACTACATTGGGGTCGGCTTCCAGTCAAACCGGATTCAGCTGAATACCAGTGTTTTACAAATCTGAACATTGGTCTTGTGTCATGGTATTCTTTAAATTCTGAGCCGATTATTATCACTGTTATCCTTAAGGTGAATGCTCCAGGGTAGCCCGCGAAATTCAAATATTTTTATGTTTTTTGCAATTTGCCGGTCAGTGTGAAGCTGTATGTGGACCAAATGCGATCCGCAACCGTAACGCGTATTTATCTAAATAATTATAACCATTTTAATCATCAATATAGCCCTCTAAGTTCATGTAGTTCGAAAGAATGAATATTTCAGAAATAATCACTAACAATAACCCCGGGCGGTTGGCATATGTTCGCCACTGCATGTGGATATTGTTAGGTCCCAACGACATTTCCGACCACCATCAACCCCAACCAAAAGTCGTTACGGTACCTACATAACGTTCTTGCAGTTTTGTGCCAGTTTCTAACACGCAATACCTGATATAGAAGATTACATAGTCTTCAATTAAAAAAATTTGGGTGCTAAACCCATCCTCAAGTTGCGACTCCCTACCCCGCTGCGACCTTTCACCGGCTCACGATTTTTATGCTCGCTCGCGACTTCGGGTGGCGTGACCAGCCGGCTTAAATCATGAGATCGCGCTATTCTTAGACGTACACTTTGTCGTAAAGTCGTATCTGCAAACCGAAGCAAATGAAGGTCGGCATCGATCAAAATAATGTATGTTCCGTTCAATTTGTTGGGTGTCGTTTCGAATGAGGGATCGTGTTTGTAAGTGAGAGGGGCGATTTGTGTGTATATCGTAACATCATTCCTATATCTCTAATGTGATTTTATGCTGATTACACACGAGTTTTAGGCTTGTTCCAACCGTACCGCAACCACACAACAACCACACCACACCACACCACACCACACCACGCCACACCACACTACAACCACAACACGTCGGCGGGCGCTAATTTGTATGAAAACTAATAGTTGTAGCAAACCGTCCCAATCGCCGCGTCATTACAAAACCTCAACGGTTTCGCGAATGCGTGTAAAGGATTGCACTCGACTCACGCGACGCCCTGATTGGTCCCCGGGTTCGCCGTGTCGTTCGTTGGGTTGCTTGACGTTAGAAGTGTTCACGCGCGCTTTTGATCGCTGTGTAAAAGTTCCTTCGATAACTGTGTTAAACCTTTTCTGTTTGTGATTTCCAATTATTTACTCTAGCCGGCCACATTATTTTATTAATAAAAACACTACAAAGACTGTCCAAGTGTTTAATTTAGTTCTGTGTGCGAAACATGGCGTCCCAACTCGTGGCCGTACCTACAGACAATTACTGACAAACTCAGTGAAATCCAAATAAAACAGTTCAGTGCACATACGTTGTTTTAGTGACTATAGTTTATAATGCCGAGGCCCACAAGAGGAAGAGCAGGAAGCCCGGTTGACAGAGACGATGCGGCGCGAATTCCCGCATTCCCTACTCTGCCAACCATGCGAACTCCGCCGCGGGGCTGTGCCGAAGAGGAAACAAGCCAATCAATCCAGCCAGACGCCAGCACCTACGCCCCTTATCCGGGTGCCGACCTCACATTTTCGAACGAAAATGTCGCATCGATAATTGCGTCACTACAAAAATCACAAACGGAAGCGTTTCGAGACCTCTTACTAACAGTACAGCACGCAAATTCATCTACTCCTAACTCCTGTGCAAAGTCCGGGAGAAGGCACTCTGACGCGCTGTAAAGCAACGTTCGCCGGTAAGCCGCATGAATCCGTAGACGCGTTCATTGACGCTATAGAAGCGTATAGTGAGTGTGCGCAAGTCACCTGCGCTAACATTCTCCGCGGTCTCGCCTATTTACTCACCGATGAAGCAGCAACGTGGTGGCTGGGCGTGAAATCTACAATAACATCCTGGTCGCAAGCGAAAGAAAACCTTATAAGCGCCTACGGTGACCGCCGACCGCCCCACCGTGTTTACATCGAATTATTCGGTAGTCCACAAACACTGTATGAGAATACAGATATGTTCGTCGCACGCAGCCGCGCCCTTCTATCAAAAATCTCATAAAGGGATGTATCAGAAAAGGCTAGGCTCGATATGATATACGGCCTTTTACACACGAAAATAAGAAAAAGATTGCGGCGGGAGGAATTTGACTCGTTCCGTGACTTATTGCGACATGCGCGTAACATAGAAGACAGCCAGGGGGAGCCCGACGTGTCTAAGTCTACGCCGGCTACGCGCGATCCGCGCGCGACCACGTCCACCGGCCCCCGAGCAGCCCCGAATTCCGCAGTACCTCACGCACCGCGCACTCACACCGCGCCACGCGCGCCCCTGCCCGGGCTCGCGGCGGCGCCCACGGCCCGCGAGGCGCGCCCGCCCGCAGTCGTGCAGGCCGCTGGCGCCACCGCGCCGCCGCCTCCGCGCGAGCGTGATGACCGCACGACATCGAGGCAGCGACCATTTTGCGTGTACTGCAAACACTACGGACACCAGCGTGAACAGTGCCGTAAGTTAGCAGAACGAGGTGAGTCCACACCTGACTTTAATAGTTCGCGATCAGTGCCTAATCCTGTCGTATCGTGTTATAAGTGCGGGTCGAAAGGGGTAACGCGAGACACTTGTAAACAGTGTAGTAGTGTAGGTAATCAATTCTATAGTGTAAACATTGCTAACGATCAAACGTATACACGCCAAGACGTGTCATCTTGTTATGATTATTGTACCAAACCAATGAAGATTATAACTCTAACATTTCATTTTCTAATGTTTGTGATGATTATTGTTATAATGGTGTGACGAGTGATCAATCGACAAGTACTCATGAATGCAGTACAAATGATGACCTTTTAATTTCCGAAAATAAAAAGTTTTCGTTTTGTCACTCGTCGAATGATAACTCGTACAGTCGCGACCATAATATTTTGTCAAATGATAACTCGTACAGTCGCGACCATAATATTTTGTCGAATAATGACTTGTACAGACGCGACCATATTATTTTTCCTAATGATGACGAAAATTGTCATAATATTATTTCTTCTAATGATTGTTTGTACAGTTGCGAGAATATTTCTTTTTCTATGAATGATGAAACATGTGAAGCGCGTGAATCCTCCGTTGATGAACGAAGAACATTTTGCGTCCAATTTTTAACATTAATGTATTAATTGCGCCTGGAACGGCGTTAGTTGACACGGGGGCCAAATAGTGTATCGCTGGTCTTACGCTCCACGCACTCCTGCGTCGAAAATGGCATCCGATGCAACCGGCCCGCAGACAGATCAAATTGGCGGACGGGCAAGTACGGAATGTCGCAGTTCTACTCACCACGCTCGATGTTTGTCTGGCGGACAGG
Organism: Lacanobia oleracea; assembly: GCA_950371165.1. Lineage (NCBI taxonomy): Eukaryota > Metazoa > Arthropoda > Insecta > Lepidoptera > Noctuidae > Lacanobia > Lacanobia oleracea. The sequence continues at coordinate 1,592,115 of OX493386.1, read as the reverse complement.
GTGATTGAGACGCCTTTCATTATTCTGCCACACGCAATTAACAATGAAACCCTTCTGGGAATCGACTTTTTACGTAAAGCGAAGGTAGTTGTGGATTTTAGTGACGGATGTTGGTTTTTTGCTGACAATCGACACGCTTACTACCCTCTGCGTTACGAGTCGCCTTGTCTACCTAAAATCTCCATCTCCTCAGCACATGTGCAACTCAGGGATGACAAAGGCGTCGTGCTGTCAGTGAAGGACCGCAACCAATTGGCGCAGGTCCTGATGGATAATGAGGACCTCTTCCGGCCAGAGTGAGACCCAACTCCCTTCGCCGAACACCGTATCGACACCGGGGAACATCCGCCCATTGCAGTACCTCCTTACCGCCTTACACCCGCAAAGAGAGAAATGATGCAAAAGAAAATAGACAAGATGCTGAAGGATGACATTATAGAGGAATGTGAGTCTGCTTGGTGCTCACCAGCTCTATTGGTACCCAAATCGAATGGCAGCGTCCGGTTCTGCGTGGATTACCGACGCTTGAACTCTATCACTAGGACAGACTCTAACACTCGATGAGACCCATGCCTCTCATCGACGAGCTGTTGCAGTCAACTAAGCGCAACTGTAACATGAGCACGTTGGATCTTCGGTCAGGATACTGGCAGGTGTCTGTCAATCAGCTTGACAGGGACAAAACTGCGTTCATTAGCCCGTTGGGAACTTACCATTTTAAGCGGATGCCCTTCGGTTTGAAGAATGCGCCTGCGACGTTCATGCGCCTCATCGATCGCTTGCGTTCCTGTCCGTCGCTGGCCGAAGTCACCGTACTGGCCTACTTTGACGATCTGCTCATCATCAGCGAGGGTTTCCAGCGCCATCTTCAAGATCTCCAAGCAGTTTTCGATCGACTGCGAGAATTCAACCTACGGATTAATAGGGAGAAGTGTGTCTTTGCTCGAGAAAACGTCAAGTATCTCGGACACATTATCACTCAGCAGGGTGTCTCTCCTGATCCTGCCAAGCTCCAAGCGGTACTGGGTATGAAGGAGCCTGGAAATCTGAAACACTTACGCACATTCTTGCAAACCTGCTCGTGGTTTCGCAAATTTATACCCAACTTCTCATCGGTTGCTGAACCACTGACAAGATTGACCAAAAAGAGCCAGGCCTGGACCTGGGGTAACGAACAAAAGACTGCCTTTGCTGAACTAAAACATCTACTTACCTCAGCGCCGATTCTTATCCAGGCTGACTTCAAACGTCCATTTATTCTGCGCACGGATGCGAGTAATTACCCACCTGGAGCGGTTTTACTACAGGGGGAGGCTAAAGAGGAACGACCCATAGAGTACGCCAGCCGTCTCCTGAGCGCCGCCGAGCGAAACTATTCCACGACGGAGCGAGAGGCCCTCGCTGTCGTGTGGGCTGTCGAGCGATTTAGATCTTACCTGGATGGACATCCTGTGATCGTAGGAAGTGATCACCAACCACTCTGTTGGTTGCTGACCTTGAAGTCTCCTACCGGACGCCTGGTGAGATGGGCTCTCAAGCTCCAATCATTCGACATCAAATTTCAATATACACCTGGAAAGGCAAATGTAGTAGCGGATACGTTGAGCAGACCCAGTTGCTCGGAGGGAAATCGTGACTCCTGTGGTATATGCTCCGTGATCATAGACTTACCTACTAAGAGTCCTGATACCTTGAGACAGGCACAGATTGCTGATCCAGAGGTCAAGATGATCATAAAGGAGGTAGAAGGTCCAGACGATGTCGCTGCACGCAGATGGACGGAGCGCGGTTACCTAATGGAGAAAGGGATACTGTACCGTCTGAATCCTGATTCGGAGAGCGAGTCCCCGCAGTTGGTGATACCTACCAGCATGCGCGCTGAAATCCTGGAGGAGTGTCACGACTCGCCGCTCACAGGACATCCTGGAATAGATCGTACTTACCTGAAGGTCTCACAGCTGTACTACTTTGCAGGCATGCGACGCATAATCACAGATTATGTAAAAGCCTGTGTACACTGCCAACGCTACAAGGCGAGTAATGCTAAACCGCCAGGGCTGCTGCAAACACCTGTTTTGAATCAGCGAAACGAGGTTCGCGCCATAGACCTTATTTGGTCTTCTTCCCGAGGGGGAGAATGGTGAACGATGGGTACTACTTGTAGAAGATACCGCTACGAGATGGGTAGAGCTCTACGCCCTTCAAGAAGCTACCGCTGAAGCCTGCGCACGTACTCTAATCGAAGAATTCTTCCTCCGGTACGGTTTTCCACGTAGAGTAACGTCCGACAATGGCGTTCAATTTATCGGGGCTGTCATGCAACAATGTATGTTCATCTTGGGAGTCAAACAGAGCTTCGTGCCACTTTACCATCCGGAAGCAAATCCCGCCGAGCGAAAGAATCGCGATTTAAAAGTCCAGCTTGCTCTACTGGTGGAGAATGATCAACCTCATGGCCGAAGAAGCTTGCTGTTATACGCTTCGCTATGAACAGTGCTGTTTGTCGTACCACTGGCGTAACTCCGGCTTATCTCACGTTCGCGAGGTAACTTCGAACGCCCGCCGAAGCAGGTCACGATCTGAAAGCGGTGCTCAGTAAAGAAAATTTTCTTCCTCAGATCACCCCATATCTACGATATTTCATCAGTAACCTGTCCTCGATTCGAGAGCGCGTTGAAGCTCAACAGGACCAAAGTAAAGATGTGGCTGATCAATCGAGACGCCCTAGTCCTACATATAAGGAAGGCGATAAAGTACTCGTCAAGTCGCATGTTCTTAGTCAAGGAAGTAAGAACTTGACTTCCAAGTTTGTCCCAAAGCGTGACGGACCCTATGTGATTTCACGTGTGGTGAGTTCTACCACATGTATGATTGCGCCAATTGACCAACCTTCTGAAGTCCTAGGCAAATATCATTCCCAGGATCTGACCCCATTTGTCCCGGGAATCGTTTCATCCTCCCCAACTCTTTGGGGAGGATGAAACGATTCCCGGACCGGTGATTCCCAAAAGACGCCGCGGACGGCCGAAACAGCTAGTTGAGGAACGGGGGCGTTCTCCTCAACTAGAGGGGGAGTCTGTAGCAAACCGTCCCAATCGCCGCGTCATTACAAAACCTCAACGGTTTCGCGAATGCGTGTAAAGGATTGCACTCGGCTCACGCGACGCCCTGATTGGTCCCCGGGTTCGCCGTGTCGTTCGTTGGGTTGCTTGACGTTAGAAGTGTTCACGCGCGCTTTTGATCGCTGTGTAAAAGTTCCTTTGATAACTGTGTTAAACCTTTTCTGTTTGTGATTTCCAATTATTTACTCTAGCCGGCCACATTATTTTATTAATAAAAACACAACAAAGACTGTCCAAGTGTTCACATAGACCACATTTTGCATATCGACCACATGGTAGCCACGTTTCAACCACAATGAAACCACCGACACCGCAAACTAGCGGCCTGCCACATCACAAACACATCCACATTTTGTAGTTACCACAACGCAACAGCAAAAATCCGCAGCGACATTTTTTACACCTAACCACAGGTTGACCACTTTTTGTCGAAGGTGTGGTGCGGTTGTGATACAAGCCTTACATCTCAGCAGCAGCTCAAGTTCAAATAATTTTGTTGTAGTGGTTGGTTACGCTACTGCCGAGCAAGATGTTCTGGGTTCGTTTCTTAATATTTTGTTTTACATCTGGCATTTCTCTGTAGCAGCTTCGAGAACATACGACTTAAACATAGTAGCGAAATGCAGCTGTACCATAGCTGCCACCCTGCCTAATACTTGAGCTTGTTTCACACGTACCACAACCGCAACACGTGTTCGGGCGCTAATTTATATGAAAATTATAACTTAAATTCACAAGGACCACATTTTCTCATCATTATCGATACCGACGTGTGTGTGATACCGACCACATCGCAGCCACGTCGCAAACATCCCATTCTTTTAGTTACCACAACGCAACAGCAAAGCACCGATGCTACTCACACCTAACCACAGCTTGAAAAAAATTGTCGCTAATTAGTCGAAATTAGCCGCTAAATATCAGAATTAGTCGGTCATTGGTTCAAAAGTTATAAGGGTACATAGGTGGCCGATCTGGGAAGCGCCTACCCTAGCTTGGCCCATTTGAATCTCAAAAGCTAGGGCACCTTGCGAATATCTGTTGTCTCCCAAGTCTCTCTATTCGGGTCCTACTTTAGAAGATATTATAATGAGTTTAATTTTTAGACCAATATTGCACATATTAAGTTTTTTAAATTAAAACTCCTCGATCTAGCTCTCGGACTATACCACATTTGAGAGCAGTGTTGCATGTTTCGTCAAACAAATACAGAGCCAACTATATTTTATAATGTATTGTGTATGTTTGGTCTCTTCTGGGCTTTTTTGAGCTTGGCAGGTCATTCTACTATCAAGCTAGCCTATTTTGAGCTTGGCAGGTCATTCTACTATCTAGCTAGCCTATTTTGAGCTTGGCAGGTCATTCTACTATCTAGCTAGCCTGTTTTGAGCTTGGCAGGTCATTCTACTATCAAGCTAGCCTATTTTGAGCTTGGCAAGTCATTCTACTATCAAGCTAGCCTATTTTGAGCTTGGCAGGTCATTCTACTATCCAGCTAGCCTTTTTTGAGCTTGGCAGGTCATTCTACTATCTAGCTAGCCTATATTGAGCTTAGCAGGTCATTCTACTATCCAGCTAGCCTATTTTGAGCTTGGCAAGTCATTCTACTATCCAGCTAGCCTATTTTGAGCTTGGCAGGTCATTCTACTATCCAGCTAGCCTATTTTGAGCTTGGCAGGTCATTCTACTATCCAGCTAGCCTATTTTGAGCTTGGCAGGTCATTCTACTATCCAGCTAGCCATTTTTGAGCTTGGCAGGTCACTACTATCTAGCTAGCCTACATTGAGCTTGGCAGGTCATTCTACTATCTAGCTAGCCTATATTGAGCTTGGCAGGTCATTCTACTATCTAGCTAGCCTATATTGAGCTTGGCAGGTCATTCTACTATCCAGCTAGCCTTTTTTGAGCTTGGCAGGTCATTCTACTATCTAGCTAGCCTATATTGAGCTTGGCAGGTCATTCTACTATCCAGCTAGCCTATATTGAGCTTGGCAGGTCATTCTACTATCTAGCTAGTCTATATTGAGCTTGGCAGGTCATTCTACTATCCAGCTAGCCTATTTTGAGCTTGGCAGGTCATTCTACTATCCTGCTAGCCTTTTTTGAGCTTGGCAGGTCACTCTACTATCTAGCTAGCCTATATTGAGCTTGGCAGGTCATTCTACTATCTAGCTAGCCTATATTGAGCTTGGCAGGTCATTCTACTATCCAGCTAGCCTATATTGAGCTTGGCAAGTCATTCTACTATCCAGCTAGCCTATTTTGAGCTTGCTAGGTCATTCTACTATCTAGCTAGCCTATATCGAGCTTGGCTAGTCATTCTACTATCCACCTAGCCTATTTTGAGCTTGGCAGGTCATTCTACTATCCAGCTAGCCTTTTTTGAGCTTGGCAGGTCATTCTACTATCTAGCTAGCCTATATTTAGCTTTGCAGGTCATTCTACTATCTAGCTAGCCTATATTGAGCTTGGCAGGTCATTCTACTATCCAGCTAGCCTATTTTGAGCTTGGCAAGTCATTCTACTATCAAGCTAGCCTATTTTGAGCTTGGCAGGTCATTCTACTATCCAGCTAGCCTATTTTGAGCTTGGCAGGTCATTCTACTAACTAGCTAGCCTATTTTGAGCTTGGCAGGTCATTCTACTATCAAGCTAGCCTATTTTGAGCTTGGCAGGTCATTCTACTATCTAGCTAGCCTATATTGAGCTTGGCAGGTCATTCTACTATCCAGCTAGCCTATATTGAGCTTGGCAAGTCATTCTACTATCCAGCTAGCCTATTTTGAGCTTGGCAGGTCATTCTACTATCCAGCTAGCCTATTTTGAGCTTGGCAGGTCATTCTACTATCCAGCTAGCCTATTTTGAGCTTGGCAGGTCATTCTACTATCCAGCTAGCCTTTTTTGAGCTTGGCAGGTCACTACTATCTAGCTAGCCTACATTGAGCTTGGCAGGTCATTCTACTATCTAGCTAGCCTATATTGAGCTTGGCAGGTCATTCTACTATCTAGCTAGCCTATATTGAGCTTGGCAGGTCATTCTACTATCCAGCTAGCCTTTTTTGAGCTTGGCAGGTCATTCTACTATCTAGCTAGCCTATATTGAGCTTGGCAGGTCATTCTACTATCCAGCTAGCCTATATTGAGCTTGGCAGGTCATTCTACTATCTAGCTAGTCTATATTGAGCTTGGCAGGTCATTCTACTATCCAGCTAGCCTATTTTGAGCTTGGCAGGTCATTCTACTATCCTGCTAGCCTTTTTTGAGCTTGGCAGGTCACTCTACTATCTAGCTAGCCTATATTGAGCTTGGCAGGTCATTCTACTATCTAGCTAGCCTATATTGAGCTTGGCAGGTCATTCTACTATCCAGCTAGCCTATATTGAGCTTGGCAAGTCATTCTACTATCCAGCTAGCCTATTTTGAGCTTGCTAGGTCATTCTACCATCTAGCTAGCCTATATCGAGCTTGGCTAGTCATTCTACTATCCACCTAGCCTATTTTGAGCTTGGCAGGTCATTCTACTATCCAGCTAGCCTTTTTTGAGCTTGGCAGGTCATTCTACTATCTAGCTAGCCTATATTTAGCTTTGCAGGTCATTCTACTATCTAGCTAGCCTATATTGAGCTTGGCAGGTCATTCTACTATCCAGCTAGCCTATTTTGAGCTTGGCAAGTCATTCTACTATCAAGCTAGCCTATTTTGAGCTTGGCAGGTCATTCTACTATCCAGCTAGCCTATTTTGAGCTTGGCAGGTCATTCTACTAACTAGCTAGCCTATTTTGAGCTTGGCAGGTCATTCTACTATCAAGCTAGCCTATTTTGAGCTTGGCAGGTCATTCTACTATCTAGCTAGCCTATATTGAGCTTGGCAGGTCATTCTACTATCCAGCTAGCCTATATTGAGCTTGGCAAGTCATTCTACTATCCAGCTAGCCTATTTTGAGCTTGGCAGGTCATTCTACTATCTAGCTAGCCTATATTGAGCTCGGCTAGTCATTCTACTATCCAGCTAGCCTATTTTGAGCTTGGCAGATCATTCTACTATCCAGCTAGCCTTTTTGAGCTTGGCAGGTCATTCTACTATCTAGCTAGCCTATATTGAGCTTGGCAGGTCATTCTACTATCCAGCTAGCCTATTTTGAGCTTGGCAGGTCATTCTACTATCCAGCTAGCCTTTTTTGAGCTTGGCAGGTCACTCTACTATCTAGCTAGCCTATATTGAGCTTGACAGGTCATTCTACTATCTACCTAGCCTATATTAAGCTTGACAGGTCATTCTACTATCTAGCTAGCCTATTTTGAGCTTGGCAGGTCATTCTACTATCCAGCTAGCCTTTTTTGAGCTTGGCAGGTCATTCTACTATCTAGCTAGCCTATATTGAGCTTAGCAGGTCATTCTACTATCTAGCTAGCCTATTTTGAGCTTGGCAGGTCATTCTACTATCTAGCTAGCCTATATTGAGCTTGGCAGGTCACTCTACTATCTAGCTAGCCTATATTGAGCTTGACAGGTCATTCTACTATCTACCTAGCCTATATTAAGCTTGACAGGTCATTCTACTATCTAGCTAGCCTATTTTGAGCTTGGCAGGTCAATCTACTATCCAGCTAGCCTTTTTTGAGCTTGGCAGGTCATTCTACTATCAAGCTAGCCTATTTTGAGCTTGGCAGGTCATTCTACTATCTAGCTAGCCTATATTGAGCTTGGCAGGTCATTCTACTATCCAGCTAGCCTATATTGAGCTTGGCAAGTCATTCTACTATCCAGCTAGCCTATTTTGAGCTTGGCAGGTCATTCTACTATCTAGCTAGCCTATATTGAGCTTGGCTAGTCATTCTACTATCCAGCTAGCCTATTTTGAGCTTGGCAGATCATTCTACTATCCAGCTAGCCTTTTTGAGCTTGGCAGGTCATTCTACTATCTAGCTAGCCTATATTGAGCTTGGCAGGTCATTCTACTATCCAGCTAGCCTATTTTGAGCTTGGCAGGTCATTCTACTATCCAGCTAGCCTTTTTTGAGCTTGGCAGGTCACTCTACTATCTAGCTAGCCTATATTGAGCTTGACAGGTCATTCTACTATCTACCTAGCCTATATTAAGCTTGACAGGTCATTCTACTATCTAGCTAGCCTATTTTGAGCTTGGCAGGTCATTCTACTATCCAGCTAGCCTTTTTTGAGCTTGGCAGGTCATTCTACTATCTAGCTAGCCTATATTGAGCTTAGCAGGTCATTCTACTATCTAGCTAGCCTATTTTGAGCTTGGCAGGTCATTCTACTATCCAGCTAGCCTTTTTTGAGCTTGGCAGGTCATTCTACTATCTAGCTAGCCTATATTGAGCTTAGCAGGTCATTTTACTATCTAGCTAGCCTATTTTGAGCTTGGCAGGTCATTCTACTATCTAGCTAGCCTATATTGAGCTTGGCAGGTCATTCTACTATCCAGCTAGCCTATATTGAGCTTGGCAGGTCATTCTACTATCTAGCTAGCCTATTTTGAGCTTGGCAGGTCATTCTACTATCTAGCTAGCCTATATTGAGCTTGGCAAGTCATTCTACTACTCATTTCGTCTAACTAACTCAATTATTTATATAAAACCAAGGAGAACTTTGGAAGAACGCTCTCTAACAAATCAAGGAAAAAATCATGAATTTTGATTGTATAATTATATAAGATGGTTTCCCTTCTCCAAGTCGTAAAATACAAAAATATTTTGATTTCCTTTCTCGCAACTACAATAAAATAAGAACGTATTCGTGTAAACCATTCAAATTCAAAGCATTTTATTTCAAATAAACCATTCACAGGCACTTTTGAAACGTCAAGGTCGGTCAGTCAAAAACATGGAAGCAGAAGAACGTGCAAGAAACTCCACGGACACTCTTTTAAATCATGTTCTGTTTTACAACATTCCAAGTTACATATACTTGTTGCTTCTGCATGTGAGGACAATGCAAAGGAAAAAAAAAAGGGCTTATTATAAGAATTTTAAATATAAAGATTAAAATAAGCCAATGGCAGTTAAGAGATGACCAGTCTCAACCGACGGCGCCTGTTCACGAACATGACGCGTGAATCGGCACCTTTTAGCTCAACCATTTCGAAGGGAACCGAATGATCAAACCCACGCGCCGCCATCAGCGAGACATTTGAGTGAGCATGACATGCTCTCAACCACCATGCTCGTTCATGTCCAACAAGTAAAACTATAACTACTCACATAAAATGTAATTTTTTTTTTTTTTTTTTACTAATAATAGGCACGCGCTTGACCACCATCTCACCTGATGGTAAGCGATGATGTGGTCGAAGATGGCGCACGCCTGCCTAGAAGCAACCTATTCACTCTTGACTTAAAGACTCCCAGGTTGTAGCTATCGGGAAACACAGACTCCGGCAGGGAATTCCACTCCTTAGCTGTACGCATTATGAATGTGTTCCCAAAACGTTTTGTGCGTGTGGGTGGGATGTCTACCATGTACCGGTGGCGCATCGCCGTTCGTCTTGTGGTCCGATGATGGAACGGGCTTGGCGGAATTAAATTATGCAATTCCGTCGCAACATTCCCCAAAATGCAACCGGTAGAAAACCGACAGGCTAGCAACTCGTCGTCGATGCTCAAGACTTTGGAGCTTCGTCGCGACGAGCCTCTCATTGCCAATGATCCTCTTGGCTCGTTTCTCAATTGACTCAAGGGCATCAAGCTGGTATCTCGCAGATCCGTCCCAAAGATGAGAGCAGTATTCCATACACGACCGAACTTGCGCTTGATAGAGTTTGAGCAGCTGTTCCGGCGTGAAGTACCGTCTCACCTTTGATAGGATCCCCAACTTCTTTGCAGCCACTTGAGCTTTTGCCTCTATGTAAGGGCCAAAATTGAGAGTAGATGTTAATGTAACCCCAAGAAGCTCAAGTTGGTCGGGTAAATGGTTTCATGGTACTCACATTTACAAAATTTGAAAAATATGCTTCTACTTTACACAAAACTATGGTTGTCAATGACCAAATAATGAAAAATAAATTAATAAAGAGAACGATTAAGTTCTTACATCAAAAATAATAAATAAGTATTTAATATAATAATATAATTTGTATGTATATAAGAATACATAAACGAAATAATGTAAGAACCTCTAAAAGGAGCGAGCATCTCTTCCAAATATAAAAACATAAAAACCTAAAAAGTGGACCTAAGCAGCTGTGACTGTGGAGCAGGACCAGCATTTAGCCAAGCGTTTTTATCGAGGGTATAATCTTCCAGTTTATAATACGCTTGTCTACATAGTGTGCGTTTTATGCATGCTTTAAATTTTCTCTCATTCAGTTCGAGAATATCAACTGGTATTTTATTATAACATTTAATACAGTACCCCATAAAAGAAGTGTGTACTTTGGCCAATCTGAATCGGGGTTGATCTAATTTGTTCCTATTTCTAGTATTAAAATTATGCCTGTCACTAATCTTGCTAAAGAGATGAAGATTTTTCCGAACATACATAATATTTTCGTAAATGTATTGACAAGGTACCGTCATGATGTTGATATCCTTAAACAGTTCTCTTAGGGAATCACGCCGACGGAGATTGTAAATGGCTCTGATGGCTCTTTTCTGCAGGATAAATATAGACTCGATGTCTGCAGCACGTCCCCATAATAAGATACCGTAAGACATGATACTATGAAAGTAACTAAAATAGACCAGCCTCGCGGTATCTATATCGGTAAATTGACGGATTTTTCTGACAGCGTATGCTGCTGAACTTAGCCGTCCCGCAAGAGATGTTAAATGAGGACCCAATTGTAGCCTTGAGTCAAGCGTAATCCCCAGGAAAACCGTGTTTTCGACGAATTCAAGTTTATTCAAGAACAGACGTTGCAGGCAGGTCATTCTACTATCCAACTAGCCTATTTTGATTTTGGCAGGTCATTCTACTATCCAACTAGCCTATTTTGATTTTGGCAGGTCATTCTACTATCCAGCTAGCCTATTTTGAGCTTGGCAGGTCATTCTACTATCTAGCAAGCCTATGTTGAGCTTGGCAGGTCATTCTACTATCCAGCTAGCCTATATTGAGCTTGGCAGGTCATTCTACTATCCAGCTAGCCTTTTTTGAGCTTGGCAGGTCATTCTACTATCTAGCTAGCCTATATTGAGCTTAGCAGGTCATTCTACTATCTAGCTAGCCTATTTTGAGCTTGGCAGGTCATTCTACTATCTAGCTAGCCTATATTGAGCTTGGCAGGTCATTCTACTATTCAGCTAGCTTATTTTGAGCTTGGCAAGTCATTCTACTATCTAGCTAGCTTATTTTGAGCTTGGCAAGTCATTCTACTATCTAGCTAGCTTATTTTGAGCTTGGCAAGTCATTCTACTATCTAGCTAGCCTATTTTATTCCCCTAATGGGCAAAAGCATCCCTCTTCCTCCCCTATTCATTACGGCCAGGACATTGTAGTGCCATCTTAAAAATACAGGAGTATGTAAATAATCAAAGTAATAATATATTAATATTAGTTTATTTACTTATCATAGGATGACAATAATTTGAGAAATACGTAACATAACTAACATTCACCACTTCGGATCAACTCAACATTAAACTCTGCATGTGGCCACCATTTACACTATGATAATATAAAAATGATTCTCATTTCATTCATTTCGTCTAACTCAATTATTTATATAAAACCAAGGAGAACTTTGGAAGAACGCTCTCTAACAAATCAAGGAAAAATCATGAATTTTGATGATTTTGATTGTATATATAAGATGGTTTCCCTTCTCCAAGTCGTAAAATACATAAAATATTTTGATTTCCTTTCTCGCAACTACAATAAAATAAGAACGTATTCGTGTAAACCGTTTATTCAAGAACAGACGTTGCATTGTGACTTAACTAATAAATTGTCTTATATTAACATTTCCACAATTAAATTAATTGAATATTTCTTCGCGGAACACTCTGTGAAGCAAACATTACCACTAACAAAGATAATCTATTTGAAGTTACATATAACTTATTCTCAGTTATTACAACAATCAGATTTATAAAATTGCTAATGTATTCTTAAAACTGGCTAATACAACAATAAAGTTTAAAATACATATTGGGTTGTGTCAAAGTAGTTTCGGGCTTAATTGCGTGCGTATTCTACTCCATATGACCTAACCACTAAGAATTAAAGTCGGCACGATTTGTCAGGTATAGTCAAATCGTGTGGTCATTAATTCTTAGATCGTGTTCGGGACTAATCTTACGATTAGTCCCGAACACGATCTGTGTCTCACGATGTCAACGCAACTAAGCCCAAAACTACGGACTTCGGGCTTAGCGATTAGCCTATCAGTACCGAGCTGTTGACAATACGATGTGAAAATGTAATACATTTTGCCGATACTCGCTCTGCGGGTCCAAAAAGGCTATTTTAGCAGAATCAGAAAGCACATCGCGCTACCTGTCACTGTCAAATTTTCCCAATCAACCTAGAACTTAATTTAGCGTAAAAGTAAAGATGAAAATTAAATATTATCATTCTAAAATAATTTTGCTAAAGTGGCCTCTTTAGACCCGCGTGTGACATTTTATCTATTACTATATTGATTAAAACTTTTGCACATAAGGTATTATGAGTAGTTATGCAGTTCAGAGAGAATAGCTGCCTTTTATTTCACTCAAGCATAAAAAATCTATCGATGCTTTTCGGCGCGATACGTCTCTTGTACCTAATGTACTTTAGTCATACCTCCACAGTAAGGCAGCTACGATCTCTAAACTTATAAAATACTAATATTAACAATCGCTGATTCAAACAACGCTGTAATGTCCAACACATGTTAGATGACTGCGACACTACGCCTCGGGCGCACGATTCTCACCTTCACACTCTTAGTTTCATAGTCTATATTCGCACCCAGAATGATAGCAATGAGAATTCTTGTGATAAGTCAAGTATGTAGATTGATAGTCTGATAAAAATATATTTGAACATCGATATAGCGAGAAGAGATTGGTCATTCGATATTTTATACACAAAATAATTAGTAATAAAAATATTCATTTATATTGCCACATTTTAGGGCCAAGATTTTGAAATCAGTTTCTATAAAACGCAAGATTACTTGATGATAATCAACTAATTCATTCAGCGAACATACCCTGTGATTTTCCTTGATTTTAAATGCACAAATCACTCTAAGATTAACTGATATTTTTTTAACACAATTAAAATCTCCAAACATGGTTTTGATGACCTATGAATAAAAAAAATATTTATTAGTTCGTCGAATGGAGTAACTTTTAAATAATTTATATCAAGCCTTATTTATTGCCTCACAAGGACTTCAAAATCACGATTATTTTTAAATACAGTCTCACTGCTTTGCAAAAGGATTCATAGCCTTCAATTTCTTACATTATTCTATTAATTTCGGCTACTTCGTCGCAAAGATATCGCAAGTCACCTTAATTTTTATTTTATCTAATTTAGTCCCTCTCACAGAGAGGCGACCTCAGCGCTAGCAGCGGAAACATTACAGGTTTAATTCCATAAAAGTCACTCCAATTCAACATACAACATCGGAAGAATTTACAAGTTATTGTGTTGCCTCATTTAGAATATTAGCATAATAGCTATCGCTAGAAGTGGTGGCGATATCGGCGTCCGTCGCGAACGTGATGTCGCCATCGCTCAGAGTAAAGTCGATATCACCTTCGTTGGTAGCGATCACATAAACTGTTTCATTGTCCTGATCTAGATTATTAACCGTGGCGAAATTAATGTCACCGTTATTGGTGAAAATAGCAGCATTACCATCCGGGGTAAGTATAACGTTATTGTTGGATGCGGGAGCGATATCAGCGTGGCTGAGAGTGGCCGCCATGTCGCCGCCGGTGGAAGTGGCCGCCATGTCGCCGCCGGTGGAAGTGGCCGCCATGTCGCCGCCGGTGGAAGTGGCCGCCATGTCGCCGCCGGTGGAAGTGGCCGCCATGTCGCCGCCGGTGGAAGTGGCCGCCATGTCGCCGCCGGTGGAAGTGGCCGCCATGTCGCCGCCGGTGGAGGTGGCCGCATCCACGCCGGCGAGCGAGCTGGTCGCCGCGCCACTGCAGCTCGTCCCGTGGGCTCGGGCGCCGCTGTCGGTGTTGCGTCGGAAGGCCTCGAGGACGGCTCCCGGGGGGGTGTGGCATCAGAACCGCGCGCGGATGTAGACGGCGGCCACGTCGTGGTTGGCGTAGCCGAGCCGCTTGGCGTGCTTGAAGATCTCGTTGGTGGTGGCCGTGAGCGGCAGGGACTGCTCCAGCGTGTCGCCCAGCCCCAGGGCCAGCTTCAGGTCCTTCTGCATATGCATGAGGGGCTGATGCGTAGAGTACGACGATTCGATCATTGCTAGAATGAGAAAAAGGTTCGATTAATGTTTTGTTTTCATAGAGAACAAAAAGCGTGGTATTTGACTGTAAATAAAATACTCTTTCATTTTTAATGAAAAAAAAAAAAAAAAACAAAAAATACTGATTTCACAACAAAATAATTACCTTCAAATATAATTATTTTAGCAACAATGTGATAACGTGACGCTGGCCGCTATTAATTGAAAAACGAAGCTATTTTATGAGCCTCGACGACAGAGCCCCGCTACAAGGGGCTCCTATTTCTGTCTGCAGGGTTTAAAAGAACCTAACATGAATGGCATGACGTGAGCTAAATTGGTTCGCTCCGCTCGCTCACTCTACCTCCCATCATACCACTCGAAGCTAACCTATCAGTGTCGGGGTACAACGAGGTATAACGCACACGGAGCTTATTGACCGTGTGCGTTATGTTCCGTTACTTAACTAGGCAATTCATTAAACGATATTGAACCAAACCATTTACCTCTGGTAAATTTGATGTGCAATCAGTATATTTAATATGAAAAATTTTTTAAGTTGATGCAAATAAATTGACGGGTGATAAAAAAACTAGCCAAGTGCGAGTCGGAATGGCGTGTAAAGGGTTCCAAACGAATCTTTTTTATTAGTAACATGTTATCTTAAAACCATAAACTTCTTATAGGTTTTTCTGAAATCTATATAATATTAATTTTATTGAGTTTGTATGTAAGGGGGAGTCGATTTTATATAAAAAGTAAGGTGATTTTATATAAGCTTCTGCCAGCGGCTTCGCCGCTCTCTAGTCTCTATTTAACACAGTACCCCATAAAAGAAGTGTGTACTTCAGCCAATTTGAATCGGGGTTGACCTAATTTGTTCCTATTTCTAGTAATACAATTATGCCTGTCACTAATCGTGTTAAAAAGATGAAGATTTTTCCGAACATACATAATATTTTCGTAAATGTATTGACATGGTACTGTCATGATGTTGATATCCTTAAAACTGTTCCCTTAGGGAATCACGCCGACAGAGATTGTATATGGCTCTGATGGCTCTTTTCTGCAGGATAAATATAGACTCGGTGTCTGCAGCACGTCCCCATGATAAGATACCGTAAGATATGATACTATGAAAGTAACTAAAATAGATCAGCCTCGCGGTATCTTCTTCCACCTGGCGTTAATCCCGGCTATTGCCAGGGTCCGCCTTCCTACTTAGCTTCCTCCACTTTGCCCGATCTTGAACATCCTTCTCAGTCAGGCCATTGGCTCTCATGTCGGACTTGACGACGTCCAGCCAGCGCTTGCGAGGGCGACCACGGGGCCTAGCCCCAAGAACAGCCATATTCATGCATCTCCGACCAACGTACTCCATAGGGCGGCGCATGATGTGGCCATACCATCGCAGACGACACTCTTGCAGTTTTTCCCCCACGTCACGGACACCAAGACTACCTAACTACTACTACTGTAAGAGTTGCGTATGCGATCGGATCGCGTTACGCCACTCATCCACCTCAGCATCTTCATCTCCGTGACGCGAAGCTCCTGGGTGTGTCTGCTTAGTGCTGGCCAACACTCGCCCCCGTACAGTAGGACAGGCCGAATGATGCATTTATATATCTGCCCCTTGAGCTTCGGAGGCATTTTGCGGTCGCATACAATGCCCGTTACCTCGCGCCACTTCGCCCAAGCCGCGCCAATACGTGCTTGGACATCGTCGTCCACGATGCCAGACTCGTGCAGCACGGATCCAAGGTACCTGAACGTATCGGACTTTCTGATCAGGTCCGAACCTATTCGGATGGTGTTTGTATCCGTGCTGCCACAGGACATGTACTCAGTCTTCGCCACATTTAGTCTCAGACCACCGTTTTCAAGCGTGTCCTTCCAAATGTTGACTTTGCGCTCAAGATGGGCTTTGTTCTGATTAACGAGGGCGATGTCATCGGCATACATCATTAGCCATGGGGGCTTATCTTGGATGTTTGCCGTAACTACATCGAGCACTACGTTAAACAAGAACGGGCTAAGAGCCGAGCCTTGGTGAACGCCAACAGATATTGGGAAGCCATTCGATTCGCCAACAGCGGTCTGGACAGAGGACACGGAATCGTGGTACATGTCTCTGATAATGTCAATATAGGCCTCGGGAACGCCCTTGAAGCGCAGTGCCCACCAGATGAACTGCCGAGGTATACAGTCGAAGACCTTCTGCAGGTCTAAAAAGGCCATATGCAAAGCTCTCCTTCTCTCTCTGTAAGCCTCAGCCAGATTCCGTAAGGCGAACACTGCGTCCATGGTGCTGTTACCCGCCCGGAAGCCATATTGACACTCAGAGACAGTACACTCGCTACGGAGCCGTGTGTCAATGATGCGCTCGAAGAGCTTCATGGTGTGGCACATGATCTTGATACCGCGGTAGCTACCACAATCCTGTACGCTACCTTTGCCTTTGTAAACAGGGATAATCAGGCTAAATCGCCACTGGTTCGGCATTTCCTTGGTGATCAGGATGCGGTTAAAAAGATCCGTCAGAAGGTCCACACCATGTGGGCCCATCGCCTTCCACACTTCAATTGGCACATTGTCAGGCCCGACCGCTTTCCGGTTCTTCATGTGGCGAAGAGCAATGCGGGGTTCGTCGGGGGAAATAGGGGAAATAAGCCCAAGGTTAGGAGGCGGTTCCGGAGGAAGGTTATGGGGATGCTGTTTGTTAGACAGCTCCGCGAAGTATGTACACCATCTCTCCTTAACAGAGGGGGCATCGTAGAGCAGCTTACCCTGGGCGTCCCTTACAGAAAGACATTTGCTAATGTCCCGTGTAGCTTTCTCCCGGCCACGCGCCAGCTTAAAAATAAGCTTTTGCCCCTCCGCAGTTTCCAGCTTGTCGTATAAGGGCGCCAGACTTTTGCTGCGGGCTCTGGCTACAGCTTTTTTGCAAGCGCGCTTAGCCGCTCCATATGCCTCCCTGTCATCCGGAGAGATGGACCCTTGCCACTGTTTAAATAAAACCTTCTTCTTCCGAGTCGCCTCCTGCACCCCGTCATCCCACCACCAAGTCTCCTTTCCTGTGGTGCAGCCACCACGAGAAGTGCCAAGGACGCGCTTACCGGTGATTGCTGAATGGATCCTACTCCAGATCTCTTGAGCGGACTCATGCGGAGCACTGATCTTGAGATGCTCGACCTCCGCGATGAAGTCCGACTGCCTAGGACCATCAAGCAACCACCACTTAGTGCGGGGTTTGCGTTTCTCGGTCACTCTCTTCTTCGGTACAACCGCAAAGTCCAGGACAAGGAGGCGGTGTTGAGCCGTTAGTCTTTCGCCTGGGATGACTTTGCAGTTGGTAACCTTGCCAATGTGGCACCGTCGCACCAGTAGGTAATCTATTTGGGTTGAGTAGGCACCACTACGGTACGTAATAAGATGCTGGGGCTTCTTCTGAAAGAATGTGTTCGCGATGGCTAGGTCAGACACAGCGCAGGTGCTAAGTATATTGACTCCCTCTGCGTTTAGCTGGCCATAACCAAAACCACCGTGAACACGTCCATACTCTCCAGCAAACTGACCTACGTGACCGTTGAGATCCCCCCCAACCAAAACACCTTCGGAATTCGGGATAGCGCGTAATACGTCCTCGAACTCATCCCAGAAGGCCTCCTTTTCAGACTCACAGCAACCAGTCTGAGGAGCATAGGCGCTGATTAGGTTCGTTACCGACCCTTCGAACAGCACCCTAACTCGCATCAACCGGTCGCTGCATCGGTCTACTTCAAGGAGTCCATCCTGAAGGTCCTTAGACAGCACCACGGCCACTCCGCTCCTACCCGCTGGTGATCCGGTGTACACTAGCCGGTACCCCTGCCCGATGTCACGTGACTTATTTCCCTTCCAGCGCGTCTCCTGAAGGAAGGCGCACTGGACCCGACGCTTCGCAAGTACGTCTGCGAGTTCTTGGCAACGTCCGGTTAGGGAGCCAATGTTCCAGGTGGCAAAGCGGAACTTCTTCTTGGGTACTATCCTCTTTAGCCGTGCCCGTACTTGACACGGTAGCCCCACTTATCGCAGGTTTAGGGCGATGTGCCTGCGCGTCGTTATGCGGCGACGCCCTAGACCGAGTACCCTTACCTAACTTGTTTCTCTCCATACATATATGACAGAAGTTGGTTTTACGTGGGGCGACCAGCCGTCTGACCCCCACAATCCTACAAGAGGGAAACCAGGTTCGCCAGAGCCTCGTCCGTTGGACAGCAGGGTGCACCGCAGGGTGTCTTTAAGATGGCAATGGACCCCATACACCCCGCCTCGCGGTATCTATATCAGTAAATTGACGGATTTTTTTAACGAGCGGCGTGAGCGCCAGCACGTCCAGCAGGTCGGCCTGGTTGAGCTATTAGAAGTAAGGTAGGATAGTCACCGCGGCCCTTGAGGATGAGGTGCGGCGAGGCGAGCGGCGTGAGCGCCAGCACGTCCAGCAGGTCGGCCTGGTTGAGCTATTAGAAGTAAGGTAGGATAGTCACCGCGGCCCTTGAGGATGAGGTGCGGCGAGGCGAGCGGCGTGAGCGCCAGCACGTCCAGCAGGTCGGCCTGGTTGAGCTATTAGAAGTAAGGTAGGATAGTCACCGCGGCCCTTGAGGATGAGGTGCGGCGAGGCGAGCGGCGTGAGCGCCAGCACGTCCAGCAGGTCGGCCTGGTTGAGCTATTAGAAGTAAGGTAGGATAGTCACCGCGGCCCTTGAGGATGAGGTGCGGCGAGGCGAGCGGTGTGAGCGCCAGCACGTCCAGCAGGTCGGCCTGGTTGAGCTATTAGAAGTAAGGTAGGATAGTCACCGCGGCCCTTGAGGATGAGGTGCGGCGAGGCGAGCGGTGTGAGCGCCAGCACGTCCAGCAGGTCGGCCTGGTTGAGCTATTAGAAGTAAGGTAGGATAGTCACCGCGGCCCTTGAGGATGAGGTGCGGCGAGGCGAGCGGCGTGAGCGCCAGCACGTCCAGCAGGTCGGCCTGGTTGAGCTATTAGAAG
Source organism: Lacanobia oleracea (assembly GCA_950371165.1). NCBI lineage: Eukaryota > Metazoa > Arthropoda > Insecta > Lepidoptera > Noctuidae > Lacanobia > Lacanobia oleracea. The sequence goes on along the minus strand of OX493386.1, from coordinate 1,572,598 downwards.
TAAGGTAGGATAGTCACCGCGGCCCTTGAGGATGAGGTGCGGCGAGGCGAGCGGTGTGAGCGCCAGCACGTCCAGCAGGTCGGCCTGGTTGAGCTATTAGAAGTAAGGTAGGATAGTCACCGCGGCCCTTGAGGATGAGGTGCGGCGAGGCGAGCGGTGTGAGCGCCAGCACGTCCAGCAGGTCGGCCTGGTTGAGCTATTAGAAGTAAGGTAGGATAGTCACCGCGGCCCTTGAGGATGAGGTGCGGCGAGGCGAGCGGTGTGAGCGCCAGCACGTCCAGCAGGTCGGCCTGGTTGAGCTATTAGAAGTAAGGTAGGATAGTCACCGCGGCCCTTGAGGATGAGGTGCGGCGAGGCGAGCGGTGTGAGCGCCAGCACGTCCAGCAGGTCGGCCTGGTTGAGCTATTAGAAGTAAGGTAGGATAGTCACCGCGGCCCTTGAGGATGAGGTGCGGCGAGGCCAGCGGCGTGAGCGCCAGCACGTCCAGCAGGTCGGCCTGGTTGAGCTATTAGAAGTAAGGTAGGATAGTCACCGCGGCCCTTGAGGATGAGGTGCGGCGAGGCGAGCGGCGTGAGCGCCAGCACGTCCAGCAGGTCGGCCTGGTTGAGCTATTAGAAGTAAGGTAGGATAGTCACCGCGGCCCTTGAGGATGAGGTGCGGCGAGGCGAGCGGTGTGAGCGCCAGCACGTCCAGCAGGTCGGCCTGGTTGAGCTATTAGAAGTAAGGTAGGATAGTCACCGCGGCCCTTGAGGATGAGGTGCGGCGAGGCCAGCGGCGTGAGCGCCAGCACGTCCAGCAGGTCGGCCTGGTTGAGCTATTAGAAGTAAGGTAGGATAGTCACCGCGGCCCTTGAGGATGAGGTGCGGCGAGGCGAGCGGTGTGAGCGCCAGCACGTCCAGCAGGTCGGCCTGGTTGAGCTATTAGAAGTAAGGTAGGATAGTCACCGCGGCCCTTGAGGATGAGGTGCGGCGAGGCGAGCGGTGTGAGCGCCAGCACGTCCAGCAGGTCGGCCTGGTTGAGCTATTAGAAGTAAGGTAGGATAGTCACCGCGGCCCTTGAGGATGGGGTGCGGCGAGGCGAGCGGTGTGAGCGCCAGCACGTCCAGCAGGTCGGCCTGGTTGAGCTATTAGAAGTAAGGTAGGATAGTCACCGCGGCCCTTGAGGATGAGGTGCGGCGAGGCGAGCGGTGTGAGCGCCAGCACGTCCAGCAGGTCGGCCTGGTTGAGCTATTAGAAGTAAGGTAGGATAGTCACCGCGGCCCTTGAGGATGAGGTGCGGCGAGGCGAGCGGTGTGAGCGCCAGCACGTCCAGCAGGTCGGCCTGGTTGAGCTATTAGAAGTAAGGTAGGATAGTCACCGCGGCCCTTGAGGATGAGGTGCGGCGAGGCGAGCGGTGTGAGCGCCAGCACGTCCAGCAGGTCGGCCTGGTTGAGCTATTAGAAGTAAGGTAGGATAGTCACCGCGGCCCTTGAGGATGAGGTGCGGCGAGGCGAGCGGTGTGAGCGCCAGCACGTCCAGCAGGTCGGCCTGGTTGAGCTATTAGAAGTAAGGTAGGATAGTCACCGCGGCCCTTGAGGATGAGGTGCGGCGAGGCGAGCGGTGTGAGCGCCAGCACGTCCAGCAGGTCGGCCTGGTTGAGCTATTAGAAGTAAGGTAGGATAGTCACCGCGGCCCTTGAGGATGAGGTGCGGCGAGGCGAGCGGTGTGAGCGCCAGCACGTCCAGCAGGTCGGCCTGGTTGAGCTATTAGAAGTAAGGTAGGATAGTCACCGCGGCCCTTGAGGATGAGGTGCGGCGAGGCGAGCGGTGTGAGCGCCAGCACGTCCAGCAGGTCGGCCTGGTTGAGCTATTAGAAGTAAGGTAGGATAGTCACCGCGGCCCTTGAGGATGAGGTGCGGCGAGGCGAGCGGTGTGAGCGCCAGCACGTCCAGCAGGTCGGCCTGGTTGAGCTATTAGAAGTAAGGTAGGATAGTCACCGCGGCCCTTGAGGATGAGGTGCGGCGAGGCGAGCGGTGTGAGCGCCAGCACGTCCAGCAGGTCGGCCTGGTTGAGCTATTAGAAGTAAGGTAGGATAGTCACCGCGGCCCTTGAGGATGAGGTGCGGCGAGGCGAGCGGTGTGAGCGCCAGCACGTCCAGCAGGTCGGCCTGGTTGAGCTATTAGAAGTAAGGTAGGATAGTCACCGCGGCCCTTGAGGATGAGGTGCGGCGAGGCGAGCGGTGTGAGCGCCAGCACGTCCAGCAGGTCGGCCTGGTTGAGCTATTAGAAGTAAGGTAGGATAGTCACCGCGGCCCTTGAGGATGAGGTGCGGCGAGGCGAGCGGTGTGAGCGCCAGCACGTCCAGCAGGTCGGCCTGGTTGAGCCCCGCGCGGTCGGCCAGCGCCAGCCCCTCCGCCAGCGCCGCCAGCGACACGCCGCCCACCACCTGCAGCACGGAGTTCATCTTCGACGCGTTGCCGATGTCGCCTGGAACATACACCACTGTTCAAATCCTATTTTGTTGATGGACCGAGTTTCTTGCATGTTACAGTGGCCGTCGAAGGGTTCGGTAAGGGCGAAGCCACACAATGCGTAAACAGGCCGGTACTCCTGTGTCATCCTACATGCAAATCACTATATCATCGTGCAGCACCGCAAGTTGTAGTATTTCGAACTGTTCGCTACAATTTTCCTTTCTTACAATGAGTACGAATAATTGAGAGTGCGGCGGGAATTCGCATTTGTCACGTACTTCGTCAAAATATTCCTGGCATTGAGCATCTTGCAGCAGCGCCGCGGCCGAACTTGTGTGCACGGGACGCTACTGGCCAAGGCTGCTCTAACCCGGCCTATCCGGGTCATTAATAGACTCCATGTCGAAGTAGACATTTACATATGCCCTTTAAGTGAATTCGCAAAGAGACTATTGTTTGTTTTGTGTTTACTGTAGATTAAAGTAATAATAATTTATTGTATAGTATAAGTGTATACAAAATGTATTAGGTATAAAGTTAAAATAGATTTAAATATAATAGAAGTTACTAGTACGTAGACTTTTGCATTAGGTTAAAAAAAACCTGTATTGAAAGCTCTTTATGATGAAATAAATTAATATTGATTTCCCTATTTCTGTAGTTAAGTAAAAGGAATGGGAAATCGCTCTGGGTGAAGCAGGAGGGAGTGTCAGACTCTTACTGAATATCACCCATCCGTGTTCCCCCTGGCGCCCTTAGCGCGGCCGACCCGGAGCCCGCGCAGGGCCCACACGCGCGCAGGGCCCTCAGGCGCGCATGACCCACACGCGCCGAGGGCCCACACGCGCGCAGGGCCCTCAGGCGCGCAGGGCCCAAACGCGCACAGGGCCCAAACGCGCGGAGGGCCCACACGCGCGCAGGGCCCACACGCGCGGAGGGCACACACGCGCGCAGGGCCCACACGCGCGGAGGGCCCAAAGGCGAACAGGGCCCAAACGCGCGGAGGGCACACACGCGCGGAGGGCCCAAACGCGCGCAGGGTCCACACGCGCGCAGGGCCCACACGCGCGCAATTTGAAAAATTCTTTCAGCAATGGATAGCTGTATTATCAACGAGTAACATAGGCTATATATTATTCCCGTTCGCCACACGAACGGAACGGGAACTACGCGGGTGAAACCGCGTTACATCTGCTAGTGACATATATTTTTAGAATCAACACAATGCCCACAGTTTTATACATCCACATATAACGCAGCCGTTACTGTATATGCACTTAAACTTTCAGTTTATTGAGAGGTATTGTTCTTATAAAAAATTCTTAATTCGCTTTATTCCTGTAAAAAAAACTCTTAACATTATTTGGTTGGTAAATGAGTGCTTCGAAATGAATATGTAATTATGTTAGTAATTGACGATTTTGCAATAAGTGCAGTTTTTACTTGGATTACGACACCCAAGAGAAAACTGCGAATAAGTAACTAAAATAGATGTGCGTAAGGATTGAGGGCTGCAACCGTGAATTGTAAAGTACTTTTTTCAAAATTTAGTAACTAGGCGTTGTAGAAAAATTGTAAAACCAATTAAAAAATTAATAAAACTTCTAAAAAAATTTGATAAGCACAGTTTTTGACGTGTTAACGTCTTATAAATCGAATAACGCCGGCTGAAAAAGTTGTCACGTTCCGAAAGCGAGAGCGCGGAACAAGCGATAGAGAGGCACGAGCGGCCTAAGCGTTCGGCTTGTTTGTTAAGAATTCTATTGTTTTCTTATGACGTTATCACGTAAAATTATCGTCCGTAAACCGACTTTACAGACAACCAATTTTTTAAAATTCACGATTGGGTACCCATTTCTAAAAAGTATGATAGCCTAGCAGCATCACTATTGGTGATAATGATTGGTCATAACGAAATCTCTCATCTATTAGCTAAGCGTGGTGATTATGTCCATAGAAAAACGGACTTTTGCAGCAAGCCTTTATGGTATAAAATGCAATAAATGTGTACTGAAACCATCCCCCGAATGGCCCAAAAATTAGTAATGAAGTGCATGTGCTAGTTAGTATTATTGTTTCTTATTTCTAAAAAGGACGCTCAGATTAAGACGTTGACAGTTAAACAAATATAAAATTCGAAGTAAAAAACAGAGAGTAAATTATAAAAATTCCAAATAATAACAAAACTGAATAAGCCCGCGGTGTCACCATAATAACTCTGAATCAAAAATAAATAAAAATTGAAACTACAATCATAATCGAAATTGGAAGGTAGAATGACGGACCTAATGCCTTAGGCTCTAGTCTCACCGCCGGCGATCAGCTTCAAACTCGAAACGAGTTAGCGAGCAGCGAGTAGCGAGGGAAAAGTTTCGATAGTTTTAACGCTCGGCTTTAAGCGACCGCTTTTGGGCGGCGAGCAATTACTCGCAATACTCGCTGGAATTTAAAATCACCACTGGTTGGTGAGTTCTGACCGCCAAGCGAGCATCACCGAGTGAGTGTCGCTGAGCGAGTACAACCTTTGATAGGTTTTGCCGCTGCTACCAACTAGAGGTAAGAACCGCTCGCCGGCAGTGTGAATAACCAGCTATCGTCTATGAATGCATGTATTTACTTTACTCACACGAGGTCTATATCTTTTGTCCCTTTTTCTCAGCGGGCAAATAGTCGATAGCTACTCGCTTCCTCGCGGTGAGACAAGTGCCTCATGTTTGTACCTACTTTGTGTGTGCCAAATTAACACATTCACTACATAGTCGTCGTTTAGCCTACAAAACCAATAAGGAATATGCATGCGATTTTTTATATGCAAAATGATATACTTATTAGCTGTAGTAAACAATCATGAAATTATTTTTTAAATACTGTCATCAGCAATGAAGTTTCCAATTAGGCAAGAGAAGTCCAATATGAACTTTGACGTCAACGTCCATGACGTCTATACATCTGCCATATAAAACAGTCGAGAGAGCGACAGATATATTTGTATAAAATAATTATATCTCTTTAGTTTTTAAAGCAACTTTGATTCTATTTTCACTGTTAGTATATACTGTATAGACAATAAATCGTTAATCGTTTCTGTTTTTTTTTTTCACAATTTGCACCTACTAGTATTTTCTCTGCATCACCCAAAGGTTGACTGGTAGAAAATGCCTCAGGCATTAAGTCCGCCTCTGTACATCTGTGTGCGTAAAGTGTTAAATAAATAAATAAATATATTTTTCATGCATATTCCCTATTCAAGTGATTTGGCGGCAACTGAGAAGCTAAGACAGCGCTACACAAGCGCGTCCAGTTCGTTCGGGCCGCCCGCGCACCGCACACCGCGACAACATAAGTGTCAACGTCCAAGGTTCTGTCGCCCGCAACCGGAGCAGCTGACTACTACCAAGGTAAAACGAGTTCTTGCTCATCGCCTTGAAGCACGACTGGCAGTCGTCGAACAGCGAGCGGTCGCCGGCCGCCAGGATGATCAGCGTGCCTTCCTCCGCTTGTGTCTTCGAGCCTTGGATCTGGAAATACAAACGGAAATGTCACTATGAAGCTTGAACACGTCATCCAGTAATAAGATGCTTATCTATTCCACAACTAGCCGACCCGTACAGCTTCGTCTGCGTCACATTTTTCATTACTGCTCCGCTCCTATTGGTCGTAGCGTGATGTTATATAGACGATAAATGGGCTATTTAACACTTTTATATTCTTAGTATAGATTCCCTAGCACCAGAGTCCAATTAGAGAGATTACTGCTCCTTTTAGAGTTTTTAATTATTTCTGCAGTATAAGAAAAATGGAAGTTATATCCAGAGTCAAATTCAATTAATTGTGACGATAAAAGTTTCATGGCTGCAGTAAACTTGATGAAAAGATATCTACCAAGCTACGTTTCGAGTGTAATAAAAATGCGCTCTTATGACATTCAGTTCTTCTGCTGCTGAATTCAGATTTCAAAAATTCCACTATTAAGACTGTATTTGAATTTGCTATGGTACAGTAGAACTATTATCGATATATTTTCCGATTTATTTTCTTCTACCTATTAAATAATCTCTCTAAATCTAAATAATATTTCAGGACACAAAACATTATACAGACTTCTGGGCTGTTTGATTTTACAACAATGTATTTTCTTCTAAATATACATTTTCTTTTAATTTGATGAAGCAAATTGATGTATTTAAATTATACTTTATTGACTACTAAAACACTGTACACCTTTTTGTACCTTCGTTCAGTCTTCGACACCATATGAACATGGTTTATAGCCTTTAAAGATGTTAATTGAACACTTCTGTCTATGTATTGGCCATGGATATAGTCGGAGAACATGACTGATGAGCAAACTGACTATCAAATTAAGTTGACCGTAAATTCCATATGCCACGGAAAATTTTAAACTTAACCACTTTACGCTCTATACAATATAGTCTTACCTGTGCTTCCAAATATCGTCCGCCCTTCCCGCTAATGGCCTCGACGATATCGTGGGACGTATCTGAGTCAATGGACGTCATTTCGACGTAGCCTTTCGACTCCAGGGACGGGCAGTGCAGCACGCCGCAGTTGCCGAACACCATCTGGATAGAGACAACAACATTTATTATTTGTTTTTAAACTTTGTGTATGTCACCAGAGACACTGCAGACGGACACACGGTCGATGGAGCAGACATGTGTTAGAATGGAGACCGTATATGCAAACGTAGTGTGCGACGCCCTGCGGAACGATGGATCGGTTTAAAGAAGGTGGCTGGCAGTAAATGGATGCGGATTGCTCAAGACCGGGATGGTTGGCGCTCTTTGGCGGAGGCTTACGTTCAGCAGTGGACTGAAAGTGGCTGCAATGATGTCACTAGAAAATAGCAGACACCGTAGGATTGTAAAATGTCGCGTGAAATTATAAACATTTTTTTCTCAATAAGGCACGTATACATTGGAAACTTGAATTTGGATGGGATTTATTGTGTTCAGAATATATCGAGAAAATATATTCTAAAAAATATTTATTACAATCTTATTACGGAGTTGCAATTATCCAGTAACGTCTTGTCAAGGATTACCGTGTTACCCCGTTAGTTAGTTATGGAGCTCAGATACGCAGTCGCTTTATATAAAATACTGTTACATACTCAGCTGCATCTAGTCACATTAGAACCTGACTCCAACATAACAGGGAATATGCATGCGATTTTTTTATTTGCAAAATGAAATACTTATTAACGCTAGGAAACAATCATGAAATTATTTTTGAAATACCTTCATCACCGACGAAGTTATAAGGCTTCAAAGATTAGAATTAGAAAAAGAAGTCCGATATGGACCTTTGACGTCAAAGACCATGACGTCTATACAGCTGCCATAGAAAACAGCGTTTTCGCGAGAGGGACTTATATTTGTTCTAAGTAATTATATCTCGTTTGTCGTCTGGAGGAGCTCGTGGCTAAATAATAACAGCCGCACGGGTCGATCTTTAAGGTTAAGCTACGCTTGCCAAGGTTGGTCTGTGGATGGGTGACCATCTTAATATACCGAGTTTCCTCCGTGCCTCGGAAAGCACGTTAAGCCGTTGGTCCCGGCTGTCATTTGTAAATCTTTGGCAGTCGTTACGGATTGTCAGAAGCCAGTAAATCTGACTCCAGTCTTGCCAAGAAGTACCGTGTTACCCAGTTAATGGGTTGTGGAGGTCTGGTGGGCAGCCGCTCCACGTAAAACACTGGTATTCAGCTGAATCAGGTTTGACTGGAAGCCGACCCCAATATAGTTGGGAACAGGCTAGGCAGATGATGAATGATATCTCGATTGTTTTTCGAGTAATTTTGACTCGTTTTTCACTTTTAGTAGATACGTATTATATTTCTGTACAGTTTTAGATAAACTGTTTAGATAATAAATATTATTTTCATGCATATTCCCTATTGGGAAAAGGCTAGGCAAATTTTTTGACTGTGAAATAAAAGAAAGCCATGAGTCGGCAAGGTCATGGGGTTATTGAGGGCTTTCTTTATATAAAGTAGGTAGCGTTGAAGGCATTTCACATACCACCAAATCAGCTCATTCATTTAAAAATCAATCACCCAAGCCGATCACAAGGCGGCAATGATTCTTCTCCTTCTTATCGTGTCGGCAGCAAGGTCTAACGACCACAACCTAGGGTCCGAGTTTCTAAACCGCCTCAAGGTCGGCAATGATGTCCTTTAATAACATAACATCTCGTCTGTAACCGCTAAAAAAGAGCACTCACATTCTGGCACCATGCTTTAGCCATTTACCCCTTAATCTCCCCAAGTTATCGGCAGTTTTCGCTTCACCATTCCTGTACTCCCGTTAACCTTTCCACCGATGTGGGTGGAGAGTGGGTGCATCATACAGTGCTATGGACCGCAAAACCGTAGCCACGGAGACAATGGGATGTAAGGCATGTTAATACGAGAACTGCGCCATTGTAGTGTTGCTGACAATAGATATACTTTGCGCACTGTGGCACGGCTGGGTTAGATATGTATTTATTCCGTTAAGAATACTTTCAATCTGAAATAAGCAGTTTTTAAATGTTCTTGTTTTCTTTCAATCATCATCTGCCTAGCCTTTTCCCATCTATATTGGGGTCGGCTTCCAGTCAAACTGGATTTCGCTCCGCCGATTTTCCGCTCCGCGTAAAATACTGGTATTCAGCTAAATCCGGTTTGACTGGAAGCCGACCCCAATATATAGTTGGGAAAAGGCTAGGCTTATTTCTAGCTTTGCGTGGCACCCTTTAAAATATCTTAGCTTGTAACGTAGCTTGCTCAGTTTTAAAATAAACTATAAAGGTACTCAAAATTATAATATTCTTCGCCGCCCAACTTGTAAGTAACAAAATCTTCGTCCACACATTTGAGCAATACCTTCCGGCTCGCTTCCTGCCCGTCCCTCCGTGACCCCTAATGATCCGCAGTAAAGGTCGGATCAGGGTCGCAGCTCACAGCCCTGACTCCAAGCCGACCTTTGTGCTAACACACCTACCCGTGAAATTTGCATTTATTAATAATACAGCATTTTGATATTTTATTGGGAGCTGTCTTTTTGTAATCGGTGTGTCCTAAATTGTAATAGGTAAATCTTGTCAATATTTATATTTTTACTAGTTATGCCCTCGATTTCGTACAAGCGTATTCGGAAAACGGAACGTAAGAAATTTCGGGAAATCTTCTCTTAGTGCTCTCCTACACTCTCCAAGGAACCTACATGTTAAATTTGATATTTCTACGACCAGTAGTTTCGGCTGTGCGTTGTCTTTCAGCAACGAAAGAATTTCATATATTAGGCCCAAGTGTGCCCTGTAAAGTACCAGCCCTAGTAAGGAAAACCCTCGTTCATCTTTTAATTCTTTGCAAGTCCTTTAGGAGAAGAAGCTATGAACGTACGTACCCCGTTATTAATACGACATTATGTACAGTGAACAAAGCTGTTCGGTATACAGGCAAAAGTATTAATTTTTCCACAACACTGCTAATGTTTATTTGTAATGTGTACATTATAATTTTTCAAGCTTTTGACATACTTACGACTGTGTTGTACAATAATTGCCTACTCAGCACACTCACAACATTGTTTAAAAGTAGTTGCAAGTTAGCTGCCTGCATGCCTAATAGCTTTGTTAACTGTACATAGAACAAATTGCATACAAAATAATATACATTTCTAAACAGAAGAATGTTCCTGCTTTCACCCCCCCCCCCCCCCACTTCACAACCGCAGATCAACCTCGCAAAGGGAGTGCGAAGTTGTTCTTTTGCGAATAGACCATCTAAGGTTGCTCAAAAATTATTATAATTCAAGAACCACCCTCAAGCGGCGTAATATATTATAGTCATAATGATAACAATGTTTTCGAGCCGTTTGGGGTTGAAACCCTCTGCCCTTGTGCTCACAGCCTTAATATTATAAATAAGTGTTGTTATGATGCTGTTACCTCTTTAGCTGCTTGAGGGTCTGCGACGCAGGAGAAGGTGATGTCTGCCGCCTCCACCACGTCGCACGGGGTCACTGCTAGTGTCGCACCCACTTTCTCGAAGTCTTTGCACTGGAGACAACAGGAAATAATATATTTATTACATAAATTCAAAATTAAAATAAGTTTTCTTATTTCTTTTTGTAAAAAAAATAAATAAATAGTAAATTGGTGTTGAAAGTCATTGGTATAATAAACCAGCAAAGCTGTTGCAAAATATTGTGTCGGAAATTGTTCTAGAGTTATGTTTCACTCACTGCCTGGTCTTGATCACTGCCGGACAGATATTTTTATAACCCAACATAACTAGTGAGTGAGCGCTACATAAGAAATTGCTTTATTAATTTCTTATTACAATTCCAGAGAAATTAGTGGCAAATAAAATAACTAAATAATTTCCCTCTATAAAACTTCATACATCTAGCGCCATCTATCATCATAAATACAACCTAAAGCTTCCGCTTAACGCTACTAGATGTCGCTGTACGTCGGCGGGCCGGTACCCAAGCACAATCAATATCCGCGCCACGCCAGCCACCGGGCCGCGTCAACGACCGCGGCGCGCAATGGCCGACGCCACGCGCCGCCATTTTGACTGCGATAACGGCGCCTATCTAGCCACCGCGCACGCAGCGACACCGGCGCGTACCGTGACGAGTGTCAAACGAAAGTCTCGGCCAATTCATTCGACGAGCGCAACTCTGTGTCTGCTTGACGAGTTACTGGAAAACGGAGAACGCATCGATGCCTTTCTAGCAAGAACACTGCTGATTGTCTTTTTTTGCAGTTTCTGCAATTTTTAGAAACAATATTGACAGAGACAATTGAGTAATTTGTATCAAACCTATTTATTATTTGTTTCTGGAAAAAATCTCCGGCAACAACAAAGCACCGGCTGCTATGCTCTTTTATTTATAGATGACCTCCCAGGCATTGACAAAAAATAGTTAACAATATTTAGGCTGTGACATTTGGGAAAAAGGTCGGGGCATTACCCAGTCTGCGCCTACACTAGAATGTAGGAGATATTGATTCAGACGGGAACGTAAATATTTGCATATAGTTAGCTGAAGAAAAAGGGCAGGCAGACAATAGTCCCTGCCTTAGGTAGAAATTCCAACCTTCAATGCGAGAACAAGAGGTATTGAATTCAATACTATTGATTTTCACTACAGACAGAACCGAACAGGTGAACAAAATGGAAAAGGAAGTTGGTAAAAAACACAGGTCCGAAATTTAATCTAATGTTTATAGAGGTACCATCAAAGCGTCAAGTGTTTATAATAAAACGTTCGCAAAAGTATTGATGGTTCGCGACAAACAACTAGCTACGAAGGTCAATATCAATGTTTGCACAGATGGCGCCAGTTTCGCATCCCGGCTACGTACTCTAGAGTAGGTATAGGATAACACCCACGCAACAGACAGATATCTATACGACCTACATACTCGTACATACATAGTTGCTACAGATATCAACAAGCGTTCCTTCCCAAATAGTTACTGAATTTATATTAATTTTAGTAAATAATGTAGATATGAATGGGTCAAACTTAGGTCACGTGAAAAACGTTTTTTTTTTGTTGTACGTGACGTCAGAATTTCGCAATTCTACAATGATACATGAAGGACATCTATACTCAAACATGTAAATTACAACAAATATTTTGCTTGTTGCCTTCTCAGCGTTTCAAGCAATCATAATAAAAGGTGTTACTGGTATCCAATATGCAATATCCGCATCGGAGTAACATTCTCTTCCGCGATCGTTTCAATATTGAGATGATAGTGGATTTGGCACAAGTACAGCACTTGGATTCATAATCTGTCTCACAGGGCATCTGCTAACGGAAATTAAACGCGTATCTCTTGGATCTTTTCCGTTAATTGTTTTGTGTATTTTCGGGATCTAATTTCGTAGACGTCTTATGGGTTTATGGTGCATGCAAACGGTAAGTGACCGGTGTGCGGCGTTCCCCACAAAGGTGTCATTCACAGTTGTTGTAGCTGCGAGCACTGGCATTTCAAAGCGGTATTTCAACTATTCCCTTCGAGTCTCGCTCGTAATTGCTGTACTTAGTGCATTTGTACCGTATTGGTACAGCGTTCCGTACCGTGGTACCGTTGAACTAAAAGATAAGGGAGTGCATTCGTGATAAGATTATTATGACCCGCGTCTCTTTCTGCAGATATTATAGTAGGAGAAAGTCTTCACGTTTATTGATATTAAAATGTGTGAATTTGGCATGTTAGAAAAGTAACGCCAACGTTAGTCACACTAAATACTTTCCTCCCGTTCGTTTGACCTTTCCATAGACAGTGTAGAAACTTACTTTCACACTCAGTTTCTACGTTCCCACCCACGATGAACATATTTTCTCAAGAAAATCCATTACTCAAGTTACCTAACGCTCTCCATACAGCAGATAGTCTAAAAGGGGAATTAATGTAGTGCATTCAGGTTTTGATAAATTACAGCTTTTTCAGACTAATCTTTTGACGAAAACTGCGGCCGTCTCGATGTTTGCAACTTTTGCAAGTACGGGAACCGATGTAAATTCAAATGATTCTACATTATCAGGACAATAAGAATTAACACTGAATTTTTGCGAACTGAAAAACTACAAAATTTTCTTTCCATTAATTATCAAAACAGAAATTCCATTAACTAGATTAAATTATTATAGCAAAACATCGTTAATAGAGCTTGTTTATCTGAGTTCTGTTCTATTTAAAGCCTTATCACTTTTACCGTAGGTGTAAATTAGTGTTACACCTACCTATTATTGTCTGTCTGGGGCAACGTCTGTATCAAAAATATTGTGCCACAGCCTAGAAAGATGTTCGGTAAACTTCGGAAAGTTGGTAGACTGGTCGATAGTCCCACAACTCGTACACCTATCACTAACGAAAATTCTTCGAACTGTTTATCGGTGGGTAAACATTTTCGGTCAAGGTCGCCTCCATTCCATGTTTCAAGATGCCTTTCGCTTCCTTGGGCAATAAATTCTCGCAGTTTGAAAGCTGGAAAAGTGTTTGTTACAAAGTTTCATGTTGCTATATTGAATTCGTTAATCTCTCTGCCGAGTGCTCTTGGCTGGGAATCGATACTTTCAGAACATTTTCCATTGTTCTTAGTATTAGAAAGATGAGTGAACCCATCTGCGTTGTTTGAACACAGCGTGTGGTCGCTAATGGCGTGAGTGGTACAGTTTATCTTCTATGATTATTGGTTTTTGCATAGGGTTCTCTAGTTCGTTACAGACGCTGAATAAAATAAAATAAAAATCACATTTCATTGCGGTGGTCTTAAATTTGTCCTCTACACGACTTCGGGATTATGGAAAGTAAAACTTAAACCGGACATTGAAAAAAGACTAGGTTCGAGGACAAAACTCGTAAAAATCGATATTTGTTCCACTATTGTGACTAATTCGTCTACTTACGCCCCAATTTGTTTCAGACTACCTAATTGCTTTATCAGTTGTGCGCTTCCCGCAACTATAATTTCTCCATCTGCACAATAAACCCCAGTCATTCATTGCAACACCATTTCCTGTACCGTTACTTTTTGTAGTTCCGTTGACCTCTAACTTAAGTCCTTGTTGGGTTGTCAAGGTTCCGAAATCTATCAATATTGGCAGCTAATAGCAGTGAACTTATGTAAGATATCTTTCCAATCGCACGCCATTATAGTAGATTCTTGGCTAGTCTCAAGCAGTTTTCTACACACCGTGCACCGCCCTGCGGAAGACCCTATCTTTTTTGCTTCGCTTGGCTGTTGACAGAACAGACGTTGTCACGATGAATTGCATCCAATCGCAGAGTTGCCATGGCTTGCCTCTCTCTCTCGTTTCGATCGACCTTCTATTTGAGTCCTGGTTTAAACCGAACTGCATTAATTTGCTCTATCGCGATTCGATCGTCTTTAGGTACTTTTGATTCCCGGTTTTCAAAAACTGCATTCATTTGTTCAAGCAACACTGGCACGGAGTCCACTGGTGATAATTAAAAGTTCAAAATGTCAGCTGGAACTGCTTCGTCGATTATTTAGTAGGTCGTACGTGCTCTTTCACCGAACTGTCTAAGGTTGCCAAACAATATTATATCATAATATTCTGTGCGTCATATAATTGGGCGTATCGAGCGTTCAATGTTGCTGTGCTGACATTATTACGTGCCTGTGAGCTGTGCTTGTTAATAAATGAATCTGTTCAAGCTAGAACTTAAGAGACTGGCTTTAGAGGACTGTGGCATACACAGGCCTCTAAAACCAATATCTTAAGGATTAGAGGTGGTATAAGCGAATAGTCTTTGTCCGAAAAAAGGACAAATATATGCAGTATATTTTAGCGTGGTATACTCGCACTTTACTAATAATTGCGAGTACAACCTGAGTTTATCTGTCAATTTGTGTTCCAAGTGCTCTAGATTTAATTTCCTTAAATTGCCAATTTTATAGGCAAACAAAGCATATGTAGTTGAGGATAATTTGTGTGAGGAAAACCAATTGTATAACAAGAACATCTTATTACATTTAGAAAACAACTATTGTTGATCATGTGAATAACCAATTTAATAAAATAAAAACTTAATAATAGTATGTAGGTTATTTTTATGGATTCATAATAATAGTAGGTTCTTATTATGGATTCATTGATTGCAATAGTAATCAGTGACAAAATATTTACGATAGATAACAGCTTGAGAATGTAGGGTTTCAATAAGACAGTAACAATAATGAATTTATTTATGAACTCAATAACGATATACTGACAGTCATGAAAGTGCGCAACCCTACATCCGAAACGAATGGCTAAACAATGGCACGACGCAACAGACAAAATATTACTAGTGTTAGAACAAGTCAACTCAATAGAATTGTTATTGTTACATAATTTCGGAACTGAATTCGATTTGGTGTCAACAGCAAGTCATGCAAGCAAGCAACGATGCTACACTTACACTCCTAATTACTAACAGAGACCAATTAATCTGTCTAGCCTTTTTACCAACTATATTGGGGTAGGCTTCCAGTCAAACTGAATGCAGTTGTGTACCAGTATTCTAAATTGACCTGTAAAACCTGTAACTGAGTACAACACGACTTGGCAAGACTGGAACTAGCAAAAACCAGAATCAAAAAGAAAGAATTAGTTAATAATTTCACTGCTTCTGGCACTGATATC
Organism: Lacanobia oleracea; assembly: GCA_950371165.1. NCBI lineage: Eukaryota > Metazoa > Arthropoda > Insecta > Lepidoptera > Noctuidae > Lacanobia > Lacanobia oleracea. The sequence continues at coordinate 1,556,964 of OX493386.1, read as the reverse complement.
CAGGAACATATCAACATACGTCTAATTAAGATTTAGATAGCAATTGGCTCAACAACGCCAAACAAATCAAAAGATATGTTTAGAATCATTAACATTCACATCAGCAGGTGACTAAATACTTTGTCATCGCAACGAAAATTGCACAGACAGTGAAAAGTGAAGGAGAGTTAAGGCCAACACTTGCGTCAAACTGAGATAGGAAAATACTATCAAACATAGAAAAGATAGCGTCCCTAAATACCATGAAGCAAATACTGATAATGTGAGCCACACTAGCAAACAGTTCACTATCTATCGGCCGACTCAACTAAAAGCATTCTCCGTAGCAAGCTAAGTGATACAACATACAACTTATCAACCAAGGTCGTTTAGTCAAATATTAGATATTGAAGTAATAATATATTCACGAGTATGCCTATCGGGCGGCGAACAACACGTGTTAGTAACCGGACGGAATAATAAACAACCAAATGAGATCGTACTAAATTATCTGAATCTGAGGACACTTGCACTGAATTTTTTGGCGAGAGTCCATAGAAAGAGGAAATTATTGCTTTGAGGACAGGTGCTGAAGCTGGAAACATCGGAGGAGATATTTTAAGAGGCAACCATTTTTAAGTGGCTGTGCCAAAACTAAAATAATGGGTAATTAATGTTGATGCAAATTATGTCAAAGACTTCAGAAAACGAATGATACAAGATAATAACGAACAAATTAATATAGATTTGGAAACCAAATATCTTAGTCATACCAAATCAAACTATAAACAAGAACAGAGAAACGTATTTCATGTGTGCGAGTACGATTGTTATGGTTATTGGACCAGCCATTGTCTTAAAATGTAAACAATGGATAACCAGGCTGTTAGATATTTCTTTCTCAGAAACTAAGCAACGTCAGTCTTGGTTTATACTTGAATAAATATAACAGAAAATCTGCTGGAGGTATTGAAGAATCGGAAAAATTGATCAACAGGATGTGATGCAAAACTGCAGTAAACAGACAAAGAGAACTGAACGATAAAACTGTTCCACAAGGCAGGGCCTCCTTTGAAGATTAACTATCGTAGAAAAAAAAAACAAAAAACGCGATGCATGTTATAAAATTCGTTTCACATGGTTAGACGGAGCTGTAAGCTGTACCACTTTAAGATAAACACGATCTTAAAATAAAAATCGCGAATCCTTTCGAGTTATTTTCATGAGCGTGACCAAAGAGGTTCAAAATAGCGGTTCAATATGCCCCAAAGCATCGTCTCCAGACCAATCTAATAAGCGAGCAGGAAAAGCGGCAAATTCCGGTAGGTAATATCCGTTCCCTCGGAGCCCGACACCGATTAGTGGTTCATCGATCACTGCTATTAAAACCCACGTATCATCATCTATATGTAACCTATTCTATATATAGCTAACTTATCGGCTTATAGTGCTTTCCGAGGTACGGGGGCTTATTAAGATGGTCACCCATCCACAGACCGATCTCGGCAAGCGTTGCCTTACCTTGAAAATCGACCCGTTCGGCTGCTATTAGTTAGCCACGAGCCCCTTCTCTATATATAGCTAACTGTCGAGTAAAAATAGAACGATTACATCCATCATTAGCGAATTGCACTGTTCTATTCCACGTAACGAGGCTTCCCAGACCTTGGCGTGTATCGATAATTGAACTATTTAGCTTCATAATACTATGTCTGTCAAAACAACCCGGTTATTAGATGACTTGGCAATGTTCCTGCACATCTCCGTTGTTCCGATTCTAAGATCATTTTGTAAATAACTGGTAACATTGAATTATTTAATAAGTAAGGTTGATCAGCCTTTAATAACTGATCAAGGTTAGGCTCGGAAAATTGACAAGGTTTCTCTAAAATATGACGTACACAGATACGCACGACAGTTCCAAGGATTGGTTTTACATTTTAATGAAGTTGTTTCTGTCAATAGAAAAGATTCTTCATAATGAGACTTTGAATAGGCATGACAGCGAGAAATTATACAAAGACACAAAGAGTTGGGCATGAACACATAACGAGATTAGTGCGATAGAGATAAACAAAGAGGTGTGCAGTGTCGTTAGTAGCGATTTGAGAATAGGTCTGTGTTCAGTGGTGGGCGTCGAGACGTCGCGTGTGGAAAGCAGCGCTACGGGAAAGGAAACACCCGCCATTAAACTGAAAAGCTTTTCTGTTTTATTAATGGGACCGGAACTCGTCTTGCATAACTGACGCCTTGCTTCCATAAATAAGGAACAGAAGACACGTTGGGATATGAATCAGATTAATTTGAAATTAAGTAGCACTACGCTCGCACAATCTGTTTAAAACATTACAAAATAGAGGTTGAATAAACGTGAATAATTTATGTACAGTTTAGCTTTGTCGAGTCCTTCATGAATTTTAACAATTGGAAAATAACAATGAGTTTTTATTACACTCAATTCTAAACGTTCAAAACATTCAGTGAATGTAATAAATCTTTTGATTTTATGCAAATGTGATCGTTCTATAATATTATAAACACGATAAACGATAACTGGCAATCGTAAACACTGAACGTAAATATTGTGATAAGAAATCCTAAAATAACGTAACTTTATATTACACATTTAGCAATATTTTCTGTTTAGAACGGAAAACGTGTGTATGACAGAGACTGGCAATAAAGCGGTTAGAGTCTAGAAAATCCGGTCGCTGTCTACGTAGATGAAAATGAATAACCGTGACTATTACGAAAGTGTAGAACGCGGATGTAGAAGGTCCAGTGTGGAACTTGAATGTTTTTACTGACTGCCATATAATTAACAACGAAGTTACAGCAAAATCGTTAAGCTTGACAAATTGATTGGTGAAGGTGCAAGATAACAGCCCAACGAAGTAAGTATAGCCGCGGTATTGAAGAAAAATATCGAAGCGACTTGAGACTTCTGTACAAACTCTCGTGGCACAAAACCTATATGTATTAGCAGCATTCATGTGCGCGCGAAGTTGCAGACCGGATGGGCTATAAATATAGAACACCTGGGCATCGGAACGAAGCAAGCAGGTCACCCCGAGACTACTAAGAAACCGCAGCGGTAACACTGTTGTTTATAGAAGTGCAGGTTTCCTGCCATTGGAGGAAAAAACAAATATTTGGACAGGAATTTGCAGTTTCGTGCAAATCTATTGGAAGAAAACGTGATCTACATATGACTGATGTAACACTACAGTCAGTATTCAACTTTTGTGACTCCCACTACCTCAAAATTCATTAATCTCCGTCAAATAATTCTGGCATGATTCATCTGGCTTACATTTCCAAATCTATTTGCAAATCCTAAAGAAATACGCGTGCACATTTCGCAAGGCTTTTAAAACGTCATCTCCCAGAGGCTGGAGACCGGAGGCTGGGACTATTGCAAGCTCTCTTGCGAACAATAGGGCTGCAAGTACACAATGGATCCAAGGGCAGGTACAGACTGAAGTCCCTTGCAGGTAAGATGGCAAAACGTCTCGTAAATATACTTTTACTTAAAAGGATATAGTTTCAATGTGTTACGCGCTGGCGTTTATGCGTTGTCTCATTTATAGTACTAATGGGTGTCCCGATATGGTGATCACATCCTAAATTCCTAACCACACAATGGTTAGCGTCCAAACACAGTGTCGTTAACATCAAGAGACGGTTGATAATAAAACTATAGTTAGCAGATATGGCTGGTAGCACACCTAAATTGTAACTTGACCATATTTTAGTCAACCTAAAAACAAAAAGGAGGATAAATAGTATCTTTTCGTCCAAAGGAAACGCGTCACAATGATAAAAATGTTTAAGCACTTTGGGTTAATTGATACGACTTGCTTTGCGTCATCCGCGAACAATTTGCGGCGCGTGCGCCATGCGTGTCTTTGTTCTTGATTCTTGACATAATGTCAGACTCGTGCACGTGTGTTCACGACACGACACCTGGATGTAGTGTAGAAACATTTAAACGTCTATACCATCTTAATGATCTTGCTACAGTGTCTATGTTATTTAGAAAGACTTTTAAAAGAAATAAAACTCCATTATAAAATGTTTTAAACATCAATTGAAGTAGTAATCGTAAAGTTGGTGAAACTGCTCTGTTTTATGACGGAACGAAAAAAAAATGGCTGGCAATCTTCAGCATTTTTGCTTTGATACGTACGTATGTTTGTTTTGGCCGATTCGTTTCAACTCGCGAAAGAAAAACTAAACATGGCGATTTATACGGCTTATAAACAGATCTAAAAGAATTTTTTTGCGAATTTCCAGAACGTTCCAGATTATTCGACCGTTGTTTCAATTCAAAGTTATGACATAGCAATCAAGGCTTGGTTTATGACCTAAATACGAGGAACTACTATGAAACTTTTGACAATAATTGACGTGCGCTAGCATACATTTAGATGTCTCAACAGTCGTTGGTGTATAATTTTAAAGACATACTACTACAATGGACACAGTTGATAAAGCTGACACAAAAACAGAAGCGTACATGCCTAAAAAGTGCAGGTGACGTTATAAAACGGTAAACAACCAAAGGTCAAATTCTATGAACTGTGTAGAAGAGGCTTTGACGTGAAAAGAACTATATGTACAATTCGGTGATAGGATTATAGGATATATTCCTTCGTCCGGAACGGAGCAGATTGGGATCAGACTTCAGTAACACTGTAACACGATTACCTACCCAATTTGTAACAGTAATGTGAGTATTGAATGAGAAAATAAGCAAGAATTTATATTTCTTGTTAACTATTGAGTGCCTATGTTAAGACTATTTTGGTCGACGTGATCCCGACTGTAGCCTTAGAAGGTAGGAGGCAGATATTGGTGTATTAATAGAATCCATAACTTAATTGGAACTGATCACAGTCGTTGATAAATCTAGTGTACGGTTGATAGATATTAAAGTCTCCATTTCGACCTCTCAGTTAATAGTTTGGCATGAATCCCTTGTTCAAGTTGTTCGATATTGAAATAGTTTACCTATCAGCTTGGCATTCAGAAAGGTTCGATGAATTATATTATGGAGATTGGATCAAACTAGCTTTTGCTCGCGACTTCGTACGCGCATGTCCCGTTTTTTCCCATTCCTGTTCTCTTTTTTCCTGTTCAAATCCTCTCTTAGACCTCCCCTACACTTCCCAAGGAACCTATTCCAAGTTTCAGCTTTCTACAACCAGAAGTTTCGGCTGTGCGTTGTCTGTCAGTCAGTCACTCACTCACTCACTCACTCACTCACTCAGTAACGGAAGAAATTTATATTTTAAGGATATTTATCATGAATGAAAGAACAAGTTATGAAGATAATCAGCAGACGATTTTACATGAGAACTATTAAAGTTCTCGTGTGTTCTCATTAAAGACTATCAAGTAAGTAATTAGAATAGCTAATTATATAGTTTGTAGTAGGAACAAGTGACGAAGATAGAAAATACCATTTCTATCTACGAAATTAAAGTTCAACACGGTATCCGCAATTACTGAGGTGCTATTCTTAGATTCTATCCACTTAGGTAGTGGAAATAACTTATAATTTTTTCTTGAGATGACGACCAAGATATACAACGTAGAAACCCTAGAAATAAAAATAAAAATCAGCTGTTCAGTAGGTACATTTTGTGGTGTTATGCGTAGTTGCGCACATGAATGTCAGTGCAGTGTATTCTTTTTAACCCCAAGGTTGACTTGTAGAGAATGCCTTGTTGTGTTAAGTCCGCCCATGTACTACAATTGTACATTAAGTTTAAATGTATGGGGTCGACATTTTTCGCGGTTTCAGTGTTGGACCCACAGTCAAAATTGATCATAATATCATTAAAACAAAACTGATTAGAAAGAAAGAAAGAAAAAGCGTTTATTTGCGCCAAGCATGACGCATACCAAAAAAATAAAATAGAAATTAACTAATACTTAATTATAAAAAAAAATTGGGAAGATATGCGTCATATTCGCGCAAAACGGCCATCGCTCAGCATAATGCTGGTTAATTATGTTTTTTTTTTACTTTTCATTATACTCATAACAATTTGCATTTATTCTGTTACTGTAACATAAATTCTTCCATATTATACAACGTATAAGTTTTACAAGGAGTATAATATGGAAGAGAAAACTTGCTGTGCACCTCAAATAAATTGCATAATTTAATTCCGCCAAGCGCGTACCATCATCGGGCCACAAGACGTACGGCGATGTGCCACCGTACATGGTGGACATCCCACCTACACGCATGAATTGGGAACACTTTCATAGTGCGAGCAGCTGTGGAGTGGAATTCCCTGCCAGAGTCTGTGTTTCCTGATAGCTACAACTTGGGAGTCTTTAAGTCAAGAGTGAATAGGTTACTTCTAGGCAAGCGTGCTCCATCTTCGACCGCAACATCGCTTACCATTAGCTGAGATAGTGGTCAAACGTATAGCTATCAATAGTAAAAAAATAAAATAAGATAATGATTATTAATTAATAGAAAATAATTTCCTAATCACATTATTACATTATAACTAATTAAATTGAATCAAAACCAGGAACTTCCATTATAATGTGGCAACTAGCCACAAATTACTCATATTACTAATGAATTATTAAGTAGTAAAGTTAAGTACTATCGAACCTAATATTTTCGGTGGTGCCATAATATTTGTAATATGTTCTTGATAAGCAATAAATATAAGAGACGAAACGCTCGGAATTTCATTGCCAAGGACGAAGATGAGAGATTCTTGGGTCTCTCAGACATATTTCTTAGATGAAATTGACTGGGATATGTTTCATAAAAATGATAAAATTATTGTTTCTGCAAATAAAAGTCGGTATTATTATGTTCTGTAATTTTAGGCCCATATTCCAGGTCACGTCATCCAACAGGACTAGGTATACCCACCTCGAATAAAAGAAAATCATTTATTATAAATTACATTTATTTTAAATCATAGGCATAGGTTTGATCTCTATCTCACCTGGTGGTAAGCGATGATGTGGTCGAAGATGGAGCACGTAGCTTTAATCGAGACATTTCCGTTGTCATAGCGACTGAGACGAGTAATGCTCCTACAAACATACTTGTAATATGAGCTCCACAACTCAAAAATTGTAAAACAGAAAAAACATTGCTGTATAAAGTTTCCAACTACCACATCCGTCTTACTGTATGTTTCTATGACGTTTTTAAAGTCGTTTACAGCTTTGGCAACAAGCTCCAAAGCAGTTTTCACGTTATTGTTTCTCCCATAAGGAAGGAAATCCATAAAATCTCTCCATTCACCATAAAACTGAATGGCGTTAATTTTCTCCATAGATCCGCGTCATAAACCGAGCAATAACGCATAACCTTGTGAGCCTAGACCGCCTGGCCCACTGGCCGTGACCTTCTAGAGCAAACACTGTGATAACGTTATGGACACGTAACACTCCTAAAATATATGCGATCCTAGTCCTATGTGTACCGTTATTAGTGAACTACATGATTTCTGATGAGCATGAGTCATCAGTAACTCATCATCTTCCTGCCCTTATCGTTGAGGCAGCACGTTTTGTTATTCTGTCCTGTCAGCCGTCACGTTATCACTTACTCCCTTTTCTATCATAACACTCCTCACATAATCCATCCATCTTTTCTTTGGCCTCCGTTTCCGTCTCCATCCATCCACATTTATATTTTAGTCGTCCGTAACTGGCAGTTCCTAAACAATGATGGACATTGAACGGCAGTGACGGACGGAGGACAATGGCAGGATCGCAACAGTAAATTTAAATATGCTGTAGTTAGCTGTTGGTAAAGACGATTAAAGATGAGCATCTAATCAACCAGAAGCAGTAAATGGTAATAAGTAAAAGTGACATAATTTACATTAATTTTATGAAATTTTGTTGAGCAAAATAATATGGCAATACAAAATAATATATTCACGTTCTCCAAAACCTCTCCACATCGATCACTTTTGGCGTTATTCATAAGTTATTGTCATAATTTATCATCAAGGCGTCTGGTGCGATTAATTCTATCGCGCCGAACTCCAAGGGTACCAACTAACCGTTTTATACGCATGTAATGTAGGTCAGGTTGGCAGCCTGTTTCGCGAGGTAAAGGAAATCTTGTTTCCATCCAGTTATCGCGCTTCCTTTCATTATCTGTTTCATTTGCAAATACTTCGGCGAGTTTTCCGTTCGGTTATTTCAATTTCGAGAATTTCAAGTTTGTAATCTTGTTTTTGTAAATTAATTCGCATTAGGCTATATATTTTTCTGCGCAGTAGTATTTAATCAAAATGTGTTAGAATTTTACAATCTAGCACCGCTATTTCGCTTTTGATAAAATATTGGACAATGAGCTTTCAAAATTCACACTTGAACAAAGTAGGACTCCTTTGTTTATACGAGTACATTCTGGTATAAATCAAATCATTTTCCCTGTTTCACATTTGTGTGCTAACGAACAAAAAGCATGAAACCCGGCTAAGTACCTACTACTCATTGACGTCACCGGGCATACGTCATATTGCAGACAGTTTTATTTTAATAACATTCTGAATTGTATTTAGTCATTGAGCTTCTTAGAAAGTCGCTGCTGTTTCATACTTCGGAGAGACTGGCCAAGGCTTGGATCTAAGAAGCTTGGGAAAAACTCGCACCTCTACATCCCATTAACTGGGTAACACGGTCCTTCTTGGCAAGACTGGAGTCAGATTTACTGGCTTCTGACTATCCGTAACGACTGCCAAAGATCTACAAATGGCAGCCGGGACCAACGGTTTAACGTGCTTTCCGAGGCACGGAGGAAACTCGATATGTTAAGATGGTCACCCATCCACAGACCAACCTTGGCAAGCGTTGCTTAACCTTAAAGATCAACCCGTGCAATGATCGACCCGTGCAATTTTCTGACTTCTGACAAACGACTGCTAAATATCTCCAAATGGCAGGAGGGACAGAACACGGAGGATTTTCGGTAAGTTTGTAAAGATGGTGACCCGTCCACATACCAACCTCGGCAACCGTGCAGCTGTTATAATTTAGCCACGAGCTCTTGATCTAGACCTCAAAACAATACAACCATTTGCTAGTCGAAGTGACGTATGAAATGTTGTGGAGGGACCTACGTCACTCCGTTGCCAAGCCAAAGATCAGCGTGACAGATGATTGGGCCATCTTATCTACATTATCCACTTCTTGTACCCCCTAACTATGTCCACGTGAGCGTGTTGATCACCTAATAGCCTATAATGCAGACATACATCCTTCTCTCCATCGATCTTGACTTGTAGGAATATTCCTATGACTGGAACATTTTCCTAGCCCCAAATCTTGTTCATAAACCGTCCGTGTATATCAAGGAATCTATGTATTATAGCTGAGTTTGGATATTCTAGTGCTCTTTTGGTTAAATACAATAAATTAAAACTTCCACACTCTACAGACTCAAAAGCCTTTCTTAATACCAAAAATCGTCCTACGTACTAATTTTAGCAATTTTGCATATTTAGCGGAGCCTATAAATAAACTCGTAAGCTAATTTTAGTACTATGACGTACTGGAGGGTTTACTTCGCTAAGCTACTGTTTGCTTACTTATAATTAGCAATATACCTACGCTTCTTTATTTAGCCAATTGTGAGCATTTGGTCAAGGGTCTATAATTACTTCCTCTAAGTTTTCCGCCTCCTCCTTCTCTGACGCACTTAAACGTATTCTTGCTTAAACAAAATGTTTCCATTACATTTTGACCGGAATTATTATTCGCGTGAGAATCTCTAGAACATGGCTTCTCCAAAAGATTTTACGGTGTAGATATAATGTGTGCCGAACATGATTTCTAGCTAAACTCGTTTATAGTTTGTGCCTCATAAAACATCGTATTTGTTTATAAAATGATTGCCAATATAATATTACTTCCTTCTATCATCGTCGCGAAACGCGAGTATTAATGTAATCCAATTTTTGTTCGTACAGTCTCCAATGTTTGTACAGTGCCGTTAACATGCTTAAAGCCTACGTCAGGCTCGGTATTATGTATTCGAGTACAGCCTTTAGGCACTGCATGTTTACAACTGTATTATTGAGCAAGCCCTTTCTTCATCATTATTACAAAGAACACTCCATTCCAATCCAGTCAATCGATGTTACTACATACCTAGATAGTCTATGTCACGGCAACTGTCAACAATTCGATAAAACACACATCGATGAATCTAACTAGACGACATTGCCGTTATTGGTAGATTTAATAGATCGAATAAAAGACTAAGGCGTAAGGCCTTCAAAATTAATAGGAAGAGCTTCTGAAGTACTGATAAACAATCCTATATATATTTTTTACTGTTGATAGGGACGCGTATGGCCACTATCTCACCTGTTTGGTAAGCGACGATGTGGTCGAAGATGTAGCACGCCTGCCTAGCTAGAAGTAACCTATTCACTCTCGACTTAAAGACTCCCAGGTTGTAGCTATCAGGAAACACATACTCCGGCAGGGAATTCCACTCCTTAGCCGTACGCACTATTATTTGATCAAATCCATCAACCACTTCTACCAGCCACCCTACAAAGATCTTACTGATAGTGGCAGAATCTTACATTGGTCCACGCGATACAGACTTGTCTGTTCAGACCATGAACATAATCTGTAACACCGACATATTATTTTGTCTGCATTACTTTGTCGCAGAGACTACCGATATACTATAGAAGTTTAAAGAAGAATATCGTGGATACGCAACATTAGGCACGCTTCAAGAATCCAATGCCCAGCACTCGACATTGACGTTAATTGCAAGCACTAACAATTTCAGGTATCATGGACGTTGTATTGTAATTTGTATACCATACAATCAACACTAATGCGAGTTCTATAGCTCCGACACGTACAGTACGATAAGGATCCCATACTTGTGACTGTGTGCATGGTGAGTGAGTCCGTGACGTAAGCTAATGTGCTGTACAGCTATCAGAATGTGCAAAAACCAAACGACCTTGTCAAAATTTCACTAGTCACGCACACAGATGCACTTTACTGTGTAGGCGTTAGTCTGTTAGGCAACGCGTTCGATATAATCCTTTTGTAACTATGTTTATAGGGTACTTTGTATAGGTATGAATGGCTGACGGGCTTATGGAGTTCCAGATAATAGATAGCGGTTATCAACGAGATTATTTGATAGTCAATATTCGATTTTGATTGTATCGTTGTTTTTGTAAACAACGTGCTGATAAAACCGCAATATTGCTTGGGCATAATCGTGGAAAAGCCCCATGAAAAATGGCCAATTTTCTAAATTAATGAAGAACGATTGTGATTCTGATTATATTATTACTTCTCTGGGTAAACGTTTCATTTGAAGAATTTGTTCGACAGAGTCACCGCGGCCCAGGAACGCAAAGGGCACTAGGAGGAACACGGATGGGTTTTAGTCAGTAAGAGTCTGACACTCCCTTCTGCTCCGCCCGGAGCGAGAGGAGACATTTGATGATTTCCCATCCTTAAAAAAAGGTAAACATCAGGTAGTTTAATATTCTACACTTAGTATCGAATCTATACTAATACTAAATCATCACGGTAAGACCAATAGGAGCGGAGCAGTAATGAAAATTGTGACGCGAACGAAGTTGCGCGGGTCAACTAGTGTTCAAATAAATATTTCGTTTTAGTTTTACATAAATAAGGAAAAAATTATCACACGGTTCGAGTATTTATGTCCCACGTTTTCGAGAGGCACAAAAATAGTCTTTATTCGTTATTTTTCTATACACATGAGGCAATCCTATTTGTCCAATCAATGAGCGAGTGCGATGGTACCTAAGATTTACAATACAAGCTCTGCTCGTATAGTTACCGGCAGGGTCAACACAACATGACCGTGAGTATGTGGGTTACGACAGAATCTATGCTCTACTTACTAGGTATAACCATTTAAAAACAACACCCTTTTTTGCAAGGAAATGTAGGAAATTATACAAGCTGTGTCTTCTAGCTCTCAGGGTCATCAGGGTTTCAGCACAATCTATACTAATATTATAAAGAGGAAAGATTGTATTTATAACCGACTTCCAAAAAAGAAGGAGGTTCTCAATTCTGCGGGACTTTTTTTGTGTTATGTATGTACACATTGTACACCGATTACTTACTCGGAGGTTCCTGATCTGATTTGTGTGGTTCTTTTTAGTTCGATGCGGCATACTTGCCATTTGGTTCCGTAAAAATTTGGTTCAGTAGTTTTTATTGTATGAGCATTTTTGTTTATTTCAATTTCTGCGTAGATGAAGACGTCGTCCAAGTATCACCTCTTAAAAGTGAAAATAAAAAACTCTTTTTCCAAAAAATATAAGTACTTAACCGACTCCAAAAAAAAATACTACAAAGTATTAAAATAACCTTAATTTCGGAAGTCGGTGTTTTTTGTTTTCTATCTTCGTTTTTTTAACACCGACTTCCGAAATTTTTTTGGAAGTCGGTTACATTTTTAGGAAAAAAGTTTTTATTTTTTGTATGTTTGTAACGAATAGGCTCCGAAACTACTCGACCGATTTTAACTATTTTTTCACCAATAGAAAGTTAAATTATCTGGAAGTAACATAGGCGATAATTTATTTCACATTTCACGCGAGCGAAGCCGAGGGCGGAAGCTAGTGTTAAGTAAATCTAGTAAGTTTGGTTGTAAGTTGGAGGTAATACCTAAAGTACGCAACCGATTTCAAAAATTGTTGCACTGATAGGATGTTAGACTGTCGAGGAATGCACGGTTCCTGCAGAATATGCCACTGGAAACTTACTGAAAAAAATGTAGTAAAGTATTTTTATGACCCTATTTCGAACACGATACCTTCAAAAAGATCAGCCAAATAAGGCTACATACTTAAAGAAATGGTTCCAAGGAAACTCGTGACTGGCCCACTTTCGTCTAATGTTACAAAGAAAGATCAAGAGTAAAACTAATTTAATATGTAATACAAATACCAGACGCCATCGCACTAGAAGCCCTTCAGGTGACAAGGCCAAGTTCGTTTCACACTCACGTGTCCAGTCTGACTGATTCTTCCATCTTTTTCCGCCCTAATACGAGTAAAAAAGATAGCACTACAAAATACACGGGTTCGGGGTTACAGTTCAACACAAGCTGTAATGTAAGTGAGTGCTAGATGAGGAAAAATGCGCGTGAAATAGCGGAAGGTGGGTTTAATGAAGTCTGCACGCAATTATGTGATATGCGATCTTTGAACTCGGTCTTTGGATCGCGCTGGCAGTGTTGGCATCTCTTCCATTCATCTTAGTACGGACTTAACTAGATCGTTTCATATTCAAGAAGTGGTCCGCTATTTTGTTGACTCTGAAGCTGAGGGACCGTTAATACAAAGTCAGGGCTGTAATACTATTCTGGCACGTGACCGAGATTCTGCTGCAGCGATTAGGGAGACTGAGAATTTATGGTCTAGAACGGCATGGACTAACATTAATCTTCGCAGGAACTCTAAGATCTAGGCCACCATTACAAATTGCATCCGAACAGAAGAAGGAAGTCTCCTGCAATGCATCACATCACGGACTGAACTCATGTGTGAATTATTTATAGCCCAGCTAATATCCACCTGTCCCTTTCATACTGTACGCTACGAGTGAGAGGAAAACCACGTGGTTTCAGCGACCGGTTGACGAGTTTTCGGAGAGACATTGGCCCTTAATTATACTGATGGAACAATCGCTTTGATAAATGGAACGAGCCTCCTAGTAATTCACAAATGGATAAGCTTAATGCTAAGTTGATGTGACTCGTGCACGCTATTTTCGTCCGTAATGAAACAAACTCTAGTCATACCCCACAAATTGGCATGACTGGAGTTTGTTTAACAGTATCGGTATGTATTTTGAAAATATTTTAAACGTATACTTAGAAAATAACGGCAATGTATTCACAGAAACTTTCGCAACGTTGGAGTCGGAATTAGTTTTGCTAGCCACGACTCCACGAGTTAAAACAATGTTTATTTCTCATACATTTACAGAGTGTATTTCCCACACTTTTGTTAAAAAAAAAGGAAAACCATTGTGATAAAATAATTGGCTGATAATAATAAACATTATTAATCACTGTGACTGAAACACGCGGCCAAATAAATTGCTGATTTTGTATAAACTTTATGTGCGATAAAATGTGCAGATTGCCAAAACACTGACGTGTATGTCCTAATTATTCTAATTGGATTTCCTAATTTAGTTATGTGCACTATTTAGACTTATGACATGTAGAAACTATGTATATACCTATCCCACATAACACTTACATAAGTAATCTCATACTCGTCCATAGTCTCATTAAAACTTCAGTGCACCTTGTACAATGAGTGCCTAGTACTTACAATTTGTCGGTCTTCGACACACGCAATCCCGGAATTAGGCAGAATGTGTTTCTACAGTTCAACTACATTAGATCTTATTGATATTTTACAACTTCATGGCACCTATGAGGGCCTAGTATTATTTGTCAATCTTCGAAATATATTATACCGGAGTTTGGTTCTCATGTCGTTGGTTCTCATTGATATAGTTGAAGCTACATAAACATAATGCAATCGAATAAAGGCAGTCAATTGAATACTCCCAAATCTATTCACGTGTTTATCTCCCGTAATCCGAATATCAAACTTCAGTCTTGGAGTGCGTACTGTGTATTTGTTTTGTCTAACTGAGTCCATTCACTCAGTTCTGCAAGGTCGTATCCATATCCTGCGAGTTATTTACTGTTCAATAGATTTACTACAGCGTTCCTAGAATAAACTTCAGTGTTTAAGTAGTGCGTGTCCCAAAGCGATGAATTTTACATGATATGCGTAAATATTTAGCCGTTTAATATTCAAGGAGTTGGTCGCTAACATGTGAAGAATACTGAAGGAATGTTTCAAGCTAAATGAATGAAACCTAGTAGTCGTTGTATACTTCCTGTCTGCTGGACAATAATACTCTGAAATCGTACACTTTTAAGATCTCGTGTATCACCTACAAAGTTAAATTATGATTAGATACAATTTATATTCCTTTTCCTAAGCTAACGTTATTAGAAGTAGCGAAATATGGTGGGTTTAATTTTGTCAAAATGGCGCCATGTCGTGACATAGTCGTATAAATTTTAATTTCTTCATTCATGTGAGTCCATACGCGGTTACTGCTAAACATGGGTTTTCTATAGCTAAAGAAGGTGATTATGGACATTGCCACTATCACCAGTTCGTTACGCGTAATTTGTCCAATCAGGAACACTGATCCTAATGCTTATGAGGATACAACAGTTGCCATCTTCATAATATTTACCTCTCATTCCTTACTCAAGCCAAGATTTATTTGCTGGAATCCACACTGACGACCAACAAGTGGGATGGGAACGTCAAATAATTCAAACATACGACAATTCTTTAGAATGGCTATCAGGTATGCCGTCCGCTCGATGTGCAGAACACAATAGATTATTATGTAATGTTCAGTATATTTGCGCGGATATTCATTGTTAATGCTAGCTCTTTATGAGGCATCGTGTAATGACATGAATAATTGCTAAATACTTCAAGTGATTCTCTAATGAATGCGCAAGAAGTTGGTTGGATATTTCTAATGGACGCGTTGCTGAAGATAAGACGTTTTTATGTAACTGTAGCTTGCTTTAACCCTGTCAATATCTACTGGTGCACATCTCTGACAATTTTGTGGTCTTCGTGTCGTGTGGGCAGTAAGGTATAACGACCCCACACACCCTAGTGTCAGAGTTTCTAAACCGCTTCAAGGGCCTCTGACATGGTTAATTTTAAAATATTGTGAAACTACATAACGACATTACTAATAATGATCTAGTTTGGGACGAGGGGGACCAATATAAATCGGTCAATTTCTAGCTCCAAAACAACCCACTAATATGATTAGAAAAAACGACAGCACGCGTTGATAATAAATGTAGCACTCCTATCAATCCCAAACTCTGCAGGAACTAACACGATAACCGCTATTCTCGAGCGAATATAATAAACGTAAATACTAGAATACAGGCGTGACATTTATGACTCACAAATTAAGAGGCGCTTGCTTATATTACTCGACGAAACTTTTTAGGTGAGGTGTACATGTGATTCGCTTGGCAACGGCTCCACACGCGACGAACGGATCTTCAACATCAAAACATTATTGTTGTACATCAAATGCTAAGACAATTACTCAACGTACTTTGATACTACAATGCGACATTATGTTGCGGCGAAATTGTAATACAATTTGCATGTCTGGGCAATAAGGAAGACTACTCATTAAACTTCGTAGCGAGTGTTGGCGATGCCAATATTGTGTGTTTAGGAAGCATTTGTAACTGAAACAACACAATAATCTGCAGCTTCAAAGTTTATGCACAGCTAAAACAGTCCATTTGCACCCAAACACCTACGTCAAAGGCAAGGCGTCTACCAGGAGCGCAGAAGGCATTAGGTAACAAACTATTTCGGTCTGCCACTGACTCAGTAATTCAGATTTTTCTAGAAAACTTAACCTCGGCCGAAATCAAAGGACACCAAGCCGGACGGAAGCAGTGCTCGCCACCAAAGCGGCTATTTATTTGGTAAATTGGTACTAACCTACTGGTATACGTCCGCACGGGCCTGATAGAGACCTATTCTTATCAATTGAACGTTACTGCTTTTTTTAGTACTTCTAAGGACCTGTCTAGCATCGCAGAATAAACAATTTTGTGGGCTTACGTAACAGCTACGCAAAGTTTCCTTTTTTGGGAGCAGCCTTGCCTTTTTACTAAGGTTAATATCCATCATTCGTTCCATTAAGCTGTTACGAAATGGCCGAAAGATTATAAACACGTGTTTGGCACCGTACAGCTCCATTGGTGCTAAATGATAAGGATTACAATGATGACGCATAATACTTTAAGTAAATCCGTCTGCACACAGAGATAATGGAGGAAGCATGCTAAGTCACCAGCTTAGACAAATAAAAGTGTTTGATTCGCGATTACCCGATGTCCTTCACGGCATGTAGCTCAATTTGAGGAGAGTCTATAACTAATTTTGTAAAGTGTTCTGTTGGTTGAAGTCTAGACCAAGTCGATCTGTACAGAAAAGGCTTATGTTTGAGTAGGGTTTGTAGAATTGTTTACCAGACTGTGACTGTGTGTCAGACTCGCTTTTCATATTCCCATGTTTCGTGCGTATACTCATGAATACACAATCAGGTTTTTTAGGCAAATCACATTGGCGATAGGCCAGGAAAACACCATAATAATACCGTGTTATACAATGTTATTATGTATTCTTATTGTGTCGGCTTACGGACCACAATAAGGGAATTCCTTATAGACTTAGGTAGGTATAGATAGCGTTTCTGACAATGTAAGGCGCTTTATAGCATCTTTGACACGTCGTGAATCAACGTAAAAACTTCAATTGTTAATCAAGTTATGTGATTTAGAGCTCACTATTCTGCTGATTGTACTTGAACATTTGACATTTATCGCGCTCCCAGTCCTAGTTACGTAAGGTTATGGAAAAATTCCAGAGATTGGTCCAGCTAAATTGGTTTTAATACCCTGGTTGGTAGGTACTCAATATGGCACGTCTTAAAGCGTAAATAATCAGTATAATATAGAACCTTTCCGTTACTGAGTGACTGACAGACAACGTACAGCCGAAACTATTGGCCGTAGAAAGCTGAATTTTGGCATGTAGGTTCCTTTCTGCGAGGATAAATTTGAGAATCAGTTCGTTTGTTACCTCTTCACGTCTTGGATGCACATGGGATACTTTTCGTCCCGGAAGTATGTTCAGTGTTGCCTGTTTTTTTTTTTACTATTGATAGGTATACGTTTGACCACTATCTCACCAGATGGTAAGTGACAATGCGGTCGAAGATAGAGCACGCTTGCCCAGAAGTAACCTATTCACTCTTAACTATTCGCACGGGCGAAGCCGGTGGCGTAAACTAACAAACAAATAGGCTCGAACGACTTCGTAAATATTTGAAGAACGTATGCTCGAATTAGGAGCTGAAATAATTTCAACACGTAACTTCGTATCGGTCACGCCTCGTTACGTAATGCTAGAAGTTTTGCAATTAACTTCGCTATGGTAAACAATGAGGCCATGAATGGAAATGCCAATTAAACACTTATACAGAATTAATTAATAAAGGTCATTTCGCCGAACCGATTAAAGACTAACTTGGTTGAAAACCTGAAACCCTATTAGTGTTGGTTGGATCTGTTTTTCCGAACGGACAAATGTCAGCATAGCCTTGGGAGCAGTGGGTGGATAATATAGGATTACAGGCGCGCTGTGACGTAAGCAAGCTCTAAGTGGAGAATTTATCAGAATTTTTGGGACTTATATAAGATGACACCACGCGTCTGTATTTCTCAAAGGAGATGGCAGAAGCTAGACTTAGATATCGCCAGTTATGTGATATGTTCAGAAAGGAGCTTACAACTGAGACGAAGATTAAATAGAGATGACATAAGAAGGAAGACGTGATGCGCACTCAATTCTATTGGGATTGGAAACAAGGTGCGCCGATCTCAAATCGATTGGAATCAAAGGTAATCTTATATTCCTAATTTCTCATCAACAGGACGCAAATCTACGATCAGGCTGCTACTAAGAAATTTTATATTGAAAAAAATAAAAATAAGTGATAACTTGATTTGGAATTGAAACTAGCACAAAAAAATCAATATACTAATTTGAGGTCAGCTTCCAGATGCAACCTCGAATCCACTCTCTGTAATATCTATTTCCTTTACGTTAAACAAGTTTCCAGGTGGCTGGCTTCTTTGAAAATTAGTTCAGTTGCGAAACATTGATAAGTAATAACTGGTCCACCATGTTATCTGGAGTCTCGACTCATCTCGTACACCGCTTATCTGTTCCGTGTTACAGCGAGTGTCGCTTTACGGCGCCAGCCTTTATGTCAAGCATTAACTTTATGGACTAGCACGAGGGTATTACCGCCAATAAACGACTGTCATGGGTATTTTCTCATAAAATAAAACAGCGAGGAATAGATTACACACAGTATAGAATCTTGTATCAAAGCGTCTTTCAGTCGTCATAATTCTCTTGCCAATATGACTATTTGTTCAGGGTTGGCGAAACATGCCTTCTTACATATATCTCTCGTTATTTCAGTTTGTCACCCCGCTTTCCAGCCTTGCATATTGCCTTGCAGTACATGCATGGCTCCTTTGGTCTTCCCTTAGATACTCTTTTCTCATCCGTTCACCTAACATATCCATGCAATGACAACCGATTTCCAAACAACAGTACAGTCACCAACGCCACTTCATTTCACTTTCTCTCTGTCTCTCAATCCAAACACCAGTAGGGTTTCCATAATTTTCCACGGAGGGTCTACAAAAACGCCGCTGTGTCTTTGTTTCCTGATAGCTACAACCTGGCTGGATTGAAAAGGCCAATTCGAGCGTGGTCCACCGTCGAGCACATCATCACTTTCCATCAGGTGAGATAGTGAGCTAAAATAAAAAGGGCCCAACTCAGCTGTCCCTATTTCGCAAGTGGTATAATGGCCGAAGTTTTCGTTATCTGACGATTGAAAATCTTTAGATAAATATAGTGGCTGTTGATGCCCTATAGGACCACAACAACAAATCAATAGTGACCCGAGAATGTTTACATACCGCAGTGACATAACTTCATTCAATGCTTGTCCCTAGTTATTAACTATCATTGTTTTGTTTTCATTTTAGCGATGCGGCAACCGTTTAGAATCAATTGGGACCAATGGTTTTGATATTACGAGAGTTTATTGGACAAATCTACAGTATACTAATATTATAAAGCTGAAGAGTTTGTGTGTCTGGTTGAACGTGATATCTCAGGAACTACTGGTTCGAATGGAAAATGTATTGGATAGAGCATTTATCGAGGAAGGTGATAATAACATCACGCTACGACCAATGGGAGCGGAGCATTCATGAAAAATGTGACGCAAAGTTGCGCGGGTCAGCTTGTTTTAAATATAATGGCACCAAAAGTTATGTTTCTATCTAATTAATGCTCTCTTGCCTTATCCTAGTTTATTTGAGGTCAAGCAACATGTCTTCTTCACCCTTTCTTCTCCTCCAATAAATCATCAAGGGAGTGTCAGACTCTTACTGACTAAAACCCATCCGTGTTCCTCCTAGTGCCCTTTGCGTTCCAGGGCCGCGGTGACTCATTCAAACAAATTCCGTAACCCATTAGTTGTCATCTCGGTAGTAATAGTAACTTCATTTGTAGACATATCTTTCACGCAGTCCTTTCATTGTCATTTTTTTTTTTATTTGCGATGGGTTTGCTCTTGACTCTAGTCTAGGTCAGAGATGGCAGAGACAAAGTCTACGATGGAGCGAGCTTACCCAGAAGGAGCCTGTTCACTCAACTTTGAAGAGATTAGGGTTTTATGCGTTCGGAAACAGACGCAGGCAGAGTTCCACTCCTCTGCTGTGCGCATTATAAAAGACGTTTAGTTTTCTATTACCTCTTCTCACTGTGATTCTGTGTTCAGTAAAAACACAAAAAAATCTCTATTCGGTAAGTCTTTCATAACAAAGCCAATAAGGATTCTTGCACCTCAAAATAATACGGCTGCCATCATTACAAAAAAACTTCAGAAGATGTCGCCCGTTCCTAGCAAGCGTCTTTTTTTTTTTCTTTCACGTCATTGACAATCGACGAGCCCTCATCATTTTCTGTAGGTAGGTAGTCGCATCGTGAGGTAGAAGTGTAGAACCGGTTCTTTGTATTATTTAGTAGTCTATTTGATAACATATTAACATTTTGCAATGTCCCCCGTGCAAATCGTGACCATGAGAAGAACTACACGCAAATAAAACTAGTTTTGGGTACGAAGAGTATTCAAATTAAAGTGAATTCCGTACAAAACAACAAATCAATCAACAGTAATATCTATCGACTTGTTTAACAAAAGAAAGGAAGTTAAAAATTAGCTGACCCCGCCGAATTAAACAATAAAATTCAACATGGCCATGATTTCCTGTGATTTTCGTCGGTTAGACCGAATGATAAGCGATATTTATGGCGGTAATATCACTATCTAACCGGTTTATCTACGTAATCATAATATATCTTATCGTGAATCCATCTACTTATTGGACTTCCCCATAAACTTGTGCCATTATATCTTACTGCAAAAAAAAAACACGGGTTGCACTCCGGGAGTACCGAAAAAGTGAAAACTTGAATACGTACTTCTCTCACTGTCTTACGGATTTTTCGATCAGGTCACGTGTCCTGACGTCTTACGAATCTGACGGGTCACGTGTCCTGACGCGAGTTAAATATTTTTATTCATCACAAAAAAGTGCACGTATTCAACGCCGCTAAAGAAGTTTTCACTTCAAAAATGCATGAAATCCTATTTGCATAAGTATCTCACTCAATATATTAAGTTGAACTTAGCTAAATGTAGTAGTCTCAACTACTCACCCCGTGGGAGAGTACCGGCGTGATGTTATGTAATCCTATGTACCAGTAATAATCGCGAAAGGTGAAATTTTCCAACGTTTTATTAACCAGCTTTAAATGTCATTTCTGCTGTCGTAATCAAAGCCTTTGCTAATTCAGTAAATTATTCCGTACATTGTATGGTTTCGTCCATTTACAGCTTTTTATATAACCGTACTTATGAGCCTAGTTTTTCAATAAAACTATAACGCTATTTCATAATTAATTCTACGGCGACCGCGGGCGTCATTGTAAAAGTAATGACCGTGCCGACGTATTTGGGTGTCAAACATCTGTTATAGAACAAAAAGTAACAAAAAACTTCATGGCACAATACGCTTTATTGTTTCGAGGGTAAAGGTCATAGTAGCGTATTAAGATTTTGGCAAACGACACTGCCCAATTTTCGGTCTGACGTCTGGGTTACAAGTTACGATGAATGACTCACAAAAAACTAAATAAAAAACCTCTGTATGAACGTTATTGCTACGGTGCACGATGTCGCCGTTGGCGGTAGGTTGTTTGACCTTTGAACTTGGCGATTCCATAATTACTATTTAACCAGCTGCTAAGCAACGTAACAAAGTAATGAAAATATTGCATATGTTATCAACTTATCATACTGTACGAGCTCTTAAAATTGCTACATTTGCGTAAATAATACGCTCCATATCCTTTACAAACGTTATAAATTGCCGCTTGATTACAGAAAAACCGTTATGAAATTCCTCAACAAATGATCAATTTTCTATTACGTTGCAGGTGTTAAATGAATAAGTGAACGTTTTTTCCAACTGCCAGACGGATCCCTAATAAATAGACTTGTCCCCCGGAGCCAAGAAATACTTGCAAGAATGCGTCGGTGTTCGGACACACGGCGCGCTTCCGAAAGCACTTTCGCCTACGTTCGGCATCGCTCGGCAGACTCCGCACCCCACAGCTGACTGGGCCAAGGTGGGAGCGAGAAGAGCATGCGCGGCCCGCACGCGCGCGACAAGGACCGCGCACCGCGCAACTCGCAGCGCCGCCATTTACTTCTTTTCAGTGCTCGGTCCCCGTCGTAGTGACAGCGTGTTTCTTTTATCACTAAGCGCAGAGCTTATTCGTTTTAATTGTGAAATTCCTAAATAAAATTGTTTACAAATGTTTGGAAACGTATAATTTGTGAATGTGCAATGGAGTTAAAGTTATATAGGTGAAGATACGAGCCGTTCGTCCGAGCATGGCTGGTTTCATCGCATCTGTTGTCAACATAAAATAACGTGGATTATGCAAGTTGGAGTAAAATGTGCACGAGTGTTAGGTGAATTATGTGTTTTAATTAAATTTAACGTGTCAATGGTCATATTTGTGAGTGAGTTTTAGTTACAAGTGCCTCGTAGACTCGTAGTGTACCACTGAGTTGGTGTAGGTAGGTACGGCAGCGGCTGACGATTGTGTGCACGATCGGAGTGGAACCTAGTGTAGAAGAAGAACACAGTGCACGCAGTGCAATTACATTATCTTCAATTGCGATACATAATACGAATGTGGCAATAAAGACATACTAATCGGCTCGTGTTTTTGTAACGAAAACCTTCCTCGAGCGGTCGACTGGATCGTTTCCACTCGACAACTTTAGTATTTACACTCAAAGTTACAGTCACACGAAAACGTAGCTGTTATGAAAATTACACAGTGAATATTTAAAGACAATCATTAAAGATAATTTAGGGAAGTGTTGTAGTTGCCTTTACAGTAAGTTGATTATGATTAAAAACCTTGAAAACTAGGTCTAGGCGGGCAACTCTTTATTACACTAACATGCAATGTAACAGTATCAAAAGCGGAAACTGCTATAAATGTGATAGCACCGTTAAATACCTATAAATACCTATTTTATTGAAAACAAAGCATGAACTCAATCGTTAATATATACAATCATGTTTATCAGTTTTGTTCCACGCACACTAATTTATAAGTTTTCATAACAACTCAAAAATAAACTGCCAAAATATAGATTATAGCAAACATAATGTATGTAGGAATAAACGATTAAAATATTCATAATTCTGAGTTGTTCTTTCAACTGGCTACGCTTTGATATAGTGCTGAATAGTTAGGACACAATAAAGACAGTGAGTACAGTAGGTAACAGTACAGGAACTTTAGCAAACAATTTTCTATTGTTACAGTTAATAAGACTATGAGGGTTGTAGTATAATGCAGCGGCTGCACAAAGTTTTAGCGCTGGCAATAATTTGCGCAGCCGTGAGGGCGCAGGAGTGTCCCCCGGCCTGCGCGTGCAACAGCACCCGGCTGGCGTGCGACGCCGCCGCCCTCCCCCAAGACCGCCTCATAAAAGACTACTTCTCCACCACCTACGGCAACCTGCTCCAAGAGATCTCCTGGACCAACTCCAAACTCAACGCCATAGAGCCGCAAGTGTTCGACGGAGTCAAAGACTTGGAATACGTCGACTTGAGCAGAAACGAAATCAGAACAACCGAGCAAGCGTTCGGCGGACTGAGGCGACTCAAATCTCTCAACTTGTCGCACAACTTCATCGACGACATTCCCCTGCACACGTTCGCCGATTTAGAAAATCTAGAAGTCCTAGATGTGTCCCACAACCGGCTCCACGTTATACCATTCCAGGTCTTCGGGCCGATGATCAGACTTCAATATTTGGATATATCGCATAATAAAATAGCTACTTTCTTAGATTACTATTTTAATCCTAATAGACAACTGAAAGCACTGTTCCTAAATAATAATAGCCTAGTCAAAATTACGTCTAATGCTCTAGTCAACCTGAGGGAATTGGAGACACTGGACATCTCCAGCAACAAACTGGAGTACATACCGAAGTCGGTATTCGACAACTTCGAACAACTGAGAAAGCTGAATCTGAGCTTCAACCAGTTCCAGAACATATCACACGATGTTTACAAGAATCTTAAAAACTTAAGGTGGTTAAGCATGGGTGGCAACCGACTGCGAACACTGCCGCCGATGCTCTTCCAACATAACGAACATCTTAAAACGGTCTACCTCGATCACACAGAACTAGAAGTTATACAAAATACTAATTTCAAAGGCTTAAGTACTCTAGAGCAATTATACATAAGAAATAACGAATTTTTACGAGAAATAGAAATGTTTGTATTCCAAGACACGCCAACGATCACGCACCTAGACCTGAGCAACAACGCGCTGATGTCGCTGCCGCAGTCCATGACCATGCTGAACAACCTGCAAGAGCTGCGGCTGGCCAACAACCCCTGGGGGTGCGACTGCCGCATGGCGTGGTTCGCTGCCTGGGCCGAGAAGAGGAAAGACATCATCAAGTCGGACCTGAGCTGCCCGCTCACCTACCCCAATGATATGATAAGAATATTGAACCACACCAATTGTAAACCTCCTTCGTTGGTACAGAAGAGCCCGCTGACACTGTACAGATTACAAAAGGACGCTCTTCTAGAGTGCAAATTCGCGGGCAACCCCGTGCCGTCCATCACGTGGATCACGCCGACGCGCATGGTGTTCCACTGGAACCCTGATCCGCAGGTGCCGGACATCTTCATCAAGCATGGCGTCGCGCACGACCAGTACTACCACCCCATAGATAATTCCAAGTCGCGAGTGCGCGTGCTCGACGACGGCTCACTGTTCATAGGAGATATACATAGAGAAGACTGCGGAACTTACTTATGCTTTGCAACGAACCCCGCGGCCAACCTCACGGAGGAGGTCGTGCTCAACATAGATCCCATGACTATGTTCGAGATTAAAATGTATAGTTTATTGTGCGGAGCGATCTGCGCCGCCGGCTTCTTAGCTCTTACTCTGTTTGTGCAGTTTCTGCGCTACATATTCTTCAGGTGAGCTTAATTCTATTACCGAGAGGTTTAGTTTGTGTGTATGTGTATATTACGCCAGTCTAACGTATGAATGTATTTTTGTTTCCAGATTCCGTCTGATGGAGACGTGCTGCAGCTGCTGCACGTGCGTGCGCCGCGACGCGCCGCGCTCGCGACAGATCTTCAGCATGCTGGACAACATCGAACAGTACAAGAGGCAACAGCTAGAGAAACTTCGAGAAAATTACGCAGTTCAAGTGAGTTTATCACACTAATTAGTTACCTCTCGTCACGTGTTAACGTAAAGGTAATTAGGTATCAATTCTAAGCCGCTTATGTCTTTACAGGTCCATCGCATCAAAGATAACTGCACGCAACAGATGGACTGGATACAGAACAGTTACTCCTCACAAGCGAGCCATTTACGAAATATTAGAGACATCGGCAGCAACCACTTGAGTGCCATGAGAGACCAGTACTATGACCAGGTATTAACATACATTATTAGAGTCGTATCTTTTCATAACTACATCTCTGTTCAGTTAAATTGTCGACAATTATGGAATCAACTAATTTGAACTGAATTGATCGCACAGGTGAAGCGGGTGCGCGAGTACTCGACGTGCCAGCTCAACTGGGTGCGCGAGAACTACGTGTTCCAGCGGAACAAGATCCGCAAGTTCAGCGCGCACCAGGTGCTGCGCCTGCGCGAGTCCTACAAGTACCAGCAGCAGACGCTCAACAAGGTGCTGGAGAACCTGCCCAGCCTGTACTTCGAGAACTGCCGCAGCGGCTCGTGCGGCCGCAGCGACTCCATGGCCTTCGACCCCGACGTCGAGGTCATCGACATGTACCTCAAGACGAAGATCGAGAAGCTGTCCAGCCTGCCCAACCCGATCTTCGACGAGGAGAGCAAGGTCTCGGTGTACTACACGCCCACGGAGCGCTCGGTGAACTCGCGGCGCAACTCGCCCGTGCCGGAGGGCATCCACATCAACATGATCGAGAAGGGGCCGCCGCGGCTGCTGGCCATGATCAAGCCGCTGCCCATGGAGCCGCCGCCCGCGCCGGACGGCTCGCCGTCGCCCACCACGTCCAAGGCGGCGCCGGGCGCGCACCGGTCGCGGCGGCGCGCGCGCGACGAGCCCAAGCCGGCTAGCGAGCCGCTGCTGGGGCGCGACGTGGTGACGTACGAGCGCGGCCGGCGGCGCGTCACGCTGCCGGCCAGCGCGTCCGAGCCCGAGCTGGGCGCGGCGCGCGCGCTGGAGGCGCACCGGGCGGCGCGCGTGCTGCTGGCCGTGGAGCTGGCGCCCGGGGCGGCGGCGCCCGGGGCGGCGGCGCGCGCGTGCGGCGAGTGCGCCTTGTAGTACCGGCTGCTGACGCGCGTGTTCAAGATCTACGCCGTGTCGCGCGCGCCCGACGTGCAACTCTGTGATTTAGGCGGCGAATCCCCTTCTTACGTATGATAGTGTTCGTGAATCGGAACATATCTTGCCGGATGTCAATAATAATGTAAGTTAGACTAGTGCGAAGGGACCGTTCGGACTCGGGCGTCGCCGCTGCCGATGCCGCTTGTACTTCTAAGTAAGCTGTGATAGACTAGATTTGAATTTAGCGACAATTTAATTTCGTACTGTCTCTAGTGGTAGGCGATAAGGAGTATACTGAAACGATCTGTTCTTAATCGTTCGTAGTAGTGAATCGAATGAACCTGTTTAATTAAGCATTCTGTGGGTATTAGAACTTGTAAATAACTTCTGATTGTTTCAATGATTTTTCCATTTTGATGTATGTTTAGGGTAAACTCTTAGAGTTATGCATTTTATATTGTTCAACTTAAAGTGAGTAAGAGAGTTGTTACTGTATAGTTGTAATTGTTGCGCGGTCATTGCACAGGTGTGCTACTGTACTACGGAGCGGTCTGCTGGTGGTCTGGTCTCAGCTCACTGCACATACCATCGCCACACATCACACGTCCACGTTGTATAACGCGTGTCACTTATCAAACTGTCTGTAATATTTAACTATTCCTTATGATATTTATATATTTTGTGACTGTCCTACAGAATGTATAGCAGAGTCTTGCAGTGATATGCCAAAAATACAATCCAGCAATGATTATTATATAAAGTTTCTTAATATAAAATATACAAATATTGTTGAACATTTTCTAAATATATAACAAAAGTAAAACCGCTAATCATGGAGAATAAATTATTTTTCAATGTACACTTTTAGTCTTATTTTTATGTCATTGAAATGGCAGTAAACGCATTGAACTATCCCCAAACACACTACAAACAATTTTATAAAAATAGTTCTGATGCTATGTTTATATGTTATCTTTTGCATCCATCAGAATATCAGATAGTCACAATCTAAATATTGAACATAAATGTTCTACAGACCATAATAACTTTTTACATGAAGTTTATTAACCAACTCTCATCCAAATAACACAAATGTAGTTTTAACAACTTCCTGACAGCAATTACAAAATACTATTTCTTTCGATATACTCTTTTTAAGTATTTGCAATACTTAACATATGGAGTGTGTCTAATATAAATTAATTAAGTGCAGTTCTCTTTGAATGAACAAATTAAATGTGTTGCTGTAGAAACAAAACAAGTATGAATTAATTCCAACATACATGTTTTTTAAATATTTTGATAGGACATAATTTCAGTTTTAACCTACAAGATGTGTAGACTACCTACCTACATAAAGTAGAAGCGCACAAAATTAAAGTGTCAATGACCGCATTATTGCAGTGACTTCAAAATGGCGGACGGAACACGACTGCGGATAAATGAAGCCGTACAAATGAAACACTTTGTTCTCAAATCAAAGTTTATTTGAAACGACGCATCTTGCATAACAAAAGCAATTCATACTCCTCTAAAATATTATATTAATGACGAACACACGGACTTATATAATAAGATTTATATTAAATAAACTGACGCTAAATAAAGTATAGAGCTACAAAGTAGAGAAAATCACGAAGAATATAAATAGTAATGAATGAAACTTTAATTTTGAAATATCACGCGAAGTTTATGTTGAAACTAGATAAATTTGACGTGGCTTTCGAAAACATATCTAAATAAATAAAAAATATATTCGATTCTCCATAAACTAGGGGACATAAGAGCTATTATGGCTTGTTTACTGAAGACTAAGAATTACCCTGACACGCATCATTATACGCTAGGAGTTCAATATACCTACATCATGAATTAATAAGTAGATTAATACCATTAGATTGTAATGAATGTTTAATATCATGTCCAACTATCTATTCTAGTATTGACCTGTAATACTATTGTAGGTCCCATGATATTTTCTTCTAAAAGAAATGGTATACTTCTTAATAAGTCCTATTTCATCTTATTATAAGAATAACTTTACCCGTAATTTAACTTTAAAAAAGATTTTGCGGCTAAGCCGAAATTATTAAAATAATATAGCGTAAAATTGTGCAGTGGTGTACAACTGTACATTTAGCCAGTTATGCTTAAATAATATTGCTTAAAAGATTTTATTCAATTAAGCATTCTACATTATTAGTCCTAATTCGTTTTACTGTGTAATTTATCCATCTGTATTTAAATTAAATAGATTTAAAAACGAAAATACTATTCGGCGTTTCTAAACAAACTCATGCCTTTACCCGAGGGGGATAGGCAGTACCAACCGAGCTACATCCTGCAATCCTATCATACTCACATTTTCTGTGCCGTATCTTGTTGGTCATGGCTATAACTTGATCTATGGAAATTGTTATGGGTAGTTTGTAGCTCTAATTTTTGTGCCATCTTTTAACAGTTGATCCTGGATATAATTTATTCTTTGAGTCTTTGCGGATAGTCAGAAGCCCCAATGTCAGTGCAATATCTAGGCCAATGTTTTAGCAGTTGGTCCTGGCTACTATTTGAAGATCTTTGGCAGTCGTTAAGTGTAGTCGGAAACGCCTTTTTTTTGTGCAATAACTAGATCAATCTTTCAGTAACTGTCATTTGGAGATCTTTGGCATTCTATGTATTAAGTCAGAAACCCTATGATCTTAGATATCATTTGGCAGTCGTTACGGATAGTCAGAAACCACAATTCCTGTGCAATATCTAGACCAATCCTTAAGTAGTTGGTCCTGACTGTCATTTGGAGATCTTTATCAGACGTTACGGGTAAGGAGAACCCCACGTTTTTGGGGTACCATGTTACCCAATAACTGGGTTTTAGGGATCAGATGCCCTTGTGAGGAGCTCGTGGCTAGATAATAACAGCCGCACGGGTCGATCTCCAAGTTTAAGCAGCGCTTGCCAAGGTTGGTCTGTGGATGGGTGACCATCTTAACATACCGAGTTTCCTCCGTGCCTCAGAAAGCACGTTAAGCCATTGGTCCCGGCTGTCATTAGTAGATCTTTGGCAGTCGTTACAGATAGTCCGAAGCCAGTAAATCTGACTCGTCTTGCCATGAAGTACGATGTTACCCATTTAATGGCTTGTGGAGGTCTGGGAGGCAGCCGCTCCTCGTAAAATACTGGTAATCAGTTAAATCCGGCTTGACTGGAAGCCGACCCCAATATAGTTGGGAAAAGGCTAGGCAGATGATGAGGGATCAAATGCCCTTGAGGCGGTTTAGAAACTCTGACACTAGAGTGTGTGGGGGCGTTAGACCTTACTGAAATACTAGTATTCACATAGAAAGTAAGCCGAGCACAACGTAGTTGGCAAGACAGATTGAAGGACCCAAGCCAATATTATAACTTTACTTTAAAAAACGTAATCTGAACACAAACAAGACCGTGTGCTCAATGAGTGCACACACTGTAAGCCGACACCGGGGCGGGGTAGCAGAAATCGCAGCCGCCAGTCAGAGGCGTCGACTTACACCACCTCAGCTAAATTATCAGGTTACTTATAACGTGAGGATTTCCTTTAATTTACTGCATATTATCAAGAATGTTTCTATCCTAATATATAAAATTCTCCCTTTGCTGATGGTGATGAGTGACTGATACGACAGTGCACAGCTGAAACTCCTGGTCGTAGAAAGCTGAAATTTGGCATGTAGGTTGCTTGGGGAGTGTAGGGGATTAGGGGAGCACTAAGAGAGGATTTCCCGAAATTCCTACGGGAACGGGAATAAACGGGACACGAAGTCGCGGATAAAACTTAGTCTTGGTATATTTCTACTAATGCCTGTTTTTACTAAAACTAGGTGGCCTAAATACGCACTGTTGTATTTTCAACGCTCAAAGCAATAATTTAGAAGCGTTAATTTCCTAGTCTTTTCGATAACTGGGTAGCCATGTAGTTCCTAGTCTTTTTAATAAGTGACTGTGATTTATTTAGAAGATCAATCCAGTGAATATTAAAATTTATTCTATCTCCACTGGCCTAAATTGTATTTATATGAATGGATATACAGATTTTTCCGTTATTTTACCTTCATACAAATAAGAAACAAAAGTTGATTATTTAAATATAAATAATAATGATAAATCGCCTGTATCTCTACAACAACAGTAGGAATGATTGTTATTCTTTATAACCTGAAGGTTAACCGCCTGGCTGCATTAAGTTTGGCTATCTACTAGTACTGGGTACCTATTATGACATATTAAAACCATCATGATAACGGTGTGGGAGGGAGACAGACAAGCCGCATAACACGCATACCATGCATACACATGCCGCATATCTCTTTATCACAGCTTAATCTTGATGGCATTAGCAGGGCCCCTAAACTAAATACCCCTCATTTCACCATTGAGATAATTGAGTCATCACGCCTGTAAGGCGCAGGCACATATGTAAATTTTCGAGTCGATTGACTCAAATGTTGTCCGACCGTGTGGCTACTTGGACCGCTCTGTCACTAGCCTCTGCTCAGGATCTGCTTTTAGATTCTAGAAATGTTAGGTGGATGGGCATAAAGAGTAGAAAATGAGTTGGTGCATTTCCTGCAAAGGTGTAAATACACCTGCGTTTAGTAAGTAAGGTCCCATAGGCAGCAAAGGCCTAGGTGTGGTACACTCACACTTAAGTCCTGTGTTTTAAGAGAAGACTGCCTCCGTGGTCGAGTGGTTTGGCCGTTTGCCTTGTGACCCGATGGTCGCGGGTTCGATTCCCACGGGAAGCATACTTAGTAAAGTTGTTTCTAGTTTGACTGGGACATTGCAGGCTTGAATCACCAGATTGTCTGATAAAAAAGATGATTCCGTGCTTCAGAAGGCACGTATAAGGTGGAGGTTCCGGCCGCCAAATGGCAGTGCGGTCGTCAAATTAACCATGTCAGAGGCTTTTGAGGTGGTTTAGAAAATCTGACACAAGGGTATGCGGGGTCGTTAGATCTTACTGCCCACACGATAAGAAGAAGAGGAGACTATTGCTAACAACCGGGAACAAATGTAGACTCCAGGGACCATTTGTTCCACCGTGTCCTCCGGGAGATCCAAACAATGGTGGCATCCGGGCATGTCCTCCTGCCGAATCCGAACCAATAGCGTCAGACGAAGACCTACGTCAGGCGAAGGTGAAAACGTCGTGGCGCCTCTCTAACTCCTCAAAGAGGGAACTTATCACCACGATTGTGCCGTGGCCAAAACTCTAGGGACGCTACTGTGACATATTTAAACTGATTCTGGTGTGGGAGATATATAAGACGCATAGCTCTGTCCCTTTTAATCACGCTGGCATTGGCACGTCATAGTAGAGCCCTAGGCTTCTGCTGAGGTAATCCTGATAGAAATCTCAAAACTGAACTTGTTTCCTGATATCAGGGATGCAGCAAGGGTTCCATACCCGAGGGGTAACCACCAGAACCCAGCCTACAAGGGCCTATAAGCCTACAGCCTATAAGGAGCAGGCTGTAATGTACCTCAACTCGGTGCAACACGTTTATTTATTCCATTCTGTCTTGGCAACCGTCACGCTATAACTCCATTTTTTTTCATATCATTAATTTGTCACACAATCCATCCGTCCTCCTCTGGTTTTCCTCTCTCTCTCAATCCATCCACATTTCAATTCATAGCGTACCTATTAACAATTGTTCACTGAGTGTGTATTTCTATTGCCGCTGTGCTACAACAACAAATATTAAAATTACAGGAGAGCCGCCCCATACAAGAAAAGAGTTTTTTTTTTCGGTTTGTGGTAGGGGGAACCAATCGTGTGTGAGTCCCATTAGGTCTTGTCTGGGTTCCTTTGCCATTAATGGTGACATAGGCAATTAGGCCATTGAACTACAGATGTAGAGTGGTTGCTACCTCTCTGATCAGCAAACCTGTTGACATTGATATGAACCGGAACTCATGAGGAATGCGAGCGAAGTGTCCTAACAAGAATGGGGCCTAGAACCTTATGCTTGGCTGTCACAGATGTGAGGGCTAGGTCATTAACACCATCAGTACGATCTCCCTGCTATGATATCTTAAAACATCATGATTCAGTTAAGAGAGAGAGAGAGAGAGAGAGACGGAGCTATACAGACTAATTATTATGACTAATATATTATGTACACCTCACCATGGGCTTAGATATAGTAGGCTTTAGGTGAACTGCCATCCCACCCTGTTTGGATGGATCGACACGTCACTTCATGGTATCTTCAGCTTAGTTTACACGGTGACTATTTTACAGCGGAGTCTGTTCGAAAGAGGTACCGTAGCTCTGGAACGCAAAAGGCACTAGGAGGAACACGGATGGGTTTTAGTCAGTAAGA
Organism: Lacanobia oleracea; assembly: GCA_950371165.1. Taxonomy (NCBI): domain Eukaryota; kingdom Metazoa; phylum Arthropoda; class Insecta; order Lepidoptera; family Noctuidae; genus Lacanobia; species Lacanobia oleracea. The sequence goes on along the minus strand of OX493386.1, from coordinate 1,523,893 downwards.
GTCTGACACTCCATCCTGCTTCGCCCAGACCGGGAGGAGTCATTTGATGGTATCCCCCCTCCTTAAAAAAAGGGCGAATACCACTATCCCTTTTTCACAGCGGAATCATGATGGCATTGGCACCTAGTAGAATTCCCCCGGGTGTCGCCACAACAACCGGTCCTGTGCGTCTCGCATCCATCGGCTAACCGCGACCCTCACCAGGTCTTCGATCCACCTTGGCGCGGCCTCCCAGAGCCAACGTTGCGTCTTCCAGAACGCGGTCGCCACTCCAGAACTTTTCGGCCCCATCGACCTGTCGATCTGTCTGCGAGCAATGTGCCCTGCCCACTGACACTTTAGTTCGGCGATCCTTCGGGCTATGTCGGTTACCTTGGTTCTCTTGCGGATATCATCATTCCTGATTCGATCACGCAAGGAAACTCGCATTTGAGTGACTTTCGGCCTTCTGATGAGGCCTATTGTGAGCGACAAGTTTCGGCTCCATTAGTCATCACTGGCAAACATGACTTCACTAATAGGTTATGGAAATATAATATGTCAATGGTATCATTATACCCTTGAGGCCATTTAGAAAATCTGACACTAGGGTGTGGGGTCGTTAGACCTTACTGCCCACACGATAAGAAGTGTGTGTTTGAAATAAATCTATAGAAACTGGTTGATTGCAGAAGGCTTCTCTGCAATATAAAATTTACTTTACTGTTCCTATAGGTAGAAACCGACATTTAAAGGTACGTATTTAAACTAAGATAGTAAAAATATTACATAAATAAATACAACATAATTATTTTAGCTATAATTAATTAAGTAGCTAATTAAATTAAACTTAAATAGTAATTATGAATGCCTTTGTGTGACGAGGGCATTGTTATTAATCATGGGTTTAATATTCTCATTACTTAACTAATGATTTTGAAATGACATGTTTAACATGATGACATTCCGTGATAATATAATAATGGTATATATCTATGGTTGTCAATGAAGGTAATTATGTAGTCTTTGTCATTCATAATTTATATTATGAAAATTATACAACTTAACGATGAAAAATTAATAAATGACCGACTTGAAGTGATTAAGAACCTATTTTATGAAATCCAATGAGTGAATCAACAGACAAATCTCATGTTACGTGGCCAAAAAAGCGTCATGAAATCATACAACAGTATATTTATAACTACAAATAAATAGTCTTCCAGTTATCCTGCGAAACTGCTGAAGATTTCATCCTAATCCGGATGACGTATACTGAATCCTACTTCCTACTATAATATTATTATATACGCGAAAGTTTCGAGTGAGGATGGATGAATTTTTGATACTCTTTCACGTCAGAACGCCTGAAAGGATCTTCATGAAATTTGACACAGAGAATAAGACAGACTACTTTTCATCCCGTGAGTATGTTCCCTAGGGATCACGCGGCAGAAGCTAGTAGACCAATAAATAAATCAGTATAGAGTATTACATCACCCTATCAAACAAAACATGACCTAAACAACACCCAAAAATCGAACCCATTTCTCTGGACAATCCATAAGCGCCTGCAGGTAAATCTCCTTATTCATCATTTATTTGCCTTGTCGACGAGCTGCGAAACCTACGCTCAAGTGACACCAAGCATTCCACTTACCTTGGCAGCAGTTCTGTTCCAGATGACCACCTTGTGTCCAGAGTTCAGCAGGTTCTTGACAATGCCGCTGCCCATGATGCCCAGGCCTAAGAAGCCGAACTTCATCTGGCTGGCTTGGATGTTCTTCTCTAGGAGCGTCTCGGATACGTTCTCCAGGTCCAGCGGGGGTGTGTCCTGCGGAAGGCGGAGACAGGGGTCTTAGAATGGGTTATTGTTAGAGCTTGATTAGGGGTGTATCGTAGGTAAATCTCGACTCTTAGACCATAAATGGTAAAGAAAAGACAAGTTTAGATTTATTTATGTACACACGATAAACTTACAAGAGAAAATTATACAACGTGCTACAGAATAAACGCAATCCCTCTTAAGGGATCATTGTACTCATCATTATGAACCACTTTTACTAAGGGACCAACCCCGAACATCGCGAAAAAATAAACAGATATCTGTTACATGTTGCATACAAAGAGAAGAGCACAAATATTCTGCTTATTCCAAAAGAAATTCTTGCAGGAGACCTGTAGTATAGTCTAGTTTGTTTTTTATTGGTTCGATCAAATATTTATTTAAATAAAAAATAAATACATAAATATGTATTTGTTATTATAAATATGTATTTGATCTACAGGAATCGAACCCGTGCAGAATTGTATCGAACAGTGACTCCAACTTGCGCTCCCTAACTTTGCTGTGAAGACCACCAACCGTGTGCACTGGCCTAGCAGCCTAAGGACTTGTTTCTGTAGCGGTAGATTCCGCCGCAAATAGTAATATTTTTCTACTACATAATAAAACTAGGTTTTACTAGTAAATAATGGTATTCAGCTGAATCCGGTTAGACTGGAAGCCGACCCCAATATAGTTGGGAAAAGGCTAGGCAGATGATGAACAAGATTAGATTTTGCCCGCGACTATCCCGTTCCCGCAGGAATTTCGGGAAATTCTATGTCAGAACTCCCCAACACCTCCCAAGGCACCTACATACCAAATTTCAGTTTTCTAGTCACTCCATCACTTCATCAGTAACGGAACCTCCTCTAGATTGATTGATGTGAGTTTAAGACAGACCTTAACTACTGTGAGGAAATGGGAACTGTATCTGTTCCCAGCTTGCATCCACGTGCAAATTTAATTGCAACTATAATTCCAGCATGCAAGATTTTAAATCCCCAGAATTCTGTGATCAGGTGCTGTCAAACCCTTGGTCCAGCTTTGTTTCAGAGGCTATTATTATCCAGCGAGTAAAACAATGAAGCGTAATCAAATTGAACAATGTCGTCATTCGCACTTCCTAGGGAACCAAAATCTATTAGGTATTGTTTTTCCTCTAAAAATCGTTTTATTTGGATTTTCGTTAATTGTATTCGTAAATAATCTACAACCGTTGTACTATACCGATTGATTTATTACATTTATAAGCACCAATAATAATAACTAAAATTAACAAATACCTACACTAAACTTACAACATGCTAAAATATAGCTATGGCATGCTAGTTTACGGAAAGATGTTACGTAGCCTAGGTGATAATAGAAAGATACTTATTTATTTATTTATTTAACACTTTACGCACACAGATGTACAGAGGCGGACTTAATGCCTGAGGCATTTTCTACCAGTCAACCTTTGGGTGATGCAGAGAATAATACTAGTAGGTGCACATTGTGAAAAAAAAAACAGAAACGCGATTAATATTTATATTTATTGATATTTATTATATTTATACTTCAGTTAAGCAATTATTCAGTAACGCGATCCGATCGCATACGCAACTCTTACATCCGAGGTAGCCTTGTTGTCCGTGACGTGGGGGAAAAACTGCAAGAGTGTCATCTGCGATGGTGTGGCCACATCATGCGCCGCCCTATGGAGTCGTTGGTCGGAGATGCATGAATATGGCTGTTCTTGAGGCTAGGTCCCGTGGTCGCCCTCGCAAGCGCTGGCTGGTTGTCGTCAAATCCGACATAAGAACCAATGGCCTGGCTGAGAAGAATGTTCAAGATCGGGCAAAGTGGAGGAAGCTAAGTAGGAAGGCGGACCCTGGCAATAGCCGGGATTAACGCCAGGTGGAAGAAGAAGACTTCAGTTAAGCAATTCGTCATTGTTTTAGTCATTGGTTACGTTTGCATACTGAACTGTGGTGAGCAGTGGACAGTTTCCTCCTCGTCTTAATGTGTGTTGTGTCCTTAGCTGCTTTTTTATTTTTGTGTATGGTTAGTTTTTTATATTTTTGTGAGCTAGTTGTTTTTTAGAGTGTGTGTGTAATATGGACATTAGTCTAAATGCTTATTATTATTATTAATTAATGTGAGGTTCCATTAAACCCGGTTTGAGGGAGTGATTTCATAAAATGGCCACCTCCACTTCTGAATTCCGAAAATAAAATATTTGATACATTTTCGTCACATCGTTAGGTACCGTATTCCATAACGGCTTACGCATCTGCCAGCCCGTTCATTAAATATATGTATTAGACGCATTGAGTGGATGTCATTTAAGACGCTGATTCAATGGCTCTGCTCAATTAAAAGGCTAGGCCGATAATTAAACGGCTGATTAAGATTTTTTTTTTTACTATTACGTGCTACGTGCTTGACCACCATCTGACCCCTGACCTGATGGTAAGCGATGATGTGGTCGAAGATGGAGCACGCTTGCCTAGAAGTAACCTATTTATATTATAATAATAATAATAATAATGGAATCCGTGGGAACCCAACTCTCGGATTCCATACACCTTAGGTCCCTCTCCTCAACCGAAACTTACAAGTATTTGGGTATGTCGGAAGCGTTAGGCATCAGTGCTGCTGACATGAAACAATCGTTGAAGGAGCGCTTCTTTGGCCGCCTGAACAAAGTACTTAACAGTCTTTTATCAGGCGGAAACAAGGTGCGCGCCTTCAACGGTTGGGTCATGCCGGTTTTGATGTATTCTTTCGGCATACTCAAATGGACTCAGACGGAACTTGACGCCCTGGATAGGAGGGTACGTTCACTGCTTACCGCAAATCGGATGCATCACCCACGGTCATCGGTGATGAGGCTGTATATCCCGCGGAAGTGCGGGGGTCGTGGCTTCTTAAATGCTAAGACCCTGCACAACCGCGAGGTATGCAGCCTTAGGGAATACTTCCTAGAGGCCGACGTGGGTATGCATCGAGATGTGGTAGCGGTGGACAAAGGCCTTACCGCGCTCTCCTTGGCTAACGAGAACTGGCGCAAACCTGTGGTATTAGATACTAACGACCGCAGGGAGGTATGGCAGAGCAAGGAGCTTCACGGACGCTTTTATCGGGTCCTACATGGGCCCGATGTAGACTTCTTAGCGTCCGTAGCCTGGTTTCGTTTTGGTGACCTCTTCGGGGAAACCGAAGGTTTTGTTTGTGCAATTATGGACGAAGTTATGATAACTAATAACTACCGGAAATACATTGTGAAGGACGGTACGGTTGACATATGTCGGGCATGTCACCGGCCCGGGGAATCCATTCGCCACATTATTTCCGGTTGTTCTAGTCTGGCTAACGGAGACTATTTGCACAGGCACAACCTTGTAGCCAGGATTATCCACCAGCAACTTGCTCTTAAATACAATCTTGTGGAATCGGAAGTACCGTACTATAGGTATGTGCCCGACCCAGTTCTCGAAAATGGTAGTTGCACATTGTATTGGGATCGGTCTATCATCACTGACAGGACTATTGTTGCCAATAAGCCTGATATAGTGGTGATAGACCGACCAGAGCGTCGCGCAATGATTGTTGATATAGCAGTCCCTCATGACGAGAACCTCGTGAAGTCAGAGAAAGATAAACAAACGAAGTATCTTGACTTGGCTCGCGAGGTTGTCGACATGTGGGATGTGAACACAGCAGTTATTGTGCCGATAATCGTGACGGCCAATGGCATTATTGCCAAGAGCCTCGACCAACATCTCAAGAGGCTCTCGTTGGGCAGCTGGATCAAGGGCTTGATCCAGAAAGCAGTACTCCTGGACACGGCGCGCATCGTTAGGAGGTTCCTCTCTCAGAAGCCCTGACCACCGGTAGCTTGGACCCTGTTCCCGATACCGGTGGGCTACTATTTTTTATATTTTTAAATGTTTTTTTTTAATCTATTTTTTTTAATGAAATATTTAAAAATGTAAAATTATATGTGTAAAGAATAAATATATGAAATAATAATAATAATAATTTATTTATTTAAAAAAAACCCTTAAACACAAAAATAGCTAGTTTACATACAAGACTTAAGCTTAGGGTATGAAGGTCACATGACTGAAAGACATAACATTGTCAAAAGTGTTAGGGCTTACAGTAATTCGAATATTATAGTTGACTGCAACATGTCTACTACAGAACTAACTGTTTCATTTGTTGCATCCAAAAAATAAGGTACTGTAGCAACTCAGCCAATTGAAGCACGAATTGGCAATAGCCCAATGGTTTTTTAACAAGTAAAAGGTCGTGAGTTCAAAGCCGACCTGTTGCACTATTATCGTGAAACATTTACTCATGTGTTAGGAGGAATCCTAAAAAAAATGCAACCCACATTATAACTTAGTAGTCTTGTCATGACTTTTTTTTTGTTTTTTATTAGTGATGGGTGCTCTTGACTCTAGTCTATGTCAGAGATGACAGAGACAAAGTCTACGAGGAGCGAGCTTACCCAGAAGGAGCCTGTTACTCTAACGTTGAAGAGGTTAGGGTTGTAAGCTTTTGGAAACACAGACGCAGGCAGAGAGTTCCACTCCTTTGCTGTGCGCATTATAAAAGACGTTTGGAAACGCTTTGAAGAAAACAAAAATTGTAAGCTCTCTCTTTTCTCGTGTAGACTTCGTGAGTTCATGCTGTGTTCAAATATAGCCTAGTCAACAAGGTGGCGGACTGAACAATGTGCTTCAGGCATAATGTGCATACTGCATACAATGAGTTTTTTATCACCTTGCAGTTTTTTCCAGGCATCAATCAGACCTTATTTATCAACCATAAACACGATTTACACAAAAAGCGACTCTCAAAAATAACAATTTTACAAATTTTTTTATTATTTTAATTGGATTAAATAGTATTGTGATTGACAATTTGTAATTTTTTAAGTTTTAATTTTGTGATTTTATATTTATTCATGTTTTGTTTTAATTTAATTTAATTGTAATATTGGGACTTAGTGCCCTAATAAAGAAAATGTATTATTATCTCTTTTATTCATTTAACTATACATATATTATATTTTTTAAATATTTGAATAAAATAAATAAAAAAAACATTTAAAAATATAAAAACAGTAGCCCACCGATATCGGGAACAAGGTCCAAGCTACCGGTGGTCAGGGCTCCAGAGAAAGGAACCTGCTGACAATGCGAGCCGTGTCTAGAAGTACCGCTTTCTGAATCAAGCCCTTGATCCAGCTGCCCAACGAGAGCCTCCTAAGGTGTTGGTCGAGGCTCGTGGCTATTAAGCCATTGGCCGATTATTATTATTATTACATTTATGCTCACATAACTGAAAAAAACGTAGGGAGAACTGATTGATTTTTCTTATCGAGGATATAATACTATGTTTAGCTAGTATCCTCACTCGCCTAGCTTTTCCCCGTACACCAATCTCAACGCTTATTAAACACTAATTGCTGTAAACAAGCCCTAACTAGCTTTCCGATATTTCTCGTTACATTTTTCCTTCCAGTAGTACTTCAGTGTAATATACTCGTGCTCTATACACCGTGTTCCGGACGATGTACATAAACTTCGACCGGGTGTTCAGAAATAAGCATTTTTCATTACGGGCGCTTTACTCAATTCTTATTTTTTGTTAATTTTCATACAAACTAAATACCTTGACGTATATCATCCGATATGCGTGCCTCTTTATCCGAATTGGCAATGAAAAACAAATGAAATTCGAATAGCATTTGATAGATTTTTTCATTTTAATTGCATCAAGCGGCAACAAAGGCCACATTAAGACCTTTCCATACTGCATAGCCCAATTAAATTACAAATAACTTTGTAACGAAACCTTTATAAGTACTCTATCCTCTGTTGGATTTGATTTGTTTAAGCTACGGTGTATAACACGAGATTTATTTTAAACTCAATACAGCTGCAGACTTGTTTGATGATATTAAATTGAAAGCGAAATAAAACAACATACTCCTTCGGCGAAAACTCTTTATTAATTAGTGAGCGTATCATCGTTTTCCAATAAATGCAACCAGGCAAAAATGTTTCACATTGAAAATTCATTTGTATTAGTTGTACAGTAACGTCGAAATTCGTGTGTGATTGATATATGTTGTGATTTGCACAAAGGTGGATGTAATCCGAGTGTGAACTGCCGGAATATGCCTGTATGTAGTAGGGATTTTACGGAGGTGGTTTTATCGGAAGTGAAATCGGAGTCGGAGTTTTTACATTTGGCTTTTCGGAGTCGGAGGCGGAGTCGGAGATGGTGACATAAGAAATATGTGTAAAGGGCAAACAATAAAATATAGTAGTACAAAACATTAATCAGTCAGCCTTTTTTAAAAAAATAATAATAATATATATCATAAACAAAAATAACCACATTTTTATAACAGTTAGCTATTTAAATCAAATTAATTGACTCCATAAGTATAACATTTTTTTTTTTACTATAAATAGGCACGCGCTTGACCACCATCTCACCTGATGGTAAGCGATGATGTGGTCGAAGATGGAGCACGCTTGCCTAGAAGTAACCTATTAACTCTTGACTTAAAGACACCCAGATTGTAGCTCCGATTTAAAAGTATCGGAACCAAAGTCGGAACCGGAGGTGTAAGGTCAATCGGAAGATCCGACCTATCGGAATCGGAGTCGAAGCTCCGTAATATCCCTGGTATGTACATTGTACAGTCAACAAAGCTATTTGGTATACAGGCAAAAATATTAATTTTCCGCTGCACTCCCAATATTTATTCCTAACTAGCTTTTGGCCGCGACTTCGTATGAGCATATCCCGATTTTTCCCGTTCTCGTTGGAATTTCAGGAAATCCTCTCTTAGTGCTCCTCTACACTCCCCAAGGAACCTACACGCCAAATTCCAGTTTTCTACGACCAAAAATTTCGGCTATGTGTTGTCTGTCAGTCACTCAGTAACGTAATAATCTATACTAATATATAAAGCTGAAGAGTTTGTTTGTTTACTTGAACGCGCTAATCTCAGGAACTACTGGTCCGATTTCAAAAATTCTTTCAGTTTTAGATAGCCCATTTATCGAGGAAGCTATATATCATCACGCTAAGACCAATAGGAGCGGAGCAGTAACGAAAATTGTAACGCAGACGAAGTTGCGCGGATCAACTAGTAATTTTAATTAAGAAGGATTTTATACATGGATGACTAGCTGACCCGTGCTCACTTCGTTGGGTGGAATTTTTCTGGTTAATAGCCTATGACACTCACAAATAAAGTGGCTTTCTATTGGTAAATGAATTTTCTTAATCGGTTCAGTAGATCCAGAGATTACCCTCTACAAAATTTACCTGTTTATAATATTAGTATAGATAACTTTTTAAGCCTATGACATACGAGTGTAGTGTTTGAAAGTAGTGGCAAGTTAGCTGTCTCCATACTAAATAGTTTTGTTGACTGTATGTACGTATTTACGTTCGAGTAAATACACCCACACCCTCCCCCATTTCCTAGTACTGAGATTCAATAATCAATACACCTGTCTGCTCGACCATTAACGTTGTCAGATTCAAATTGAATTGGAGGTAAAATTAAACTGATCATTTTCATCAATCATCAATATTATATTCTTCCGTTACTGACTGACAGACAACGCTTAGCCGAAACTCCCGGTCGTAGAGAGCTGAAATTTGGCATGTAGGTTCCTTGGGGAGTGTAGGGGAGCACTAAAGATTTCCCGAAATTCCTAAGGACCGGGAAAAACGGTATATGCGCGTACGAAGTCGCCGGCAAAAGCTAGTATTCGTATAATTGACGTGTAATTTCACTGATACGTTCTGTGGAAAGAAGTGAAAACTGAGGTTGGTTCTGGTTGAATTATACTTTGATATTGTGTACACGACTATGTTTGGATACCTGACGGTCCCACAAAGAGGGTATAGTAGCCAGCACGAGTCATGAGTACAGATCATTTATTTATTTAAGATTTCTTGCTCTTGACCACAATCACGCCTAATGGAAAGCGATAGATGAGGTCTATGATGGAGCGAGCGCGCCCAGAAGATGCCTGTTCACTCTTGCTTTGAAGGCAGGCATTGCCGTATCTAAGACTTTTCTCCAGGGAGGTGCCTGGCCTCCAACCTGACTCCTGAGATGCGACGCCCAATAAGAAAAATAATTGCACGAGAAAAGCCCTACGCTAATGATCTGTACTCATGACTTGTACCGGCTACTATAATTAGTTAATTTGTTTCGAGAGTATCAGTGTTCGTCTATATCCTTTCAGTTAGCACAGGAAGTGTTTGTTCCCGTTCACTTACACTATTACCCATTGGGAAAATATATCCCGACAAGTAACACTGTAACTCAGTGCCACGTTTGTCGCAGCCATTCATGTTTGGTTCTTGCAGACAGAAATAGAAGCCCTGCGCAGCGGGGCGAATTAAATCCCCTTTTCTATTGTAGATAGAAATACTACATCTAGACTCATTTAGAGCTCAAGTTTGTGTGTTTTGGTGAAGACCTGGTATTCTCAAAAACACATTTAATAATTTCACTGATGGAAAGCTACCTACATGATCGCTGGTGGTCTAAGGCTACTTTTTATCGCAAAATGAAATTACGGTACCTCTAGCATAAGCTACGGGACTTGTCCCGCCGGAAAAAACCTAGAAGATTGAGTCTTTAAAATTAGGTTAGTACAATTTTGAAACGGCACTAGGTCAAGAGGTAGGTATATTTCAGGAAAGTTCGTTAATGAAAAGGTCGAAGGTAAGTTTAGGAAGTCCACCACTTCTCTCACTTAGCTTAAAAAATAAAATGGAATAAATAACTTGAAAATACTTTTATATATCTGGTGTTATTGGAATTGCCTACAGTGTCAGACTAAAAAGATATATTTATAATTTTACTTTGTATACCTATTCAAATTTATGTGTAATATATTTACAATAATAATAATATATGTAAAACAAATCAAGTATATTGACTTGTCTCGCGAGGTTGTCGACATGTGGGAAGTGGACTCCGCAATCATTGTACCGATAGCCGTGTCGGCCAATGGCTTATTAGCCACGAGTCTCGACCAACACCTTAGGAGGCTCTCGTTGGGCAGCTGGATCAAGGGCTTGATTCAGAAAGCGGTACTTCTGGACACGGCTCGCATTGTCAGGAGGTTCCTTTCTCTGGAGCACTGACCACCGGTAGCTTTGGACCTTGTTCCCGATATCGGTGGGCTACTATTTTTATATTTTAAATGTATTTTTTTTTTATATATATCATCATCTGCCTAGCCTTTTCCCAACTACATTGGGGTCGGTTTCCAGTCAAACCGGATTCAGCTGAATACCAGTGTTTTACGTGGAGCGGCTGCCTGCCAGACCTCCACAACCCATTAACTGGGTAACACGGTACATCTTGGCAAGACTGGAGTCAGATTTACTGGCTTCTGACAATCCGTAACGACTGCCAAAGATCTGCAAATGACAGCCGGGACCAACGGCTTAACGTGCTTTCCGAGGCACAGTGGAAACTCGTTATGTTAAGATGGTCACCCATCCACAGACCAACCTTTTTTTATATATACATTGTATAAAAATATATAAATAAGTGAAGAAGATAAATAAAGTATATATGTAATAATATTATCTCTGCTTGTTCTCGTCTGGCTAACGGAGAGTACTTTCGCAGCCACAACCAAGTGGCCAGGATTATCCATCAGCAACTTGCTTTGAAATACAAACTTGTGGATGCTGAGGTACCGTATTACAAGTATGTGCCCGACCCAGTTCTCGAAAATGACCCTGTCACTTTGTACTGGGATCGGTCTGTCATCACTGATAGGACTATTGTTGCCAATAAGCCTAATATAGTGGTGATAGACCGATTAGCGCGCCGCGCAATGATAATTGATGTTACCATTCCGCATGACGAGAACCTCGTGAAGGCTGAGAAAGAAAAACAAATCAAGTATCTCGACTTAGCACACGAGGTTGTCGACATGTGGAATGTGGACTCAGCTGTCATTGTGCCGATAGTCGTTACGGCTAATGGCCTGATGGCCAAAAGCTTCGACGACCATTTGTCGAAACTGGCGTTACGCGGTTGGGTAAAGAGCCTGATACAGGAGGCAGTACTCTTCGATACGGCTCGTATTGTGAGGTTCCTTTTACTGTTTTTTTTAGGTTATTTCTAGGCAAGCGAACTCCATCTTCGACCACATCATCGCTTACCATCAGGTGAGATAGTGGTCAATCATGCCTATCTATAGTAAAAAAAAAACATTTCAGACCTCTACTTGGGGGTTTACCCCTTGAAATAAAGTGGGCATTGTGTTGATTTACCTAAATACAGCCGATTTGATTGACGATCCCTTGATTATCGATTTCAAAAATACTCTCGAAAACATTACCCTCCATGTGGGGTGGGGTAGTCAGGTAAAAATGAGGAATTCTCCATGAGATGGTATGGTGTTTCAGAAGTCTCCATGATTGAAAATCATGTCAATAGAAAAGAGCGAAGTAAGCAAGTTTTGCTGTCAACCCTAACTGACCAACTTTTCAAGAGTTGTATTGGTTGGAAAAACTATGAGTGGTTTGTTCTAGAACTATATAATATAATATAATATATAATATTCCACACAACTATCACACAACGCCATCTAGTCCCAAGTTAAGCAGAGCTTGTTCTATCTTACTGAGAGGGTATTTTTTTTATTTTATTACTGGAATGGGCCTGTTTTGACCTCGATCCCTCGAGACTTGGCCTGATAGGCTGCGTTGGACAAATTCTCCGATGGACGAGCATACTCAGTAGAAGCCTGCTCCAACTTATTCAGAAAAGAGAATCCAATCCAAACCATCTTTGCGACAGTTGAGGGCGGCTTTCAGCCTAACCACATGTAGCCAAAACCAGTATTTTCTGGGTAACACGATTTCTCTTTGCTAGACTGATTGACAGACTTTTGCGCCCATCCTAACCACTTCATCAGCCTAGCTTTTTCCCAACTATATTGGGGTCGGCTCCCAGGAAAAATCTAGAAGTCCGTGATAAGACCTGTCGTAATGTATGGATCAGAATGATGGGTTGTGAAAAAGACGGATGAAAATAGATTGCATGTAGCGGAGATGAGAATGTTGAGATGGATGCGTGGAGTAACGAGAATGGATAAAGTGAGAAATGAGTACATTAGAGGTAGTTTAAAAGTGGCGCCAGTGACGGAAAAGTTAACAGGGAAACGCTTGTCTTGGTATGGTCATGTGAAGAGGAGAGATGAAACACATGTAACTAGAAGAGTTATGAACATAAATGTGGATGGATGGAGAGGGAGAGGAAGGCCAAAGAAAAGATGGATGGATTGGGTGAGGAGCGATATGAAAGAGATGAGAGTTAGTGATAGCGTGACGGCTGATAGGACAGAATGGAAGAAAAAACTTGCTGCGCCGACCCCAAGTAACATGGGATACGGGCAGGAAGATGATGATTGAGGTCGGCTCCCAGTCAAAACCGATTCAGCTGATCATTAACCAGTATTTTACGTGGATCGGCCTACCAGACTTCCTCGACCCATTGACAACAGGGTAACACGGCAAGACTTAACTTGGCAAGACTGGAGTCAGAATTCTGGCTTCTGAAAATCTGTAACGACCATCCAAACCACTTAACTGTATAAGGTTTCTTTTCCTCGAAGAAGTCTGTTGTTGTAGTCACTCTTAATCAGCTACCGTTATTTTGCTTTACTGGAAACAATTTTGCTAAATTTTGGCCTATTTCCCATACTTCGGTGAACCTTCATCAACATATTGCGAAGATGCTTTTAAGAAATTCTGCTCCAGTTTTGAGATCTCAAGTTGAAGGCACGGAGCCATTTTCCACCAGGTGGCGGACGATGTTAACCATTCTTCTAAATATCTCGTCTTTTATATTAAGAAGGCCTTTGACAACACAACACTAGAAAAGATGGCTATCTAGAATAGCTTGCCCACACGACCTCAGTCATCATTGCAGTTGTAGATTTACTTGCATTATTGACTTAGATGTTAGGGTAAATAAAATACTAAATTTTATACAAATAAATTTATTTGTAAATATGATAGATTCTTATAGAATACTTAAAATTTTAGAGAGACATCGAATCCAATGATTGTACAGTCAGCAACAAAAGTCCTTAACACCTTACCTTTCCAGAATCACCTAAATAGATACAAATTATTTAATAAACTTATCGCTTTTCAGCATTTTAAGCTACAGCTAAGAGATCTAATTCTTAAAATTTATTTAATTTTTTTCATTTAATTTTACTCATCAACTATCTTCTAATACTTAATCGACTTGCATTGCTGACCATACTGAGATAACAATTTAGAAAAAAAAAACCATAATCTTTGGTCTACTTGACAATGACATAGTACAATGATTTAAATCTAATTAAGAACACGATAAGATCAAAAGACTACACTTACCTTGCTTCGCCTCTCGGCAATGTACAAAGAGATCCGGCCGGTTTCTGAATGAAGAATTTGAAGCTGAGTATTGGTCAAACTCTACTTTGAAACCAGACTTTGGTATTAAAGTAGGTATGTTCTAAGCTCAAAATTCTCAGTTCGGACATCGGCCATATTTCTTTTCTTTATATTCTTACACTGCACAATAAGTACTTAGACGTTTATTTAAAAAACGCGAGCGCACGGTTGGAGCGCGTGTTTCGCGTGGAGGCGGTTTTGTTGAGCGATCGCTTGGGCTTGCGGCCCGCTGCAGCTTGTGGCTTGCTCGCCTCCCCGAGCGGGTGGCGTTTAACGCGAGAGCTTGACCGAGTGGAGGCCTGGTGCAAAAGAAACTGTATTCGCAACTCTTCTTAACTAAACGGTTTGAAAACGCCAAATTGTGAGTAAATGCTCACCAAAAAAACCCTAACTTTGATATTTTTTTTTTATACCCGGAAATTTTAGAGTAAAATACTTATTAACTAGGCCAAGGCCCACCCGCGGCTGTAATATGCCTTAAGTTTTTTTTTGGTTTGGTTAAAAAATTTTGGTGAGCGTTTAACTAAATTAAAACCAATCAAAAAGGTACTCACTGGGCGCAGAATGTTAGAAGGACGGTGCAGCAGACTGGACTTCTTGGAGAAGGAATGGTTGAGCATGGAAGGCTTGTCGCTGGCGTCGAGGTCGGTGTACGAGCGCGACACCTTGCTCTTCTTGCGAGGCGTGGACTTGCTGGCCGACGACGACCGTTTTATAGGCTTCACCTTTGAAATGCCCAAACGTATCTATAAATATTGAGAATGGTCATTTGTGAAGTGGTGAGGGTGCTGCTTTGCCATAACCAACATGCTTTTTGCCTTGTACCAAGTTTATGATGCCCAAAAATGTTCCACTGTTGGGGCTCAGGCCTCCAGGCCATGACTGGACTATAATCTTCTGCCCCGGGCACATGCAGTTTGGTAATGAAATAATGGAGGCATGCAATCATGCGTGAAGATGAGTCATGCTATGTTAGGTCTGAGCAGTTTTTGTTTAGAGCTCTTTCATTCGAATGTACGGTCTCACTGCGGGGTAAAGGCCTCCCCTTATACCTTATACCTTTTTATCCGGATATAGGATATAGAGGTAGCTAGCAGCTTTGTTTAAAAAGTGCAAAAATCAAACCGCACACTCTTAGAGCTAAAATATTTCCTCCGAGTTCTATCCTAGTTAGTATCTGAATGAATTAAATAATTTATTAATTGTCAAATCCGAACTACTTTGATAGGATTTCTTCAATATCGTCAATTATTTACTTTAGCCTACATTAAATTACTTTTAAACATTTTTGACAAGGCACTACGCTCTGACTCAAACTTTCCCACCAGGTTACTTATACAAACCTTCCCATGGTTTGCAGTCAGCAGATTAGTTGAGGATAAAAAATATTTGTCATCATCATCATCATCGACAGCCCGACGTCGCACACAGCTGAGCATAGGCCTTTCCTTTCCTACGCCAATACCCCCCCTCCATCTTCCCATGCCAGCCTCATCGAGGTTCCACTGACGATGACAACAATGACATCTACCTGATTCGTGATCATCATTTCGAAAGACAGCCGAAAGGAGTCTACTGCTGGGCAATTGGACATAGACCTCCCCAAGTGTCGCCACATCGATCATGTGCGTCTCGCATCCGGCAATGCCCCCGGCCTTCACCAGATGATCGGAGAACTACACTTGCCTACCCTTAATGCCCCACCACTTCCAGGACCGGAATGTGGCTATCGACCACCAAATGGCCACATGGCCATTTGGACCTCTGGTTGAACAAAATTTGAGAAAGAGTCATCACGAGTTAGTCAGGTCTATTTCTATCCATCCAAAAAGTTGTCTTTAAAAGATCGCTTTGATTAAGTAATGTTTTCTTCATCTAAAATCTTCTGTAAGTTATATAAAGAGTATTCTGTTCTATTTCTTGTCAACCCTCACCTTAGGAGTGGAGCTCTTCTTCTTGGATGTGGTGGGCTCAGCGGAGGCCGGGCCCGCTTCGTCCTCGTCCGCCGGCTTCTCGTCCTGGCTGTCGTCTTCCTCGGCCGCTTCGTCGTCCTTCAGCTTGTCGAAGTCTTCCTCTGTGTTGCGGACGTGCTCGTCCAGGTCTCCGAATTTCTGTACAGAGGTTTTTGGTGAGTTACTTGTATACTTTGTTGTTTAAGATAACTTAATAGTTTGGCCGAAGGAAAGATGGATGGAAGGAACTAAGATAGAAGATATCATAAGCTGTTTTAATTCCAATTACGAGAAAACTCCCTCAATCGAACTGTTTAAGATAACCAGGATGTTTTCACTACTTCGCCGTTAATTCATCCGATCTGTCTGTTGTCTGTCTGTCTGTTCTGTTGATAGTACGGAAGACTTAGTGTGTGAGTTCGACTCGCACTCGGCCGGATTTTAACCAACCTTTTACTGCTCCTAATACTCCCACCACAGCAGGGCAAAGACCTCTCCGCAAACTATTTTTTTTTAGATGCAACATCATATCATCAACTCAATGTATGTAAATTACACAGTAACTGCAGTTGACAGTTGCAATACAATGTTGCCATAAGCTTTTATGTGGATAGACGAATTGCCAGCAATACTTCATAGGCAATTACATTGTAAGCCAGGTGGATATAGTTTCTACATTTAGACCATGACTTGTGACATTTTTAAGTAATCATTTCTTAATTTTAGGCGAGTACTATTTTATTCATATATTTAAACTAGCTTTGTCCCGCAACTTCACTCCTGTTGCTATCCTACAGGAACCGTGCTTTTTCTGGGATAAGAAGTAGGTTATGCAGGAGTCGAAAAAAGTTCAGTGTTCAAAATACTAATTTTAATCAGTCTTTCCTGTTCCCTACTATATTGAGGTCAGCTTCCAGTCAAGCCGGAATGGCTAAATACCAGTATTTAACATGGAATTGTCTGATTATCTGAACTCCATAGCAGTCGGGACCAACAGCTTAACATGCTTTCCGAAGCACGCAGAAGACTAGGTACGTAAAGGATGGTCACCCATCCACAATCCGACCT
Source organism: Lacanobia oleracea (assembly GCA_950371165.1). NCBI lineage: Eukaryota > Metazoa > Arthropoda > Insecta > Lepidoptera > Noctuidae > Lacanobia > Lacanobia oleracea. The sequence continues at coordinate 1,506,553 of OX493386.1, read as the reverse complement.
TAGCTAGCAGTGCTCACCTTGAATATCGACCCATGCGTTATTATTCACCCACGAGCTCCTCCAATAAGCTCTGACTTGCTTTACCTAGAAAGACCCAAAAAATCAAGTGTTTAAAAAAGCATAACCTACCTCCGGGTTGACAATAAACTCTTCAATCTGGTTGACGGCCTCCTTGAAGGCGGCAGTCTTGCACGACTTGATGAGCTGCTCCTTGAACTCCTGGTAAGGCTTGATGTTGTTGTCCTCGATCCAGGCGCTGTGGACAATAACCAGCCGTCAGTAACCAAGTCATAACGCAAGGAGGAAGGTGTGATTCCAACCTCGCAAAGTGGTGGTACCATGGCGGATTAAATACAGGGTTAATTCCAAAGAGCCACGCGGCTCTGGAACACAGCATTTGGAGGAACACGGGCTGGTTTTAGTCCGTAAGAGTCCGACACATCTTTCCCGTCCCTAACCCTTGATGATAAAAGGTTGTTATTTAGAGCCACCTCAATCTAAATAACAGCTGTTGATCAGTGACACGAAGAAGCTACTTGTCTGGTCGGGTCTACCTTAACATTTGCAAGAATATACAGGTTTTTAGACAAAAGTTTTTTATACTGCATTTATCAGCTACACCACATCAACCTTAAATAGAGCCACGCACATCCGAAATATCCTGTATAGAGCAAGAAGAGGCTATATAAATAAAGCAAGTGCAAGTGATTAAAAATTAAAAATCCTCCAGCTCAAATCAAAGTGTTCATTCTGAACGAAAATTAGCAAAGTACGTAAGAGATATTAAGTGCACCAGTATGTATGCAAACACAGGTGCAGTTTCATAATCTGATGGGATGGTAAGGTTAATCGTATTAGACAAGGGAGAGATCAGGCGCAGCGCAGGACCAACTGCTTTACGAGAATTTCGAAGGACGGAATGTCATAGAATGACAGAACAGGTGGAACGAATAAACTCATTAGCATAAAAGCATTTATTTGTTCTTGGAAATATTGACGATCGAAATTAGCCAGTAGAGAATAGAATAGAATTACTACTTATTTTTATTGTAATAGGAGGATTAAAAGCCGTAAACAGCTCTATGATGAATCAAATCAAGGAGTACTGCCTACCCTCCCGCAATATGAAAGATGACGTATGATAATTTACATCCGATCTACGAATGGCGGAACTGTAGACATGTGTGTAAAAGGAAATGTAGCCAACTGTTTTTATCGAAGGTATAAGTATAATACATAAACTCATTGTAAATGGCTAGCATCATACCATGCATTCTACGAATCCCTATTATAACGACACATGCGTAAACCGATCTGCCATTTTGAAACGCAAAAAGTTCGAATAAAATAAAATATATCGAAAATACGAGTACATCATCGGAATTGGAATATTCCATGCAACAAATTAAATTGCAATTTGAAAGAATACTACATTCTAGCAATTTCATATGAAATTGCTTCACAAACAAGCAGGTTTAATTATAGTATCCGATACAGAAATTTTTTTGAAAATCTTTTTCGTAAAATAAATTTCATTTACCAGTCCTCTTCCAACGAAACCCCTGATTAATTCTCCAATAACAAAATACTAGGTATATCATCGGAACTAGGTCGCTTGCTAAGGGTGGAGTATGGAAAACGAATAATAGCTCGAATATGAAACGAGGTCGCCCGGCAGTTCGCAGAAATCCAGGGCCCGAGCTCCGGCCAGGCTACCTAGAACGAGGCCCGGGGATGAAACAACATATTTGCAAAATAGCTGCATAGTAACGGTGGAGATCCAGTTACGCGTTCGCCGGAACCTGGTCGATACGCAGGACACGTGATAGGAAGATGATCACTAAATGACAACTAAGGTATGGGCTTTAATGTCAGTGTACGAACGCATTTAAGAGATTATTTTGAACTACACCCCACACTACTCACTAACTAATGAAGCTGTCAATACCTAATTTCTACCATAGACTGTTATTAACTATTGAACGAGGAGCTGGTGGCTAGATAATAACAGCCGCACGGGTCAATCTTCAAGGTTAAGCAACGCTTGCCAAGGTTGGTCTGTGGATGGGGGTGGCCATCTTAACATACCGAGTTTCCTCCGTTCAGCCGGGACCAACGGCTTAACGTGCTTTGCGAGAAAGCACGTTAAGCCGTTGGTCCCGGCTGTCATTTTTCTACATCTTTGGCAGTCCTTACGGATAGTCAGAAGCCAGTAAATCTGACTCCAGTCTTGCCATGAAGTACCGTGTTACCCAGTTAGTGGGTTGTTGAAGGTCTTGTAGGCAGGCGCTCCTCGTAAAATACTGGTATTCAGCTAAATCCCGCTTGACTGGAAGCCGACCCCAATACAGTCGGGAAAAGGCTAGGCAGATTAAGATGATGACTGTTATTAACTATTGAACGCCAACGGCTATCACATCAGTGTACGAACGCATTTAAGAGATTATTTTGAACTACACCCCACACTACTGAACCAACTAATGACGCTGTCAATACCTAGTTCCTACCATAGACCGTTAACTATTGAACACTAATGGGGTTAAAAATCTATCTCATAAACTTAAAAACTCAAAATTTTCTTTTTAACCCCTAAGATTGGTTAGAGATACACTTCGTTGACGGTTCTCAAGATACGTAACTCAAAGACCTCGGAGTTCTATTTATTTGATTATCCTCTCAGTAACGTGTTAAGCAGAGGCCAACAAAAGATTGGGACAAATTGCCTGCAAATTGAAGGGGATTGCTAACTGCATAATGCATTTCGCATCTCCTAGTCTTATGACTTCATATGTATATATTTCTTTGTCATCTGTTCGATTCATGGCAAACATTCATGCAACAGACTGGCCGATACGATATTTGGATTACAAAAAAAAACTTTTTTTATAAAAAGACAAAACCGTCTTCCAAAAACATTTTATTTCGAAACAGATAACTTTAATTTCGGAAGTCGGTGTTTCTGGTTGTTTCGTTTTTGAACACCGACTTCCGAAATTAAAGTTATGTTTTACTTTTTAGTGTTTTGTTTTTGGAAGTCGGTTATATTTTTTTGTAAAATAGTTTTTTATTTTTCACTTTTTAGTAATACATAAGGTACCACTAAAAAGTGAAACCACAAACACAGCGTGCCGGCGTGATGTTATGTTATGGACTGATGTAAACAATCAACAGATATGCGATTTCAGAAATCCCGATCCATTTGCTATCATTTATTGAAGAGTTTCGTTGCCTACCTCCGAAATTCTTCATCAGATCTTCACCAAATTTAAATGAGGCCAGTCCGAGAAAATACTCTTCCAAACAAAAATAGAATCATCCAAATCGGTAAAAATGGGCGAAAATATAGCTGAACAAACATTTTTCATGGGATCCCAACATCAGATCCTGACTTATACCTTCCATCATCAGCTCAGCAACATGAGATGATGATTACCAGGCACAAATTTTATGAATTGCGTTAGAAAGTTAATGAAAAACATTGTATGTGCTTATAAAATTTGAGGGCCTCCCTCGATTTTCATGGGATCCCATCATTAGATTCTAACTTGGTGACAATGGGACCACTTCAGGAGCATAGGCTTTCGAATAAAAAAAGAATTTTTAAAATCGGTTCAGAATTGGCGGAGAAATCGGTGAACATACAGAAAAAAAAAGAAATACATACAGCCGAACATAGAACCTCCTCCTTTTTGAAGAAGTCGGTTAAAAGGAAGTTTACGCCACGAGGGTGCCAGCCCTATATGTACATTATGTATGCCTAAATTGGTAGAACAGTGAACTATTCATTCACTAAACATCTTGAAATGTTTCTATATTTGGATTTATTTCATCTAACTATATCATATTATCCCACGACAAGATAAAGCCCTAACTTTTCCACACAGTTCTGTCATCTGCAAGAGTCTGACACTCTTCCGCTCCGCCAGGAACGGAAGGAGTAATTTTGATGTTTTCCTTTAAAATTGCAGGTGTATAAAGTCTATCTGACACGCCATGGTTTAAACCATCATTGCGCGTAGCGATCAATGTAACGTGAAATTACATAATTATTAACGGGACGCATGGATATTGAACCGTTTCGCGCTGCATCACATTTTTCCGCGACACGTTTGCGATCGCAACAAAGTAAGAATTAAAGATGTAATGTCAGGTTCTACTTAGTGAGTCTAACACGATATTTTTCGGGTTCCGTACTCGAAGGGTAGCCTAGCTAGGGTAGGGTAGGGTTTTAAAAACAAATATTTAAATAATTTTATTTTCGGTATGGTACAGGGTATTTTCGGTAGGTATGGTTTGCGGTATGGTGTCGGCCGGTACCATATGGTGCCGTAAAAGAATAATACCATCCCATCACTTCCCGTGGGTGTCGTTAGAGGCGAGTAAAAGACTCACCAGAGAATGGGCGGCAGCGTTCTCTGTAAAACGCAACACCGTACACTGCGATTGCCAACCCGCCTGCCAAGCGTGGTCATCATCTTCATCTGCCTAGCCTTTTCCCAACTATATTGGGGTCGGCTTCCAGTCAAACCGGATTCAACTGAATACCAGTGTTTAACATGGAGCGGCCGCCTACCAGAACTCCACAACCCATTAACTGGGTAACACGGTACTTCTTGGCAAGACGAGTCAGATTTACTGGCTTCTGACAACCCGTAACGACTGCCAAAGATCTACAAATGACAGCCGGGGCCAACGGCTTAACGTGCTTTCCGAGGCACGGAGGAAACTCGTTATGTTAACATGGTCACCCATCCACAGACCAACCTCGGCAAGCTTTGCTTAACCTTGAAGATCGACCCGTGCGGCTGTTATTATTTAGCCACGAGCTCCTCAAAGCCTGCCAAGCGTGGTGATTATGGCGAACCCCCCCCTTTTGGGGGAGGCCTATGTCCAGCAATGGACGTCTTTCAGCTGTTATGATGATGATATGGTACAGGGTACGTCGAGCTTGAACTTTTTATAAAGCTGTGTCATTCATGTAGGACGTAAGATTTATGTCAGTGGCTTAGGTAACTTTCGTTTGTAAAACGCAATCAGTACAGATGGTTCGCACCGGCAGTAACTAGAGACGCCATGAGTATAACAAAACCTTAAGGGCTGCAATTAACCCCCACTTAAGCGAACAGATCGCGTTAGAAACACCACGCTGCGCTCATAACTAAAGTCGTAGATGTCAGAGAAAAAACAGCCAGGCTGAAGTGGGAGTGGGCTGGCCACGTCGCACGAATGAACCCGGAGAGGTGGGCGAAGATTGTCACTCACTGGACGCCTGAAGAAGGATGTCGGTCTTCGCGGCGAAGGTAGTGTGACGATCTCATCATGTTTGCAGGACAAACTTGGCCCGAGTTCGCCCAAGACCGAGAGATTTGGAAGGAGAAAGGGGAGGCCTTTTTCCGGCAGTGGGATACAAGAGCAGGCTAACAAAAAAAAGTATTCCCATACGATAAGTTCAGTCATTTATATCAGGCACAGTTCCATAATTGAAGTATCAAATGCTCTGAAGATATAGTAGGGTACTAGTGCGATTTTCGCTGTAATACGAAGATTTTCCTTCAATTTAAATAAAAAGATGCCATCGAAAGCATGCCCCCCTCCCCCTCATCTTTGTTACTAGATACAGTACGTTTACTCGATATTGGATTGTTTGTGATAACACGGTTATAAATTCTGACACTAGGGTGTGGTGGGGTCGATAGACCTTACTGCCCACACGTTAAGAAGAAGTTCAACACATACAGTTATGTATGCGCTAGTCGGCAGCATTGATGCACTGATGATGTAATAAATCTTAAATCTTGTAAATTCTGACTTTGCATAGTAAATATCTTTTTCCTGTGATCTGTTTCACGAACCAACACTATGTACTACAATAAAGGCACACCGGCAAAATTGACAGAAACTATACAAGGCTGTTGGAGGCAGCATGTACCGACTATACCGGTCCATACTACAGAAGAACGTAACACTTTAGAGATTTTCGTATGTGGTCGCGATCCTCAGCAGTATGTGAACGATGAAAAAGACAATCAAGTTGTAAGAAAGGTACCATGCATTTAACCGGATAAAATAGGAGCATACAAGGCAGTGCATCTTTCAATCAGTGTTAAACTTTTTTGTAATCAAAACGTTACTAGGGTGTGTTGTGCGGGGTCGTTAGACCTTACTGCTCACACGATAAGAAGAATATCAAAACGATTTACATATAGTCAAAACATACTAAACAAACAATACCTCCGTATATATTACTGACTGACAGAAGAGAGGGCCTTGCTTCTCTTATTTTATAAAAGAACATATAAAACAGCAATTAGCAGTACTAGCGCCATGGGTCGCCGCGTTCGCAGCTATTCCCCGAAGCCAGATCAATACGAGAGCATCAACAGAACGCTCTAGGTTTTATAAAATGGCGCCGATTCGGTGGAGCACAGAGCTAACTAGAGGTACCTACTCGTACGCCTATTGCTAACTGTATTCATTGAGGACTGTATTGGTAAAGCTAAATAAAACAGGAAGATATCAGAGCACTTAAAAAATCCGACAAAAAATCGGGCTCGCACGCAACAAGTTGCGATAGAAACATTATTTTATTTAACTTTCAATGTTTGGTTCGGGTGGAATCTTGCTACTAAATTTTGAAGCAGATATCTTCAACCGATTGAGCTAAAATTTTGTATGCACGTTTAGTTTGGATGACAATACGCGAAAAGCTGTGTGACGTCATTCTAGTCATTCTAAATTCAATATGGTGGACCATCCAAGATGGCGGAATAGTTATTTTTAATGCATTTCTACAATATGGGTATCAAATGCAAGGACTTGTTGAGAGTAACTTGAAAAATAATGTGACGTCATTCTAAATCCAATATGGCGGAACATCCAAGATGGTGGAATAGTTATTTTTATGCACTTCTACAATATGGGTATCAAATGAAAGAACTTGTTAACAGTAACTCGAAAAATAATTTGACGTCATTCTAAATCTAATATGACGGAACATCCAAGATGGTAGAATAGTTATTTTTTATGCACTTCTACAACATGGGTATCAAATTAAAGGGCTTATAGAGAGTAACTCGAAATAAGTAAAAAATAAATAAATTGAATTATTTTTTTATTATTTAAATGCTCTAAAACGAAATTTTCCTTTAAAATTTTTAATTATATTTTTTTCACAATTTTAAAATAAATAGTTTAGAAGTTATTCAAGACATTGGACCAAAAATGACCATTATTATCTCCGAAACTACAGAGCCTAAAATTACAAATGAACTACAAATTACAGGAAAACCTATAAGAAGTATCTAGTGGTAAAATAACATGTTACAAAAATGACATTGTTTCGGAACTCTTTGCACGCGAGTTCAATTCGCACTTGGCCAGTTTTCCTTTGTCGTGATATTTTAAGTATTAAGGTGGATGCTCCAGGGTAGCCCGAATGAATATTTCAGAAATAATCATTCTTTCGAACTACATGAACTTAGAGGGCTATATTGATGATTAAAATGGTTATAATTCTTTAGATAAATACGCGTTACGGTCGCAGATCGCATTTGGTCCACATACAGCTTCACACTGACCGGCAAATTGCAAAAAACATAAAAATATTTGAATTTCGCGGGCCACCCTGGAGCATTCACCTTAAAGTGAAAACTTTTTCAGGCACGTTCACCACTTTTTGGGTGAACAAAAATCCTGGAACTCGCGTAATCGTCACAGAAAGCTTTCTTTTCGACGTTTTCATACGGATCTCTATTTTTCGTAAAATGTTCTATAGCTTATGATCATCAGGGATGTAAAATACTAATGGTGAAGGATTTGTCAAATCGAACCAGTAGTTTCGGAGCCTGTTCAATTCAAACAAACAAACAATCTTTCCTCTTTATAATATTAGTGTAGATAACTGCGTTTTGCTAGTTGTTTACGCATAAAAACTAATGTAATGACATTTTTGCACGGAGTTTGACGTAAGACTGACGTTAGAGACGCGTTGAAAATTCGTATAAAATTGTAATAAACATGCGAAAAAAAAAAACTTTTTTACAAAAAAATATAACCGACTTCCAAAAAAACACTACAATTATTATTGTAGTGTGTTTTCGGAAGTCGGCGTTTTTTGGTTTTGCAGCTTCGTTTTTTAACACCGACTTCCCGTTAAAATTTGATTCAGTTAGGTTTAGTAGTTTTTATTTTATGAACATTTTTGCTTATTTCAATTTTTGCATACATGAAGACGTCGTCCAAGTATCACCACTTCAAGTGTAAAAGTGAAAAATAAAAAACATTTTTACAAAAAAAAATATAACAGACTTCCAAAAAACACTACATAGTATAAAATAACCTTAATTTCGGAAGTCGGTGTTAAAAAACGAAGATGCAAAACCAAAAAACGCCGACTTCCGAAATTATTATCGTAGTGTTTTTTTGGAAGTCTGTTATATTTTTTTGTAAAACAGTTTTTTATTTTTCACTTTTAAGTGGTGATACTTGGACGACGTCTTCATGTACGCAAAAATTTAAATAAGCAAAAATGTTCAGAAAATAAAAACTACTAAACCAAACTGAATCAAATTTTCACGGGACCAAACGGAAAGCATGCCGCATCGAACTAAAAATTACACAAATCGGATGAGAAACATATGGACTTCGGTGTCCCAAACATTATTTACATTACATTAAAACGCGTCCGCGTTACGTTAATAAGGCCAGTTTTCCTTTGTCGAGATATTTTAACTATTAAAGTGAAAGTTCTATATTAGGCTTGTTGAGCACTTTTTGGTGAACAAAAATCAACTAAGTAGTTTACAACACAAATTCCTTAGTTTTCACTATCGGCAGTCCCCAAGACTACCCTGCCTGTATTTTTCTTATTTTTTATTGAAAAAAAAAAGGAAACCTTTGCATTTTTCTGCTTTTTTTTTATTGTATAAATAAAATTTAATTATTATAATAATACTGGCTTGGAAAATCATGTATTATTTTATTTAATTCAGAGTAACTGTAATCCCCAAAAGTAATGTTAGAAATATTTTTTGTCATGATTATATAATTATAATAATATTTCTTTATTGACATAACACACAAGTTTTCCTAACCTAAGAAAAACTTGTTTGAAGCCTTTGACTCCTAAACTAGGTGTGTACCTGTATGTCAGGTGTCAGCGCCCTCTCCCGCTTTATTTGGCTTAGATAATAATGTCAACACAGAAATAGACAAACATGCATGCAAGAAATACAATTTCAAAAGAAGTAAAAACAAATGAATTGAAACATGGCTGGAACAAAAAGATATTGAAAAGAATTCATACAATTATTATTACCTAAATTACATTTAATTTATATTATAATTTCTATTATATCGTGCTGTGTGTGTATGTATGTTGGAGTTGTGTACATGTGGGTGTGTACCTAATCCTGTTTGTGTATGTTCTATGAATATGTTCACTAGTAAAATGAAATTAATTATTTATTGTTTTCTCAATACCCTCATGACCAAGAGAAAAGAGCCAGTATAGTGATAGCAGAGTGTAGTTATAAATTGCAGTTCTAAAATATAAAATAATGATGTCACATGCAAGTAAAACCATAAACCGGACAAGTGCGAGTCGAACTCGCCCACCGAGGGAATTTATAGGTACATATTACTCTAAATATAAAACTATTATTTTTTATCATTAAATTACTAATGTATAGTTTTCATTTTCCGTATACTTGTAGTATAAGACGGTATTTCTTGCCAAATTTCATAGTTCTAGGTCAACGGAAAATATCCTATAAATTTGAATTCCATTAAGAGTGCCGAAATATAGTTTTTTTGCGCCATAAACGGGTGGTATATCTTTTTTTTACGTTAACTAAGAAGTTTGATTTTTCACAGCTTCGAGGGACTGTAGACCTGAGTATATGGTCTCAATTTCAACTCGAAACCTCCATGCGTTCCCGAGATAAAGGGTCTGGACAAACAGACGGACAACAAAGTGGTTCAATAAGGGTTCCTTTTTTTCTTTTGAGGTAACCCTAAAAATAGAAACCGTATGTCTGACCACGCGCAGAGGATGCTTCCGCAGCCGGGATGAATAGTAACTCATATGAACTTTGATTTTATCGATAACAAAAGTAATTCAGTGTTGGTAGTTGTTTTTTAGGGTTTCGAACATCCGTAATAAACGGGACCCTTATATGATCACTCGGGTGTCTGTCTGTCCGTTTGTCACAGCCAGTTTTCTCCGGATCTACTGGACTGATTATGTTGAAATTTCGAATACATATGAAGTTCTGTGACCCAATCATGGACGCATTAGGTAAATAAACACAGTATGGGGATCACTTTTTGGGGTCTAACTAGAAAAAAAAAGTTAACTATATCGAAATGAGAGGACTTACTGAGAGGGCTTTAATTATATATTTTCTTCACTATTGTAAAATAAGTAGTTTTGAAGTTATTCTAGAAATAAGACCAAAAATTACCATCATCTGCCTAGCCTTTTCCCAACTATATTGGGGTCGGCTTCCAGTCAAGCCAGATTCAGCTGAATACCAGTGTTTTACGTGGAGCGGCTGCCTACTAGAACTCCACAACCCATTAACTGGGTAACACGGCACTTCTTGGCAAGACGAGTCAGATTTACTGGCTTCTGACAACCCGTAACGACTGCCAAAGATCTACAAATGACAGCCGGGACCAACGGCTTAACGTGCTTTCCGAGGCACGGAGGTAACTCGTCATGTTAAGATGGTCACCCATCCACAGACCAACCTTGGCAAGCGTTGCTTAACCTTGAAGATTGACCCGTGCGGCTGTTATTATTTAGCCACGACCTCCTCAAAGCCTGCTAAGCGTGGTGATTATGGCGCCTTTTTGGGGAGGCCTATGTCCAGCAGTGAACGTCTTTCGGCTGTTATGATGATGATATGGTACAGGGTACGTCGAGCTTGAACTCTTTATAAAGCTGTGTCATTCATGTAGGACGTAAGATTTATGTCAGTGACTTAGGTAACTTTCGTTTATAAAACGCAATCAGCACAGATGGTTCGCACCGGCAGTGACTAGAGACGACAAGAGACCGACGCGATTTCTGGATTGGCCCCATTGTAAAAGTGGTTCATAGTGATGAGTACAATGACCCCTTCAGAGGTGTTGCGTTTATTCTGTTACACGTTGTATGATTATTAAAAGAGAAATAAAAAGAAGGAAAATTTTAACGGGGATGTTGGTAAGTACTAAGAACGATTTTTTGTAAATTCAACCCATATAGGGGTGAAAATCGTAAGCTAGCGGGCGCAAATAGCATCCAAAGTGTTTCCCGGAAATAAAGCGACAGATAGCCATGGCTAAAGATGCTATGACGCGTGTCTGGGAAAAACGCGACGTAAGTTTCAAAACCAAGGCCTGGTCAGAACACTGGTTTTCCCTATTTTCCACTAGACGGGAGGAGATGAGACGTGGAGAATCCGAGCAAGAGAAAGACAGGATAGATGCATTCGAGATGTGTTGCTGGAGGCGGATGCTCCAAATTCCATGGACAGCTAAACGCCCAAATGAGTCTGTTCTTTCTCAACTCAATTTCAAGACCTGATTGTGTACAGTTTGCTACAGCATATTTTGAGCTACTTTGGCCACATAATTAAAAGAGGGTTTGATTAATTGATTGAAAAAAACTACATCCCCAAGCAAATTCCAGCAGGTGGTGATGGCAACTTTGGATCGGAATCGATGGACAGATTGTCCGCTTAAAGGGGTCAAGCGACCACAATCCTCAGTAATGAGGAACCAAATGAAGAAGTGCATACATACATTACATGTAATTTATGCTTGTTTCTGCAACTCCATGATTAAGTGCGTATTTTGCATGCAGGTGGGACAAATGTGTCATTCAATCCACCCCAACAATGCCTTGGTAAACTATTTCACAGAAGATACATAGTTTTCCCAAGTACTTAGCCCTGTAATCAGGAACTAATGGTACTACCATTGAAGTAAGATTTGGTCAGACAGCAGTGGACCTTTGCCCAATAGTAAATACTCTAGTATAAATAATATTTGGTAAGGGTAATTTGTGCTAAATTAGTGCTGTGAAATGACTTTGACTTTGACACTAGTTTGTAAATAGTATGAGATAGTTCAAACTGGGTGCGGCCTTTATTACATGGTCTGATATAATCCTAACCGCCTACAATAAAATCCCCTGAAATACTTCAACATGTTTTTGGTCTCCTGGAACTTGTGTATCTTAAATGCTTAAACTCCAGCCCCTAGAAATACTTTGACATGTTTCTGGTCTCCTGGTACTTGTGTATCTTAAATGCTTAAACTCCAGCCACTAGAAATACTTTTACATGTTTCTGGTCTCCTGGTACCTACTTGTGAATCTGAAGTACTAACTAAGGCAGCAGCGGCTCTGGATTAAACATAGGATTTAAAATTTGTGACTTATAATATAATACTACACTTTCTCATCCACTCATACAAAAAATTTTATATGATGAGACATGAATGTTTTGAGATGTAGATATTTTCAAACTTGAGGTTTCGAGACCTTTTTAATTTGTGATGGGTTTGCTCTTGACTCTAGTCTAGGTCAGAGATGACAGAGGAATTCTACGATTGAGTGAGCTTACCCAGAAGGAGCCTGTTCACTCTAACTTTGAAGAGTAATCTCTTCAAAGTTGGGGTTGGCTAGCATCTTATGAGATTTGAACGTTTGCACCCATGAGGTGATTTTGCAACTTGGAAAATCACCACTTTTCTATAAAACTTTACGGAAGTAAGTTTAGTTGTTAGTGTTTGTTTTGCTATCTTGTGTAGCTTAATTTATTAAAGAGAAAGTCTTGCCTCAACAGTACACAAAATATAAAAACAAAGATGAAAACAGCTAACTTGATTAGTCTTGAACAAATAAATGGGTGTTGCTACTGGAAAAATAAACTGTGAACAGCAAAAATATGAACACTACTTCTTGAAAAACAAAAGCATTTCCATGAGTGTGGTGTCTTATTGAATGCATGTCATAGATTTTTTGTACAGAGCTCACCAAAGATAATGCTAACCCAACAAGTGAATTCTTATCAATTATTGTTGTTTACAATATGAAAATTGAGTACTTACTAGTTATTAGTTCCGAAGAAGTAAATGCACTGAACATTCATCGCCTTCTTGGGAGGCTTTAGCTCCGGAGTGGGAATGGCTACCTGGAAACCATCACAAACTAATATTAGGGTCAATGTTTTCTTCTTCTATTGTGACATTTCTCAACTTGTTTATCGACTCTGACAGCTTCGGTTGCTATACTGAAAGATATTTATAACGTTTCTCCGGCCTTTTACCCCAGCCACGCAGCGTTATAGCCAAGCACACTCAATTATCAAGAAATTTTCCCGCCTATAATTGCATGAATCTAATCTGTCAATTCCATCAACAAACACTGCTACAGTTGTTTACAATTTTGATCAATGATATTTAGTGTTAGAAAATGAGTGTTTTATTATTTTTAACTTCAAAAGTAATAATGAAAGCGTCTTACCCGGCCGGGCCAAGGGCTGAATCCCTTCATCTTGGCCCTGAAACAAACATAAGTCATGTATCATCAACACTAGAATTTAATAATCAACACAAAACGCTTCAAATATCTCTCAATTTCAATACATACCACACAAGATCACCAAGTTTATAACTTTCAGACATTGTACACGTTCACTCTGTTCGGCTTTCCACGACGAACTAACCAAAGAGCAAATGTATCCAATATAGAACAGAGTAGTCTCCGCGTCTTTTGGTTAGTCTATGGTCATTGTGATAACCGTTTTTTTCCGAGAAAACGTAGTAACTTTAAAGCCAGGTCTACATTCCTGGCCTCACCATAAACTGTTTTTCAAAGTCAATGTCATTATTTTGCTGTACAAAGATGGTAATATAGAATAAAACTTGTCGCTTCATGAAGCAAAAACAAAAATCACCAAACAAATTAATAAATAATAGATGCACTTAGCTTTAATTTTTACTTTTCCTAAGGACTAATCCTAGAACCTAAGTCCATACTTAATAATTATAATTTCTATATTATTTGTTGTAGGCAATAGTTACATTGTAATAGTTATTTAGAATCTGTATACATATAACTAAATTTTTGTAAACTTACCAAATATTGTAAAAGATTTATTTGAAAAGAGTAACTATGAAGTTTCTTGTCCATTCTTCTCCATAAGAATTTACCTTTCGGAATGCATAGTAGAGTCACTTTAGAATTTTTTGTTCAAATATGCCGCTTAATGGCCTAATTGGAATAAACATATTTTTCCCCAAAAAGCTGATTTTGATCATATTTTTTCATAATTATTAGTAAAATATCAAATTCATTACTTTTATTTCAAAAATCCTGATTTATTCCTAAGCTAGCTTTCAGGCATACCAAACCTTGACTCTCGGTTCTAAAAAAATGGGCATGTTGGTTAATGACCGCAGTGCCAGTTCTTCTATCTGATACTGACGCCCGTTAATGGTTTGTATACACAAACAAAAGGAGTAGAGTGGACTGCTGCCCATCATCCTTTTAAAATATTCCCTTAGTCACCTTTAACAATAACTACGGGAATAGAAGGTGGTTCTATTCGATAAGACTATTAATAAGTAATCTATATTTTATGTACCCAGATAATATTGATTCTCTCGGATTTTCAGATAGTATATGGATTGTTTCATTGTAGTCAGAAAATACCGGCAACCGGTCCTAAGTCAGCCCTGTAATGACAACATTCCCTATGTATTACGCATACATAGGGAATGTTAGTTGGCTACGCAAATTTTAGTGAATGTTTGGTCTGCTACTATTTATATGTCTGTGGTGTATACATTGTTTCACACTCATTTCTGGCCTTCTTTCAGCTATTTAAAAGACTTTGGTCCCTTTTGATGGCAATAGGCCACCATATACAATACGTACGGTTTCCTTACTCATTTTCCAACGGGTCTAAAAAGGCCACTTTAGCACTAGCAGAATCAGCCAGAACACACGTTTGTTTATTTTCCCTATGAGAAAATCCGATGTTCCTTTCGAAAACAAGCCGTGCGTTTGGGCCAGAAGAACTTTGAATCTAAAAACCGGAAATCCCTAAGGGAAAACCGGAAGACCCAATAAGGAAACCGTACGTATGTGGCCAGCCTAATTTGTTATGGTTATTGCTGTCTGTTAGTTTATGCCTTTGACAGTTTTCATATTTTTAATCTGTGTTTTGCTATTTTTTTTTTGTTTCTTTCAGTTTGCTAATTTGGCGCACGTACCGCCAAAGTTAAACTTTTACTTTGTTTTGGAATGAATTTTGTATAAAAATGTCCAAAAGATTTTATCCGCAACATCAAGGCGAACGAAAGAAAGCTAAACTGGACATTAGTATATCTGATCACAACTTTCCATTGAGTCAAAACAATGAATTCAACAAAGGTAAACTTTCCCAAATTAAATATTTACTGCTCATTCTTTCATAATGAACGAGTAAAAGAACATAAATAATTTATCAAAGTGTCTTTAGAACTTCCAACTCCTAAACAATATGTTTATAATTTAAAGTTAGGTTAAGTGTAAACTTTTTTGCCTTAGAACCTAACATTGATGAAAATTGGGGAGACGACAATGATGACGAGATCCTACTCCTCGCCAGCCAGGCTTGCGAGCAGGCCTACAACACCAGCGACGTCAGTCAACTGGCAGATTACAGTATGTGCATGAAACCAAGCTCAACTAGCACTCAGCTCAGTTTCGAACCAACTCCTAGCACCAGCTCGTCTAAAACCGAATTCACGTTCAAAAAACCGTCATTCAACACACCCTCTGCCATATCAACCCACTTAAAAGAAAAATGCCACCGAATATCGTCACCGTTACCTGGAATCTCATCAAAAGTTATACCTAAGACAAACGGACAAGTCAACATGTCAGATGACTTGATATTTAGTGACAAAGTGTTCAAGAGTCATGATTCTGACCATGTGTATCGCCAGCTTCTTCAAATGCAAGAGGAAAACGCTAAACTGAAATCTGAAAATGGGAAACTGTTAGAAAAATGTGTTACAAAGGAAGGAGAGGCATCAATACTGCGGACTCAACTGAAGAGTTGTCAGTCTGCCGTGGATAATGCCAGGTTGGAGAAGATAAAGGCTCAGGAGAGGGTTCAGATGGAGTGGCAGGAGAAACTTAGTGCTGCCAACAGTCAGATTCATGATCTGAGGACACAGTTGGATTTCAAGGTTATTGTTTACTTTATATATTTTCTTAAGAGTCGTTTTAAAGCAAGTTATATGACTACTAGCTTTTCCCATTCACATATAGCCTATTATAGCCATCCTCATGAATGTGGCTATCATCTACAAAAATAGTTTTAGGCTGATAGTTCCAGAGATTAGCACGTTCGAACAAACAAATAAACTCTTCAGCTTTATTATATTGAGTTTAGATTATACCTTGTTGCATTAAGTCCGCCTATGTACCACTATTGTACATGAAGTTTAAATAAATAAATAATAAACCATTGCATTTGTTTCCTAAACGATATCTTTCAAGTGGGACTAGATACTGCAACACCACAGGTATTCTAATGTGGAATCCAGTGTGTCACCTAAATATTGTAACATTTTTTTCAAATAGTCAGTATCATTACATATTATAAGACAAAGTCCTCTGCCACATCTGTCTTTCCGTTTGTGAATAACTCAAAAACTCCTGCACCGACTTTCATGCTGATTTCATCAATAGATAGAGTGGTTCTCAGGGATGGTTTTAGTATATAATTTGTCTAAAAAAAAATTAGGATACCTTGCAGTGCGGACAAAGTGCTAGTTATGAAAGTAGTTCTTAAAAAAATGTTATGGGGTAAATATTGTTGTCATTTAATGTTTTTGTTTCAGAATCTCGAGATAATTAGTGTAAAGGAGAAATGCAAGAAGCTGGAATCTTCAAAAGTGAGACTAACACAAGTGACTGTTGGAGGGAATGATATATCACAGAGGTATGAAACTGGTGCTACTAGCCTATAATAATATGTTATTTGTTTTAGTGTTTTGGTGAAATAAATAAAAAAATCAATAAATACCTGTTACGAAATGGCCAAAAAAATACAGAAATGGCCATAAAAAACATGTGGCTAAATATTTGTTTAAGTTATGTTTAGTTGAAATGTAGCTGACTCTTATGAGTTAATCATCTTATATATTAGAACTCTCATCCTATAGTTTCTTTCTGCCTACTTCCATGGGAAAAGGCGAGAGCTTAATGTATGTATGTAGAGCTCCCATAAATCTGATGCAGCAAAACCTACATTACCGAACCCTAAAAACATTATCAAATATTTTGATAATGTTTTTTAGGGTTTTGTACCTAACGGGTACACAACGGAACCCTATTACTAAGCCTCCACTGTCCATCCATCCGTCCATTCGTCTGTCAGGAGTGTGTAATCTATTGCCGCTATAACAACAAATAATAAAAAGTAAATTAAATTAAAAATCAAAGGGGGCTCCCATACAAGAAACATGTTTATTTTTCTGATAATTGTATGGAACCCTTTGTGTTAGAGTCCGACTCGCACTTGGCCGGTTTTTATTTTATTTTATCTACCTTTTATCTACGAAATGTTTCTTCTTATTCTATTCCCAGACATAACAATCACACCCTACATGATACACTTGTAAGTCAAAGCAAGAGAGTGAAGACGGCGTCCAACGCTGTACAGACTGATGACAAGGCGCACTTGCTGAAACTGAACAAAACTTGCCGAGCAGGTATGTCAAATAGGGTACTGAACTAAAAAATTCTAAATAGTCCGTCAGATAGATTTCCAAAAAATATCCGAAACGTATTATTTCTTTTGTTACGTAAGTAAACCAAAATTGACGATTTACGACGCTTTTAAAATTATCAATACGTCACGCCGTGGTATCATTTTTAGTGCGTTCTGATGTCATCCCACTCCCGATTTTTGATGCGTTTTCTCTTTGTCAATATTCATTGATTTACAAAAACAAAAAATACGTTTCCATTATTTTTCAATACTCTGACGGACTAAATAGATTTGCAATATGTTGATGGTGGAAACTAACCTATTATCTTTAGAATGAACCCAGCCACGGATTAACCACGTAGTAAGAGTAGTAAATGCTACGGGCTCCGCGCATTGGGGGGCCCCACAATTGGACTTACAAAAACTCTCACACATGAGTCGCTAACTCGCACTATACCTGTATGAAGCATGAAGTATGATTTCTGTAGATGAAGTCCCTAATTTGGTTTATTTTGTTATGGTATGGGTATAAAAAACTCGTTTTATTTCATGCTACCATACCGTCTTCACTGGCAACACTAGCGTCTGCCAGCGGTTTCGCCTGCGTGAATTACGAAAATTATTCCAAAGGAACATAGTCCCAGGATAAAAGTATCCTATGTATCCAGGATATGTTGTCCATGGGCCCAGAGTTGTAGCACTTTCTCACCTCTCTTAAAATGAAGAACCAAATAATCTCAATATTTTATTCTATGGCAGCATTACTCTGTGTGTCTAGTTTGTCCCTCCTAGCCCTCCCCCGAGTATCGCCACAACCGGTCCTGTACGTCTCGCTCGGCTACCCGCGACCCTCACCAGAGGTTCTAGACAGACAAGTGGCATAATGTCAGCGGTAGCGTGGCGAAGGAGATTGTCGAAACGTCAAAAATGTATGAGATTGTCAATCGCAGTCGAAATGTCACGCGATCAATTCCCTACATTTTTTAATTTCCATAATCGCATTCCTAAGGAAACTCCAAGCATTGCCCTCTCTATTGCTCTTTGGGTGACTTTAAGCCTTCTGATTAGACCCATTGTGAGCGGCCGTTTCGGTTCCATAAGTCTTCACTGGCAACGCACTCTGTTCATAGACGAAATTCTGTGAGCGCAACTTCCCGAACGCCACCCAGCCGAGTTAGATTCGACGGTTGAAATCTATCTCGAAAGTCGCGCTACCTAACTACACCGTTTGTTTCAGGTAGACGTACTCGTCTACAACTTCGAGTGTAGAATCTCGAACAATGAACGTAGGTCTTCATCATCGGAGGACTATGTTATCGGCGAATCGAAGGTGGCAGATGTACTCGCCGACATTTATGTCTAGTCTTCTCCAATCCAAATCCTTGAAGACAATCATCCATTACGGCCGTGAACACTTACGGAGAAATGACGTCTCCCTGGCTTACAACCCAATGCAGAAAAATAGGCTCCGAGGTCTGATCCTGAAATCGGACTGACTTAGTTGCGTTTTCATACAAACACTAAGCACCACGATGTACCGATAATCGATCTGGCACCGTTGGAGAGACTGCAGCACCGCCCAAGTCTCGATCGAATCGAAGGCTTTCTCGTAGTCTACAAACGCTAAGCAGAGGCTTCGGGCTTTTGTGTAACCTGCCGCAGCGTATTTATGTAGTCTACGATGCTGGAAGTCGTCCTCGGTATAGTGCCGGGCCAATCTAGCTCATGGGTCGTCAGCTAGATTCGTAACTGGTTTAGACATTGACGTGTATAACTATCCATAGAATGTCTCGATCTCCCTCCGAAACTCCGATTTGACGGATATGGTTCTGCCATCGTTGGTCTTTAGCTTCGTGAGCTGGCTTTACCCAATAAACAGATCTCTTACGCCCTAATGCCGCTATATTGCGTCTTTAAATACGCGATAGAGCGATTAATTCTTTCAGTATTAAGGCGGCGGAGGTCGCTTTTCAAGGACCTAATGATGCGCGCCAATACATCATTTTTATTTGCGTTGTTTTAATAATAAGTAAATTAGAGGTCGTATTTTATCACGAAATAATAGGTCAAAATCGTAAAATACGATATATTATACCAAGACAGATCAACTCCAACGTTCAGGGCATTAACGCTATCCAGGCATATTATTGGTCAAGCTTAACCGACTCATTACCACCGTCATTTTCATGCATACTTTAGCCAGGCCCCGAACATTGGACGATGACGCGCCAGGCGCGTCATAATCCATATACACTAATAAATATGAATTCTAAATTAATAGCCAAGGGTATTTTCGACTTCAATGTTTAATTTAGGTTAAAAAGTTGTAGTTCTGTTTATGTCATTTTTTTTAATCTTTTTTTAACCGACTCATTGCCACATCCAATTTACTTAAAAACAGATTTTAAAAAATTGAGATAAAGAGAACTACCACTTTTTATCCTAAATTAAACATTGAAGTCGACAATACTCTTGGCCATTAATTTAGAATTTAAATTTTACAAGTCAGGGGTGGCAAACTTTTGGTAACAGTTTATAAACTTATAAGGAGTTGAAGGAATTTTAAATTCACTGCAATTATTAAACACTCGTACAAATCTATACTAATATATAAAGCTGAAGAGTTTGTTTTTTTGTTTGTTTGTTTACTTGAACGCGCCAATCTCAGGAACTACTGGTCCGATTTGAAGAATTCTTTCAGTGTTAGATAGCCCATTTATCGAGGAAGGCTATAGGCTATATATCATCTAAAGACGCTAAGACCAACAGGAGCGGAGCAATAATGAAAATAGTGACGCAGGCGAAGTTGCACGGGTCAGCTAGTGTTTAATACTTGTGGTGAAAAAGCCGATTTTTAAGCAGGTTTTAGGTATGAAAAATTACTTCTGTCGTGTAATAATTAAAATCAATAAATGCTTATAGCACCAATATGCATAGTGTCTCACCAAGTCTCCATATTAATTAACTTTTTATAACACTCTAAACGTTTGCTTGCTGGTAGATTTCTTAATCTGAATGCTAGAATTATACCCAAGTCATGTTCAAACTGAGCATAAATTAGAGGTAGTACGTCTTGTGTATTCAGTTCTGTTTTAAATCTTTTGAGAACAATGCATTAAAATATTTTTTGCTGCATTACAATCAGGATCTGACTTATTTTTAATGGGCGACTTAGGTTCCTTCTTAGATATTCTTACTTTAAACTTTGTTTTATTTTTCTCACATTCCTCTTCTTCAGAATCTATAATTTCTTCAATGCCTGAATTATAATTTGTATATTGACTATTGGTCATGGTACATGGTCCATGAATTTACGCTCCATTAAAATAAGCAAAATCAATTGACTACATTCAGGATCATATCTTGTTTATGTTCATGCTTATTAGTGAATACTGCCTGACTACATTCAAGAATTTCGTCTCTTTGCTGATTACCTAAAAATAATAAGTACGTTATTATCACAAACAGATGAACTAATACAAAAATATTAACCCCCCACATTTTACTAAAATAAATAAATCCTACCTTGTGAGGCAATATTTCCTTTGAATACCAACGAATACGAATCGAAGCACACAAATAACTTTTTCTCTTAGCAGCTCGACGCAAGATAATGGCGAAATATGCATAAAATCTCACAGGGGGCCAATGACATTCTAGGTGCGCCACCCTTGATGTAGGCCCATGACGCGCCTGGCGCGTCATCGTCCAATGTTCGGTGCCTGGCTAAAGTATGCATGACGTTGGCAATGAGTCGGTTTAGTAAGTTCGATGTGACGCACCAGGTGCGTCTGGCCTCCCGTGATATTTGCTTATGACGCGCCTGGGGCGTCATTGGCCATGAATCGGTTAACAGGAATGAGGACTGTTGGAGCATGCGCCCATGTCGACAGTATTTATTTATATGGTACTTTAGTATTGGAAGGCATTTAGAGAACTTTGTCGCTTCCGCAAGCTATAATACAATTCTTTAGTATAGTCTAGTAAGAACCAACTCCTTACCCTTCACATTCTGAGAATGGGATAATAATCAGATGATTGTTTTTTTTTTATTTGGTAATGGGCTTACTCTTAACCACAATTATGTTAGTTTTGTAAATAAAGATGTTTCATTTTCAAAGGTATTTTTCTATTATAAACCTATCCCAATACTGAAATGAAGAAGTGAATATTTTTACACCACTTATTCATTAAACTAAACTTTTCAATGCCAAGGCAACGCATAAAAGATAAAAATGCATTTTGACTGGCAACATGTAGATACAATTAGGTATGTGCACCATCAGGTCATAATAATAGGTCTTTACCTATGAAATTGCCGTTTTGTATGAAAAAATTTAAACGAATTTTTTTCATGTATTTTTTATTTGTATTAATCGAAGTAATCACCCATGCAATCAATGCATCTTTGCCAACGCAGTGGCAGTTTATTGATGCCCTTCTTAAAGAAATCAGCTGGACGGGAGGCAACAAATTCTTCAAAGGCATTTTGTACTGCCTCTCGGGTATTGAATTTTTTTCCCGCCAAGAAGTTATCCAAATTCTGGAAAAAGTAGTAGTCTGTAGGCGCAAGGTCTGGTGAGTAGGGCGGATGACGGAGAGCTTCCAACCACAGTTCTTGCAACTTGGAGACCGTCTGCTGTGCAGTATGAGGTCGCGCGTTGTCGTGCAGGAGCAGCGGAGACGAGCGATTGACCAATGCTGGTTGGAGATGTGCCAGCTTCACCAACATTGTGTTCAGTTCTTCACAGTACACATCTGCAGTAATGCTCACCCCGTTTGGTAAGAAGCTGTGATGAATCACACCGGCGCTAGACCACCAAACAGTGACCATCACTTTTCAAGGGGTAAGTTTTCGTTTAGGGCATTGTTTAGGTGCTGAACCAGGATCCAACCAACTTGCTGAGCGCTTGCGGTTATCAAACAGAATCCATTTTTCATCGCAGGTAACAATGCGGTTCAAAATTCCTTCATTTGTGTGTCTGTTGAGCAGTGCAAGGCACGGCTCGACGCGTACTTCGCGCTGGCGATCATTGAGTTCGTGGGGCACCCATTTGTCAAGCTTTTTTACCTTGCCAATTTGACGCAAATGGACCAATATTGTTTTGACGCTAACGTCGAAAGCTGCTGCTAATTCAGCCGTAGATTGTGTATCATCAGCTTCCACAATCGCCTTTAATTCGTCATTGTCGACCAAAGTCTTCGGACGACGGCGAGGTTCATCTTTCAGGTCGAAATTTCCAGAACGGAAGCGAGCAAACCAATAACAGGTGGTGCGTTGGTTTGTAGTGTTAGCTCCGTAAACGTCGTTGATGTTGCGTGCCGCTTGCGCCGCGTTGCTGCCACGACGGTATTCATATTCCATAATTACTCGAATTTTTAACGTATCCATGATGACGAAAAATATTGAAATGCGATGAAAATGTAACACTAATCAATAAACAAATGACTACTTTTGGAAAAAAAAAACCATGTTTTTTAAATAAAATTAATTTTAAATTAGAATTGTTAGCCAAACAAAAATTATTTTGATTTGAAATGGCCAGTACTGCAGAACGGCAATTTCATAGGTTAAGACCTAATATTAGCATTTGCAACTATAATTATTGAACTTTTGAAACCGCTGTAACTGTTTTTTTTTTATCCATTAGAGTAATGCTGCCATAGAATAAAATGTTGAGGTCATTCGGATCTTCATTTTAAGGTAGGTAAGAAAAAGCTACACCGCTGGGCCCACGATCCATTTAAAGTTGCCCATTGTTCTTTCATCCAAATCCGTTACAATGGGAAAAGGGAACAAAAAATACAGGCAGGCAGGTTTTCCATGTATAATATTAATGTGAATGTATAGACACAGGTATGCGGAACACAGAGTAAAATCCCGCATTGAAAAAGGGAGAATCCTCTGACCAGGCGGTTGTTGAGTGTGGTGGGCTCGCCGATAGTTGATATTCGAACTGTTGTAAATGTCCAAATCGCACGGTAAACTCCGATACCGCGATGTAGGATTTCGTTAGTAGTTTGCTGCTGGTTGGATAGATAGCGTTGCGGTTCCTTTGGTTGCGACGTAAATTTTGCTACGTCGGTTTTCTTGAAGCATTGATGCCGCTACAGATGTATAGGATTTACTTATTAACAAAAATCTTCTACTTGCTTTTCCAGAACGAACAACGGATTCTACCATCCTCCCCTACATACTAGAACCGTGCACAAACCAGCAGCATTCCATACTAGACTACAACGAGAAGCTGCAGAAGACCACAGACCTCTCCCAGAACAAGTGCAGGATATACAGCACGTTCCACCGGTTACCCACCACGCCGGTCCCCAAGGAGGGGGGCAAGAACAAAGTGCTGATGAGTAGTGTTTATGAAGATGTGACCGCTGTGTTTACGGGGGAGCAGGATAGGATTGAGGAGAGGTATTTTAATGTGAGTATGTGTGTAAAAAAATATTAAAAGCAAAAAACTTTAAAAAATAAAGCTTTCATTTAAATGCTCTAAAAAGAAGAAAATATTTTTTTCCTATAAAATTTATCATAAAAGCTTGTCGCCAGGTTTGTGTAAGTACCTATAAGTATTTAACTAACCACACTTTTTTTGCTTTTAATTTATTTTTTTAGTTATTTCGAGTTACTTTCAGCAAGCCCTTTCATTTGATACCCATATTGTAGAACTGCATAAAAAATAATTATTCCGCCATCTTGGATGTTCCGCCATATTGGATTTAGAATTACGTCATATTATTTTTCGAGTTACTCTCTACAAGCCCTTTCATTTGATACCCATATTGTAGAAATGCATTAAAAATAACTATTCCGCCATCTTGGATGGTGGAATAGTTATTTTTAATGCATTTCTCATCGTGTATTGTCATCCAAACTAAATGTGTAAACAAAATTTCAGCTCAATCGGTTGAAGATATTGTTGCTTCAAAATTGAGTAGGAAGATTCCACCAGAACAAACATACATACATTGCAAGTTAAAAAAAGCTTTTAATGATTTTATCTCGGTCAAAGCTATGGGGTGTATGGGGTCTGTTACCATCTTAAGACCCAAGCCAACCTCACTTGCTAGCGGTGCACCCTGCTGTCCAACGGACGAGGCTCTGGCGAACCTGGTTTCCCTCTCGTAGGGTTGTGGGGGTCAGACGGCTGGTCGCCCCACGTAAAACCAACTTCACTCAAATATTAATATGGACAAGGACAAGTTAAGAAAGGGTACTCGGGCTAGGGCGTCGCCGCATAACGACGCGCAGGCACTCGCCCTAAACCTGCGATAAGTGGGCTAGGGCTACCGTGTCAAGTACGGGCACGGCTAAAGAGGATAGTACCCAAGAAGCCCTTATCCCATGTTACTTGGGGTCGTCGCAACACGTTTTTTTCTACCACTCTGTCCTATCAGCCGTCAAACTATCACTTAACTCCCCGCTATTATGAACCAAGAATTAAAAAGAACTTACAAAATATCTCTTTGTTTTACGTATTCCTCTTACTACTTCATCGAGAAGGAAACCGGTGTGTCCTAGAAACAAAATTTCAAAGACGTGACCCCCTCTGGGCCATGTGAATGTGCCTCTGTGAATTACGTGCGATGTGAATTACGGCCTACTACCTCTCACTGGGAGGATTTTATTAGCGAATTATGCTGATGATTCAATACAAAAGTTTTTATGTCATTGACCGATGAATGTGTTCCAGATCTTCAGCTCAATAAAATCGTTACTAAATGAGTCGCGCGTGCGACTGGAGACGGTGTGGCAGCGAGTGACGACGGCCTTCCAGAAGGAAATGGACGAGAGGTACTTGGACGTCAGCGCCACCTACCGCCGCGTTAGTAGGGAGCAGCTGCTCAGGGGCAGGTCGGTACTGCTAAATCTTTAGGTAACCCAAATTCCGGCATAAAATAAATTTTCTGCCTCATGCTATGACATTTTAAAGACATCATAAAATAGTTGTGAAAAAAATATGCTGCTCTTCAATCTGTATAGCTCGGTGTCTCCCTCTCTACGCTCTCCTCGCTCTAATTTTGCAAAACGGAAGGCAAAAAACTTTGAAGTTGGTTAAAAAAGTAGCGAAGTACCCAAAAAAATTGCCCTAGTGTTGGCCAAGTAACGAAAGTAATTCAAAAAATGCTGAAAAGGACTTTTCCTGGCTTCTGATAATCCGTAACGACTGCCAAATATCTACAAATGACAGCCGGGACCAACGGCTTAACGTGCTTTCCGAGGCACGGAGGAGTCTCGGTATGTTAAGATGGTCGCTTAATCTTGAAGATCGACCCGTGTGGCTGTTATTATTTAGCCACGAACTCCTCAAAAATTATACTTATGCAAGAAACAATCTCAATCTGTTTTTATTTTTCAGAGCACTATACAAAGAAGAGCAAGAAATCCTCTCCAGAAGAATGCTGGCCACACTAGCGCATGTTCTAGAGTCTTCTAGAGGAGTGTACTGGTTCTTCAAGCATGAACAAACGCCTGACGAGGGCACGCAGAAGAGCGGACAGTTTATTGACATTATCAGCAGGATATGTGTGCTGCTTGACAATGCTGTGAGTGACCATCGTTTGCCTAACCTTTACCAGTTCGTTCTACAATATTTTGTGTGGTTACTTTGGATTATTGAGACAAAAAACCTACGCTTTCTGAAATTCTAAGCTCCAGTAATAAAACTAACCAGGGCTGCGGAATTAGTTCGAAAGATTCACCGTACCCTGGAACGCAAAGGGCACTAGGAGGAACACGAATGGATTTTAGTCAGTAAGAGTCTGACACTCCCTTCTGCTTCACCCAGAGCGGGAGGAGTCATTTGATGATTTCCCATCCTTTATAAAAGTTATAAACATCTTCGTTCTACAATATTATGTCTCTAAAACCTTGAATATTGATATTATGTACTTAAACACGAAATAAGGACATATAAACGATATGATCTTGATATCTTATTAATAATTAAGACAAAAAACCCACGCTTTTTCAAATTGTTCTAAGATCCAGTAATGAAAGTAAAAAAAATTATATCAATATTAAAATTTTATAAATAAGCTCAGATTCTCGTTATCACATTGAATAATAACCCTTTATAAATATCCCAATAAAGTTAAGAGGAGCTCGTGGCTAAATAATAACAGCCGCACGGGTCGATCTTGAAGGTTAAGCAACGCTTGCCAAGGTTGGTCTGTGGATGGGTGACCGTCTTAACATAACGAGTTTCCTCCGTGCCTCGGAAAGCACGTTAAGCCGTTGGTCCCGGCTGTCATTTTGTAGATCTTTGGCAGTCGTTACGGATTGTCAGAAGCCAGTAAATCTGACTCCAGTCTTGCCAAGATGTACCGTGTTACCCAGTTAATGGATTGTGGAGGTCTGGTAGGCAGCCGCTCCACGTAAAACACCGGTATTCAGCTGAATCCGGTTTGACTGGAAGCCGACCCCAAAGTAGTTGGGAAAAGGCTAGGCAGATAATTAATATCCCAATAAAGTACTAAGTTTAATGGAAACATCGAATGGTTCCTAAAGCGAGCCTATTTGCACTTTAAATCACGAAATTAAAGAAAAAAATACCTTCTTTAACCCCCTAACAAACTCTTAACTTTCCAGTCCTGCGCCACACTATACAGCGGCCTCCTGCTATCAATAACGTCCCTCATCGAAGCCCTATCGTCCTCCGAGCTCAACAGATCCAAAGCCCTGGAGATTATAAAGAGCATACTTACATCCAGACCGATGCCTTTCGTGGTCACTCATGTACTGAACTTGTTGAAGACCGTCGCTCAATGGGATGGGTTTATGAACACGTTCTGCCCGGGGAATGGTACGGGGAATCTGAAGACTGATTATGACCAAGGTGTTTTGTTGTATAAGAAAGGTAAGCAGAGAAACACACACATACACATTATACATATTATATAAAGCTGAAGAGTTTATTTGAACGCGCTAATCTCAGGAACTACCGGTCCGATTTGAAAAATTCTTTCAGTGTTAGATAACCTATTTATCGAGGAAGGCTATAGGTTATATATCATCACGCTAAGACCAATAAAAGTGGATCAGTAATGAAAATTGTGACGCAGACGAAGTTGCGCGGGTCAAATAGTAATTCTAATATATTAAATTATTCCGTTACTGGTGACTAACTGACAGACAACGCACAGTCGAAACTACTGATTGTAGAAAGCTGAAATTTGGCTTGTTGGATTTGATTGAGGAACGAGAAAAAACGGGAAATGCGCGTACGCAGTCGCGGACAGAGCGCGTTCAGCGTTCTTGTTTATTGAATAATCCTTTCAAATACTGAAGACAGACAACTACCAATATTAAAATTGGCCAAATATTCTTTGATTTACTACAATAACTGCTTATTAGAATTTAAATCATAATAGCTCTTGAGGAACTAACGTAGATTGGTATTTTTAACCGACTTCTTCAAAATGTTCGGCTGTATGTATTTTTTTTATGTATGTTCACCAATTTCTCCGCCAATTCTGGACCGATTATAAAAAATATTTTTTTATTGCAAAAGAATTGGAGTTGGAAATAATCAGGCTTTTTTTAAATGATTTGGACCACTTTTTTAGTTTTCCCTTTAGTAAACATGTCAAAACTTGTGATAAGTTTGTAAAACATATTATTTTCAGTCTCCATCAACATTTAATTTAATTTTCCAGATTCATGTTTCATACAAGTCCTTCTGAAGCAGATAGAAGCGTGCCTCAAATGTATGGAGAAACAGAAGTTATCTGACGACGCGGCGGAGACCGCACAGAACCTCATCGTACTGTACAGCTATGTCAGTGACAACTCTACGAGCAGTTTGGCTCGACAAGTTACTAAGTATGTACTGTTTAGAATTTTTTATCGAATCGTTCGTAGGTTTTGTATTTATTTTGCTGTGCGTATGTTTTGTAATTCAGTTGTATTTTTTTTTTATAAAGCTTTTATTTAAATGCTGTAAAAAGAAGAAAATAAATTTTTCCTTTAAAATTATTATTTTTTTCTTCAGATGTGATTGCCACCTCGTCCTAGTTCAAGTAATAGTCTACGCTCTACGAATATGCGCCGCAATGTTGGACAGTTTTAAACATAGTTTTATAGGTAAGTGTCTTCCTCCTCAAATATTTTTTAAGCTTACTTAACACCTCTGTCAGTCGGTCCAGCAAAGGTTCTGCTCATCATTGGCAGAATAATTCGTGATTTTAAGATGACTACCGGAAATACTGGCAGTGACCTTGTTATTTTTTCACACCACCTGAACGAAAACGTCGCATTTAATGTCATGCGAACTTAATCAAAAGTACGGAAGGAGTAAAGTAAGTCATTATTGCCCGGCGGTCAATAATGTGATTTGAATTTGGAACTCAACTTAGAGGACGACAGGAACCCGTCGTGGCCAGGCTCCTCTCTCACGTTTCTCTTGTTTTACAATCACATGCGTCTTCCATGAAGCTTTTTTCTTGAAGTACAGACCCGAATGATTAAAAGCAGATGTCTTTAATATTTCAGATATGAATCAAACAAAGCAGGCCTCCTTAGTATCGGTATGCCGCTGCGGGCTCCAGCTCCTGTACCAGTGTGCCGTGCGCGACGCGGAGTTCAGCACACAACTGTCGCACAACGAGGGACACCTCATCGAGTTTTGTGAGCTGATGCGGGGCTTCCACCATAGCGAGGCTTACAGTCAGTGCACTATGTTGATACTTACACGTACTGGGGGCGATGGGAGGCAGACCGATGACCTGGTGAAGGTCGCAGGTAGCCGATGGATGCGACACGCGCAGGACCGGTCGTTGTGGCGACGCTTGGGAGTGGCTTATGTCCAGCAGTGGATGGTGATGATCAACTAGGGGGCTATTACGACAATCCTGAATGCAGCGAGGGATGAACTGCCTCCGTGGTCCAGTGGTTTAGGCGTTTGCCTTGTAACCCGATGGTCGTGGGTTTGATTCCCACAGGAAGCAAATTTTGTAAAGTTGTTTTCAGTTTGGTTAGGACATTGCAGGCTTGAATCACCTGAGTGTCTGATAAAAAGATGATTCCGTGCTTCGGAAGGCATGTATAAGCCGGTGGTCCCGGCCGCCAAATAGCGGTCGCCAAATAAACCATGTCACCATAGTTTTGTGTAAAGTAGAAGCATATTATTCAAATTTTGTAAATGTGAGTACCTGAAGCCATTTACATTTTATGTGAGTAGTTATAGTTTTACTTGTTGGACATGAACGAGCATGGTGGTTGAGAGCATGTCATGCTCACTCAAATGTCTCGCTGATGGCGGCGCGTGACGCGTCATGTTCGTGAACGGGCGCCGTCGGTTGAGACTGGTCATCTCTTAACTGCCATTGGCTCAATTTGATCTTTATATTTTTATTTGAAATAAAATGCTTTGAATCTTGAATCTTGTCAGAGGCCCTTGAGGCGGTTTAGAAACTCTGACACCAGGATGTGTGGGGTCGTTAGACCTTACTGCCCACACGATAAGAAGAAGCGGCAGCAAAGGCACTTAGAGGAGCATACTCTACTTTTCACAACTAATGCGAGAAAATTATTCGCACGTCATGAAGTGAGGAGACAGGCTGCGAGCGGTCCCGTCGGGCTCCTAGTTGAGTTCCAAATTCAAATCACATTATTGACCTCCGGGCAATAATGTGTATTACTGAATTTCATTATAACCCGCAATAATGGGCAATAATGACTTACTTTAGGTTGAGTTGCATGGCATCTGACGTTTTCGTGCAGGTGGTGTGAATAGTTACTTTTCGATATTGTTGGATGCTTGGAATGATATCGCGACGTAGGATTTACTAAGTTCTGTCAATTACTTTACAGAATATTTGTTCTCTTTTTCAGCGAACATGTTGTCTGAGCTTGCCGGTACCCTACAGTCATCCCCAGAAGATATGCCGCCATCATTCCATAGACAACCGTGGCTGACGAGTTTCCAATCATTCTCTCTGGTCGACTAAACTCGAATAGCGATTACATGCTCTTTGTATGAAATTAGAAATAAAATTCTATTTTTAGAATTATTATGAATGTAAATATTGTAAATAATCGAAATGATTTTGTATGTTTATGATAATTATTTAAGAAAGAATACAGTTATTGTTATTTATTTAAATCATTTATTTGTTTCGTTTACATAAATATAAAGACTTTACAATAGGAATGTGGAAATCAAGAAATAACTTATCTCATACTTTTATAAATCCATATAGTACATAATATTAAGTTTTTTTGCATAGATCGTCGATTGATGCCTCAGAACATTGAAAGCATAAGGGACTACTCACACTTATTCATCTCTATTCACCTTATGCTCATAGAAAACAACGATACTGTATGGAGACGCGTACGCATCCGTTCAGTTTTCCGCGTCTATTCAGCTTTCGTGGCAAGCAAGTATAAAATGAGGAACAAATGTGTTATTATCATGCGAGTGCTATAGACAGATTTCAGCGCGGTTACTACTAGTTTACTTACGACGCAGTACGCGGCTGATAGAATCAGAACTGTATATGTGTGAGTAGTCCCTAACGGGGCCTCCGAGAGTTGGCTTCGGCCTCATATACGACTTCTAAAGGTCTTGGACCCCGTGGTTCCAAGAAATGTCAAAGACAAACACAAAATATAAGTTTTACACCTAAATAGTGAGAGGTGACTTAGCTCAAAATATACAACATCAATGATTTTCAGTTCTCTTTTCTCTATCTAAACTGATGTGCATTTACTCACAGATTTACAAAGAGATTGAATGTGCGTCAACATGTACTATTTCTTTCTTAGCTCCTACCTACTGTTAAACATCGACATAACGTAAATATCACTGTACCAATACTATTAAGATGGCATAGAGAAAACGAGCTGTGACATTCACAAGACCCGCCGCTAAATCCATGTGCTTAGAGTTACTGTACTTGGGCCAAGAACTCGATGCATGTCTAGTCTTGATAAATTAATGACAAGTTATCAGCAAGGCCACTTTGTCCCAAAATGTTCTTGCGATAAAGGAAAGGCTCACACTATATCTGTTTACTCACTTTCAAAGGGCATAGAACCATTGTGGCATAGCTTCTCGCCGCCATTTTGATATTTTGTTATGATTTTCATTGTTCTCAGAGAGCGACTTTACCTTCAAATAT
Source organism: Lacanobia oleracea (assembly GCA_950371165.1). NCBI lineage: Eukaryota > Metazoa > Arthropoda > Insecta > Lepidoptera > Noctuidae > Lacanobia > Lacanobia oleracea. Next base: position 1,474,658 of record OX493386.1, on the reverse strand, counting down.
CTCGGCAACGTGACACTTTAGGGCGTCTTGTTGCTAAAAATTTTTGATTAAGTGTCCATTACCCATACGTTAGATGGTGCGCCGCAACTTCGAAAAAAAAAAACAATAATGGTGTCAGGGCGCTCCTGTAGCCATCTAGTTTTTGACCCAAGTACTAACAAAATAAAATACAACTTAAGGGCTCACAGGCTTCAATGTTGACGTCACAATATCATCAGGAGTACTCGGCTGATGGAAGAAGTACAACATGAAACCAGCTGCTAAGAGAAAATGGAATCCTAGAATGCAACCGATGAGAATGACGAAGTATTTTGACTTTCTTAACGCAGGCATGAGCCAGAATATGAGGACTGCTCCGGAGACGAATGCAGCCATCAGAACGAAGAGCCACTGCAGCCAGAACACTTGGATGGTCCATAACACGGCCACTGGTATGTATATTGAGAGCGAGTATCCATAGAGGCAGAATAGGGACATCATCGTTGGTGATTTTGCATCCTGGAATGAGAAAGAAGAGTTTTGTTAGTGATATGCTGATGATGTGGGTTCGTGGTATGACGTATAGACTATGGGTCGGATTAGCTAAAAACGATACCTAATATTATGTATTGTATGTGGATTAGGTAAAAAGGATTCGGCAAGGAGTATGGACGTTCCGTTTCTGATATATTGCGGAATGGTGGATTATATTTCTTTTTTATAGGCAAATGGTACTTAATATCAATGTGAATTCTTATGTTTTTAACGTCTATTATAGTGGTCAAAATGGCTCGTGGCTAAACAATAACAGCCGCACGAGTAGATCTTCAAGGTTAAGCAACGCTTGCCTAGGTTGGTCTGTGGATGGGTGACCATCTTAACATACCGAGTTTCCTCCGTGCCTTGGAAAGCATGTTAAACCGTGTCAATTGTAGATCTTTGCCAATCGTTACGGATAGTCAGAAGCCAGTAAATCTGACTCCAGTCTTGCCATGAAGTACCGTGTTACCCCGTTAATGGGTTGTGGAAGTCTGGTAGGCAGCCGCTTTCGTAAAATACCTACTGGTATTCAGCTAAATACGGCTTGACTGGAAGCCGACCCCAATATAGTTGGAAACGGCTAGGCAGATGATGATTATAGTGATCAAAATGACCCTTCATACTTAAAGAGTGCGGCTGCACGATGTGTTAGTGATGGTGCAGCGCAGAATCTTAAAATGTCGTCTATTAGACATTCTCACAGGCTTAGGACTGTCATCTTGTGTAGACTCACACAAAAGACGTACCTATTTAAAGTTTTTAAAGGATTACTCTTTTAGAACTATTCAAACGACTATTTTTTTTTGTCCTTTTTCCCGAAAAATGGCTTAAATATTAAACTATGTACATAAACCAGAGCATTATTATATTAACATGCATTTCACCCATATTATTACATGAGTTTCTGATTTTTACACATTTATTTTCAATAAAAGATGTGAATGTTTAGTTATTTTTCTTCGAGAGTATCATCTTAAAATAACGCCACCTAATGACGACGTATTTTCGTTACGACATACTCGTACATTGCCAGTGCACTAACTAATCCAGAGGTATTCTACATAGATGGCGCTGGTGGCAGTGCCAATTGAACTTGAAACATAAAACTCTCAATTTAAGGTACAGAATATCTTCTGTGTAGACTGTAAACGAATATTCCGTGCCATACCTAATCGTTCAAATGGCTTAGTATTAGGTATGGACTCGTATCGAAAAATACTTAATCCACATACCTAATCCAATATTTATGCCTCACGTCTAGTCAAAATGCTACTTAGGGTTAAATTATTGCAATTTTCTTAAGGTTCTCTAATTTTTTGAATATTTAATATTCTTTAATGATCAAGATCAGATGGTAAGAGAACAAAAACTTAGATGATTTTTTTTTATTTTTTTATTTGTAATGGGTTTGCTCTTGACTCTAGTCTATGTCAGAGATGGCGGCGAGACTTAAAATGTCATAATTCGAGGCTCTCGACTGTTTCCTCCACCTCCATTTGACTGATTTAAGAGATATTTCACAAAATAAATAAGAAGGATATGTACTGTGTCCCTATGATTTCCTTTTTTAAGATTTATTAACCGTTTAAGCACTAGAACTCATAAAATGCTCAAAATTGTAATTGTATTGCGATAAATCGCTGTCAACTAGAGCCCTAGTGTACAAATTTGGCAACTAAGGAAAACATAGGGACACAGTATACATCCAAGAAGGATGCATACTGTGTCCCTATGTTTCCTTTTTTCTTTCTTTTTTTTTATTCAGGTTGTAAAATATTTCTCAAATCGGTCCAATATTGGAGGAGAAAAATCTCGCCGCCTGCATTTCCTCTTAAAGCTAGTAACAAACAAATTATACAAAGTTAGAAAGAAAGAAAGAAAAAGAAAAAAGGTAAAAAAAAATGTAGCTACATTTTTTTATGGTAGGACATGTTGACGTGTACATGGTACATCTGTTGACAATTTACGTTACAATGTCTTTTAAACTATGTTATACCTGTATCATATGAGACAGTACATAATTATAGCCTATGTTACTCGGCCAAGATGTAGTACCTACTTTCGAATGGTGAAATTTTTTTTAAATCGGAATCGGTGTTTCAGGTGTTTGATACGAAGTCTTTTTTTTTAAATGTCTATAGAATCAATATGTCGTAGCCAACTAGTATAATACTTATAATTATTTTATTTTAATAAAAGATTTCATGCTAACTGCATCAGACTGCTTGAAGTCGGTCGTGTTTTTTGAAAAACTTCAATTTTTGGTATTGTTTCTTTACTTTATATCAGACTAGCGGACGTCACGCGGTTTCACCCGCGTATTTCCCGTTCCCGTGGGAGTACGGGGATAAAATATAACCTACGTTATACCCTGATAATTAAGCTATCCATTGCTGAAATAATTTTTCAAATCGGTCCAGTAGTTATTAAGTTTATTCGTTATATAGAAAAATACAAATATTTCCTCTTTATAATAATAATAATTAATTATAGATACAGAACGCCAACCTGAAATAATACTATGCACTTCTGGAACACTGCACAAACCCAAAATCCTATTTAGTAGTTAAGTACCTGACTACAAGAAAGCAATTAGGAACAACAAAATGCATCAAAGAATTTTAATCCTGTTCACGACGAAGTTTTAAAACTGATAACAAAGCTCATTAAGTATACCTTTCCGAAAATTGCAAACAAAAGGTGATTTTGTTGAACTTCTCAGGGTTTGAAAGAATAGCTACCTATTTTCTTTGTTTCAAATTGTATGCTGAAGTAAAACTATGCTTTGTTCTACACTATCCCTGATATGACAAAGAAATCGGGTCTTATTCGCAAAAAAAAATAACATGCCACTTTAAAACTTCTTAGTTAATTAAGCATTAAGAATTAAATCATCATCAATATCAATAATATAAAATTCTTTCGTTACTGGCTGCTAGAGGGTGGAGATCTGGTGACTTGAACCACAGGCCCTTAAAGCCTAGCTTAAGGGCGCTATTACAAAATCGAGCGCTTGCCCCGGACTAAAGCTACAAACCGCGTTTCCTGAGATTTATAGTGATTGTGGGGCTGTATACAAAAATTGCTTAAAAATATGAGTTTACTTTTAAATAGACCAATTTTTTTTTCATGCATTATAACAATACCTCCTTAATTATTAAATAATTTTTATTTGAATTTGGATTATACTTTCATAGATAAAAAATATAGTTTCGTACGGAAAATTGACAATAATTCTCAGTTTTACAAAATTATTTTTGGTTTATTAGTGCATGAATCGTAACAAATTGATTTGATCATTCCAAAGTAGAAGGTACAGTTGTATCATGGACATTTTTAAAATTGATTAAATTATTATATCTTCGGTGTACCAAAGCATCAAAAGATTCCCAAAAGCGTAATTTTATGAAACACCTTTTGCGGAGACAAGAAATTTACTGATGTACGTGAACAAATTGATATATTTATTTAGAACACTCCCAAGATCAACTATCAAACTTTCTTAGGCGTATTTTTGTTTTTTTTTTGTGGTATATCTAAAGCATAATCAGACATCAAAACTCGAATCAAACGCTCAAATTCAAGAAAAATTGTGAAAGCGCTCTTAAACACAGTCTCCCACAGTATACTAAACAAAGCATGTACGTTAATTGTAACAATATCTGTAATGTTTGTTTGTGATGAGAAAAATCTTATCTTATACTTATATATTAAGCTGAAGAGTTTGTATGTTTACTTGAACGCGCTAATCTCAGGAACTGCTGGTCTGATTTGAAAAACTCTTTCAGTGTTAGATAGCCCATTTATGGAGGAAGGCTATAGGCTATATATCATCACGCTAAGACCAACAGGAGCGGAGCAGGAGCAGACGAAGTTGCGCGAGTCAACTAGCAAATAAAATAAAAAAACTGACTGACAGACAACGCAAAGCCGAAACTGGTCGTAGAAAGCTGACATTTGGCATGTAGGTTCCTTCGAGAGTGTAGGGGAGCACTAAGAGAGGATTTCCCGAAATTCCTACAGGAACGATAAAAAACGGGATAATATCGTACAAAGTCGCGGGCAAAATCTAATCTAATTACCTGATTCTCTATCTCATCATGGCCATCCGAGTTAGTGGTGAACTTGAGCGCAGCCCACAGGGCGAGCGGCACGAGCCACACGTAGCACGTGATGGCCGTAGCCGCGATGGAGACCAGGTGGAAGTCGTAGCGCCATACGAAGCCCTTCTTGTTGGCGTTGTGCAGATAGCTGGCTATGTTACCGCTCACTGCTATCGTGAATATCTGGAATTATAAGAGATAAGATAGTTTTAGTTATTTATATTTATTTATTTATTAAAACTTGATGCACTAGTAAAAATACTGTACAAAGGCGGACTTAATGCCTTAGGCATTTTCTACCAGTCGACCTTAGGATGGTGCAGAGACAACATGGCAGGTGCAACAGGAAAGACAAACAGAGAGGAAGAGAAATACTACTACTAGGCCTCCCCCAAGCATTTGTGGAGGGTTTGCTATAATCGCCACGCTTGGCAGGCAGATTGGCGACCGCAGTGTATGGTGTTGAGTTTTACAGAGAACGCTGCTGACCATTATTTTTCTTTACATTTAAATATTTTTGTAAAAACACTTAAAAAAATAGTAGCCCACCGGTATCGGGAACAGGGTCCATGCTACCGGCGCTCAGGGCATCAGAGAGAGGAACCTAACAATACGAGTAGTGTCCAGAAGTACTGCTTTCTGAATCACAAAATCCCTTGATCCAGCTGCCTAACGCGAGTCTCCTAAAGTGTTGATCGAGACTCGTAGCTATTTTAAGCCATTGGCTGACATAACTATCGGTAAAATGATTGCAAAGTTCACGAATTAGTACGAGTTTATATTATTGTTAAAGGCTTGTTTTTAGGGTTTCGTAAGTTTTTTCGTTTCTGTCTGTCTTGTCTGTGAAAAGTATCCTATACCTATCCGAACATGGTCTACCATTGTGCTAAGTTTCATCATCCAAATCCGCTCAACCGTGAAAAGGTAACAAAGAAACTTACTTTCGAATTAAAATATTCATTAGGATAGTTATAATTATACCCGTGCCTTAATTAGTTAATGATATCTTATACCATCAGTTAATGAATAAGCATTGTCCAAATTCTCGAAAATACTTAATGAATGATAATCACTTCAAGTAAATTACTTATGTAGTATGGTAATAATACGGTATGGTAATTACTTTACGATCAATTCATACGCATAAAGTACACGATCATTTACTAACTCTCACGAGGAATCCTTTCGATTCGAGATCGAAGAGTTTACAAAAAACTGCCAAGAAAATAAATATTTATGTTAATATGTGTACTTCTAGTTTTATCGGTCTAAAGTCCTTAAAAATGTAAGAGAGAAACATTCTCAAAATCACTCTTGGACAATACCTTAAAAATTGAACTCATTATATCTTCTGAAATAAGAAACGAATAAATCTTTGACTTGGCGAAAATTTGCGACTAAATTTGAGAGAAAACAGATCTTCGATAGGTGCCCTAGCTTTTGTGATTCAAATGAGCCAAGCTAGGGTAGGTGCTTACCAGATCGGCCACCTATAAACCCTTATAACTTTTAAACCAGTGACCGACTAATTCTGATATTTGGGGAGTAATTAGCGAATATTTTTTTACGTTATCAAAATTAAAATCCCTAATGGTGACCATGCCAGTGTAAATCACACGAGTTCCGGGTTCGAGTTTCCAGCTTATCTCTCACACCGAGGTTGACCCATTTTTTATGCTTATTTGACTGGACTACTCCGAAAGTCAATTGTTTAGGGATTAGACATCCGCACTATTGTGTTATTTCTTTTTTATGTTATTTAGATAACAGGTGTTCACATAGGAACCCGATCCAACTGTATTGTTTAAGGTGAATGCTCCAGGGTAGCCCGCGAAATTCAAATATTTTTATGTTTTTTGCAATTTGCCGGTCAGTGTGAAGCTGTATGTGGACCAAATGCGATCTGCGACAGTAACGCGTATTTAGAATGATTATTTCTGAAATATTCATTCTTTCGAACTAAATGAACTTAGAGGGCTATATTGATGATTAAAATGGTTATAATTCTTTAGATAAATACGCGTTACGGTCGCAGATCGCATTTGGTCCACATACAGCTTCACCCTGACCGGCAAATTGCAAAAAACATAAAAATATTTGAATTTCGCGGGCTACCCTGGAGCATCCACCTTAAGGCATTCTTGAAGATAATACAATCTTATCAGGGGGTAATTGTGTTATGACTTATAACGAAGCACGAAGGATCCCAAAACCTTTTTGTTTAAAACGTTCAAAATTTTTAACGATCATTGCAATAGAATACAGTAAATACGATTAATAATTATGTAAATGTTGAATACTTTACTGAACTACGAGTTTCCGGAAATGCTTTGTAATAAGTTTCTCTGATTGATTTCGAGGGCTGGCTGTCCGGCGACCAGTCTGGTTTCTATGCCTAATCTATACTAATATATAAAGCTGAAGAGTTTGTTTGTTTAAAATTATTTCAGTGTTAGATAGCCCATTTATTATTTACTAGTTGACCCGCGACACTTCGTCTGCGTCACAATTTTCATTACTGCTCCGCTCCTATTGGTCTTACCGTGATGATATACAGCCTATAGCCTTTCTCGATAAATGGGCTATCTAACACTAAAATATTTTTTCAAATCGGACCAGAAGTTCCTGAGATTAGCGCGTTCAAGTAAACAAACAAACAAACTCTTCTTCTTTCATATTAGTATAGATATCATCACGCTAAGACCAACAGGAGCGGAGCAGACGAAGTTCACGGGTCAACTAGTACATAATTATACTAAACTCTTCTGTTACTTACTGACTGACTGAAACTACTGATCGTAGAAAGCTGATTTTTGTCATTTAGGTTCCTTGGGGGTGTGAATTCGGAACGGGGAAAACGGGATACGCGCGTACGAAGTCGCGACTCGCAAGCAAAAGTTAATAAATAAATAAAATTGAAGTTTCGCTTTGTAACTTTGTATTTAATAAGTATTAAAATCAGCTTCATGACATATTCAACTGTCTTTATTAACGGCCTAGCCTTGTCATTGAATGGCGCCTTTGAATTAGCGACCTAACAGATATCCCGGCATTTAATTGAACAGTTAGGCAAATGACTTGGTTCAATATCGTTTATTGACTTGCCTAGCCCAATCATTTAGAATCTTGGGACAGACGGAACCTTCATCTTATGATCAGGTCTGATTTTTCATTATATGATAGGCAAAAACTTTTACTTGAGGAATAAGAACAGCGCTTGAGAATTAAACACGTTTATAGTAGGCGCTAGATAGATGCGCAATAACGGTCATTGGTCCATCATCATATCAGCCGAATACGTCTACTGCTGGACATAGGCCTCCCCCAAGATGGGGGGGTTTGCCATAATTGCCACGCTTGGCAGGCGGGTTGGCGATCGCATTGCATGGTGTTGAGTTTCACAGAGAACGCTGCTGCCCATTCTCTGGCGAGTCCCTTAGTCGCCTCTTACGACACCCACGGGAAGTGATGGGATGCTATTATTCTTTTACAGCACCATACGGCGGGTGATTGATCCAAATACATTTATTGACTTTCTTAATATCAAAAACTGGCCAAGTAAGAGTCGGATTCGCGTGCAAAGGGTTCCGAACGAATTTTTTTTTAACATGTTATTTTAACACTATAGACTTCTTATAGGTTGTCCTGTAATTTATAGGTAAATATCTATTATCTCCATTTTTTTCAAATTTTTCATTTTTTCAGTCGTTTCGGAGATAAGGGGAGCCATTAATTTTAAAATTATGAAAGTAATATTAGTAAGACCCTCACCGTAAGCCCTTTCATTTGATATGTCACTCGATATTGTTCAAACAATTTTTTTTTTTAATTTTCTGGTTTGACCCCTATTCTAAAAAATTATAATTTACGTAAAACTTCCGTGTTTGTTTACGCGCGAGTCCGACTCACACTTGTTTGCCACTGGTTTTCGATTAGTTATGTTTATCATTCATAAAGTAATAAGGGAAAAATTATAATAAATGAAAGTTTTATTTCAAACAAAAAATGGCGATAGTACTCAAGCTGATGGATGTGTAGATATTTATTTATTTATTATATTCTTTATTGTACACCTCATAACAAGCACAGGAAAAACGCTTATAAAAACTAGTGTACAATGGGTGGATTTATTTATGGATGGATATTTTGGTGTTTGTTAAAAATAATTCTCTCACCACTAAACATAAATCTCTTGCATGATGCTACGTAACTCTTATACCACAAAATATAATTATGTACAACTATCCCATAGGCTGAATTGCTAGCATGTGTTTTCTTTCAATTATAACAGTTATAGTTGAAAGAATACACAGATGTACACAATACCATCCTCGCAAATATGCGATCACCTTTTTAATTTGAACACTAACATTGTACACTTAGTTTGCAATAAACTTTTTGACTTTGACTTTGAAGGTAGAGTTCATAAGCATTCTAAGCTATTGGGCACACTGACTCCTGTAAAGACCTTACTTATCATCAAGCAAGATGTAGGTCAAGAGCTAACCTATTGTGAAATAAAATAATTATAAATATGTGCCTACCAAGGTAACAGAAATCCAAATAGGTCCATACAGATCCGGCTTCCCCTTGATCCTCTCATCAAAGTAGTTACGGGACACCTTCTGTGGCAGCACAGAGGATATGATCCGCTCCACCACCTCATTTGTGTGTACGTCAAAGTACTTCTGGTAGTATTCTATGGTCCAGAAGTTGTGGTTTGCTAGAAAATAAGGGATATTATTATTGTGATGATGAACTTGGTTGACTGGTAGAGAAAGAGCCTTTACCTTAGGCCTTAGCCATTCTCTCCTCTCAATTAGACCATTGCAAAGTCTAAAATAAATAAATGGTGCTCTAGTTGTGTGTAAAATACAATATCCACGTGCAACATCAATAGATACTAGACTTTTCTTTATACATCATATAATTGTGAAACCTTGTAATGACAGCTTTATACACATTTTATTATTTTTTATTAAATGTGTGTACATAAATTGTTAAATAAATAAATAAGCATCACTGATTCCTAAGTCACAGGCACATACACCTAGTTTAGGAGTCAGAGTAATTAAAATAATCTACAAATGTTTAAAAAAAGCCTTTAATGATTAAGAGAATTTTGAAAATTTAGGTGAAAAAATTATAAATAAGTGTTATCTATTGGAACAGGAAGGAAGTAAATGATAAAAATGGGAACAATAAGGGATCTCAAATCATTGGTATGACCATCACATTTTTTTTGTTTTCTGTTTACATGACTTGGTTTTGCTCTTGACTCTAGAGCTTACCCAGAAGAAGTCTCAAGCTGGTTGATGTAATATCTGTCTGTTTATGTCTGTTGATGTAATATCTGTCTGTTCTTTATGATGAAATAAATAAATCTGTCACAAGGAATCTTCTAAATTATTTCAAGTTCATTTAAATTCTAAAGGTTTGATTATAAGTAACTCATTACCTTGTGGATGATACATAACGGAGTAATGCATGAGGATTTGATTATGGCTAAAGTAATCCAACTTAGTTCACTACCAACTAAGTAAAAAGCTAACTCAACAATAATTTTACAAATAATAATATCACTACATGATTTTGTAATACTTAGAACACAGTAAAATGAATGCTAAAGTATTACTAATGCAGTGATTAGATTAGAATCTAGTTAAAATCTACACTAATTGGGAGATAAATTTTAATTGTTTACAAGACCATATTGTTGTAAAATACTTGACTTATTTTACTAGAATATTCTTAGAATCATAAGAATTATATTAAGGTGCTTACATTGTGGTGCAGCCTCTGGTTCATCAATAGCTTTGGGTTCTTCAAAACTATAATTTGGATTTGACATAGTGTTATTGTATTGATTTGTGTGCACTGCCTCCACGTCGATACGAGCACTGCGATTATTGTGGTCAGGGGAATAGTCCTGGAAGTCCAAAAGTTCACCTGTATTTACGTTAGCCATGGTAATTTACTTCATTTAACAGCAAAGTAAATAAAATCTACGATTTTCCACTGAGTTTTAACTTTTCCGTAATGTCACATTACATTAGTCACTAATAACTGTCAAACTGACAATGACAAACAAGCATAACATTAAAAATGTCCATGTCACCAATTTGGAAGGCAGTTATTCTCGCAGCCCATGAAAATTTCCACATACCGGTTTATGGGTTTTAAGTCTAGGGCTAGGCTAGGAAGCACTGTGGCAGTGGGCAAACCAACGCGTTTTTTAATCGTGTGTTATTGTGAGTCAAGGAAAGCCGCACTTGCGGTTTTTTCCCGCAACTAGGGATGAGATATACTTGCAAATATATCAATACCAGGGCTTGCAAGTACGAGTTTGTACAAATATTAGGGTCAGAAACCCGGTATTAAATAAAATACAAAAAAGTATTTTAAGCCAAATGCGTATTTCAGTCTACTACTCTAGTTCATACCATGCGACAATTTTATACGGCTTTTGTAGATGAAAATGAAATCTTTCGCAGGCTTAGGACTGTCTGCTAAGAGAATTTAATTATTTTACGGCATTTTGTCATGAACTTGTTTAAAAACTGAGCTTATTAGTTAACTTTGTTTATTAGTTAGGAATGTAACTAATAAACAAACAAAGTTACATACACATAAAAAATAAGTTTTGTTTATTTACACCCATTGTATGTGTTTAGTTTTAAGTTTCCTTTGGTTTTATTTTTGGTGTATTTACAATAAATAAATAAGGTTACAGTCAGTCAATTGCATAACAAGCTCGCACTCATTCAAACCACAACTGACGAAAGAAAAATAAAAAACGTAGACATGACAAAACATCTTCTAAAATACTTTCATTCACGCAATAATGTGTCTTTTATCAATAGCCATTTGGGTGAATGGCGCCGCAAACGAGTCAAAAGAAATTATAAAGTTCCCTGACACACACACCTACATCAATTTTAGTTTTGCACACGAACAACTTCGAAATATTTTGAGCACGGCCCAATCCTCAATTAGCCATACTTTCATAGAAATTAATACGTGATCTTATAATATAAAGGAGCACTATCGCATTTGCAGATGAAAAATACTTTGAACTTTCAAGTATTTTTTTTTTTCTGATACGATTATGCCCCTTGTTACTAAGGCAAAACAAATCACTTTCCTATGCAAGTATTTTCACATCGGACGCTCAAGGTGCGGCCGCGTGAAGTGATGGGCTCGCGGCGTTAGCGGCAACGCCAACATACTTGCCACAGGATATTGATTCGTATAAATATAGAAATTAGGATTATAAACACATCCTTGAAAAATATACAAACAGTACAGATATTAAAGTTTTTTATTTTCAAATGCGATTGTGCTCCTTATTATTAAGAGTAACATGGATCAATTTCCTATGAAAGTATTTTCTAGCGCTGCCGGTGCCCGATAAAATAAAAATACTTCCACACTTGCAAGTTTTTCCTACTTCGAACCAGGGCGCCGTACTTTGAAGCAAAGCCCTGTTTTTCAAACCTAGTATGGTAAATAATACGTCTCATCCCTACCCGCAACTGATTCCCGTACTTTTCGAGCGGTTTCGCGGTGTTACGTTTAACCGCGGCGGGAAAAAACCGTAGTGCGGCCTTAGCCTAAAGGAGCAAAATTTTGTTTCCTGCTGCTTCAAGTGACAGCAACCTAAAATCGACGAAAAGTAGCCGGCGTTGCATTGTGGGTGGACCGTTTCATAGAAGTTAGATGAAGGAAATCCATTTATTTATTTATTTCTTATTACATGTTTCGAATAGCTAATTAGCTATTTATATTAGCAAACAAGTCCAATTCAGGTTTGGACTCCACGTACTCGTTGAGCATCGTTAGCTGCAAACTACGACAAAATGAGACATTAAATAAATTATCCATTACTTAATTAGTTACCTACGCTATTTTTGTATTGCATTTTTTTTATCTAATAATCATTAGATAAAAAAAACCACCACGGTCATTACAATTAGTAATGACCGTGGTACCCTCTTAATCACTAATGGCGGCGGATTCGCAAGGAAATGAAAATGCTATTAAGTAATGAATTGTAAATGTTCGGTACGCTAATAAAATAATAATATGCTAAAACGCTAAGAGTTATATTGCAATTTTTGCATCATAGTTGATTGAATGTTATGAAATGGATGAACTACTTATTTTATTCGTTTATTTCTTAAAACTTTGATAGACAAAAGAGAATAGAATACTCTTTATTATGTACACCTAATAATAAAAATCCTAATGTATCAAATTCTTCCGTTGCTGATTGACTGAGTGTCTGACAGACAACCCACAGCCGAAACTACTGGTCGTAGAAAGCTGTTTGCATGCAGGTTACTTGGGGAGTACCTACAGGGGAGCACTAAGAGAGGATATTCCGAAATTCCTACGAGGACGGAAAAAAGCGGGATATGCGCATACGAAGTCGCGAGTAAAAGCTAATCTAATCAATGGTTAGGTGACTTCGTACGAGTTCGCGGAGTTCGTATAATTATTTTTTTGAGACTGGTGTCTGGAATAATCCAGATCCCGAAAAGAAAGATACCTTATTAAATATACAGAATGTCCCAAAACTGCCACATGGAGGGAAAGCACCTAATGAAGACTTCATTTTTATTAAAAAAAAAATCGAACTAATACAAACTGCATTCGTATGAATTTAAAAAAATTGCCGGTCTGAACCGGGAATCGAACCCGCTAAATGTTAAAAATAACCAGTAATTTCACTGTTCCGAATCGAAAGGCTCATTCATAGGTAAACATTTATCTATACTTCTAAATAATTCTTCTAATAATTCTTTCAGCAATGGATAGCTACATTATCAGCGAGTAACATAGGCCATATTTTATCCCCGTACTCCCACGGGCTCGGGAACTACGCGAATGAAACCGCGTGACGTTGCTAGTTTTAAATAAAATGTAAAATTTCATGGTATTCCTTTTATTTTAGAAGCTATGATATTTAAAAGAAAGAAACGTATTTCTTGGGCCTTTCGATCGGTACCTAGAACAACAGGTTTTTTTTTCGATTCCCGGTTCTAAAATGCGTTTATTTATAATTATTTGAATGAGTTTATCGAAACTCAATTACATTGACACAGAAAAACTGTAAAGTATGCTTATTTTTAATAGTCGATTAAGATTTATTATTATATTGATCTAGTTAACATATATAACTGACCAATTTAAATTTCGATGAAGTGATGGCCTGAAACACAGGTTGTGGATTGAACTACTGTACTAACCAAATAAAAAGAAAATATATCTTAATATTGCTTATATTGTGGTTATTTGAAATAAGAATGGAATATCCGTAAAAAAAAATCCCATTCAAATCCATAAAAACTACTAAAACGCTCAGAATTACCTGTCTTGGGACACCCTGACTGAAGAAGTGTTCATTCAAGTGTTATTTTTTTTAAGAAATCGTTTTGATTTTTAATTAAACAAAAATAGATTCTCTATCAAACACTAGGTGACACTCGCGGCTTCTCCCAGTGCCCACGTTTTAGTCAGAAACTATTTCTAGAGAACATACTACCTATGAGGTACCTACTATATATATGGGTCAAAGCAGCCTGAAATAAAGAGGTTATTTTTATTATACTTCGGAGATACAAAAGTATCCCATATCCTAATTTAGGACATGGTCTACCCTTGTGCCAAGTTTCATCTAAATCAGTTCAGCCGCGTAAACGTGAAGAAGTAACGAACAAAAACTTAAGTACTTTCTCATTAAAACATATTATTAGGATTACCTATAGGTACCTGTGTCTTAATTAGTTAATGATATCTTATACCATCAGTTAATGAGTAGGTAAGTACTTAAGTAATGTCCAAATCATTAAAAATTACTTAAGTAGGTAGGTATTGATAATCACTTTTAAAATAACATGCTTTACTACAAAGTGATATACTTATAAAAAAATAAAGGGCGAAATAAAAATCGGAATTTCCTCCATCTTGCTTCTATGAAACTGTCCACAGTTTATGGCTAGGAAACTACCCTGAGACACTTTCGCTGCGGGGTCTTGCTAAACGAGACGGCTGTGCGGCAAAACACAGACGTTGTGAATTGACTACAAAATACCCAAAATTCAATTATGTAGGGATTAGACATTCGCTGTATTGTCTTGTTTCATTTTTAAACTACTTAAATACCAGGTATTCGCATAAGATCCCGATTCCCGACCCAACCCTATTGTCTAAGGCATTCTTGAAGGTACAATCTTATCGGGGTATTATTGTGTTTTGACTTTTATCTTCCTATGTACTACAATGGATTCCAAAACCTTTTTGTTTATGACGCGGAAGTTCAAACATTTCAACGATCTTTATACAATGGGACAGAATAAAAACAAAGAAAACTAAATGTTGAATACTTTACTGAACTACGAGTCTATACCAATTGTTTCCGAAAAAGATGATTGATTTCGAAGGCTGGCTCACGTGTGATTTAAAAAAAAAACTTTTTATCTAAGTACTTATTTATTTATTTTTCTGCTGTTTTCACGACTATTTTTTTACCTGTTCATTCCCATTCCAACGATATATTCGTATCTTACGAAAATTATATAAAAAGAAAAACTGTTAGTTATTCTAGCCTAGGCCAAATGCCCTAAGCGTGTGATTTTAGCATCGAAAACCTCTAATTATACCTCTAAGAAATAATTTATTTTATTTATTATTTATCTAATTAATTTATTTATTTTGTCTTTTTGTGCTGTATAACAACTATTTACAACGTAACTACGTAAAAGTTTACAAGTTGGTAACTTTTTATATTTAATTCTTGTTCATTTTAAGAACCCAGGTACTTATAACTACTATGCATTACAAATTTACAATTGGTAGTGATTTATGAATTTAATTAATTAGCCTTATATGAAAATTATTTGAAAGAAAAATTGTTAGTAATTCTAAATTCATCCTTTGTTTTGGTCTTGTTCAACACGAATCATGAGGCTGGACTAGCTACATAATTAACACGTGTGAATTTTACAACGAAAATCCTTTATAATTTGAACAAATGTTTTCTTTTTTTATTAATTTTTGCACTTTAGTGCCGTTGATAAATATAATTTGTACCTACCTACCTAGTCTCGGGGTCAAAATAATAATTATGTCACCCAGTAAAATTTAAACTCTTGGTTTTTTTTTTGACCTAACTCCTACTAATCATGGCTGTAATTCAGATATTATCGATGTCATTACCAGCGACTTTCCAGATTTACAGCTATTAAGTAGCCCCTCATCAGCGACTTTCTTTTTAAATCGCTGCAAATAATACGCTTTTTTTAAATCGCCGGCGATTCACTGGCGACTAGGTACATTTGGCCATAAGCATCAGGCACTCGAGGCTATCCTCCATCATTTTATCATCAGAAAATGCTGTCGATGATGGTGATTATCAATTTCAAGAAATGCAGAAATTCAGCATTTTATTACTTGGTGCACCTGTCTATTTGACCTCTAAAAAAATCAAATGGTTCGGTGAAACGATATTCATTGGTCATACTTTCGATATTTTGGTTATTATAATACAACCTCTTTCTTTTTTTGAAGTTGGATAAAGCATATTATGGAAATAAATCTCAGTCATTTTCAAGATTTGGGTGGCTACGCGCTGACTTGTTTTGTTTTTCGTTCCCCTCAGATCTCCATGGTGTTGCTAGATTTCTTTACACACTTTACTCATGGGAGACTGAGGGAAACAAACATGGGGAAAAAACGATGAATGCCATCAAAGCTGCCATAGTAGATTAACTTACTGATATGCCGTTTTCCGATATCGATTCTTAACTTTTGATGCTATATCAATGTCTATCGATCAATGTTTGCAAATTTCCAAAGGAAAAGGAAGGTTTTGGAAATTCACAAACACAATTCGATTGTTTTTTTTTTCTCATACGTTATTCATCATTGACGGCATTTTAGTTATACCACGGCAGAAAGGGGTTCCAGTTCTCAGTCTAAGTTCAGTAGATTGTTATGAATAAATAAGAATAAAATAATAACATGCGCTTTTTAAAGCAACAAAGCAGATATTTGTGAAATCCCACAAATATCTCCTTTGTTGTGAAGAGGAAGCAAGATCAAATAAATTTTAAGGCTGAACTGTGTGTATAAATATCGAAAACTTAAGTTGATTATATGTAAAATGTTTGCAATAATATGTTACGCCAACTCCTAATAAATTAAGATAAGAACAAGAGAATTACTATTTAAATAAATTTTACTCTAACATCGAACAAAACAAAACATTCATACAGACAGAGCCATTTCTATGCCCGCATTATTCTGTAAAGAACTGCCCTCTCTAAAGTCGGTTTTTCTAAACATCGAGTGGAATTTGACCAATCTACACTGGCAACCCTACAGCCCCCACTCCCAGTCTCCCACTCAAGCCGCATTGTCGACGACGTCGTCGCCAACGCCATTTTGTATTCGATTCATATTCGACTGGACTTCGTTACGTCAACACGTATTTTCTGTCGGGTCGAAGAAAACTTTGCTGTACGTGATTTAGTAGTTGTGATAAAAGTATTCTTTACATTTAAACGTGAAGTGATTGCTGTAATTACGTGTGGTTATCGTCCGCAGTGCTGTTATATTCGCGATAACGTGAGTTCACTACGTGTTAATTTCTAAAACCTCGCCATATTGGTTATCCACGTAACGAATGAAGTTAAAAGCGTAGTATTTGGTTATTTACAGTGATGTGCAGTTGAAGATTGTGCTTGGCATGGTGACATCAACGACTGCAGTCGTCGTTCAAGATGTCGAAAGAAGTAGCGGAAGAGTATGCGTCGAGTTTGGCGGACCTGACCGTCAACAGCAAGCCACTGATAAATATGTTGACTATTCTTGCCGAAGAGAACATCGACCACGCAGGAGTTATCGTTGAAACAGTGGAAAAGCACTTGGAGAAGGTGAATTTCATTTTTAATAACGCGTGTGGTGTGAGACGCCGCGGAGTTTATACTACAGTTTCGTGAGAGTCTGGGAATATGGGAAAGTGTTCTCTATACGATGACGCACGCTCGTCGTAGCGTGTTTTACGTGTTTACTATGACAAGTGACTAATTCGAGCCCGATGTAACAGTCGAAGCATTAACAGGTATCTCCTACTATAGATGTTCCGATTTCACAACATTGCCTCTAAACAGTTTGACAGCATTGGCTATCTGAACGTGTCTGTAAATTGTTCTTATCGCAGATTACTATAACCTTGTTTCGAGATGCTTATTTTTGATGTTTGCACTTGTTTTACCGTAAAATTCTGGTTGCTTTGCGTATTTTTCCATACATTAAATATATAATATAATTCTTAAATGAAACATTGAATATTATATTAGTTAGACATATTCTTTGAGTTCTACTTTTAGCAGCACTACTACTAGCCTAGTTTAGTTTAAAACATTGCATAATTTGACATACATTCATGTCTACTGTAAAAGTGTCTCTCAGCCAATTTTAAAAACCTTACAAACTGCTAACAAGTTTTATCACATTGTAGCTAGTCTTGATAAAATGTACATAATAATACCTAACTAGCTGACCCATGCCCATATTGTTAGGCGGAATTTTTCAGGTTAATTTATATCCTATGACACTCATTAACATAGCTTTCTATTGGTAAAAGAATTTTTAAAATCGGTTCATTAGATCCAGAGATTAGCACTTGAATCTCACAAATGTTTAACTCGTTAAAATCAAATTATAAAAATCTTGTGTCACAGTGTTTGTTGCCAAACTTCTCCAAAATAGCTCAACCAATTTTCATGAAATTTTGTGTGTATATTCAATAGGTATGAGAATAGGTGGTAGGCTATTTTTTTTGTAGAATTATAGATAACTCACCTTTAGTATTTCCTTGTAGACCTGGCAAATGTCCAAATTATAACTTTGTAACAGAGTTTAAAGAACATTTAAAGATTTAAATCAATAGCCATCATGTTATTCCTTGTTGCAAACTTACAATAAACAATTAGGAGATACCTGTAGCCAAAGATAATCACAGATAACACTATCTACTTTCAAGGGTATGTTATCCATATCTTTTTCAGTTGTATATTCAAGAAATTGTTCACAATAAAGCTTTTTGAAACTGAATTCTTATTTATTTTTCACATAATAACAATTAAAAGGTTGATAAAGCAAAATCTTGTCTTATTCTTTCCCGTACCAAATAAACTGTACTGCCAACCTTAGGGAGAGGATGCCAAGTGCGTGCTTGGCCAGCCTGGGGTCCTGGGACTAGAAGTTCTTTTTCCTCTACACAGGTGCAACCTGACATCAAGCTGCCAGTGCTCTACTTAGTCGATTCCATCATCAAGAATGTCGGTTCAGCCTACACTTCGAAGTTTTCACAGAGCATTGTCAATATGTTTACGAGGACATTCAAACAGGTAATTGTATGTTAACTGTCATATAAATGCTTTGTATTTTTATTGTCAATTTTGTAGACATTCTCTAATGTGTCATGTTTCTGCAGGTTGATGAAAAAATAAGATCTCAAATGTTCAAGTTACGGGAGACTTGGCATGATGTATTCCCAGCAACCAAGCTGTATCAACTTGATGTGAAAGTGAACTTGATCGACCCGGCGTGGCCGATACAAGCACAGCCGCAGCAGTCAAACATCCATGTAAATCCAAATTTTCTGAAAAAGGTGTTTTTTAGTTGATTCTTGTTTTGACGTTAATTTAGTTTAATATGCTAGCTTAAGGTAATGCAATGGCTGCGGTTGGTTTGAGGCTATAATACCTGCTTGCTGCATCAGTAATATTATCATTTTGTATGCTGTACTACAAATTGCAGTATTTCCATTTGTCATTGGTCTGGGATCTCATGCTTGAGCATACTGCCTGTTTACCATCCTTATTATTTTCCCAGTATAAAACACTTGTACCGTAATGCCTCATTATTGAATGCAACTGGTGGTTGTCATATTCACTGTTAAAGTTATTATTTTATTAACATGTGGGAAACCATTTTATGACTTTAACAAAAGAATTGGGGTTGAATGTCTGTCTGGGGTTGAGTATATTAGCAATAAAATTTAACTATGCACATAGGAAACCTCTTCATCATTCTAATCTCCATTTTATCTCAGCAGAATGTGCCTACCGCGCCTACGACCAGTACCACAACGGTCACACCAACCCCGTCAGTTCCCCCTGAGGAAGACGAGAAGATGAGGAGCATCCTTGCTAAGAAGGAACAAGAGCTCCTCATGCTTCAGAGAAAGAAGGTGGAAATGGAGCTGGAACAGATGCGGCGGCAGATCGCCGAGAAAACTGTCGTTAAAAAGGTAAGATTTTTTTTATAATTCGACTTTTTTTAACTAATTTGATGTTGTCTACCACACAGAAAGCGAGTATTTTTTGGCGGTTAAAAGTTCCTTGTTATTCTGTGTCTAAACAATCTATGTGAAAGTAGAACAAACCAACAATTTTTTATTGCAGAGTTGTTTAAATCTTGTTCAAAGCGTTTCAAGGTTTAATTTTCGTAGAACAGAATGAATAACTTTAAGACGAAATTGTACAGGGCATTATGAACTTAGTCAATTTATTATGAAAAACCTTGAATTCTTATTTATTAAAGTATCAAAACAGAAACAATATACCTAAGCAGCTAAAAATATTAAGGAAGTCAATAATGATTAATAATTAATTCAATCAATAATGATAATTAGTAACAAACCAACGCACAATAGTCCAACATCAGAACTTGGTGCAGATACCAAATCCCAATAGATAGAAAGTAATGTGCCTATTTTTTACATTAACTCTAATTTTTTTCATGGTTCATAAACTATAATGATGGCCACAATGATTAGTACTTAAGGTGGATGCTCCAGGGTGGCCCGCGAAATTCAAATATTTTTATGTTTTTTGCAATTTGCCGGTCAGTGTGAAGCTGTATGTGGACCAAATGCGATCTGCGACCGTAACGCGTATTTATCTAAAGAATTTAGAACCATTTTAATCTTCAATATAGCCCTCTAAGTTCATGTAGTTCGAAAGAATAAATATTTCAGAAATAATCATTCTTTCGAACTACATGAAGTTAGAGGGCTATATTGAAGATTAAAATGGTTATAATTCTTTAGATAAATACGCGTTACGGTCGCAGATCGCATTTGGTCCACATACAGCTTCACACTGACCGGCAAATTGCAAAAAACATAAAAATATTTGAATTTCGCGGGCCACCCTGGAGCATCCACCTTAATAGTACCCAAGTCATTATAAAAATTACCATTTTAGTGTCCACAGTACAATAGTAGTAATTTAGTAGTCTGTTGAAAGGAACAAAACCTGTAAAATTGACGTTATCATAATGCCTACTTTTTATACATAGGCTACCAAAGCAAAATTGTCTAAATAGTGCAAAACTGTTGACTCAACAGGCAGATTATTTTGAACATGCCAAAAGGGTAATCTGTACTCATTTATTCGTCAATCGATATAGATCATAATAATTAAGTACCATTATTTTATTAGCCTCAAAATTGTTGTAATAATTAGATAATTACAACCAAATTAAAATCAAATCTTACCATGTTTGGTTAGATACTGCTTAGCAGATTTTTTATTAAAATTTTCTATAGAGTATTTTAATTTTGGTGTTTTATTTCGTGTTATATTAGACTTTGAGCATGTTAATGTTCAAACTCTTTTATTCACATAATTATAAGCTTGCATATGTGTTATTCTCACGTACTTAAGCTGCATTTTGTTGGTGCTCTTGCCAAATCTGATAATGTGCATTTCTATAATATTTTCTAGTTACTATAATATATCCTTACAAATCAAGTACATTTCAAGTCATTTTATCATTTTCACTTGTATCTCAGTTCATTCGGCATTTTAAAATTTTGAATTAGTCAATTAATCATCAAAAAATCCTCAATCAACCATTCGATAAAAAGATTATTGTTTACTTGTCAACTTGATGAAAAGCACATAATATCAGATTTGAGAAGCGCACAACGATATGTGCTATTCTCACGTACTCGTATATAACTGCATATGTGTTATTCTCACGTACTTGTATGAGCTATATTACTGTATAATTTCATTTTCATCAATTTAGAAAAAGAGTAATAATCATTCATCTATCCTTACAATTGATCATATTTATTTCGAAAAATCATCTAGCCATTGTTTCTTAAAACCCTGAATGGCCGTAGGTGTTATCTCTGTATAAGTGAGGCAGATAAAGCATGTGCCATTATACAATTAACTGCCTCAGCGTAGATAATACGCGAATGAGACGTGCTATGCCAGTGCACAGTTCGTTGGGTTTAATATTTCAGATAGAATTTATCGAAATAATATGGTTTACTCCGAAGTGAGCTGTTTTGATCACTAGCAGAGAAAGTGTAGGCATAAACCGGCAATACTGTTATCAAACTGAAATATCTATAGTAAGCTCGCCAAAACATGGTTATCAGATAGTATTGTAGGTGAAGCAAGATTTTTGCTCATTTTTCAGCATCGTGTGTAGATAGATGTGTTCCTGTTTTTAACTAGGCTTTTCATATACTCTGACTTATATGGTGTACATAATAAACAGTATTCTATTCTATTCTTACCATCGTAGGTTTCCCTAAAAAAAAAATGAAATAACATCAGTTCGTATGTCAACGATAATTTCAATGGCATCAAAAACACAAGTGACATGGCCCTTTTAAACGAATTAGTTTACATATACCACTAGATCGATAAAATAATTGTTTGTAAGGAACCTTGGCAATGTCCACTACTTGTTTATGTTAATATTTTATAGTAAAAATAATAATTCTTCCCCTTATAAGTCTACTAGCTTCTGCCAGCGGCTTCATCCGCGTGTTCCCTAGGGAAAATATTCCCGGGATGAAAAGTAGCCTATTTCCTTTCTAAGGCTGTAGACTGTGTACCAAATTTTATTTAAACCGATTCAGTAGTTTGGGCGTCAAAGCGCGACAGACAGTTCATCATCATCATCTGCCTAGCCTTTTCCCAACTATATTGGGATCGGCTTCCAGTCAAACCAGATTTAGCTGAATACCCCAGTATTTTACGCGAAGCGGCTGCCTACCAGACCTCCACAACCCAGTAACTGGGTAACACGGTACTTCATGGCAAGACTGGAGTTAGATTAACTTCTGCCTATCCGTAACGGCTGCCAAAATGACATCCGGTACCAACGGCTTAATGTGCTTTCCGAGGCACGGAAGAAACTCGGACTTTGTTTTTTAATAATATTGTAATCTTTTATTTTCCCAAATAAATAAAAATATTAGCGTCGCTTTTGAAGTGTCCGGTTCAAGAAAATTCATACAATATTTTCTCACAAACACCAAGTTTATGTACAGTCAACAAAACTATTTGGTATACAGGCAAAAACATTCATTTATTGCGCTTAGAAACCTGACCAGTAATCGTGAAAGTTGATTACGGCAACTGGTGCCAATATGTTTATCAATTTTATGAACCGGTTTTTGTTGCACAGCATTACGCAATATCATGAATGATTGACATTTCTTATTAATTTACATAATTAAACTTACAAAAGAGTATAAGCTCATATGTGAGTGCGGCACGTTTTACGATTATTCAATCGAGGTAGCTATTATTTATAAACAATATGACGAAACACGATAATGCATTTTGACGGCCCATCTCTGTTTCACTACCTGAAATCTCAATTTCTGTCGATTGACATATTTGTCATTTTAAGAAGTACTTAGACATTTTGATTTTTTACACAAATTATTTTTGGGCAGAAATGCCTTGAGCTATTATAACACGGGACTTTAGTGCGCGTTGTACTTACGATGAGTTTATTTTCCGTGTACAATAAAGCTTATTAGGATTGTATTGAATGACGCACTGCAAACAATGTTATTATTCAAGGAAAAATGTGTTTTGTAGCAAATTTAAATAAATTGCAAGGGAGATTGTGCCTCAACAATCTGTAGATATTGATTCAATCTCAAAATACTGATAGTGGCTTATCAAAATCGATTCAATTGTACAAAGCGGGTATCTTTTAAATTATTTCGGAATAGTAAATTGCGGCATATGCATACAGCTAGTTCCTGCTGAGTCTCATTTTGAACACCTACGTCAAGTTGGTATTTGTTCTACAGGCACATACATGAAACAATTGCAAAAACAAAAACTGACATCAAAAAACCCGATTGCAAAAAAATCTATTAAAAAGTTCCAAACAAGAAAAAGTTCCAGACAAGAAGTCTCTTTTGAAGCAGTTTCCTTTTAAGTTTTTTTTATTTGGTTTTTGCAATTGATTCTAACTTCATCCTTAGAACACTTCTGAAACGCCTGTGTATTAGGCTAGTAACACAATCTGCGGTGTTTTGCAATCGTTCGTGTTGTTACAGGTTCCACCAGCACCGACCACAAGCAGTAACTCCATAACCGTGGCGTCGGTGGCCGTGCCCGTGCAGTCCGTGACGGCCGAGGTGGCCCCCGTGCCCAGCCTGCCCGTCAAAGCGCGGCTCGGACCGGTCAGTTCCTCACTACATTACTTTTACTGCACCTAAGCTAGGACTAGTTGAAGAAATAGAGGAATACCAGAGGGTATTCTATTTTTAAAAATGGAACCAATTCATCATCGTTTTCTTCTTTTACAGCCTGTGAACAAGCCAGCGAGCCGCATAGCGCCCGTGAGCCCCGCGCTCGTAGCCGCGCGCCGCGACCCGCGCCTAGCGCGCCACGCGCCCCCCGCGCGCGCCGCCCCCACCCCGCCGCCCGTCGCCGTCGTGGCGCCCGCCGCCCCGGTCGCCCCTTTGGCCGCTATCGCGCCCAACGTGTTCGATATCAAACCGCTCGAGCACGTCACAAAACGGAAAAACGTCATCACCATAGACGTCCGGCCCGACGGAGAGGCCGCCCGCGCCCCCTCCCGCGACCCGCGTCGAAACGATCCGCGTCTCGACAAGCGGGACCCGCGCCGCGCGCGCCCCAGGGAAGAGCGGCGCCGCGAGGAGCTGCGCCGCGCCGCCCTAGAGCGCAACAACCACGCCGACGCTAAGCCCCAGCCCGAGCGCGGCCCCACGCCCGCATACGTGGACAAGATGCCAGACGCTAAGAAAATAAGCAAAATGCCGCCGATACCTAAGATCTCTCGGGCTCAGGGGAAGCGAGATGGCGATGCCATACCGGCCAAGCGCAAGAGAGAGGCTTCAAAGGCCGAGCGCAGGCGGCGCCGCGTTGAGGAGGCTCAGAAAGAGCCGCGCGCACCGGCCGCCCTGCCCGCGCCGCCCGCGCCCCCCGCGCCGCCCGCCGACGTGGCGGCCAGCGACCTGGTGACGTTCAAGGAGCTCCGCCTCTACAACAAGGAGCACTACATGCGCCGCAACCGCCAGCAGTCCGACAGCCCCGAGCCCCCCGCGCCCCCCGCGCCCCCTGCGCCCCCCGCGCCCGTCACAAGTAAGATATCCCTCTCTGTACCCGCCAGCGTACGACTCTCTGTGATACTAGATATAAGCCGCAGCGTGCATACGCTTGTTGTGTGGATAATAAAATGTTTAACAACTCTTGGACTATTCATATTGACGTGTTTTTTACGGCGTTTTTGTACCCCACTACACCCGGCAAGTTCTAAACCTAAGTTATCTGTGTTGACTATCGAGAGTAATTAGTTTTATTCAAATTGGTTGTTCAGTATTATTGCACTTTTCTAGGGTTACTCTAGTCTTTGATCAATTACATTTTGTTAATTGATCAGAGGATTCAAAGCATAATCACGTTTTCTTCTTGGTGCGAGTCAAAATATTACCTGACTGATTGTATTTACTCCTGCAACCTCTTACTGTACACGCATTTGGTTTCAAAATATTAGTAAAAAGCGGTTACGTAAGTTGCGAAAATATTGTACGACATTGGACAAGCAAATGTGGAGCCTGGTCTTCTAAACATTGAAGTGTTCTGGTGTTTTGTCCATGGACTGAGGACTGGGCGGAAACTGGAACTCGTGAGGACATCACGGGACCCTGTGGATTTACTGAAGTACTAAAGCTAGAACAAAGGACAGTGCCTGCGTAAAGTGATATAAAATTTAACTCTTGTAGATGCCATTCTCCGAAGTAGGGAATGCAAAACCGGCCAAAATTATAACCGTTTTTTTTAGTTCCGTACAAAAAAACCCGGTTTTCAGTGAAACCGGTTTGAAAATAAGTTTTTTAATTGTCTTTCTAAATGACATTCTAAAACGGATTGTAAGACCGCTTACGTCTTGCATCTTTTCAATTATTAAATGGAAACATCTATTAAAAGAAACAAATAACAAAAGATTTTTTTTTTTTTTATAAAGATACAACCGACTTCCAAATAAAAACAACACAGTATAAAATAACTTTTATTTCGGAAGTCGGTGTTTTTGGTTGCAACGAATTCTAGCTAATTTAATTTAAAAGTAAAATCTAAACCGGTTTTGATGAAAATTTGATGGGACCATCTCTGATATTTGCTCTTTTTTTTTTGTCTGATCTACCAAACGCAAAAGAGTTATCAACATAAATTCGTCATTGGCGGAATAATCGCGTAATGAGACTTCTTATTGTTAAAGGTCTTATATTTGTTAAACGTTGCCAAATTACCAATACTTCGACAAACAACACGTCTTTTCACTTTGAACCGTTTGGCAAAACAAAATGTCTGCTATCAAATGCATCGTTTTGACCAACACGTGGTGTAGGTAGTAATGTTGTCGAAAATAATAAACAACTCGAAAAACTGGACACTTGAAAAAAAACCGGGTTTTTTTAGACACTAAAAACATGCTGAGAAACCGAAACCGACTTGCATTCACTACTCCGAAGGATTAAGGTTTTTAAAACTATCTAGATCAGAACTTTAGGAGTTTTATTTGTGGCATTTTTGGGGATATTGGGAGTTGATTTATTATGAAAACTTAACTTCATATTGGGCAATAGTGAAAAAGTATACCGTAAGTATTTTCATAAAATAGCTAATTAATATTTGCTTCAGGTGAGTTTTGTAGAGTTTGTGTATATTGGAAAAAGCCGCAGTTTGGAACACATGGAGGTGCTTCGCTCAATGTACCATGACAAAGCCACAAGGAGTTTGGGGGATTTTTCTATGGAAGTTGGCATAATCGCCTAATCGCCATTTAATTTTTATAAAAATACTTGTACTTGTGTGTGTTTTGAGATGTAGATATTTTGCAACTTGAGGTTATGAGATTTGAACCCATATGTTAATGTTGTGTGTAATATTTGCAACTTGAATGTTTTGAGACTAAACCCGCGACAAGTGTTTCTTATATGGCATCATTGTGCGCTGCAGATTAGAAGAAATACAAAATGACGCGAAGACGTGATTGTGTCAATTGAATTGTAGACAAAAAAAAAAACGATACACATTATTGACTAACTTGATCAAAAGATTTGCTCAAACAACATTGCGCCGTTCGATTTTATACTTCATTTTACAAAACGATTGCTATTTGTCGGCTTGTCTGTAAAATCAAAAGCGTCTTTTCGTGTGTGTGGTTCTGAGATTTGATTTGATTTTGACAAATTCATACAACATATTCATTTAGTACGTGAGGACTCCGTTTTCTAGTTTGAACGAAATAGATTTGAACAAAAAACGATTCTCCCAAGACATTCAACGACACCGGACAAACAAGTGAATCAAAATCATCTTCTTCCTGCCCTTATCCCATGTTATTTGGGGTCGGCGCAACACGTTTTATTCTTCCATTCTGTTCTATCAGTCGTCACTCTATCACTAGCTCCCTTTTTTTTTTCATATCGCTCCTCACACAATCCATCTATCTTTTCTTTGGCCTTCCTCTCGCTCTCCATCCATCCACATTTATGTTCATAACTCTTCTAGTTATATGCGTTTCATTCCTCCTCTTCACATGACCATACCAAGACAAGCGATTCCCTTTTAACATTTCGGTCACTGGCGCCACTTTTAAAGTGCCTCTAATGTACTCATTTCTCACTATCCACTCTTGTTACTCCACACATCCATCTCAACATTCTCATCTCCGCTACATGCGATCTATTTTCTTTTTCGCAGCCCAAAATTCTGATCCATACATTACGACAGGTCTTATCACGAACTTATAGATTTTCCCTTTAAATTTGAGGGGCATCCGAGGTTCACAAGTTGTTCCAGTGACCTGCCGCTATTTCATCCATCCAGAGTTGATCCGGTGCGTTACGTCTCGGTCTCAAATCAAAATATAAATATCATTAGTACATTTCACTTATGACCGCGAATGCCAATAGGTATCATCCGCCGATGACAATTTGCATTTTTATTTTGAGCTAATTTACATTTTTATTTGCTCCGAAAACATAGAAAATTATTCCCATGACGGAAGATTTGGACATCATCCATGACACAAAACAAACATCGGCAACAGGAGGTTCATTTAATTCGTAACTCGATGGCATATACGTGAGCTCACACCCACAGACCAATGAGGGGACAAGTTTCCAATTTTCGATTACACCAAAATTGAATTGTAACAATAAATTTTAGACTTGTGTGCGGATTGGTCGCAAGTTTATGTCGTCCCCACAACTTCTCGGAACGACACGGAGATTATAAATTACACGATTTTAAATTTTTATCATTGTAGAAGAAATTTTGATTTGTCAATTTATCGAGAGTACTATCTCAAGATTTTATCTATTTACTATTTTAAAAGTGTTTGTTTAAACGGAGTTAGCAACTATACGGTGACATATTTATTTATAACGGTGTGGTTTAGAGGATGGTCGGATGGAAGGATGTCGTCAGGTATTCGGCTCAGAAGATTGCCGGAAACTCAGTACCCGGTTATACTATGCCGGAGATCCAGTGAGAGTGTCAGGCCTATTGGGGATGGCCAGATATGTGGTAACCGTCAAACAACTGTCCGTTTCATGACCAACAATATTAGTGGGATTAGTAAGTAGGAGCGTAAAGTTTTGTTTCACTTTTATTGTCATTTAAAACAGTAGTACAGTTCGCGTCACGTAAGTTTACCTTTTTGAACTCGTCCCAATTGATTGCGCAGGATTTCAATTTGGCAAAAAACATAGGACAGCGCATGCGCGGGGTCCAAAATGGCGCTTGTAATGGCGTCTCAGTCGCTCGTGTACGTTCGATGTATAATTGTGTCCCGCTTGCTCAATGCAATACGACTGTTGATGCGACAAGTGTTACATGTTGTTATTGTTTTTAAATTAGTTATTTTGGTTACTGTTTTACTGTTTGTCTTGTTTTTTGTGTGTTCTTGTGAAGTCCATATGTGTACCAAATTTCAATAGAATCGGTCCAGTAGATCCGGAAAAAACTGGTTGTGTCAGACGGACAGACAGACAGACAGACGCCCAAGTTATCCTATAAGGTTTCCGTTTTTTACGGATGTTCGGACCCTAAAAATATATATTCCGTCAAATCTCTTCATCTCTATGTAACATTTGTTGAGGAATATAGTTAGTTGCAACCTACTTAGCACACTCAGTCATAATCTTTCTGTAATGGTTAATATCAGTGGTGATAACTTACCTCATTTGAATCGTGTTTGATAACAAATATCATCCTTCTAATACTAGAAAATGAAGTGTTGATGTTTGTAAACCAAATGCATTAGGTTCAAAGTTGATTGGGAAAAATTTACAGTAACTGCAGCGCGATGTGCTTTCTGATTATGCTAAAGTGGCCCACAGAGAATCCAATTAATGTCATTTAAATCCCTTTTAGGCAGTGTGATAGATATACTCACGTCCAATTCAAATATTACATATTTCGCATTTTTAGTAGAAAAATATAACAGAAGGTTATCGGTAAATTGGTAGAGAGTTATATGATCAGCATTATCAGTCATTTTCATTATCATTGTGTGATGTTTATTACGTTTTAGTAATTAATTTTCTAAGGGTGACATTTTTCCCACAGAACATCATGAATAGGGTAGGTTCCTAAATAAATTATTTAGGCTGTCAATAAGAGTACGGACCAAAACCAATTGGTAAAGTTTATACTCGCGCGAGAACTATCTAACAAGACTTAATTATGTCATATTAAAATCTATTAAGACTTGCAAACAAAAAAGGTAAGTAAATATTGCTGACGTAATCATCTTTAAACCCCCCCGTCCCCCATGTCATCAAAAATAATCATAGTGAAGACCCCCCCCACCCCCATTGGTACTTACGTAATACTTGAACGGCCTCTCACCCCCTTTTCTGGGAAACCTTTATAGTAATTGTCGCCTTTATAGTAATTGTCTAAGGGACTGTCCACTGCAATATGATGAAATATATGACCAATTCTATCTGACATCACTTGCAAGACTTCGCGCCGCCGCCGCCGTAGTGAATTTCCGCCATCCAGTACATAAGACGTTTTGCGTGAAGTGTGTTGATCATGTTGTATTTACCCGATTGCGCCAGAAGGAGGGATATGTGTTTATTTCGGTTTTCCCTACGGTAGCCCTACTGTCATCATGAGCGGCATTTTTAACATTTATGTGCGTTTCAGAAACCAACATCACGACTTCTGTATTTTTTTACTTACTAGATATGTTTTTAACAGGTTTCATAGTGATTTGTTGTTGATTTTTTATGTTTTCAAACAAGGTACCGTCGACTTGGAGACGTTAAACAATTTGGTGAACAAGGTCTAACTGATGTATCGTACTATTTACTGAATAACTACTTCTTACTCTCGGTTGTCACTATAGATATTCCTTAGAATGTGAGAACTTGCGCTATTTCATGAAATAAGCGGTTTTAATAATGTTCTGCCAACATCAGAAGCTACTATATCGATGCGGATGTGACTTGGATGTAACTTTGTTGAGATCTGAAAAAAATTAGAATATATTTGTTAAAACTTTGGTTAGTTTGTTTTGCATTTTAAAAGAGTTTGTTATGTATCATAGTATGTATATTGTAAATAGTAATTTCATATGTTAATTATAGACATGTAAATATTAAAAAAGTAGCTTCACTTGCGTTTTATCAAGATTATAAATGTTGAGGATTTTTCGTTTGCTATTTCATAATATAATATTCAGAATCATTTCGGATTTAAATTACCTAGTTTAGTACCTGATTTAGTTTCTTATTCCTTAAACCTTATCCTACGCTAGAATCCCTCCCGCCATTTTGAATCTACATAATTCGGCTTTCTGCAAGATAACGACTTTTTTTTTTTTTTTTTTTAATATTCTGTAATGAATTACATTTAGACTTTTTCATGGATTGTATGTTTATTTTTACTGAGTAGATCGTTTTCATATATTGAAAATTAATAAGATTGTATTGAATCTTATGTACCTACCATAATATGGATATATTTGAAATAATATTTTTGTAGAAATTTGTTTTAGTAAATTTATTGTAATGTTGCTACTATTTTACTAAAATTAACATTAGATACTTATTATTGTCGCCACTGGTTTATGTAGAAACCACAATAATGTAATATGTAACCAATTGTACCCAAGTAAAATTAAGCACCAATTTAAATGTACCTAACTTAGTCGTGATTATGAAATAAGTTTAAAAAAAATCTCAACAAAGTTACTCACAGTTCACATCTTCAAAGTACACAAAACCAGAACAAATAGTATTTTGTCGCTAATCGGAAGAACCTAATTTTGAGCAAAAATATTAAAACTAAGATGATCCTAATACTTCAACAGCTTGCATACTGATACATAGGCCACTTGCATCGTCACTTAGACGCAACTGTATCAACAAATGGATGACATGCAGACTAAAAGTGACATGCAGTTAACTTCATTCAAGTGCATTCAGTATAAAGACGACAGCACATCCTTCAGCTTCGGTTTTTTGTTCGGAACCCTAAAATCTACTTGTATATTTGAACTTTGCATACCATGTAGAGTCAGCAACAGCCACCATTTTTCCGGCAACAGACTTACTGTAAACTAGTGTAATCTGTCTTATTTTTAAAGCATTAGGTTCAAGGTTGATTGGGAAAATTTGCCACTTTCGTGTAGCTTGATGTGCTGGCGTCTGTATCTGTACCACTACAAAAGGTGTCGCAACTTGCATCATTCTGGGTGACATCTACGGACCGCATATTTTCTTGTTCTGTTCCGCAAATACTGTGTCAACAGGGACCCAGTAGCAAGGCAAAAATAGCCCTTAAAAACGTTATTAACCATAGTCATAAAGATAAAGTATTATTTTCAGGCGCTCCCGAAGTCGTGACAGAGAATAAGGATGTAGACCTTAGGGTGTTACCGGCCGTGGTGGCCGAGGGCAAGGCTGCCACTGTCGCCCAGAAACGATCTTCCACTGAAGCAATAGAGATTAAAGCAAAGAAAGCTAAAGTGGACAAGTTTGATGTGTAAGTATCTTCGGTATTGGAAATCCCTCTTATACCAACTCTTCTACAGTTCATATCAGTTGTACAACTGTCCTTTTTGAGTCTTTGTTTTAAGGTATTCCACACACCACTTCAATTCTTCACACACACTCCTACACAACACACACACTCTCATATGCTTAGATGGTGCTAGCATGTCATTCTGTTTGATTCTTTTCTGTTCCATTCTGTTTGTTTCTGATACATATAATAGTTAATAAATTGTAAATCCGTAATTGGCTGTAAGATCGGTTTGTTTATTTTAAGTAAAATTGTTATAGAGCTGTGGATTTTGTGAATAAATAAAATGCATCTCTTCAACTTCACTTTGCATAGATCACCCTCAATTAACACAGTCTTGTAGTGCCATTTAGTTCAGCCTGAAGCAATCCTCTTTCTGTTTACTAATCACTTTTGTAACACATTTTTACACACTGAACATTCTCTATATCCGTGGACACCAGACTCCCCTGAATGTCAAATATGCTTAACTAACATTATTGCTCACTACCACCACCATCCACCATTCGAGACAACTCACACACGAAACTTTGCAGACTATTCGGCAACGAAGACGTGGACCTGCGTCAACTTCCTCAAGTAGACGAGCTCAGCGCTCCTCCGCCCCCCAACATCTCTTCCTCACCGAAATCTGACGGCAAACCCGATGACGTCGACGTAGACATGTCGTCACCACCCAAGGGCTCCCCCAAGAGAGACTGGAACGAGATCAAGAAGAGAGATGATAAGAAAACTCCTTCGAAACTAGACCTCGTTCGAGCTAAGTTTGCTGAAGTGACGAAGGGAAAAGATAGACTGGGAAGACCGCTGCTGTTTAGTAAATCACCTAGTAAGTTATTGTTTTTTTCGTGATGCTAAAACCGATTGTACGATAGTCACGATTACTTACTTAATATCAAGTAATCGTGACTTATAAAATAATCTATTAATGAACAAGTTATTTAACAATACTTTTGACTGTAACTAAACTTAAATTATAAATTTTGCTCTAGGTATAGAAAGAGAGAGACGCCGCACAATGAGCGGTGACGACACAGAAATCCGAGAAGAAGATGAACAAGGCTTCGTGGAAAACAAGAAATCCATCTCCATAATCATGTCACAAGCAAAGGAACACTTCACAGACGGACAGCTGGACAAGAACCAATACAACACGCTCATGTACCAGATACTACAGCTCAACGAAAAGCTTAAACTGAAAGAGGCCAAACAGAGAGAGTCCCTAGAAATATCTAAGCGAAAGCTCAAGGCGCATACGCTCGAAGAAAATCACAAAACTTCCAGCCCAAAATCTTCACCTACTGAACGTAACAGATTTGGAGATATCGATGAAAGGATCACCCCGTCTGTGTTCCTAGACACGCCACCTGATAGCCAGGGAATGATACCCATAGGAGCCGATTCAGACATGAGAGTCAATTCTGATGGAATAGACGGTCCCCCCAAACAAGGCTTGTTACCCCTCCCGCCTGTGATGCCAATGTTCGGACCTTACCCGCCAATGTGGCGAGGACCGCGGGCGAGGGGCGATGACTACGGACACAGGAGGTTCAGAGGCCCAGCAGCACCACCATTCTTCAGAGGAAAGTTTGATAAGAGAGGTCTCAGAGGAATGCCCTTCGACTCTCGAATGCCGATGCCTCCTTTACCTACACCCAAAATCGGCATGTGTCAAGGAAAATGTCCCTTGCCGCCTTATGAACGAAGCGAGTCCCCGCCGCCTCTAGGAGCCCCGGGCTTCGCCATCCCACCGACAGACTTCAACGTTCTAGAATACATAGACCAGGACCCATTCAAAACTATTCAAATTGATGGTGTTCCTAGAGAAATCAGGTTCTATGGTGACACCGCTGTAATAATGTTAGACTGGGACGATCCCAGAGAAATCAAGTTCCTGCCAGGATGTAGGCGAGTAACGTTCGACAATAAAGACTCAATAGTTCTTAGTTTTAATGAAAATTACAAGAAAGTAGAAATTGAGGATCAAGTATTTGATATTAAATTCGGTGCGCCGACTAGAGAATTGTTCATCAATGGGAGATGGTACGAGTGTTTCTTTGGCGGGCAGCCTTTAGGAGTCATCATAGACGGAAAGCCCAGGCTGGTTCATTTGGAAGGTCCGATGCCTCAAGTGGACATCGGAAAGGCAAAACGCACAGACCTCGTAGCTGGTAAAATCAACCTAATTGTGAACGCGACACAGATGCACCCAGTGTACTTGGACGCAAAAGTTCAAAAGATCTTAGTGATGAATGGTCAATTCTTGACGGTTCGCTTCGTGGATTCGTTGCGAACGGTTCTTATAAATGGTCAGCCGTTCAAGGTTGAATTTGGTGATCTTCCGAAGCCGATAGTGGTTGGCAACGAGAAGTACTTTATCAGATTCTCTGCGCTACCTCGAAACATCAAGCCTGGTTACATCCAGATAGCGAACATGGAAGGCGTGGGCTTGCCGCTGGTGCCGCACGTCAGGAAGTTTGAAGACGTGAAGGAGGAAGAGGTGACCACTAACCATATGGACGTGGAGCAACAGGAGCCAGCCAACAGACCGATTAAGACGCCCAGTCCGGAGATGAATCCTGAGAGCTTAGGTAAGCATATTTACTGGTTTATTTTGTCTTTGTGTGGTCATAAGTGCCACTGCTAAGTAGTTTAGTTAGGTTTCTCCTTTAGAAATTTCTCAGTGTCAGTCTGTAGTCTATATATGGCATAGTTCATTATATATGGTAGATGTATGATTTCTATTTAATCATGTTTTACCCCCTTCCCATTCATCAGGTCTCGACATGCTAGCAAGCGTGATGCCCTCCAGCACAGTGGAAGCCTCAGGCTCTGACTACAGCACCGCCGAGCCACTGTTCTTCAAGCCAGAGAACATTCCTGGCCTGGAGACACCGAAGGAGGAGAAGCCAGCTCCCGCGCTTGCCTTACCACCTAACATTAATGTCAACGACCTGTTTGCCAAGTTAGTGGCCACAGGGATCGTTCAAGTGAAGGATGGGAAGGCAGAGAATGCGGTGCAGGAAGAGGCGAAGCCCGAGGAAAAAGTCAAGCCCAGAGAAGACAAGAATGTTATTCATAAAGTTGACTTTATGAGGATCGAGACGTTCAGAGTGTGAGTACTTATTTTATTTTGATTCAGTTGTTTCTATCTAGTGTCTGCGCGTGGCTTCGTCTGCGTGATCTTTAGAACTGGCTTCAGAGAGAAATAATTAAAAATGTATAATGTTCTTTTATTACTACCTACTCTACCCTACCCTACCCTACCCTACCCTACCCTACCCTACCCTACCTACCTACCCACCTACCCACCTACCCCACCTACCTACCCCACCTACCTACCCCACCTACCTACCCCACCTACCTACCTACCTACCTACCCACCTACCCCACCTACCTACCCCACCTACCTACCTACATAAGCCTACCCTACCTACCTTCTCATTTTTTTTTTATATTCATGACCTAGGTCAATGAACGTGTTAGTATAAACCTCTAAAGCCGTATTTCCCTTTCAGTAAGCAGCCCGGCCTGGTGTCGCGGCTGTACGGGGGCATGCAGTGCTCGGGCTGCGGCGCGCGATTCCCGCCCGAGCACACCGTGCGCTACTCGCAGCACCTGGACTGGCACTTCCGGCAGAACCGCCGCGACCGGGACTCTGCGCGCCGCGCGCACTCCCGCCACTGGCACTACGACCTGTCCGACTGGGTGCAGTACGAGGAGGTGGAGGATCTGGAGGAGAGAGGTAAGATCATCATCATCCACAGCCTTTTTTTGTGGTAATCCTCACGTCTGTTGTTGCCTGCCCATCTCGCTGCCGGACGACCCACACTTCTTCCAGTCTGCGGACGCCGCTTGCTCCGCCTTTGATCAACACTCCTTGTTAGGTGTCGTGCCCAGCTCCATTTCAGTTCCGCAATTCGATTTCTAATTTCGAATATCTTCGTGTTCGGATTTCAAACTTGACTCTTTTGTTCACAACATGCTCCTTTCCACAGAAAAGAGTTGGTTCGAGACGGGAGGCCTGCCCGCGGGCGGCGCGGCCGAGGGCGCGGCGGAGGCGCCGGCGCCCGCGCCCGTGCTGACGCCGTCGGCGGCGGCCTCTGCGCCCGCGCACCACGCCTGTGCGCTCTGCGGAGATGCCTTCCAGCAGTTCTACAACGAGGACAAGGAGGAGTGGCACCTACGGAACTCCGTCAAGCACAACGATGATTACTATCATCCGGCCTGCTTCGATGATTATAAGGTAGGTTTTGTGGGAATTTGTGTTTTTAGGACCTGTACCAGCACAGTTCTTTCGGGACCGCTGTACCGCGGTCGATCAGTCCGTATATTCTACATATAACATGATTTTTACATAACGAAATATGGACAGTTACAATTTTTTTTATTTTTCTACAATAATACACCTTTCCTCCAGGCGTCTCTAACCAAAGCCGAAGAACAGCCGTCACAAGAGTCGTCCGACGACGTCACAGCCATAGAGAATAAAATAGAGGAGGACGCCATAGAGATCAAAGACGTGGAGGACGATCCGGCTGACGAGTCAGACAACGAGTCTGTGGTCGAGGTGGTCGAGGAGCCCAAGGACTTGGATCCCGTTGAAGTGAGTATTTGTGGACGTCTAATAGAGATTGACCATTGAAATCAGAGTTAGTCAGTAGTTAGGAAACTTTATGCAATAATGGTCATTGACCCACCTACATTTGTTCACATTTTTAATTTCTTAGCAATGACAAACAATTCACACACGTAAAATACAGCTGTAAATATAGTTGGGGCTAGGCAGATGATGACATTCTTCCTCAACTAACATTTTTGTTCCTTTTTGCCCTTAGATTGACGAAGGTGAAGAAGACGACGTGGTATTCAAAGCGGAGCCTGTGGTGGAGGTGGTTGTAGATGATGAGGTGGATACGGATGATGAGACCACCGCCGAGCGCAAGGAGCGAGACCGCCTGGCTGATATAGACTTCAGCAAGATCAGAGTCAAACAGGAACCTCTCGATCCTGGTAAGTTCGTGTTTTGTAGCGCAAATCTCTAACTCCCATTTCTTTCATATCGCTCCTCACAATCCGTTCATCTTTTTTTTTCGGCCTTCCTCTCCCTCTCCCTCTCCAAACATTTATATTCATAACTCTTCTAGTTACATGTGTTTCATCCCTCCTCTTCACATGACGATACCAAGACAAGCGATTCCCGTTTATTTTTCCGTAAAACATATTTTTACAACATTGTTTTTTATTCACAGACGATGAACCAATAGTAACAGCCGAAGAAGAGCCAATGCCAGCAGCGCACATAGACAACACACAGGTCACAGTAGAGTCATCTATAGACGGCAACCTACAACTAGACGCCGCCCACGCGCCCCCAACCACAAACACGTTCCGGGCCGGCGGCATCCGCATCAACATCTCCAAGGCTCTGCCAACCTTCGTCAGCAACCACGATGACAAACTGCTAGAGGATATCAGCGCTGATGATGAGCCCTTACCACCCGGTGAAGAACCAGAGTTACAGTACACTCTGAAGCCCGGGTTAGAAGGTGTGCAGTTAAGTAGACAACCTCCGGTCAATAGAGGCACTGAACTGTCCGGTTTGTGCTCTATCATGTAAATTGATACTTGTTTTGATGTCTCCAGTCTGAGTTTTAAGATGTTTGTAAATGTTGCATTCGTGAGGAACGCACTGGTTAGTGATTGATAGCAACCAAATTGGTTGTTTACACGGTTTGAGTTACTAAATTTTAGTTACTTTTGACTGGAGACGTGTGATCGAGCGTATTAGGTAAAGATTTTAGTAGAACCAAGTGATTTAGTCATGTAACATTCAAAATTACCTTTCGTAAGGCATGATTTTAGTTTTAAAAGTAACGTTTAACGCTAAACTATAGACTGATATTAAATATTATGATAAATCGGCAAAGTGCGAGTCGGACTCGAGTATGAAGGGTTCCGTTTTATAATCCACTAGTATGCCGCTAAAATCGAGTAAAAACTCCAAAAAAATGGGGTATCTACTTCTTATATTGTAAATATAATTTTATTTTTATTTTCTTTAGAATTATAGTAATACAAACTTTGTGAGCATTTCAAGTGTCTACCTGTTGCCATTATTAAGATCGAGCAAAAATCGCATAAAAACACGTTTCTAGAAGAACCCCCTTTAATTTAAAATTTACTAGCACTTCGCCTACGACTTCGTCCGCGCTGCAATTTTCTTAAGAATCACTATTTTTTTCTGGAAAATTGATATACTAAAACCTTCCTCGAAAACCACTATCCATTGGTGTGGTGCAGTAGTTTTTGAGTTTATCGCAAACAAACAAACAAACAAACAGACAGACAGACGCGGCGGAAGACTGTTTCACAATATGTAGTGATTTATATTATTTGTTGTTATAGCCGCAACAGAAATACACACTCAATAATTTATACTGTCTACCTATTATTGTAATGATATACAGATACAGCCCACTGACAGACTGACGGACAGACAGCGGAGGCTTAGTAATAGGGTCCTTTGGTTACCGGGTATGGAACCCTAAAATCAAGTTTAGTTTAAATGAAAACCCGAAGAGAAACGCGCAATAAATAGATTTAAATGAATTATTCGTTACTCTGAGTATCGACTAATCAATTTCAATATTACAATGAATCAATGACTGCTTTGTTTGTTCTTGATTATGAATATGTTCGGACAGTGTTTAAGATTATTTAGATGTTAGTTGTAACCTGATGGTTCTATTTTTATATTACAGTAAGTGGGGGTAAGATAGACTTCTTTTGTACATTCGTTGTTGATGATTATAAGATTAGTCTGATTGCAGTATGGGCCTGTTATTCCATGGCCTATAAATAGTTGTTTTGAGTTTGGGGCACATAATATGTTGTGTTTCGTAAATGCACCAATAATACCGGGATAGGAACCTTAGGAAAATGTTGTATAATATGATTTCTATTGACAACAATGGATGAATGGATTTAATAAGTTATTCGCCCCCGAGAGTTGACGCAAAACTGACGAACACCAAAAAGTCGTATTAGTAGTAAGTTCTTGTTGATTTTAGCCTTTTATGTACTAGCATAAAGATATTTTTTCTCATTAAAGCCTGCTTTGTTTCGTCAGTTTTGCGCCAGCTTCAATCGAGATTAAGAGGCTCAGAAATGTATGAAAACTATTCGAATATATCACGTAAATGATTGTATATAAAGATTTAACTAATTACCTCAATTGCTACTAATGTGTAGCCAATTTTAATGAAACTGAGTTTCGAACTTGTGGGATTAATATGGGAAGGAGTAGATCTTTGCTGATATTGTAAAATGCCTTCGTATTTTTATGTCATTGAAATACAGGTGTTCAAAAGTCTGTGGTCACATTTAAGGTGATGTTGGGTAGTTAAGAACCAAATAAAAAACAAAAAAAAAAGATCTTTTTTTTTCAAAATCCACCCGAAAAAATTACTAAAAAGTACCAAAGAAATAACTTATCAAGCAATAGTTACAGTTATAGGTGGCATTTACATACTTTAGTTCAATCAGAGATTTGATGTCACCAACTCACTGACCTCTATTAAACAAGTACTTGACATTAGAGGTAATTCCACCAACTTGCATCAGACTGCTTGAAAAGAAATTTCTTCTGAACATTTTAGTTGTTTTTTTGCGGTCGTTTATTTTGAAATATCACGTTTTTGTTTTGATATTGTATTTATGTTACCCAACATCACTTTTCAATATGAGCACGCACTACAGCTGGTCTGCTATGACGTCTTAAAACGATTATGATTAATGTGTGGGAGAGAGACAGAGTTATACAAGACGGATAATACTATCCCGTTCTCTCAGCTTTATCATGATCGCATTAGCACGTAATAGTAGGGCAGATCACCTGTATACACATAAAACTGCCACCTATGTACTAATGTAATCTTTTCTTCCTATATCTCAGTATGTCAACCTTCCATACGAAGCCACTAAAGAATTGTTAAAACGAAATGTGATATTAAACTTAAGTTAACGACGTATTTAACGAGCGTGCGTTTTGTTTGACGAATTAAAAGTGTATATCATGTAGTAAGCTGTAAATATTTGATCTACTTGTGTATGTAAATATTTAGGAGTATTTTGTAAGGGTACAAATTGTTACTGCGTTTGTATGAATTTGTATGATTGAAGTGTGTGTAAATATTTAATTATAGTGAATCTCTGCATTGAAGGGTTTTTATTTCCTTAAGATATTTTTTTCTTTGCCACATCAGTGGCGTATTTCCATTTTATTTTAAAAAATCTTTGAAATTTAAAAAAGTAAATATTGATTTTGAAAAAAAGATGTTAGTTTAATTATTTTAATTTAATGGTATTCGGAAAGCAGTTTAATCTTTTTACTCAATCAACTGTCCCTTCAGTATCACACGGTGTAACTTGGATCACAATGTTTGGTTTGTTTGTTTAGTTTACTACTTGTAAATAAATGTTTACATCAACTTTATTTTGTGTTTTCTTTCATTCGACCCTATACCCTGAAACACTTCGTCTAATATAAAGAAAGAAGAAAGATAAACAAGACACAAAAACCACACACACACACACCAACAATAACAACAAGATATCAAATTATGGGACTACTCACACTTATTTAGCTTATGCCTATAGAAAACAGCGATTTTGTATGGAAACGCATACGCACCCGTTCAGCTTTCCGCAAGCTTTTGCGGCAAACAAGTATAAAATGAGGACAAATGTGGTATTATCATGCGAGTTCTATTAATAGAGTTTCAGCGCTGTTCTACCGCTGCCGCCTTCTCATTCTTAGGACGCTGTACGCGGCTGATAGAAGCAGAACTGTATAAGTGTGACCAAAATCGTTCAGCGAAACGCGAATGGAGCTAAATAAGTGTGAGTAGTCCCTTATGCTAAGAGAGTGGAAGGGACTCTGCTAAGGCCTGCGCAAACTAGGGACAATCCCCGGCGTTCTTGCGCTCGAGCGTGGCTCAACAATTGATCGTACACCGTGTGCATTAAGTTTGAGTCCATGGCAAGTTTTCTGCAGACATTTAATTCACGATTCAGGGATTTTTGTCCTCTGCGGACCAAAGTCCATCGTCTGCGCAGTCCTGTATCTGCATTAGGCCCCGATTAGGTCACGAGTGGGTGTCTTGGCCAAATAGCCAGACTAGCTCCGCCCAGAAGCACAGAAGCCTCATGAGGTTTTCACAGGGTTGAAGGCGCGACGGTTCCAGGCGACGAGCCTCCATGTTTGTTCAGGGGCCTAATGTCTGTTTTTCCTATCACTAAAAATAAGACTTGTAAAGACAAGTAGTCGTCGAGATGCTTGTTCCAGAGCATTTTGCTATCGAAGAGCACTCCTAGGTTTTTGGCCTCTAAGTGTTACTTCGTCGAAAAGCTTAGGAAGTTTATGGCATCCAAGGAGCAAAGACTTGATAGTTAACATTATAAGTTCGACTCATGATACTCATGAGATCGCAGACGCCTGGTGCCTTTCTAATGCTCGCGAAGTTCGTTTTCAAGGACACCCTTTGCTAGGGCAGTAGGAGACAGTTGGAGAAATTATGTGTAAAAGAATTACACAGATTATAATGTGTTTTAATCAACATTTATTTTATGTACAATGATTTGCCTACATCTAGTTAAGATGTAACAATGGAACAGTTAAGATGTAACAATGGGCAGCTTTTTATCGCTAAACCTAACTGTACAGTTTACATAAACAAAACATCAGATACACACATTCAACATCAGCTTATCAGCCCTTACACACAATATTATCTACACAACTTGATATTTCTATTTTAGGTAATTCCCCAGAACATAAATACAACAAAACTAATTATAAACCTACATATCGCAGTTATGTGGCCACCTCGGAAAAGGCAAAGTATCCTTAATATTATTAACATTACATATAACTTGTAGCAATCTCTCCAATCCTAGTCCATACCCTCCAGTGGGTATGTTACCGAACTTGCGGAGCTCTAGGTACCAGTTCAGTCTATCTGATGGCAGCTTGGACTTGAGCTTCTCATAGTTGTCCTCTCTCAGGCTTCCACCGACAACTTCACCTGTGATTGGTGTTAGCAGATCCAAGGCATCCACCTGAAATAAAATTGTTGGTAAGTTTATTTTTTCGATTTGGACAGAAAAGTCAACAGATAAAGTTAGCCGGAAGAATATGGAGGAGGCCTTTGCCCAGCAGTGGGACAACACAGGTTAAAAAAAAAGTTTAATAAATAAAACGAATTCTATTTTCTCTTTCTATCTTCCTGGGAAATTTTTTGTATAGGGGACATTATTATAAACTGAAAAAGAGCTGTATACATTTAAAATACTCTCAACAAATAAGAGCACTATTTACCTTTGTGCTATCTTCCGAACATTCTTTCATATAAAAGGACTTCATATCCTTAGGCCATTTAACCACAAACACTGGCACCCCATTACAGTGATCCACCAGAGTTAACTCCTGCTCCTTGTTTATACCTTCATCTGTCAATGTTGACCCCTTCTTCAGCAGAATCTGCCTCGCTTCATCATAAGTCAGTGTTAAAAACTCTTTGGTGACCCAAGCAGGAGCTTTGTTCTCTTTGTCAATTAGGAATAGATCAGCCTCATTGGTGTTCCTAGTCTCAATGAAAACATACTTCAAAAGGTCCTCTATAGCTCCTTGCAGCTGGTTTAAGGTTTCACAGAATGCTAACTCAGCTTCTAACATGTAGAATTCTGATAAATGGAGTCTTGATCTGGAATTTTCTGCTCTGAAGGTAGGACCAAAAGTGTAGACATTTCCCATTCCTCTACAAACAGCTTCTAAATGCAACTGTCCTGATACAGTGAGGAATGTTTTAGAGCCAAAGTACACAGAGTCTCTGTCTTTACCCTCCTGCGTCATAGCCTTGACTGTCTCCTCACTGTCTGGTTGTATTTTAAATACTTCTCCAGCACCTTCGCAGTCATTTGAAGTAAGTATGGGTGTGTGAATATTTGTGTAATTGTTTGCAGCAAAGTAATCATAGATGTGCTTAGTTACAGCACTTCTTATTCGTAATATGGCAGAGGTGTAGTTAGTCCTGGAACGTAAATGAAGGTACTGGCGGGTGTATTCAGGTGGATGTGTGGTTCTTGGGTTGAAAGGGTAACCATCCAGTACAACGCAAGTTCCTAAAACTTTTACATTGTCTGCGACGAGTTCTAACTGACCCCTCGGGCTTTTGGACAATTTTCCACTAATATGGACCGAAGAACCATAAGTTAATGAGTCTGTTGTAAGGTTTTTCGGAATAACTATCTGTAGTTTCTGTGCACAAGATCCATCGCTGACGTCGGCGAATATAAGGTCTTTCTGTTTCCGCAAATTCTTCACCCAACCCTAAAATACAAGAATAAACTTAGTTTTGTAATTCTTTCATTCTTATAACAGGTTTTTCATAGTAAAATAGTTGCCTTTATTTCGGTAACATTTCCGACGTTCGGCTTTTCTAAAACAGCGGCTATGACGCTGTATTTCCTTAAAATCTCATTACTTCTAACAATGTTTTTTAGTTTACTGTAATAGCAACTTCTGTACATCATAATGAACGTTTTATTTGGGAATAAATAGATAGGTTTTTTGGTTATAAAATGAATACAACAACAGGCAACAGCTGTGATGATTGACAGCTGACAGCTGTCATTAAGTAGAAGCAGCCAAAGACAAGACCGGACATTCCGGACAAGACGGTGACCAAAGAAAAAAATATTTATCCTAATTTTTTTCACACAAATGTCAGAACCGACTATCATCGGTTTTCCCAACTCGTACCTGCGTAGCTGGCAAGTTTTTATAACTGTCAAATGTCATTCGGCAAATCATGCATGTTCGATTTGTTGCGTTGTGAACATTTTGTGAAATTTAATTTAAATATTATATTTATCTGTGTTTTAAGTAATTAGTGTAGAACGTAAGTACACTAGAAAAATAAATTTCTGTAATAGTTAGGTATTTTTCCATGAAAATTATGATGACACTATTGTAGTTCTATTGTAATAATTTTGTTAATAATTGATGATTGAAACTGGTTTTCCGAGTTATAGCGTCCTTGGTCGTAGCGTTATGCTAATACGGACTTATAGTGCCCTGAGGTTTTACGCTATTTTTAATATTTCAAGTTGAGTGAAGTGTCCAAAAATTTCATGCATGGCCTACTGTTCCACTTTTTTTCCTCAAAAAAGTCATTATAATGGCACTTTCTACTTCGAGTCGTGGTCACGTAAACGCATTAAGTCGGCGTTTAATTGTGGTTT
This sequence comes from Lacanobia oleracea, assembly GCA_950371165.1. Classification (NCBI taxonomy): domain Eukaryota; kingdom Metazoa; phylum Arthropoda; class Insecta; order Lepidoptera; family Noctuidae; genus Lacanobia; species Lacanobia oleracea. The sequence continues at coordinate 1,430,314 of OX493386.1, read as the reverse complement.
CGATGCTCCACTGTAGCCAATATGAGAATGTGTACTGAACTGGATTTTTATCTATTGTTATCTGATAAAATGAGTCTGAGTGAAACTACTAGTTTTTGATGAATTTCAAAACTGCTTGAGTGATACGACAAATTTGTGGCTACTATTTTCCTTATACCTATATTCAGTGATGAGTTACTGTTTTATTTACTGAAGTGTTATTCTTTAAAGTGGCCCTTTAATAATAGATTATAATCCATTGTATTCATAGACCAGTTCCTGCTTGATATGTAATTTTTGATAGGATGTAAAAGTTCACCTCAATAAGTAACAAACTGTTGCATGCATTTTCAAAACAATGCAACACAAAATAAATCATCTAATTTAAAATAATGAAGAAGTATTTCATTGTCTATAGAAGTATAGCAACATTTATCACTTAAAATCGAGAAGGTTTAGTTGATTTACTTAACTTACATTTTATTTTATAGAAAATGGCTGAAACAGAACCCCAAGCTGGAGATGCAGCCCCGCCCAAGGGTATCCCTGCCCTGAAAGCCCATGTACATGCCAACAAAATAGATGTAGCCCTTTGGGCTATCAGAGTACTGACAGTGCTCTTCACCATAGGATATGTACTGCCTTTGTTTAACAAGTAAGTGGTAATTAAAAAAAGATGGTTTAAATATGATAATTGATTTTATTTTATTTATTTATTTACACACAAAACACTAAAAAGGTTAGAACAAATACAGAAGAAGAGCACAAAGGTGTTGCATATTACAAAAGGAACCAATCGTTTTTATTTTAAATAATTTTTACAGCCAAATTCGAATGATTCATTTTTTTCTTAGGATATGTTAACATATTGTTAGGTAGTGCAATGACAGTTTCACCCACAACAGGTAGAATATCAAATATGGTAGTATTTTTTTAATAAAAACATACAACTAGCTAAATCTAAAATAAACAAAATATAAGCATCTGTTTCATCTTGGCAAGGTTATTTTTAATTAATTGTTTTATTTTATAACAATGGCTGTTCAGGTGTAATGTTTCTGTGTGTTCAGTTAAATCAAGGTTACCTTTGTTCAGTTATTAAGACAATGAAGATTAAAATAACACTAATTACAACGACCTTGCCCTTTGTTACAGTATTAGCAGTTCAAAGTTTTCAATTTCAGAGCATGAAATTTATCCTATACTTCTATTTCCTAAAAGTCACATTGCTGGTATCTAAATTAAGAATATGAAGTTGAGTAAACCCACGGGTAAAATATTGTTATATGATTTCAAATATTCTTAACTCCAAAGTTTAAATTCGGAAACACCCATATACTCATTGTTGATTTTATTTATAACCAGCTGCTGCCAGCAGCTCTGCCCGCTTCAATGTTGTATATAATCTCAAGGAAACATTCTCCTGGGATAAAAATATCCTATGACCTATTTCAAGACCATAGTGTTAGAAGGCCTCCCAAAAGGTGGATCAATGACCTGGTGAGGGTTGCGGGTAGCCGATGTATGTGAGGCACAAAAGACCAGTTGTAGTGGCAACACTTCATTGAGGCCTATATCCAGCAGAGAATAGAATAGAATAGAATACTCTTTATTATGTACACCATATAAGTTACAGAAAAGATAGATGAAGAAAACATGATGATGATTCCAAGACTTGATACCTACCTGTGTGCCAAGTTTTATCCAAATCTCTTCAGCCATTAAGGTGTGAAAAGGTCAAACAGACTGAGTTACTTTAAAATTTATAATATAAGTATGGATATATGTCAGAACATTTGCAGAAAAAGTATAATAATGTATTATACCTAGGCATGCTTGGTGGGAACTAGAGCTAAATCTGATAAGTAATCTCTGAGATAACATATCAGACTTCGAGAGTAGGATTAACTTGTGATATGCAGTGATAAATTATTCATAATTACCTGATATAAATCTATGTGATATAAATGTATTGTGCTTTTGGCTTTTGAATGAACTTTCTTGTCAGTTCTATAGAATAAAGAAAAATAACCAACTGCTTCTGTCACTTCACAAGTAAATAAATAAAATTGTCCTTTCAAATTGATCATAAAAGCTTGTCACGATTAATTAAATACTTACGCAAGCCTCGCGACAAGCTTTTATGATCAATTAAAAAAAAATATTTTGTTCGTTTTAGAGCATTTAAATAAAAGCTTTTGAAAAAGTTTTTTTTGTTATAATTTCTGAGTCTGAAGCTGTTCTATTCTGCCATATTGGATTTAAAATGACGTCACATTATTTTTCGAGTTCTCTCAACAAGCCCTTTCATTTGATTCCCATATTGTAGAAGTGCATAAAAAATAACTATTCCGCCTTCTTAAATGTTCCGCCATATTGGATTTAGAATGACGTCACACCATTTTTCGAGATACTCTCAACAAGCCCTTTCATTATTATTTCAAATAACTATTCCGCCTTCTTGGATGCCTCCCCCGCCATATTGGATTTAGTAGACATCACACAGCTTATCGTATATTGTCATCGACACTAAACAGGTCTACAAAATTTCAGCTCAATCGGTTGAAGATATCTGCTTCAAAATTGATTAGCAAGATCATACATTGCAAGTTAAATAAAAGCTTTTAATAATAAATCGTTTATTTCAGATTACATCCATATTTTTTAGTACATATGCGAGCTTAAAACTAGTGTTAGTAATAATTAATTGATTGACAAAAGTATAGTATTAACCGTAATTAAAAAAATATATCAATCTATATTATAAAATTCTCGTGTCACAATTCAACTCAGCAACTCTGAAACTACTGAACAGATTTTCAAACTTCGTAACTATCTGTTATTTGATACAACATAAAAGAAAGGATAGTTTTATCTTATTTACTAGTTGACCCACGCGACATCGTCTGCATCACAATTTTTATTACTACTCCACTCCTTTTGGTCTTATCGTGATGATATATAGCCTATAACCTTCGTCGATAAATGGGCTATCTAACACTGAAATAATTTTTCAAATCGGACCATTAGTTCCTGAGATTAGCGCGTTCAAGTAAACAAACAAACTCTTCAGCTTTATACATATATTAGTATACAAAGATTTCCCACGGGAACGGGGAAAATCGGGATATTCGCGTACGAAGTCACGGGCAAAGGCTAGTATGTATATATTTTGAAATTAATTTAAATTTCAAGAGTTCTTCACCAAGAGTGTCGAAACAATTATTTTGTTAACTAGGTTTTATTGATTATCAATAAGGCAAAGGAAACCTTGAAACACATTTAGCTACTAAATACACACACTTGCATTGCCAGTAATGATTTGTTTAGTGGTATATAACTCACAAAAAAACAGTATAACCCTGAGTAAAGTGTTTGTCATCATTGATTGATGATTAAAAAACCTTTCATTTTTGTGTATAAAACCGAGGGCATAGCACATATATTTTTGACGTATAGTAGGTACCTAAGGTAATGTAATTTGGATTACATATTAAATTCTATTTTTAATTGATATAAATGGTGTATGACCCATAAAATTAAACCAAAATACTATGAGGTTGTTTCACATTCAAAATCCACTTACTTTAACGTTACTATACGTCAAAATATTTGTGCTAGGCCCTCTGTTTTGGCTTATAATAAAATAACTACATAATCATCATTAAGTTACAATATATTTATCTTACAGTAGTAGTGTTCACTGCCAATTTGAATGTGCGTGACATGCACCTTGCTTTGTTTTACTAATGTGAGCATGTATTGTTAAGAGTCTGCCAAGTTGAAACTAAAAGCAATATCACTTCACTTTGTTATTTCATAAGTAAACAAAATAGTCTGGTCAATTTAGACATCCGAGGTTACACTAATTCGCAACAAGCTCAGAATAGGGAAAATGCATGCGATTTTTTTATTTGCAAAATGAAATACTTACTTATTAGCTCTAGTAAACAATCATGAAATTATTTTTTTAAATACCTTCATCAGCGATGAAGTTATAAAGCTTCAAAGATTACAATTAGAAAGAGAAGTCCGATGTAAACTTAGACGTCATCGTCTATGACGCCTATAGGTACAGCTGCCATAGAATACAGCGTTTTCGCGAGAGGGACAGATATATTTATTTAAAATAATTATGTCTCGTTCGTCTTTCGAGTAATTATGATTCTATTTTCACAAAACACTGTCATAAATGAAATCTGAAAGTCCTCATCAATCTGATATATGGAAAAAAATACTTGGGGTCAAAGGTAACAAACACGATTTTCAGCAAAGCGGTAAGTTTTATCATAAAATTAGTTAAGACAAATCAAATCAAAAGTCGTTTATTTAAAGTATGCTGAGTGCCAGCACTTTTTGAACATTAACGTTCAGAAATAAACAGTTCCCCAAAACGCCCGCCCGCCACCACTTCCACAAAATTGTATAAAAAAATGTCTAGATACTTTTTTTCCTAAGAGCCACCGTTTCTGAGATTATAACGATTCAAAAGTTGGAAGAGTTGTAATCTCCATAGTATGCAGACGCACACGTTTCCATGCCAACTTTTTCCACGTATCTGCAATCTTACCAATTTTGAGCTTTTTGTGAATTAATGTAACTTCACCCATATTTTTTGGTCTAATTTGACCGGACTAAAAGTCAATAACATTGAAGGCAGATTGAGTTTAAGGATGACATCTTACAAGTTCTTATATTATGTAGCTGACGTATGAGGCCAAGTTAAAATCTTACAGTAGGTACAAAATAAAGCTTGTAGCTACATAATAATAAATGTTGTTTTACCCAATTTCAATCGGTGTTGAAAAATGGAGAACGTCTCCTGTCAAAGTTGTCACGCTAAGTACCTGTGCAGAATACTGCAACATCACAGAACGAGGCGGGCAGTTCATTCTTATTTCTCTTTCTACATAGTCAAAGTTGATATTAATTTGGCAGTTAAGAATGCACTGCGCTCCTCCAAATTGGTATCAGCTCTTAAATGGGAACGTTCAGGGTGTACAAACATTTACTTACCTACAAAAGACTTTGATGCTTATGTACTGCCACCTATAGTTCCTGTGCGTTCCCTATTACTTAAGGTGGAAGCGCCAGGGTAGCCCGCGGAATCCAATTTTTTTTTTTTTCGCAATTTGCCGGCCAGTGTGAAGCTGTATGTTGAACAAAATACGATTCGTGGCCGTAACGCATTTATCTAAAAAATTAGAACCATTTTAATCATCAATATAGCCCTCTTAGTTCATGAAGCCCTATTTAATTGTTATTTCATGAAAAAGTTATTCTATTCTAAAGACACTAAGAGAGGATTTCCCGAAATTCCTACGGGAACGGGAAAAAACGGGATGTGCGCGTACGAAGTTGCTGGGAAAAGCTAGTGGTATATATAAGCTGTGAAATGATTAATATTTCTTTTACTTCCTAACCAACTTAAGCGATGATCCTAACCCCTGTCTCCCCCACAGCCCAGTGTCAGCATTCTACAAGGCGCTGCTGGCGAACGCAGCCACGTCAGCGCTGCGGCTGCACCAGCGCATCCCGGCGCGGGAGATCTCCATCTCGCGGGAGTTCCTCGCGCGGTTCTTCCTCGAAGACAGCGCGCACTACCTCTTCTACTCGCTGATATTCATGAACGTCGTGCCTAACTTGTGTATCCTTTTTAAATATGGTGACTTTAAGGAAGAGATTTTGAAGAGATGTTTAGCGTAACAGGTAGCATGTCATCATTGTCTGCCTGGCTTTTTTAGGGTTCCGTACCTCAAAAAGAAAAACGAAACCCTTATAAACCCTCACTTTATTGTCCGTCCGTCTGTCTGTCAAGACCCTTAATCTCCCTTTATCTCGTTCTTAAGGCATATTGGCTCTAGAATTTTTGATAGTCGTAAAGTATTCAAATGAAAAAAAAAGTATGCTTAGAACCTCCTTATAAACTAATTTAAATAACTTAATCTAAATATTTTCATAAAAAGTGTCAATACATGTATGTACTATGTAGTTACCTGCCACTATAATATCTCGTAGTCTTGTAAGTTTAATAAAAGATACTCGTTATTTATTCACATTTAGTAGTGTGTCCATCTCAAGGTGAGCGCCTACGTCATCATCTAATGTTATCTGTGCGTTCTAATTGCTTTTTACCGCAGTATTACGTAAAGAGCTTTCCTTATTAAGTTCTCTCACGTGTGAACTTGGATCATGTGTTGATGCTCGTTCGTTTAGCGTCAATATCACTCATCATCATCTGCCTAGCCTTTTCCCAACTACATTGGGGTCGGCTTCCAGTCAAACCGGATTCAGATGAATACCAGTGTTTTACGTGGAGCGGCTGCCTACCAGACCTCCACAACCCATTAACTGGGTAACACGGTACATCTTGGCAAGATGATGTCAGATTTACTGGCTTCTGACAATACGTAACGACTGCCAAAGATCTACAAATGACAGCCGGGACCAACGGCATAACGTGCGTTCCGAGGCACGGAGGAAATTCGGTATGTTAAGATGCGTCAATATCACTATCACTACATAATTTTTAGAAAACAATTCTGATCAGATGGCAAGCCACCCAAAGCTCGCCGTCCGCAGGCCCGCGCAGTAGGTGGCCGAGAATCGCCCTGCGACTCGCGACGCCCGGGGCGTTGCTTCTGTTGCGGCGGCTGGGGTGTGAGGTTTCCCTCTCACACGTCTCACACGTTCGGCTTCCTCCTTTGCTAGCATTACTGCTTCGCAGAAGGAGGTGACCGCTTCCCATGTCTCCTCGCTCCGGACCATGGCCTGAACCAGGGCCGGACGTGAGAGATCGCCGCCGCCGATCAGAGTCAAGTACCTTGTGTTATTGAAGTCGGTTGTTGCCAACTTAGGTATATTGTAAACTAGCTGAAAAATTATATACTAAAACCTTCCTCGATCTATTGGTGAAAACAGCATGAAAATCTGTGCAGAAGTTTTTGAGATTATCGTGAACAGACAAACAGACGCGGCGGAGGACTTAGTTTTATAATATGTAGTGATAGTGATTTATTAAAACAGCTTTTAAACATATAAAATCTTGTATTTGCCCCTCAACACCCTCTCTGATGTTAAGTGATGTGATGAGCTGACGATGCAACTTGTACATAAAATGATTCAACTAAACGTTATTGTAGCTTATCATTATTGGCGTTTCTATTAACGTCTGTTTTATCAATTATAGTCTCGTATTTGACCACAGTCTCACCTCCATAGAAAGCGAAAATGTGGTGGTCGAAGGAGCACGCGTGCTTGACGCATGTCTGTGCGAGTATTAGGTGCACATCAACAATGTAACGGGTGGGGTTAAGAGGAAATGCTGGCGCCGAGACTTGTATGTAAAAAGACATAATTCGAGGTTTGGCTCTCGACTGATTTTTACTCCAATATTAGAATAGAATAGAATAAAATACTCTTTATTATGTACACCATATAAGTTACAGAAAAGATAGATGAAGAAAACATTACCTACATACACAATGGGCGGCCTTATCGCTAAAAGCGATCTTTTCAAGACAACCTTTGGATGGATTGCAATATTTTACCGATTTAAAAGATGTTTCACAATCTGAATAAGAAAGATATATACTGTGCCCCTATGTTTTTCTTTTTGATGATTTATTAACCGTATAAGCACTAAAACTCTCAAAATGCTCAAAATTGACCGATAAATCGCTGTCAACAGAGCCTTTTTTTTTTTTTTTTTTTTTTTTTTTTAAGGATGGGAAATCATCAAATGACTCCTCCCGCTCTGGGTGAAGCAAGAGGGAGTGTCAGACTCTTACTGACTAAAACCCATCCGTGTTCCTCCTGGTGCCCTTTGCGTTCTAAGGCTACGGCACCTCTTTCGAACAGATTCCGCAGCCCCAGCAGGCACCTGCCCTAGCGGGCCCCGTCTTCCACGCTGACATCTCTTTGAGGCGCGCTGGAATCGCAGCGCGCCGCCGACCCGGGCCTAGTTCTGATCAGACGGCGAGCCACCCACTGCTCGCCGTCCGCAGGCCCGCGCCTACGGCGGCCGGGAATCGTCCTGCGACTCCCGTCGCCTGGGGCGTCTTCTTCTGTTGCGGCGACTGGGACGTGAGGTTTCCCTCTCTCTCACACGTTCGGCCTCCTCCTTTGCTAGCATTATTGCTTCGCAGAAGGAGGTGATCGCTTCCCATGCCTCCTCGCTCCGGACCAAAGATTGAACCAAGGCCGGTCGCGAAAGGTCGCCGCCACCGATCGCCTCGAGTCAACAGAGCCCTAGTGTACAAATTTGGCAACTATTAATGAAAAAAGGAAAACATAGAGACACAGTATACATCCTCCTTATTCAGTTTGTGAAATATATCTAAAATCGGTCCAATATGTTTCCTCTTAAAACTCAAGACCTCTTTCCAGTAAAAACACCTTACCAATTAGAGTATTGACACTGACGGTCAAAGAAACCTTCCTCTGACTTTGTTCCAATGTTTCTTCTCGGGGTTAGCTAGGACAACCGGCCTCATCTACATAAACTGGCTAAAAAAGTTTGACATTTGAAAGTGATATTTGAAACCCCATATTAAAAAAATAAATATGTGATTCTGAGGCTAATATTCTAAAAGGTTCACTGCTAAAAAAATATATGTAGCTTTTTTTTTCTCACTTGTCCTCATAGTTGACCTTTTAGTTAATTTTATTTAGAAACAGGTTTACTTTTAAATAGAACAAATAAATTAATACTAGGTACATACATATCTTGTTTCAAGTCTTTATCATTTCCCACGGAATTTGAAGATTGAATATGTGATTAAATGAATTAACATTCAAATAATCTTGATGATCACAAAAGCCGCAATTATTTGAAATAGTTTTTGGTCTGCCGTAGTCACATGTTATGCTGCTTAAGATCGGAGTTAAGCAAACAAATCGATTAAGAAATTCTCCAGCATCGGATACCCCTGTCTTGATCTGCATAGACGTAGTTGTAGGTTATTGTACGCAGAATGATACATAATGGTCGTTTATGTAATAAAATAAAATTAGAAGACATGTTTTACTTCAAATAGACTTGCTTTCGTTTAGCGAGAGACCCAACAGAACCACTATGCACTGAAGGCACGTACAGTCAACAAAGCTATTTGGTATACAGGCAAAAATATTATTCTTTCCACAGCACTGTCAATATTTTTTTTTCTAATGTGTGCAACTATGCATTATAACTTTAGAAACTTATGACTACTTCTAGGTGTGGTGTACAATAATCGTTTACTCAGCACACTCACAACATTGTTTAAAAGTAGCTGCAAGTTATTAGCAGCCTGCATACCAAATAGCTTTGTTGACTGTACGTTTTAAAATACGACTATTTCTCACAGAAGAAGAAGAGTGTATTTGTGTGTATCATGTTTGTCCAAACACATTTCCTTGACCAGCGCACAGTGATCCTGACGCCAATATTCCTGTTCGCGCTGCTCCACGCCGCGTCCTACTCGCTCACCATCCTAGACGTAAGTACCACATGTTACTATTTAGTATGTTTAATTGTCTACTTCCTCCGTTTCATATAGTTCGTATGTGACATTTAGGGGGACAGTGCATTGGAAAGTTACAGCCGGTCAATATTACATTATTGTTTGACTGTTAACATTACAAATTAAGTAAGCACAATATTTAAAATTTATTTGTCTTCTCATATATAAAAATCTCGTGAGATGGTGTTTGTTACGGAACTCCTCCGAAACGGCTCAACCGATTTTCTTTAAATTTTTTGTGTATATTCGAATATAAATTTAATTCTTTTAATTTTTTTTTATTATGCATAAAAACGTTTGCCGAGTCAGCTAGTATTATATAGGTATTGTTATGTAGCACATCAAATTAGCCATTTATACTAAACTTGCTTTTGCCTGCGACTTCGTACGCGCGTATCTTGTTTTTTCCCGTTCCCGTAGGAATTTAGGGAAATCCTTTCTTAGTGCTCCCCTACACTCCCCAAGGAACATACATGCCAAATTTCAGCTTTCTGCCACCAAAAGTTTCGGCTGTGCGTTCTCTGTCAGTGACTCAATCATTTTATATATTAGGAGTAAAACACAAAACTAGATTCTTTCTAATATTGTAAATTAAGTAAAATGTTAGATGACACTAAAATCTAGTTTTAAAATAATCGAACGTACAGCCAAACTCAGATAATAGCGCGGTGAATTCGAGCTCAACTCTCAGGGCGACCAATTGTTAAATCTGCTTTCTATTGTAAGTTACTATTCGTATACATCGCAGACTTTGAAGCTGAGCACCTTAAACGACAATTAGGTCAATACACAGTGCTCTAAAGTGATATCCATCCCATAATTGGCATACCGTGGGCGTGTGACGTCTTCGTCGTCTTCTATTACCTGCCGATATTAACGATACTATAAATAGCGTACTACCCACATAATGTAACGTTTATCATAGTTATCACTACGGCAACCAGACGTTTTGCATTGATTCTTATCAAAGCGTAGTCAGAGATGTTTTAATAGAATTTCCTTCTACGGTTTTAGGGTTCCGAACATCCGTAACAAACGGAACCCTTATAGGATCACTCGGGTGTCGCCTGTCTGTCTGTCACAGCCAGTTTTCTCGGGTTCTACTGGACCGATTCTGTTGAAATTTAGTAAACATGGACTTCTGTGACCCAAACACGGACGCTTATTCCGAAACTATTAAATCTAAATAAAAAAAAATGCTGAAAAGACGGATAGTGTTAAAATAACATGTTACAAAACTGAAATTGGTTCGGAACCCTTTGCAGGCGAGTCCGACTCGCACTTGACCTTTTTTTCTTTAGCCCCTCGTAGAACATAAATAGCTCATTTAAGTATGTGTTACTTCTTTGTTTTAATTATATTTGTGTCGTTAAACCTTGACTACAGCATGCAATCAGCAGTTGACTGCATTCAATCATCTACTGACATAAGTACAAATAAAGGCGCTTTAATACGAATACAATGAAGTCAAATGACTTTTTTCTACATTTAATTTTAATGTCGAAGATTCCTGTCTTGTAACTTTTAATATTAGGTCTTTACCTATGAAATTGCCGTTCTGCAGTACTGGCCATTTCAAATCAAAATCATTTTTGTTTGGCTAAGAATTCTAATTTCAAATTAATTTTATTTTAAATGGTTTTTTTCCAAAAGTAGTTATTTGTTTATTGATTAGTGTTACATTTTCATCGCATTTCAATCTTTTTCGTCATCATGGATACGTTAAAAATTCGAGTAATTATGGGATATGAATTATTATGTAGGAATGAACAAAATTATAAATTTTAAATAGGTAATACACTAGCCAAGAGTGTTACGAGTCTTTTACGGTTTCTGGGAAAACAAATATCGATCCATCGCAAATGAAACGCAAGTGAAGTGATGCTATTGCTATTGGCTGTTGAGAACTCGATCAACCAGTCAAGACAGCTCGCGTTTAACGATAAATAATTTTGTCGGTAATGTTCATTCGAAAAAGTAGGCCTTATTTTGTACGGAATTTGTTCGGAAGAGTCACTGCGGCCCTGGAACGCAAAGAACAAGGATGGGAAATCCCATCCGTGTTCTGAACTACCTTTGTCTTTGCGTAAAAAGTCAGGTAGAGTTTGACACTCTCTTCTGCTGCGCCCAGGAGCGGGAGGAGTCATTTGATGAGTTCCCATCCTTAGAAAAAATGACCTTATTGAGTACAAGAAAAGCAAATTAGCTCTCAATATACATATAAAGAACTTCCGTTACTGGGTGATTGAGTGACTGACAGACAACGTACAGCAGGAACGTTGGTTCTTTGGGGAGTGTAGGGAAGTACTAAGAGGGAATTTCCCAAAGTCTTGAGCATCGACGACGAGTTGCTAGCTTGTCGGTTTTCTACCGGTTGCATTTTGGGGAATGTGCGACGGAATTGCATAATTTAATTCCGCCAAGCCCGTTCCATCATCGGTCCACAAGGCGATGCGCCACCGGTACATGGTGGACATCCCACCCAGCCACGCGTATAAAACGTTTTGGGCACACATTCATAATGCGTACAGCTAAGGAGTGGAATTCCCTGCCGGAGTCTGTGTTTCCCGATAGCCACAACCTGGGAGTCTTTAAGTCAAGAGTGAATAGGTTACTTCTAGGCAAGCGTGCTCCATCTTCGACCACATCATCGCTTACCATCAGGTGAGATGGTGGTCAAGCGCGTGCCTATTAATAGTAAAAAAAAAAAAAATTCCTTCGGGGACGGGAAAAACAGGATATAAGTACGTGTACGAAGTCGAATATCGAAAAATAATAAACATATACGCTCCGTTTTGGGTCTCATGATTGTATGATTCTTTTTTTACTATTGGAGGCACGCGTTTGACCACTATCTCACCTGTTGGTAAGCGATGATGTGGTCGTTGTTTTATGATTGGAGAAAAAATCAAATAAATAGCTACGAACAAAGTATCGAAGACCAATAGTGTGCCAAATAGCTTATCATTGACTGACAATGACACTCCATCAATCAGTGAATCATTTACGATTTAAATAAATCGAATGAATTTGACCCGTTGTTCTATGAGCCAGACAAGGCAACTGATCATGATGACTCTATACAGACACGAAACGTGAATCATTTGATTTGAGTGTTGAATAGTCGATTTAAATTCAACAAAGTATTTTTTGTCGAATATTGAAAACGAAAGGGCTTTCTTGGGTTTTCCATAAATCATCAATTTACTGAGTTCCGTTAAATAAGACGTAAAAGGACTTTATACATATCTTTATATTCTTTATATATAAAAATGAATTGCTGTTCGTTAGTCTCGCTAAAACTCGAGAACGGCGGGGCCGATTTAAATATTTCTTTTTTTGTTAGTTTCGCCAGAATACAGGGAAGATTTAAAAACAAAAAAAGGGTAAGTAGGTAGGGTAGCCAGTTGACGGGAGCGAAGCCGCGTGGGTCAACTAGTCTTTGTATATAAAAATGAATTGCTGTTCGTTAGTCTCGCTAAAACTCGAGAACGACGGGGCCGATTTAAATAATTCTTTTTTTGTTAGTTTTGCCAGAATACAGGGAAGGTTTAAAAACAAAAAAAAGGGTCAGTAGGTAGGGTAGGTAGAGTAGCCAGTTGACGGGAACGAAGCCGCGTGGGTCAGCTAGTATGTCAATAAAATCATTCGCAAATAGTTTAGGTTACTCAATACTTTATTGCATTCCATATGCAATAAAGTATTGAGTAAGCTAACCTACATAGATGGTATGAACAAGGTAAAAGATCAATTTGGACCCTTGTCCTAGTTGATTGCAATTGTGTTGTCCATAAAATTGATTCTCTATCACTGTCGGGCAATTCTTTGACTTAATAAGAACCAAGGAAGAAAAACTGATTTATTGGCCAGCTATCACTATGACGAAATAAAATTTTATAGTTAAAACTTTCTCGAAAACTGCCTCTTATTGCCCCTTATTATTAAGTTGAGAATCCTGATTATTTCACACAAATGTTTTATTTTCTTCGTTTGTCTGTATGCTTTTATTTTTAGTTCCTAACGCTTACCTCTAACTGGTGTACCGTCGCGTTGTTCTAAGTTTAATAGACTCATTCTTGACCTTTGCTAGCTTGCTCCAGAGCAAACGATTAAAACTTGTGCAACATAACTGTCATTAATACTAGTGAGTTATTAAAATTAAACGTAATTATCGTCATGATAGTGGTATGTTTTTATTAATATTCAAGTATTCAAGCCATGATCAGAACTCAAGGAAGCTAATTATTTATTTTATTTTAATTAATAACATAAAAAATTCTTGTTTTGCTCCACCGTACCAGAAAGTTAGTCTGCAAATTGTTCCATTTCTATGTTAGTAATATATTTTCCATGACTTTACAAATTTTTAAATGTTAATATTTATTTTAACTTCATTACCTACAGTGGTTCAAAGTCGACAAATTGCAAGCCGTTTTATGATATAACGACAATGATTACAAATTGGAATATGTTTTCATCATGCAGTAGATTCCAAAAATCAGGAAACGACATCCAGAAAAATATTGCGGGAGTTATTGCAACAAAACATTCTCTACTAGTCAACTTCTGAGGTAAAAAGAGATAGTACAAGTTGTTATAGTCTTTACAGACAAGCCGATTTCGCCCACTGCTGATAAGCCTCTCTTTTCTTGTGCCAATCCCCATGCTCCTATGTGAAATATTCATTACTTCATCCAACATTCCTTCTATAGTACCGGCACGTAAGTTGGCAAAGATTTTTCGTAGCGGGGGAAGTTCGCACCCACAGTTTCATTCATTCTTATATGCACAATTATAATAGTCTTATTATGTCCTTACCGTAGTACAATTATTATTATACTTACTTCAACAAAAACTGATTGCCTCACGTTTTTAAACAAGACAGTATTGATCGACAGAACACAAAGTTAGCGTGCGAATGCAAGCAACAGTCTCTAAGGATAAGACGTCGCGTCGGTTCGAAGTTCAAGCGCAGTAATAATGTACTTATGAATTAATAATGTATTGCTAAAAACAAAACCTTGTTGTGTGAGAGAGACAGACATACATGAGGCTATCAGTTCAGTCACAATGGTACCATAAACTCATGGCATGAACAATTAAATGGAAATAGCGAGCAGTTATTTTATACCATTATGAAAAGAAAGTTGTAATTAATTTGAAAGTACATCTGTTAGTATCGTTAAGAGAATATGCTGTGGTTTTATTTATGTAATTCGCAATCTTGTTACAAAAAAGTTTACAGTTAAGTACTTAGCAGTGAAAATGTAGCAAACCAACATACACTTGTTTTTTATGAGTTTTGACGAAAACACTGTTTTTATTTGCACATAAAATGCGGTAAACAGAAAATCTGATGATATCATGTGTGATATGATATTATAATACAGTATTTTTCTGTATTAAAAATAAATAAAAAATAATATTAACAAAAAATAAAACAAAATGATCTTCGCCCTTCACCACTAACAGCGAAAGTGCAGTTTAATGTATCTACATCACCTGCACATAAAACTATAATAAATAGGTACTTATGGTCGTTGCCCAGCACTAGTATTAATGTACCTACCTCACAAAAACCCATTAAATCATGTAGAACGTAGTAACACGATTCGCGATAAGAAAGTAAACAATAATACCTGACTCGGATACTGATGTCTCCGAGTCGAATAAGACATTTCTTAATAGATAGATAGACTGATGAGTAAGTACTCCTTATTGTACAAATAAACGTATACCCAGGGCTCCTGCTTGGATGCCCGCAGGATTTAAAAGAACCAAATATAAAAGAAAGAAAAACCGGCCAAGTGCGAGTCGGACTCGCACACGAAGGGTTCCGTACCATAAACCTTAATTTTTATTATTTTTTGTTATAGCGGCAATAGAAATACACAATATGTGAAAATTTCAGCTCTCTACCTATTACGGTTCTTGAAATACAGTTTGCTGACAGACAGATGGACGGACGGACGGACGGACAGCGGACGCTTAGTAATAGGGTTCCGTTGTACACTTAGTTCGCAATAAACGTTTTGACTTTGACTTTGACCCTAAAAATAGATTATTCCTCCCAAATAGGCGCACATTTCTGATTATAAAAAATATACTTAGATTAAAAAATAAAACAATATTGGAAAAATAAAAGGTAAAAATTGTTAGCTGAGGTATAGCCCCATTCATGAAGACCGTTAAGGTGAATGTTACGGTTACGGGTTGCTCATTGCCATTTTCCCGCGAGATGGCGCTTAAGTCAACATTTTCAGTTTTATTTTGTTTCGAGTGTAATTGGAACAATATTAAGTCGCAGAAATAATGGTGCGACAATCGGAATTATTCCACTTTATCGAAATTAGTCAAAATACGGCATAAAAACCCTTCTGATTTGCCATACTTCAAATCATACTTTCAATCATGTCTGTGTGTGTAAACGGTACTATAAGCGAGTTAGATATTATTTTCGTGAAGTATGGCGAATCAGAAGGGTTTTTATGCCGTATTTTGACTAATTTCGATAAAGTGGAATATCCGATTGTTTCATTCATCCTGCTTAAAAGTTACGATGTTCTATAATGTGATTTACCTTTCTCTCTCCGCAGACCCTGGGCCAGAACTCGATGTGGGTGGCGCGCCTGCTCATCTCGCTGGTGGAGTTCCAGTCGCGCAACATTCTGCGCGCCGCCGCGCTCGCCGAGATCATACTGTTCCCGCTCGTCGCCATCATGGCGCTCTTGTGAGTATACACCTGCTTTCACTGACCCGTTGTAGTAAGAGTCTAAAAATAAAGATGTATCGTGAGCGAATAACACCATATTAATTTGATTGTACAATAAACAGGGCAGATTTTTTTAATAAAAGTAAGTAAGGACCTAAAATTGAGCCTTGAAGTACCCCCATTTTCGAATTGAATCCCGCTGAATCGTTTTGGTTTATTTGAACCAGCTACTGTCTATCATTCGAATACGACTTTATTAAGTTCAAGGCTTTTTATTTTAATCCGTAAATGCTGAAGTTTTAGTAGTGATGTTCCGTGGTTTACACATTCAAACGCCTCCCAGAGGTCGCAAAAGGCACCTAAGACATCTTGCATCATATTAAAAAATATAGTATGTTTAAATGACAGGTTGTTTATTATTTTCGATTACCCAAAGCAAAAATTATAATTCCATTATATTTAGTGACAAATGGCCAACGTTGTGTCATTATTCTGATCAAGGCAGTGTGACAGATTTGTAGTGTCCGACCGAAGGTGCAATTCTGGCCGAAGCCGAAGCCGATTAATCGATATTCACCAAAACCTTCGGCCGAAGCCGAAGCCGAAGGTGTCATTGACCTTGAGAAATACGATAGTTACTTTGATCTCAGAATATACTAGATACATATTGTGAGAGCTTTAGAGATTTAGCCCAATAACGAGCCGAGTGACCAACATAATTATACAAGTAGGTAATAAAATATTGTCTAAAATAAAAGTTTCAAATATACAATGTTAATTAAATATTTAGGTATTAACTTAAAGTAATTTTAACAAAAATAATCAAATAATCAGTCACATTTTTTTAATTATCAGACGAACACAAAATATTTCTATAAAATAATTGAGCAAAGTTTAACGCTTTTTCAATATCTATTTTTTACATATAATTTTTTGGAATTTTTGAGAAAATTAATTACTTATAAGTAATTTCTTAGGTTTACATAAAGCTTTATAAAATATTGCCAGATAGGATTCAGCTCTAAAGATGTCATTGTGTACCTGAAAGATAATATTCTATATAAATGCACAAGTAGCTACCGAGCCGAGCCGACCGCCCCGTACTCGCAGTAGGACTCTGCAACGCGGATGCGCCTATATCCTATCGGTTTAGGTAGTTAACTAAAAGTATACAATCTTCACATGTCTTTTTATCTAAAAATTGCATAAAAAAACATACCAACATTGTTTCCATTTAGTTTCCTACCTAACGTTAGATAACATAAAATATTTTAATCCAGACAATACTTACGGTTTTTTGGTTCTTAGAGTGCCTCACAATAATGAACGTATCACCACAGGTACTACTCACAGTAATAAATAAAATAATTTGTAATAACAAATATGAAATATTTAAAAACAAAACACTTATTAGAATTTTAAGACGCGCTCTCAAACTTGTTTTGACTCGTTTAGTTTACTAACTGCGATTCGTTTGGGCCGGTGCGGCGGCGCGGCGAAACTCTGCTGCTCTGCACACTCTCCGTCTCGCTCTAGCATCGTTCAGTAAATTTCAAATTTTGACAACTAGCAAACCTTCGGCTTCGGCCAAACCTTCGGCAAATTTTTGGCCGAAGCCGAAGATTTGGCCGAAGGTGCTTTTCTGGCCGAAGGTGGCCGAAGCCGAAGCCGAAGCCGAAGCTTCGGTCGGACACTACAGATTTGTAAGCTCTAGGATTGTATTGGATTGAAAACAAATAAGCAAGTCTTATCCGTCCGTCTACCTTAAAGTCGTCGAAGTCAGATCTTACGTAAGAGACTTTGACAAGAAGCCATTTTTAAATCATACTCATCCGACAGCATATAATGGGTCCTATAGTGAGACATGAAATTATGTGTTATCAAAGTTTACTTCTTCTTTTCTGGTGTTTCGTTATTGGTGGGGCGATCGTGGTCACGTCGAAGCGTCTACGTCTGTTTTAGAGGCGGACACAGCTCTCCGCACAAACCAAAGTTGACAGCAGCCACTAAATTAGCCATCACTTCCACAGCGGCTACTGCGGGCTCCTCACGCCCTTCGTGTACTACTACTTCGTGACGTGGCGGTACGCGTCGCGCCGCAACCCCTACACACGCAACACGTTCCGCGAGCTGCGCGTGGCGGCCGAGCGCGCCGCCGACAAGCCCGCGCTGCCCTCCGCGCTGCGCTCCGGCATCCACTCGGGCGTGCAGCTCGTGTGCCGCATGGCGCCGCCCATGGACCACGTGCAGCAGCAGTAAGTATTCTATTGTGGATGTATTCGCCCGCTCTGGGCGACGAACGGCACTTTGCCAGCGGCAGATACCAGTGCAGCCGTCGTCACGACTGCAAGCCGGCAAAGCGTCGACGGTTGCAGCTTCGGCATCGCTGAGG
This sequence comes from Lacanobia oleracea, assembly GCA_950371165.1. Classification (NCBI taxonomy): domain Eukaryota; kingdom Metazoa; phylum Arthropoda; class Insecta; order Lepidoptera; family Noctuidae; genus Lacanobia; species Lacanobia oleracea. The sequence continues at coordinate 1,411,728 of OX493386.1, read as the reverse complement.
CGACGCCACAACTGCAAGCATCGTGTGCCTGCCTAGATTTTTTTTAAAGAAAAAAGACTGAATAGTCTTTTGACCTCCCATTTAAACTTTGAAGAAAAAAAAAAAAACGAGGAATTAAAAAGTTACCTACGTAAATTAATTTGAAAATCATCATCTGCCTAGCCTTTTTCCCAACTACATTGGGGTCGACTTCCAGTCAAACCGGATTCAGCTGAATACCAGTGCTTTACGTGGAGCGGCTGCCAGACCTCCACAACCCATTAACTGGGTATCACTGTACATCTTGGCAAGACTGGAGTCAGATTTACTGGCTTCTGACAATCCGCAACGACTGCCAAAGATTTACAAATGACAACCGGGACCAACGGCTTAACGTGCTTTCCGAGGCACGGAGGACACTCGTTATGTTAAGATGGTCACCCATCCACAGACCAACCTTGGCAAGCGTTGTTTAAACTTCAAGATCGACCCGTGCGGCTGTTATTATTTAGCCACGAGCTCCTCGTACGTAAATTAATTTGAAAATAAAAGGGTAAAATGTCCAAGATTTTGCTAATGTTTTGAGAGCCTTTACACAGTCATGTATCAAAAATGTCATGACCTCTCGCTACATTCTAAAACTATTAAAACACTCTTTTTTTTTTCTATTTCAGGTAAATATCTCGTACGTAAGTAAGGTCAGTTAAGGTGAACTGAAAACTTTCTACATCACTGTCGTTCTTTTATATGAAAACTAAGCAAGTGTGCAGTCTACACGTCTGGATGTGTCTATGGTTCAGTGCTCTTCCGTGGTGAATTATTTGACGAATACACTGATTGCTACACGGGTTATTACAAAATTTATAATAAGATTGTCAATTTCAAGCATGTTTTTCTGTATGTATGTATTTAAAGGTATTTTTTTAAATATTGTACATTACCACCAACACCTAATTTAAAATATTGTTCGTTATTTTTAGTTAAAAACGACAGCTTAATAAAATATAATTTGTCCTAAAAACATTCTGTGAAGGTCAACATCCATTTAAAGACGAACAAAACAGTGTCCGTTTGGAACATCGTATCCAAACCATTGCAGTACAAAAAAAATACTAAACAGTCACATTATTTAGCTATGGCAACCCCGAAATGAAAGAGAGGGAAACCGTATTTATCACAGCTACACGTTAGAAAGGGACGACATATTCTTAAAGACTGCCATCGCTAAATAATTCCGTACATACGTTGTATTTCAATGCATTTCATAGCATAATTTTTGGTTGTTAAACAAATCAGTATATTATATATTAGCTTAGAAGATGTATTTTAATGTATTTAAGTTTAATTTCTATTTGACGTCGGTCCAATTTTATTTAAGACAAGAAATGTTGAATGTTTAAGTTAGACTGATAAGTGATTTGTTCAATGTAGGTTTTTTATTAAAACAAAACGGAATTGTCTGTCAGTATTTTTTGTCACAATGGAATTAATTTGTCGTTGGGCTTTGGTCGAAATCTTCTTAAAGACTTTGTTTTATGAGCTATATCAACACATTTAGCCAGTAATTTCGACTGTACATCGCGGTATGTGAATTTGATGTTTACGGATCATTCCAATTGTCTCTAGTTTTATTTCGTCCATCCAGCTGTCTGACTTCTTACCAAACACATATCTCTTTGGAATTGAAACTGGTAATAAATATGAATATTTAAAGTTGCATTATTTTTGTGAATCGTGTAAGTATTCCTTTATAATTTTGGTTATGTTGTGTATCGCCGACGACATTTTTTGTATTTAGCAATAATTTTAATGCACTTGGTTTGGGGTGAATGTAGTCAGGTTTTTAAATAAATGTTGGTATAAACGGTTTTATTTGTTTTTTTCTTGAGGGTTCCGTACCCGATGGCCGACGGATGTAGCTCCGCTCCCTATTACTGTCTGTTAGCGGGCTGTATCTCATGAACCACCCTGATAGGTAGACAGTTGAAATTTTCTATTTCTGCTGCCGCTATAACAACATATATTAAAAGTAAATCTTACAAAAGTATTAAATCTAGTACAATGGTACGGAAGCCTTAATGCGCGAGTCCGACTCGCACTAGGCCGGATTTATCATCGTATACTCAGTGGAGCAGCGGCCGCCTCTCCGGTTAACGGAACTTGAATGATGGGAGTGCGAAATCAGTTGTCGTTGTTATGTTGTACTCATTCCGGTTTCTCTTTAGAAGCCATGCTATTTACCGGGATAAGTATACGTAGTAGCCTATCGTCGAGGACAGTGCAAATACGCGAATCTACCATACTTACGTAAAGTGCGCGTATCTGCACTACGTGAAGGTTTACAGGGGAATGTTAAAAGTTTTATTTTATAAGTGAAAACTTCTTTAGCGGCGTAGTGCACTTTTTGTGATGGCCAGTCAGGCGTCAGGGGGGCTACTCTCTAAACCCGAAGTCCGTAATTTCGGGTTTAGTTACGGGCGTATTGTACTCCGTATTACTTATCCACTAACACCCGTATTTATAAACAAGTAAAAGTAATTACTTGAGTAAAAGTAATTACTTAAGTAACGATTTCTATTCTATAGTTAAGAAATTACTCGAAGTTAGAACTGTCAAAAGTTAGAATTCTTAACCAAGTAATAGTCATCATTTCCTTTACTTATGCATTACTTTGCGCTACCCAGTAAACTATAGCAGTCTTTGTTTTGAGGTTATTTTGGTTAAAAATGGATACTTTAGATAGCATTGAAGCGGTTTTTGCTGTTGTAGACAACATAGATGATAATATATTAGAAGAGGTAGAAGTTGCTGAACCTAGAAATCCCAAAGTTTACTTTCGTGATGTGGATCCATTTCATGACTATTCAGAAAATTGTTTTAAAAAAAGATTTCGTTTCTCCAAAAGTGTTGTGATAAATGTGATTTTACCGAGAATTACAGACTCTTTACAATCAGAGACACAAAGAGGGCTTCCTATAACTCCACTGTGTCAGTTGCTTACTGCTTTGCGTTTTTATGCTACTGGAAGCTTTCAGGTTGTATGTGGAGATATCATGCATATTTCGAGTGTTACTTGAGCAAGTGCTCAAGTAAGTAACGTGCTTTACTCCACTATAGAATAAGATTTTTTAATTAAGAATTCTAACCTTAAGTAATGACTTAATTAAGAAATTACTTAGCAACAAGTAATTACTTCTTTATAAATACGGGTGTTAGACTTAATGACAACGCGATTTGGCAGCGACTTTCAAATCGTGTTGTAATTCATTGTTAGTTCGGGTTCGGGACTAATCGTAAGTCCGTAGGTGATACGGAGTACAATACGCCCGAAACTACGGACTTCGGGCTTAGAGAGCAGCCCCCCAGGACACGTGACATGATTGAAAATTCGAAGCACGTACCTATTCAAGTTTTCACTTCTGCCTTCAACCCATTGTTTTTTTTATTTCAACGGCTTTGGAACTAATTTTTATATGGAGAGAGAGATTCATGTGTTCTATTCTATGTATTGTTAATAGAAATCTATAAAACTCTATATTGTATATTAGTAAAAATCTATTTAAGTCTATAATTGTATGGCGACATTTGTCACATATTATGCGGAAATAATACAATGCCAGTTCCGCAGATTTGCACTATAGCCGATGTTGGGTGATTCTAGGATATGAACCGAAGCACAGGAATTTGTGTGGCAAGGTATTTTTGCGAGATTGTTGCACAAAAATACAAAAAAAAACATTTACAAAGGAGTCTGTGTTCATCCACGTTAAGAACCATCAGTTTGCAAAATATCATCCAAATCCTTTCAACCGTTTTTGCGTGACTTTTGCACAAACATACAAACTTTCACATTTATAAAATTAAGTAGGATTGATCAAAATATTTTTTTTTTTCAAAGATATTTCGAAACTGCTGGTTGACACTTCCCGTGACCCCAAGAGCTTTGGCTTTTACTTTGGGCAGAGATTAACCATTGCGATTCAACGTGGCAATGCCGCCAGTCTCTTGGGCGAATTTTCGATGCTATATTTTAGTTTAGTGTATTTGTTAATTTTAGTTATTTAATTTTAGAAAATATTTGTGACAAATGTATTTCGCAGATTTTTTTTTCAAGTTCAAAAGAAAATACAATTTTACGAGGCGGAGAGTAAACATTTTCGAGATTACACTTCTTACATTTTTTGAGCTCTCGAAAGATTTTAAGTGAATATTATAAATGTGAAAGTTTGTTTGTTTGTCCGTCAATCAAAAATCGGCTGAAGGAAATTTGGCACACATGTAGTTCATATCTTGGAACAAGATACGCGAAAAACATAACCCTTCCTTGGCAGTCGGATATTAACACAGTCTACTTTTTATCCCGGTAACTTACATGGCTTAATGGAGACAGAAAAAGAAGTGGAAATCCAGAGTTGCTGCTGCCTTAGTACTTCAGATTCAAAAGTACCAGGAGACTAGAAATATGTCAAAGTATTTTTGAGCAAAATCTTTTTTATCAGGAAAACAGAAATATGCCGGTGTATTTTCGGGGCTGGAGTTGTAAGCGCTAAAGATTCACCAGTAAGTACCATGAGACCAGAAACATGTCGAAAGTATTTTTGGGCAAGAATTGTGAACGCTAAATATCCAAAAGTACCAGGAGACCTGGAAAAATGTCGAAGTTATTCCGGGGCTGTAAGTACGAACAGTAAAGACTCAATACCAGGATACCAAAGGATGAGAATATGACGCGCCAGGTCTTAAGTCTACGCAGACGAAGTAGCGGGCAGAAACTAGTAATCCTATATAAAATTCTATGTTGCAATGAAAACCTTAAGTAGGTAATCTAAAGGATAAATCGTGTTTCTACTGCCATTCTTCAAAATCTTGGCTCACATGGGCCTAAGATTGTGCATGTATCAGATTGGACCCAATACATTCATTCATTTTCACAAGAAAGGACCAGTGAGACTGAGAAGTGTGAAAACTATATAAATTATCCCTCATATCCCACGCTAGCAACATATTCCTACTGTGTCAAGAAGCTGGTTTTGTTGCCAAAAAAATTCAGCTGTTCACCTATATCTATAGGGAGCGTGCAGAAACTATAGGTGGCAGCACAGAAATGTCACTGTCAAGTATGTTTCAAGTACAAAATTCGAAATAGCTACGCTAGATGGCACCGTCTTCTTCGCGCACGTTCCCCTAAACTGAGCGTGCAGGAACCACAGGTAGCAGCACAGAAGCATTAATGTCAAGTATTCTGACCCTGAAAAATTCGAATATGCGACACTAGATGGCGTAGTCAACGCCGTGCACGGTCCCTATTAGGGCAGTCGATTTTTTTTTCACGAATTCAGTGTAGTTCCCACAGTGAAAGTTATTCAAAATGATGACTTCAATGACCCTTAAAAGAGGTAATGCGTTTATTGTTACAGGTTGTATACTTGTATATAGCTGGGCTATACAAGTTAGACTTTTTCAATTTGAACCAGTACCGTACCTAGTTCCTGAGATTAGTGCGTTCAACTAAAACTTCAATAGTATTGACTACCTATATTATATTGTAGTAGTTGCAGAGATTAGCCAGATCAAGTTGCAGAGATTAGCCAGATCAAGTTGCAGAAATTAGCCAGATCAAGTCAATCATTTTCTTTTTTTTTTTAATATATCCTGCTACCTGTTGGTCTAGTGGTTAGTGACCCTGACTGCTATGCCGGAGGTTGTGGGTTCGATTCCCACCCAGGACAAATGTTTGTGTGATGAGCATGATCATTTGTTCTGTGTCTGGGTGTAGTTTATTTATCTATAATATGTATGTATTTAGAAATATATCAGTATGTTTATCAGTTGTCTAGTACCCATAACACAAGCTCTGCTTAGCTTGGGACTAGATGGCGTTGTGTGATAGTTGTGTGGAATATTATATATTATTATTATTATAATATTATATATTATTATAATAATCTAATATGGTGTCAGATTTTCATCGGGATTATTATCTTCAGCTGAGCTGAGCACCCATTGATGCCATACTCATCTTTTGTCCGCAAATCTCATAGCTAAATCTGGTATACTATTTCTCTTCAGTCGAGAGAATCTCACACTGCCCTCTCCCCTCGATTCAGCAGCCAGTTGATTAACATGTTGGTCTAGTCTATTTTGATAATTATTGCTGTATGACTCTATTTCCTCTTTCACTGTTTTGGTTCCTAACATGGATCAACGGTTACCAAATTCTATCTAACTCAAAGAACTACCAAAAACCTTACTCCAAAATAGTAAGACGTCATCCAAAATACATTATTTGATCCCAGACTACGGTGAATGCTCCAAGGTAGCCCGCGAAATTCAAATATTTTTTATCTAAAGAATTATAATTCTTTCGAACTACATGAACTTAGAGGGCTATATTGATGATTAAAATGGTTATAATTCTTTAGATAAATACGCGTTACGGTCGCGGATCGCATTTGGTCCACATACAGCTTCACACTGACCGGGAAATTGCAAAAAACATAAAAATATTTGAATTTCGCGGGCTACCCTGGAGCAAGACTAAAATTACAATTACTTCCCTTTTTTTCTTAACCCCACACTCCGCACCCCGCACCCTGCAGACTACATCTATTGGGTTTAGCAATCAGGCTGAAGTACGTGGAACCACCTCATGAAACCAGAAATATCCCTATTGGCGAGAAGAGAAAAAGAGGGCGGCCAGCTAAATCCAAAAAATCTTTGTTGATCCAATGATTTTGATTTTTCTTATTTTAAATTATAAGAACAAATTAATGTTATAAGTGCCAACGACTCTAATAAAACATATTTTGATTTGACTTTGTTGGTTTTTTTAAAATAATATTTAATTAACTTCATACAACAATAAGGGTGGGGCATTTGCTGAGAGGCAGGCGACGCAGGCCGCGCAAAGCAGGGCAGTTACTGTACACATCTGAGCCGCACGTGCCTGCGCTGCAGCATACGTAGCTCAATGACGTTCCATGCTTTACAAAATCTGCTCTGCGCTGCGCGGCCTGCGTCGCCTGCCTCTCAGCATACGCCTAGCCTAAACAAGTGACGTTTGTTTCGGAACCCCAGTGTATTAATTGGTATTTGGGAAATATTCTAGCGATCGTTAGCTTTTTAGCCTACCAAAAATTAACATATTAGAACTCATGGTATTACATAATTGGTAACATCTAAGTAGTGACAATATATAATACATATTTAGTCTAATTAAAGGCGTGCATATATTTTTATGGCATACAATAATACGAAAAAAAGGACTTATTTCATAATATTTTAGGAAACGTTATTTGGTGACCATTTATCCGTTTAGAATTTTTTTTGGTAGTAAAATAGGTACTTTTTTGGGCGGTGTTTAAACACAAGCCATTTGATATTGCAAAAAGACATCAATTTTATTTATTTGCATACATTCGGTACGTGTGAGCAGTAAAGGAAACTACTAGGTTTTGTTACATTTTTTTTTATTAATTAGCTTAAGACCTAAGCCACGGGTGGCACGGGCTGGGGCAGCGGCGCCGGCGCGAGGGAGCGCACGTCACTGGTGGGCTCCAGCGGGACGGGCTCGTCCTTGGGCTCTGTCACCAGGATGTGGTCGGGCTGAGGCTTCTTGGGACCGTTCTTGCCTTGTTGGTCCCATGGCAACATGATCTTGACCTGTGAATTAAATTAGATGGGTTATTTTGTGGGGTGGTTAAAGTAACAATTTATAGTGGAAGGGGGGACTTTCTTAACTTATTGGTTAACAGATCTTGGATCAAAAAAAATCAGAACACTGTCTGGAAATTGTCCTGAGTCCTGAGAATAATAAATATAGTACATTGGGAGAATGTAATACCACAAATCAGACTAGAAATAGTTTAATATTGAGTATATGAACCTATGGTTAGTTAAAAATATAAATGTCCAGCTTGCACCGTACCAGAGCCTGTACAGACAAGCCCTCCAATAAACAAGCTGAGTCAGTCTGCCACAAATATTAGACCTCAAGCCATTGAGGGGCGAGAAATCCCTGATATTGTGGTACAAGAAAACTTAAGTAGCTTTGTTGTTTTAAGAATTTGGATAAGGTTCCATTTTCATAGTTTTATGATTCAATTAAATCAAACCAGATAACATCTAAATTAATTTATTGCTTTGAGCAGATAACAATCTATTTCTCATTTGGACTTCAATATTTTTCTGGCTATGGCTAATACTTGTAAAGATACCAAAGAAAACAACAGTTTCAACACCTGTAATGTGGAAACTTGAGAAATTAAAATTGGCCATCTGCTTTCTCATTAAATCAAGATCAGTTTTCATTCTCACCTTAATTCCAAGCACTCCTTGCCTAAGCAGCACGTGTCGTGTGGCTGTGTTGACGTAGTCATTGCATGGGTCACCAGAGTGGATCATGAGGCCGTCGACGAACTTCATGGACTTGGCACGCTGGCCACGCAGCTTGCCAGAGACCACTACCTCGCAACCACGGGCACCAGACTCCATAATGAATCGGAGGACACCGTAGCACGCACGACGCACGGCGAGACCTGGCGGAGAGTAAAGATTAGATTAAGAGCTTTTATTTTACATTACCATACAATATCTTAGTTTTTTTATGTGAAACATTTAAAGGGGTCCATCTTGCTAAAAACGTACCATGTTACTCAGTTAATGGATTGTGGAGGTTAAGTAGGAAAAACACTGGTATTCAGCTGAATCCAGTTTGACTGGAAGCCAACCTCAATATAATTGGGACAAGGCTAGGCAGATGATGATTAAAAGCGGTGGGTCGGCCAATTGAGTGAGACTTTCCCCACTTGGTTCAGCTAAAAAACCTTACTTCTCACTCTCCTCACACTTGATTATGCCATATCTATCATAATGCATTTTCTCTACAAAATAATTTTGATGTTTCACCTATGTTAGTGAGCTGTTGTAGGATGCCTGGATCCTACAACAGCTCACTAACATAGGTAGCTCCTTTTATAAAAAAGTAGACGGCTATATTTTTTTAAAAGAGCCTGAATACAAATTACTGCATGAAACTGAAATTATTTGCCTCTTCTCAAAAGCACAAAACATGTGGAGTATGAGAATTCAATCCATAGATCTCCTTGTATGCTTTCCGAGGAAGTTCCCAGGAGTTTGGATTTATGGCCTGGATATTGGGTTGGGTGACATGTGAAACGTGGGTAGCTTATTGTTTCAGGAAATAATGTAACCTTGCATAGTTCAGACAAGCCCACACAGTTGTTAGCAAACTAAATATTATACAAGGGTGATGATGTCTCCCCACTGAAAAACATGACCATCATGCATGGTGGAAATGTCAGGTTTGGGGCATGCAGTTAGTGTTTTAAAAATGATAACTTTTTACAATTTGACGAATGTTAAGTATAAAGAACTTCCAACCACTCTCTTTGGCTAATCATAAATCCTATGAAAGTATGTGTGGTCATTTGTTATCACTAGTACACTTGTGATTTTACATAAAGCGAGTAAATATTGTTGTAATAAAAGTTAAATGAAGTTAAACACGCTTCAGAAAGTTTTATTATTTTTCTTTTATCTTACTTCATGTATTTTTTTACTAACTACTGATAATTTTATCATCTAATGACAGAAGAACATGACCTAAGACCATTCTGACTGATTTATTTAGTGATCCATTGTGATTATGTTTATACAAATACGAGTAAATCTGTGGTGCATGTTAGGTATGCATGATTTAGATTTGAGCTACAAATGCTAACTTTATCACCATTATACTAAGCATCGGAAGTTATTGAATGATGAACAGACACACACAATAAGCGTAACTAAATACATAATGGTAGTAGGTGGTTTAGTATGACAGAATACACAGCGTGGAAACAGTCAAAACATGAGTGAAAGTACCGAAACTAACCTCCAATGAGTTTGTATCGGAGCGACTCAGCCTGCGCGATGGCGCACAGGCCGCGGGTCGCCACCTTCTCGGCGTACAGCTCCACCGACTGCTCGGGGATGTTGAACCTCTTGCGAACCACTGAGGTCAGCTCACGAATTCTGCGGCCTTTCTCTCCAAGCACGCTCTGTGTCCTCGTAGCCATAATGATGATCTCCGAGCGAGTCGGAGTGACGCGCACCTCCACACCGGAGTAGCCATCCTCAGCAAGCTCCCTGGTCAAGAACTCATTGAGTTCCGCCTTGAAAACTCCGTCTCCGACGAACTGCAAATTCACCGAGAGGTTATGTTTTGGTCATGGTAATTTTTAATAAAAACTTTACGGAAACATCGCTGGTAATTAGACCACATGATTATTCACCAGATTTGATGCAAATACGTAACGGTAAAACGAGACACAATAGAAACATAACAATCCCAGTGCAGGTGACAACTACTAGAATATCCACTAACATCACAAGTTTCACAAAAATATCGGACTCATTATTTGGGTTTATAGGTTTGTCGGTTATCGTTTAACGATTTAGATTATATATTTCAGTAATAAACACTAGTTTCAACGTACTTTTCGCTTTTTAGAAATGTTGTTCACCGCCATGATTGCAACGGGGGAGCGAAAGAAAAGGCCGGAAACAGATTATACAAACGTCAATGTCAATTATTGTAAGCTACGTTCGGAAATCATGTAAGTTCAGAAATTGATCTGAGTAGAATCGATTAACCAAAAAAAAAAAAAATAGAAAGCGCATAGATGAACCATAGATTTTAAATGGTTGAAAAACCCAATTTTTATTGAATTCACCCACTATTCTACTACTCTACGATATGATGACCAAGCATGACGCAAACCATAAAACGCATACACGCATAAATCCAGTCTTTGATTTTAGGGTTCCGTACCTACCTAAAATGTAACCAACGGAACCTTATTGCTTATTCTCTGTTGTCCGTCCGTCCGTCCGTCTGGATGTCAGCGTGCTGTATCCCAAGAAGCGAATAAACTAACTGACCGACAATATGGGTTCGTCTGAAAAGCTGATGACCTTCTAGCGTATAAGAATAAGAATAAGAATATTTTTATTTGTATAAAACATGGTACATTTTTAGGTCTTATTAAATATAGGGAGATCTGACATGTTTCGCCATTTACTGGCGTACAAATATTAGAACAATATGTAAATCGCTCTTTTTGACAAAATGTTAAATGTAATACTAACTCTAGCCAACATAATTAAGTACCTACATAAATTAAATTAAATTATTATATTTATTTTCTATTAGAACAAAGTTTACGTTTTAAATTCGAATTAGACCTAGATAACATATTTCGTAAGTAACTATTTCAGGTACATAATTATACTTTCTTACACTAGTTAAGATATAGTAAGCATCTACATGAGATAAAAATTATAAATTAGTGTTTCACTCAGTAGGTAGAAAGGAATGTTTATAGGAATCAGTAGCCATATTTGTCTGTTACTTTTTTTTCAAAAAATTCTTTTACGGTATAAAAACAATTATCGATTAGCCATTTCTGTAATTTGGATTTAAAATATTTCATTGGAAGCTCTCTAATTTGTTTAGGTATATTATTGTAGATTTTTATAGATGTTATGTAACTATTTTTATGGCATAGTGTGCTTTTGTGGGTAGGCATTCTTAGCCGTGTAGGGTCACGACGGGTATATTTTGAGTGTAGGTCACATGTTTTGAAAAATTCAGACTGTTCTTTTACAAAAATACCAGCTTGCAATTTATAAAGGCCTGTTAACGTTAGGATTTTTAATTTCTTAAATATAGGTCTGCATGATGTTATTGGACTGATACCATAGATTGCTCTTAGGCATTTTTTTTGCACCCGGGCCGAAATGCATCATTTGTATTTGTAGAATTCCCCCAGAGTAGGAGTCCATATCTCAGCAAAGAGGAAACATACCCGTGGTAAGCAATTAGAGCTACTGCTTCACTCGCAGTACGCCTTAAGCGTTTAAGAGCAAATACAAACTGGTTTAATTTTTTACAAATGTGCTCTATATGTAGTTTCCAGTTACAGTTTTGGTCGAGAATAAGTCCAAGAAATTTGTAATTATTAACTTCATTGATTTGATGTCCTTCGCAAGTAATTTTAAATATTTTAGGTTTTGAGTCATAATTCTGAAAATTAATGAATTTGGTTTTATTTATATTTGCGCAGAGATAATTGTTTTCAAGCCAATTTAAAATTTGAGTAATTGTGTCATTCAGATTTTTTTCGTGATCTATTTCTGATTTACTGTCATTTGTTACTATGACCGATATATCGTCAGCAAAAAGTATACATTGTTGTTTTAAAGCTGTGGGTAAGTCGTTAATGTAAATAAGAAAAAGTAATGGCCCAAGTATACTTCCTTGGGGTACTCCTGACTTGGTTTGGCTGTAATCTGAATTATATGATGTGGACTCGTTATTTACATTTATAGAGCTTATTACTACTTTTTGCTGACGGTTAGATAGATAGCTAGCTATCCAATCAAACACTATTCCTCTAATCCCATAGCTGTAGCATTTTTTTAAAAGTAATTCGTGGTTGACAAAGTCGAAAGCTGTAAACTCATATCAAAAAAGACGACAGAAACTGGAATGCGGTTATCTAGATTTTCAATTACATTCTTTATTAGTGTAAATGCTGCTAATGTAGTTGATTTTCTTCTTTGGAAGCCGTTTTGTTCTTCTTTTATTATATTATATTTTTCTAAAAAATTTGTGAGTTTACGATGCATGACTTTCTCAAAGATTTTTGATAAATTAGATATGAGGGTTATATGGTATGCCTTTCACATCTGGATTGAGGCCATAGAGAAGCATGGGTAGGCACTAGTGGTCTCCCTTGACATCTCGAAGGCCTTCAACAGGGTTTGGCACGATAGCCTTATAGCTTTCATCCTTCGGTCTGCCCGCCGGATTGTGTGTACATCGTCAGCAAAAAGTATACATTGTTGTTTTAAAGCTGTGGGTAAGTCGTTAATGTAAATAAGAAAAAGTAATGGCCCAAGTATACTTCCTTGGGGTACTCCTGACTTGGTTTGGCTGTAATCTGAATTATATGATGTGGACTCGTTATTTACATTTATAGAGCTTATTACTACTTTTTGCTGACGGTTAGATAGATAGCTAGCTATCCAATCAAACACTATTCCTCTAATCCCATAGCTGTAGCATTTTTTTAAAAGTAATTCGTGGTTGACAAAGTCGAAAGCTGTAAACTCATATCAAAAAAGACGACAGAAACTGGAATGCGGTTATCTAGATTTTCAATTACATTCTTTATTAGTGTAAATGCTGCTAATGTAGTTGATTTTCTTCTTTGGAAGCCGTTTTGTTCTTCTTTTATTATATTATATTTTTCTAAAAAATTTGTGAGTTTACGATGCATGACTTTCTCAAAGATTTTTGATAAATTAGATATGAGGGTTATATGGTATGCCTTTCACATCTGGATTGAGGCCATAGAGAAGCATGGGTAGGCACTAGTGGTCTCCCTTGACATCTCGAAGGCCTTCAACAGGGTTTGGCACGATAGCCTTATAGCTTTCATCCTTCGGTCTGCCCGCCGGATTGTGTGATTGGATCGCGGATTTCCTGAGGGATCGGTCTATCCGAGTGGTCATAGATGGCTGCTCGTATGAACTGCTGGAAATTAATGCCGGGGTTCCTCAGGGGTCGGTGTTTTCGACAACACTGTTCTTGCTGCATATTAATGATCTGCTTTAACCCGGTACTTTTGGGTATGAAGACAGCAGCACTGTTGCTGAGAGATACGTGTCCGACGCACGAGCCGGTGGGTCGCAAATCTGGTCTCTCCGGGAGGCTATGGTTGAGCGCTTGAACGTGTCCTAAAAGGCTGTCTCTAAATGGGGCGATGACAATTTGGTCAAGTTCAGTGCTGCTAAGACCCAAACGTGTTTATTTTCCACTAAAATGAGCCAATTCCACCCAGCTCCATCTTTCCTTGGTGCAACTGTCCGATAACCGACCAACTTGAGCTTCTTGGGGTTACTTAACATCTACCCTCAATTTTGGCCCGTTCATAGAGGCAAAAGCTCAAGGTGAGACGGTACTTGACGCCGGAACAGCTGCTCAAACTCAATCAAGCGCAAGTTCGATCGAGTACTGCTCTCATCTTTGGGACGGATCTTCCAGAAACGAGCCAAGAGGATCATCGGAAATGATAGACTCGTCGCGACGAGGCTCCAAAGTCTTGAGCATCGACGACGAGTAGCTAGCCTGTCGGTTTTCTACCGGTTGTATTTTGGGGAACGTGCGGCAGAATTGCATAATTTAATTCCGCTAAGCCCGTTCCATCATCGGACCACAAGACGAACGGCGATGCGCCACCGGTACATGGTGGACATCCCACCCACGCGCACAAAACGTTTTGGGAACATTCATAGTGCGTACAGTTAAGGAGTGGAATTCCCTGCCGGAGTCTGTGTTTCCTAATAGCTACAACCTGGGAGTCTGTAAGTCAAGAGTGAATAGGTTACTTCTAGGCAGGCGTGCTACGTCCTCGACCACATCATCGCTTACGAGATAGTGGTCAAACGCGTGCTTATCAATAGTAAAAAAAAAACGGTTTACGGTACACGCACTTGGCCAGCTTGGAGTACTTGGCAACAAATATATCGAGTCAGCCTTTTCGGCACACTTCAGGTACCTATCCAGCTTTGAGGCGGACAATTTACTAGATATAAAATTCTCAGCTCCATTTTACGAAGATTGCACCTGTTTCTACAATTCCACATACTTACTGCCCAGTTGCGTGGACACTTGAGGCACAAAACTACACCGATTTTGTGGGTTTGACAAAGCCTTGTTTACATAAAGGCAACTATAACTTTCGGATCATAAGCACCCGTGAACCCGTGACTCTCGATGTCGAACTTGGTCGATTTCAGCTGCAAACACAATTTTCGCCGAAGTTGGCAAACGAGGCCGTGTAAATGAGCCATAGACCTGTCCATCTTGTAGGCCTGATAACAGCGAGTCTTGAGGAGTAGATCAAAATAAATACATTACAATAGGTTTTAGGAAAGAAGTAAATAAATAACAATACCTATGTTTTTTATTCAATGCAATTTATTCATTACTCAAGATCTTTTCGTTACATACAAACGCACCATATACTTAGCATAACAATAATTTATTTATGGACTTTATTGCCCTGTGTAAAGTATTGAAAGAAGACATGTCATGCAAATTATTAATCCTGCATAACGAATTTATAATAATAATTACAAACAACATTAAACATTTATAAGTTTAGTCAGTGGTTAGTTGAAAAAAGCATGTGCACAATATATAATTACAATTTATTTAAGGATCGTGAAACATTGAACTAATTAACAATATTGAACAATGTTTAACAAATCTATTATTATCTATGTTAGATTAATTATCTGTTGCCTAGCGCGGGAAATCAAAATGATCTTGGATTGATTTCGTTTTACAATAAAATCAAAACAAAAAAAGAAACTGACAATTTATGGAAGTAGGTACTTAAAACAAATAATAAAGATATCTAAAATTTACAACAAATTGCACCGTGTTTATTTCTAGGTGCTAAAAGAACAAACACTAAAACTTAA
Source organism: Lacanobia oleracea (assembly GCA_950371165.1). NCBI lineage: Eukaryota > Metazoa > Arthropoda > Insecta > Lepidoptera > Noctuidae > Lacanobia > Lacanobia oleracea. The sequence continues at coordinate 1,396,188 of OX493386.1, read as the reverse complement.
CGTTTTCCTATTCATTTCAACGCTACTGGGACTATCAAGGAGGGAACTTGAAGCAAGCCAAGCGGGACACATGGTCTGCAGTACTTGAATTATATTTACTTACTCACCAAAACAATGGGGATACTCGAATCCTTTCAAAATACTTATAATAAATGCCGATCGCGTTCACCAAACTAAGCCTACTGCGAAACTACAATTCTACAAGATCTAAGTCTATTTTAATTATAAATAGCTATCGTACGCTCAACAACTTTAGTGTTAGTTTATAAGGTTAAGTTACACTAGGCGAGACTTTTGTAAGAGCGAAGGCAGTTGGTAGTGTTTTTGATCAGTGTTTGACGTAAGAAAAAAGCTAAAAGCAGGAAGTTTATAAAAGGAAATTATTAAAACAGTCTAGGTAACAGGATTTTACAAACACGTGCATTTTATTTTTATTTAACGCGTGAAAGCGCGATTATTAACTATGCATTTTGAAAATAGATGTGATAATTAGGTTCTTCTTTCGAATCGAATAATTTTAGCAACTTTTACAAATTACAATGCTTATATTGATGTAGCTTACATTTAAATGGACAGTGATAATTATCATACAAGGTGCCTTAACCTACTAAATAAAAACGTTACTTTAGTTCTAATCCAACATCCACGACCTATAACTATTTAATCTTATTAATAATGGACAGAATTGCGTGTAGCGTGTTTTTGATCAAAACAAACATTTAGGGTGAGGCGTGTTCAGGTTTCGAAGGATTTCTAAAGAAATAGTGCCAGGGCTAGTAATATTTCGATTTTTTTATGTTGGTCACACTGAATATGTAGTACATTTCATTTCTGTACAGGTATCGAGAAAAGTGTTTTCTACTACTATTAATTTTAGCTTCTGTGTGACTAATATTTATAACTGAATCGCATTGCTAATGGGTGATAGATAAATTGCTTCTAAAACAAAATATTTTTTCTACAGTAAGCATAGATAGCTAGTGGACTATATTATAATAAATAGAAGGTACATCTACGTGTAACTGGGTACGCTACGACTACAGAGGGACGTGAGTTCAAGGGTTCGAGAGTCATTTGTACAATTATCTATTAACTACTTGAATAATTCGACTATAGAATTTTCTAGAAAAACATTTTTATCTAAGACTAGAAGAATCCTCTTTACCATGGCGTTCTGATTTACAGATACAATGCGATAAGTTTCCAATGTCTCGGAGCTAGCTGGTAAGGAGGAAATTCGGCTTAACATTGAAGCAAGTTATGAATGTACCTACTATTAGTAGTTTCGTATTATATAATCACTGATCTGTCTCTCATATTGTTAACCTTAGTTTTGGCACAGAGATAGGAAAACGACGAGAAGAATAAACGTTCGTATGTCTAGGTGTGCATTTAAGCCTAAATCACAGAACGGAAGGAGCGGTGCGGGCGTAGTGATGCAAAAATATAGTTTGTAATTGATTGTATATTAAATACAATGTTACACGACGTATGCGTAAAAAACTATGTTTTTTGTAACGTATGTGTGACGTCACTTAGCCGTAACACAACTTTATTTAGCATTACATTACATTAATATAGTCTAAACTCGTCCTAACGTTATATTGACATAGTTTAATTAGCGAAAATGACTACTTTATTGGCACTTTCGCGCTGTTGTCCGACCTCTTCGAGAACAATAATGCTTTACTGAAAAAGTATACATTTTATTTCAATAGATTAAGCAACGCCTAAAAGGTAGCATAATAAGTCATATTTTTGCATTAAAATTAAGTAACAACAAGCAGTCATGAAAACCCGAACTACTCAAATCAAAGCAATCAATGGTATAAGGGCAAAATAAAAGAAACAAAACAATTCACTATAACCATTTAATAAAAACCAAAAATTAATTACAACAACGTCAATTATTTTATCATAATATTCAAAATTAAGTACTTGTTTACCCACCACCACTAAAATAGCACAAGAATGAAAAATAGGAATGTGTCAAATTATTTCTAATTCTGGAATGATAGAAAGAAAAAGCACATTGGATAATTTAAATAAAAATTAAAAATATATAAGGAATTGTATAGGTATCAAGTAATTCATATTGAAGAAAATATTGCACTAGTAAAGTCAATGAATAAATAATAGATTTAATCTCAAAATAATACATTGGAAAAATTAAAATGGACGCAATTTGAAAGGAGATCTTAGTTATATAAATAAAATAAAGCCACTATATTGCGTTAAAATTAATAAACTTTCCCTATGGCACTACATAAATAATTTCTTGTAAATTAATTGCTTTATTTAATAAAAATAAACTTTTATAATACATAGAATACTATTGGTGGGCCCCGGGTTGAAAGAATATGATAAAAGCAATTAAGATTCTTCATGGATTATTTATGAAATATTCCTTCAAACCTACGAGCTTACACTCTGCTACATCAACAAAACAAAACGTTTACGGTAGCATTTTTATTTTCCACATTGGCAACACTGAAGTGGTACAAACAAAGCCATATGATTTACGGAAATGTATATTACAATGCTATGACTTCATTTCTCTTTTACTTAAATAAATAACAATTGATTAAGTACCGATAAAATATAATTATTTATAACTACGTTACTTTTCATCTTAGAAAAATCTTAACAAAAAAGATCTTATTACAATAGTAATTTGGTAGTAAATTTAATGGAATGTTTTTTTGAAGCTGTTTAATTTAGATTTTGATAAAATTTATAAACTTGTTACTGAATGAATGATACTAAAATCAATGGAATGTCAATGCAACTTAAAAACTAATTAAGTACTGACTTGCTAGTTTTTTAATACTTTTACTATCCAATATAGCATTAATGTGTCGAAATTTTACAACCCAACAAGATTTTTAATAATTTAAAATTTTCATCAGTGCGGTAGTTTAAACTTTAGCTGACTTTAGCTGCCATTTAATTTAAAATACCACACTTTTTAATATTAATCGCACTGTTCCTTACAATCATAAAATGGATGATTCAACGCATTGAGAATATAATCCCGTTTAATTCATTTAGTTCGTGTTGAGCAGTATAGATGGCACTGTACAAGAACCTTAAACTACTCAAAATTGAGATAGTATACATTTTAAGGAACAGTGACTATTTAATCGTAATAGCAGCCATTACGTTCTATCGCCTACTCTGAGCGTAATATCGATACCTAGATGCGAACGGTAAAGCCGGAGACAGACTTGTAACACCCGACGGGCCGTTGACTCTATGGTTCGGGTCGGGTGTTGCGAGTGTGTTCGGCGGGTAATTGAATCGTGTCGTAACAATAAGTGATCAGTACCGCTGCTGGTACTCGTGGTGCCATCTGTTGAAGTCTATGTGGAACACAACCAGGGAGCCGTTCTCAAGACCCGCTAACAGGAACCTGGAAAGAGTAGTGTTCAATTATGGGATGGGGCATTCATATTGTGCTGACGTACATATTGTTTAAAAATAAAACGCTCATAGAGAAAGTAAAGGTAAATGTTTTATTAAATTAAGAAAATCTGCCAAGACAAGGGCGGGACGGTGACTAAATGTGAAGAAACCAATAAATTAGCCTTTACAATTATTATCGTTGGTTGGCATACTTTACAAAAAAACATTGTAAAGAGTCACTCTCTTTTTGTCGTGAGAAGTGAGAAACATTAAAGGCTGAGATTACGGTCAACTTGAGTGGCGTTAATATCGTACTGATAATATAAATGATAGGTTCGATTCCAAACGTCCGCGCAAGCTAGACTTATGGCAGATAGTGCAGCGTACGTACTTCTGGTCGTGCGAGAGCGCCAGCGCCGTGACGGGCGCGCCGGCGGGCGGGAAGGCGTACAGCGGCGCCAGCGTGAAGGCGCGCCACACCTCCACCACGCCCGCGTCGCCGCCGCACACCAGGTACTCGCCGCAGCGCGACAGCACCAGGCACTGCGGACGTCATAACTCTAAATAAAATACTAAATATATCCTAAACACCAGAACCGACCGATCCGTCTTCCGTTTTACGCTGTTAATAGGCTGCGGAGGTCTGGTAGGCAGCTGCTCCACGTAAAATACAGCTGAATCGGGTTTGACTGGAAGCCGAAATGTGAAAGTCTGGATGTATAACAACTGATCGGATTCGGATGAAACTTGGCATGGTTTAAGATAATTTTCATCCCGTAAATACGCTTTTTGTGGTTTATATTTAGATATCACGCGCGCAAAAGATAGTTTTAAATAAATTACTATAAGACCGAGATAAGAACCCTGTGGCATTCCATATATCACTATAATTAACTCAAAAACTGAACATATTTTCCGCGTTAATAAATTTCATTTGAAAAGGAATGTATTTAAATATTAAATAACGTTCTATAATGAAATAGTTATATCGGAAATTGCCAAAGATAACAAAAACGGTATGATCCACTTTATCAAAGACTCTGCTGAAATCTGACATCATAACATTATTGTGAATTTTTGTTTTTACATTCTGAGCCTCGAGTTTAATGGGTTGTGGAGGTCTGGTAGGCAGCCGTTCCACGTCAAATACTGGTATTCAGCTGAATTGATCTCTCTGATTCGCATGACATGTGGAATGCAATAAAGATATTGAGTATTGAAATGACAGTAAGTCTGACCTGGAAGTTATCGTTGTGCGTCTCGTGTCGCAGGCGGCGGCCGTTGAGCGTGAAGGCGGCGAGGTGCCCGCGCGCGTACGCCACCACCAGCACGCCCTCGCGGGACAGCGCCAGCTGCTGCGGCGCGCACACGCCCTCCGCCGCCCACAGCGCGCGCAGCACCTCGCCGAACGTCGTGTGGATCAGCACGGGGCCGTCTGCGGGGCGGGGGGCGATATCAATAGCGGAACCATACGGAATATGCATACAAAATATTTATTTACTATGCAGTTTAACTAAAAAGATACAAACATATAATACTAACAGTTAAAATATGTAAAATCAAAGTTACTCGAAAAGCAAACTAGATAAAATTATTTTAAACAAATAAAATCATATCTCATAAATACTGGTATTCAGCTTTACAATAAAAAAAAACTTTTACAATAAAATGTGTATAAATAGCCACAAAAAGATAATAAAGTAAAAATCTTATATAAAGGTAAATTAGTGCCTAACTTAAAACTAGTGTATGGCTACCAATAATTTGACGTATAAGATATTTAAATTGGAACTTATAATGTATATAGCGACCTGCCCGATCTAGGTTTATTTAAACCTGTGTTTCAGGCCCTCACTTCATCGCAATTTAAATTGGTCAGTTATATATGTAAACTAGATCAATACAATAAAAAATCTTATTCGACTATTAAAAATAAGCAAACTTTACAATTATTAATAAATACTATTCTAAACAATGAACAAAAATAAATAATACAAAGAAATATGAAACAATAAACATCATACTAAAATTTCTAGCAGTTTTTCTGTGTCAACGTAATTGAGTTTTGCTAAATATTCCGCAAGCGTTGTACTGCATTTCTTATAATTTAAACTATATATGTCAAGTGGCTTGTTGAGCTTGTTATATAGATAAGGTCCCAAAAACACAAAAAATCTATTTGCGAAAGCATGTTTGGTTTGAGGTTTAATACAAACCAAATCTTTCCTTCTCTTGCCTGAAGGTACTCGGTCATAAGGAAGTTCAGTGTGCTGATGCAGTACGATGTTTAGAATAGCTAGTTGACGCACTGTTAGTACCTTACATGCCATGAAAAGCTGGTGCGTGGGAAATTTAAAAGGGCGAAAGGTTGCAACCTTTAGAATTGCTCTTTGAGCACGTTCTAGAGGAAGTAAAATGGACTTTGCGACACCACCCCAGGAAGTTATGCAATACGTTAGTATGGACTGACACAAAGCCAAATAAACTTGTTTAATTAAATCATAGTCGGCTACGTTACGTAAGTATTTAAAAATGTATATTAATTTCCGCACTCTGCTGCATAGTACATCAATATGTTTACGAAAATTTAGATTTGTGTCAATCGTTACACCTAGATATTTCACATAGTCAGCTTTAGCTAAGGTGGGACAAGTGCATGCGTTGTCAGCGTTAGTTCTACAATTATGTGCAAAAATGTTTAAGTTAGTAAGCGGAATGTTATTTTTCCTAATCGTAAATAAAATGTATTTTGTTTTACCTAAATTTAATGTTAAGAGACTGTTAAGAAGCCAATTAGATACAGTATTGAAACCATTCTGCGCGTGTTCATAAACCTCGATTCTTGATTTAGCTGAGAACACTAGAGCCGTGTCATCAGCGTATGACAGTATGATACCATTTTTGAGTGGCAAGCTGCACAGATCATTTATATATATTAGAAACAACGTAGGACCCAAAATGCTACCTTGTGGAAATCCGTAACAGCTATTTTTAAGCTCAGAACTTATAAATTGACCAATTTTCACACATTGATAACGATCACTAAGATAATCAGAAAAAAGTTGAAGTTGTGTTCCTCTTATCCCAATCGTTTCAAGCTTATGTAATAATATAGAACAAGAAATAGTATCGAACGCCTTGGCAAGGTCCAAAAAGATACCAATGGTGTGCATGCCATTGTCCATACTTGTACTTATATAATTTGTCAATCGGTGGACTGCTTGGCTTGTTGATCTTTTGGGCCTAAAACCAAATTGACTGTCTGAAAGCAATTTGTTGTCTTCTAGATATTTTATTAAACGAGTGTTTATGATTTTTTCTAAAATTTTGGAGAGGCCCGTTAAGACTGAAATAGGTCTATAATTATTAACACAGTTCTTGTCTCCAGATTTAAAAACAGGGGTGACTACAGCTTTTTTAAGTAATTGGGGGAAAACTCCTTGTGATAAACATAACTGAAAAATGTGAGTTAACGGAGGTGCAATTAGATATTTAAATCTTTTAAGAATATGATTCGGTATGTTATCGCAGCCAATAGCACAAACATCCTTAAGCTCGGTTATGATTCTTAATACCTCATTTGCGTCGGTCTCAAATAAAACAAAAGAATGTAGTGTAGAAGTTGTTACAGGTGAACTTTGAGGAGGCAACGATCTAGAATTTAATGTTTTTTCTGCCAAGTTTTTACCAACGTTAGCAAAAAAATTATTGACTTTATTCGTTGCTTCGGACGGATTTATTTCTGTTGATAATAAATCAAGGGGAGGTTCGGAATTTTTAGATCTAAAAGTATTATTTTTTATAAATTTCCAAACAAGCTTGCTGTTTTTTCCTGCCTTTTGTAGTTCATTTTTATCATACTGATTTTTTATTTTTTTCAAAAGATTGTTACAGAAATTTCTATACCTCTTGTATGTGACGGAAAGTGATTCATCACCAGGTGCCAGTTTCGATTTCAGGTGAAGTTTGTCCCTATGTCTCATACATCGAACGAGACCGGGTGTGATCCACGGTTTAATGTTATAATATTTCCTAGGCATTATTTTAACAAATGAGTTTTTCTTAATTGCATATTGTAGCGAATGTATGAAATACTCTAAAGAAATATTTGCATCGTTTGAATTAAAAACTGGGTCAAAATTAATAGCGCTTATGTCATTTTCAAGGTTTTTCATATTTACTTTAGTATCGCTACGCAAGCAGTTTTTTCTAGGTAAAGAAATTTGCAATGTTAGTAAAACAGCTTGATGATCGGTAAGCGATGAGTTAGTTACAAATGTTTGGGTTGGTTTCTTTGATTTTATAAAGAAATGATCTAAACATGAGCCGGACTGGTGCGTGGGATGGTAATGAGTGGGTAATAGTCCATGAAACGCGCAAATATTCAGGTAGTTGTTAGCATGGCCATTGGTTTTCCCGGAAGCAATGTTAATGTTTATGTCACCTACAAGAATTATATTTTGAAAAGATGATACTTTTGTTAAATTCATGTTGAGTGAGTCCAAAAAACAGTCAATGTTTTGAGAAGGAGGCCTGTAGATGGCCATTACTACTGTATCAGGAAAATTTTTAATTAATAAGCAATTACTGTCCTGGAATAACGGTTCTTCTACCTCTGTTTTTAAATTATTTTTTACATATACTACCAAACCATCATTTTGGTTGATGGTTCTATCAGTTCTTTGTGAGTAATATCCGTCAAGAGATGGTAAAACTGTTTGTTTCGACAGCCAACATTCTGTTAGGACGATAATATCACAGCTAACCTCAAGGTTCTGTAGCAACACTTCAAAACCGTTGATGTTCCGGTTTAGACTGCGGATATTTTGTGTTAGTAGGGTTAACGTTTTACCTCCAACAGGTATCAGATTCCTACAGTCCTCAACATTACAGATTTTAGCTTCAGACACAGAAAAACTATCCAGATCACAAATTAGATGATCTGTCATTCTAATTATAAACTAACAAATAAAATATGAGGTAAACTACTGACTAAGTGCTTACTTAGTAATTTGATCGGCGGCGCTCTTAGGCGCCTTCATAATCGATTGAATTGATGTAGTTGTCTTCTGCAAATTTGCGTGCCGGGCAATTTACATCACCAGTTGGATGGTCACATTTTCTTTTGAAGCGTTTACAAGTCGCGCATTGGGAGGGAGCAGCTTTATTGTTACACTCCTTGAAGGAATGACCAGTTACTCCGCAGTGGTTGCATGTCGGACTAGATTCTCGGCAAAACTTGGCTGCGTGTCCAAACTGCTGGCAATTGAAGCATCTGGTGACAATCGTGAAATCTTTCACGGGGCAAGATGTCCAGTTTATGAAAATTCGGCCTTGGTTTATTAAAATTTTCCTGGTACTAGCGGGCACTTCCAATATATAGTTACAGGTAGGAAGGTTTTTCTTACCCGATTTATGGCTCAATTTGATGGTTTCTTGAAAGGACTCACGAGTAGTATTCGGCAGCTTATCAGAAATGTTTTGCTCGTAAATGCAATCAAAAACTTCTTTCTCAGTGAGGGCTATGGGGACACCAATGACAGCGATCCTAGGGCGGCGTTTTGATGGTTCTTCTACTTTGAGGCCCGATGAAACTAGTTTTTCAGATTTTTTCAGTTTATCGATGTCGCCTTTGCTATCGGTGCAAATGATGACACCGCCGTTTCTGACTTTTCTCAGGCCACGGACATGTAGTTTTAGTTCTTCTGGCGAGATGATTTTCTGTACTAGGGACTTCGTGTCGTCACTGGTCTTCGTCTTATCAGAGGGATAAATTGCAACAGTACTCAGGTTTGCAGGGCGAATAAAGCTGTCGGAACCTTTTTTTACCATATTGGCATATGAGCCATTTTCAGGTTTGAGTTTAGTTTCGACAACCTCTTTGAACTGTTGAAGTGAGTTCGAAACGTTCTGGTGTACCTGTAAGTGCTGGATGGTGCTGTGCGCCTGGATGGTTTTCTGCTTTAAGGCTTGGTACAAGATTGCCATTTGAGATGTCCCATTTAAGACCTTCCGGCAAAGAGTATTGACACGGAGCTTCTGATCCGAGTTCATTTTTCCTTCCGCGACAATAGTGCATACTTCGTTCAGAATGGTATCTATAGATACCATCCATTTCTGGATCTCTGGCGTAGAAATAACTTCACTCGGCAATTCATTCTTCTCCGAGGATGCTGGTGGACTTGGCTCTCTATGATGGAAGTCTTCGATTGGCGTCGGTGGAGGACTTCGCCGTATTAATTGGCTCCGACCAAAAGGGCTAGATCCTGGGTTAGACATAACTAACACAAACACTATTTGTCTATAAATTTAGTTCATCTTTCACAATGACTCAGATGGTAGTTACCTACTAATCACACGCGACACACTTTACTTAAATAACTGACGCCGCAGATAACTAGGTATCAAAACATTAGTCACAATAATTATTTAATGATATTTCATATTATCCGATTTTAAACGTCACGTCTGCTTAGTCTCGCATCTAATAGAGCTAAATCCGGCTTGACTGGAAGCCGACCCCAATATAGTTGGGAAAAGGCTAGGCAGATAAATAATCATATACACTATGAAGGGAACTTTATTATTTGTTACGATAACAGTGTGTTCAATACATTTTGTCGAGTTGTACGCACAAAAATGTACGAAAGCAGCCGATTTTTTTTTATGATTTCTGTGTTGGGCCCATAATATAAGTTGTTCACAATCACGAGTGAAATTTTTTCAGTTACAATTTGTATATCAAGATTTATATCTTTAATTCTTAAAGACTTTGGTTATCATCAGTTTATATACTCGTACAATTCTTGCGTTACTGACTGACTGAGTGACTGACAGACAAAGCACAGCCGAAACTACTGACCGTAGAAAGGTGAAATTTGGCGTGTAGCTTCCATACACTCCGTAGGAGTGCACTAGATTTCCTGAAGTACGGGAACGGGAAAATACGGGATATGCGCGTACGAAGAAGCGGGCAAAAGCTAGTGTCTTATAAAGTTCATATTTTTAATCTTAAATATTAATCTCCAAATACAACAACAAAAAAAAAAACTTTGCCTATTACATCTTTATCATCACATCACTAAAATTTGTAACAAGTTGTTTTAAGAAGTAATATAAAGAAGCAATACTCACTGACTGACGAGGATATGACGAGGCCCAGCTCAGCGGACACCAGCACGCCGTTGATGGGCGCGTCGTGTCCTGTCAGCGTGACGCGCGGCGCCGGCGCCTCGCCCTCGCCCACGATGCCGCCGTGCCGCGCGGACCTGCACGCATGTACTGTCGTTAGTTCGTTACACCCACACACGCAGAGACCTGGTGATCTCGGTACCAGGCTGCAAGGACTCCAAGGAGGCTATTCGATCCTTTAACAAGAAGCTAACTAGGTGCCTTCTGCGACTGGAGGGAGGCAGTCTGCGCATCACTGGCTTACTAAGAAATAAATCCACACGATGGAGAGGATATACAATAGTTACACCCCACACACAAGCAGAGAGCTGGTGGATCTCGGTACCAGGCTGCAAGGAGTCTAAGGAGGCTATGCCATCCTTAAACAAAAAGCTAAACAGGCACCTTCTGCGACTGGATAGGGGCAGCCTGCGTATGGTGTCGGAGACCATCACCGACTTACTCAAGGAATACTTTCACATGGTGGGGTCGCCCTCGCCAACGATGGCGCCGTGCCGTGATATTCTATCGTTACACCCCACACACACGCAGAGAGCTGGTGGATATCGGTACCAGGCTGCAAGGACTCCAAGGAGGCTATGCCATCCTTGAACAGGAAGACAACTAAGCACCTTCTGCGACTGGATAGAGGCAGCCTTATTTTTTTCAAAAAACATCAAATGACTCCTCTCGCTCCGGGTGAAGCAGAGGGAGTTTCAGACTCTTACTGACTAAAACCCATCCGTGTTCCTCCTAGTGCCCTTTGCGTTCCGGTGCCGCGGCGGCACTGACCCTAGCAGGCCCCGTCTTCTATGCTGACAGCTCTTGCAGGCGTGACCTCCTGCGACCGGGCCTGGTTCAACCTATGGTCCGGAGCGAGGATAAAGGCAGCCTGCGAATGGTGTCGGAGCCCATCTCCGGCTTCCTCAATAACCACTTCCACACGATAAGTTTAACGGACAGTCTTCTGTGCAGAGCAAGCGTGTGGATATATTAATGCCGGGGTTCCTCAGGGGTCGGTGCTTTCGGCAACACTGTTCTTGCTGCATATTAATGATCTGCTTAAACCCGGTACCTTTGGGTATGCAACCGACAGCACTGTTGCTGAGAGATCCGACGCACGAGCTGTTGGGTCGGAGATCCGGTCTCTCCGGGAGGCAATGGTTGAGCGCTTGAACGTGTCCTTACAGGCTGTCTCTGAATGGAGCGATGTCAATCTGGTCAAGTCCAATGCTGCTAAGACCCAAGCGTGTCTATTTTCCGCCAAAAGGAGCCAATTCCACCCAGCTCCATCTTTCCGAGGTGAAACCGTGCCGATAACCGACCAACTTGAGCTTCTTGGGGTTATAATTATTAACATCTACTCTCAATTTTGGCCCTTACATAGAGGCAAAGCTCAAGTGGCTGCAAAGAAGTTGGGGATCCTAGCAAAGGTGAGACGGTACTTCACGCCGGAACAGCTGCTTAAACTCTACCAAGCGCAAGTTCGATCGTGTATGGAATACTGCTCTCATCTTTGGGATGGATCTGCAGATACCAACTTGATGCCCTTGAGTCAATTGAGAAACGAGCCAAGAGGATCATCGGCAATGAGAGGCTAGTCGCGACGAAGCTCCAAAGTCTTGAACATCGACGATGAGTTGCTAGCCTGTCGGTTTTTTACCGGTTGCATTTTGGGGAATGTGCGACGGAATTGCATAATTTAATTCCGCCAAGCCCGTTCCATCATCGGACCACAAGACGAACGGCGATGCGCCACCGGTACATGGTGGACATCCCACCCATACGCACAAAAAGTTTTGGGAACACATTCATAACGCGTACAGCTAAGGAGTGGAATTCCCTGCCGGAGTCTGTGTTTCCTGATAGCTACAACCTGGGAGTTTTTATGTCAAGAGTGAATAAGTTATTTCTAGGCAAGCTCTATCTTCGACCACATCATCGCTTACCATCAGATGAGATAGTGGTCAAACGCATGCCTATCTATAGCAAAAAAAAAAAAAACGGACGAACCATTTGCGCATGTGTTTCTAAAGTGCACCCTCGTCACAGAAATACTAAAAAACAATATAGGAGGCCAATCTGCTTCTCAAGGGAAGAAGGCAGGTTTGAATGACAGTCGCCGTGACTCACGCACAATGGTCCAATATACGGACTAATGCCCGGTTTCTGAGGTTCATAAAGTCCCTCAGAAACCGGGCATAAGTGCGGAAAACAAAGCTGATCCTTAGAAAATTTGTTGGTGGTAAAATAGTCCTGGCAGGTCACATGGTGCTTACCAATGCCACAGCAGCACGGTGCAGTCCTCAGACCCTGAGGCGATGTAGCAGTCAGACGTAATGTTGCACTCGGAGCGACACACGCAGGTCACCACTCCGTAGTGTCCGAAGATTATTTGTACTATTTTGGCTGTGAAACAAAAACATATAATTTTATAGAGGGTAGTTTCACAGGAAATCAGAAGATTTTGGATGAATTACTTTGATCTGCCATATCAGAGGCAGAAACATTCCCTTCCCAGTGAACAAGCTGGAATCTTTCGCATGCCTGTAGTTACCCTAGCACAGTAGTACCTGTTCTCCGTAGTATGTCTCCTTTATTATCATTATCGCTGCTTATAGATCATCACTTTAAGAAGCATCCTGGTATTCATACACAAACAAAAAGTTAGAAGTAGTACGTTCATGTAAAAAAAAAATTGCCTACTTCTCGTCTTGTCTTGTTCCTTTTTTCAGGTTGAGCCATAACCATCATAGCTCAGAAGATGCCTGTTCACTCTTGCTTTGAAGTTGGCAGGGAACACTAACGCGGGTAGCGACAAGCCCGCACATTATTCCCAAATTCCTAACCACTGCAAGTCCTGAGAGCCATAATCAACAGTAGTGTACGCCCACCCTAACAAACGTCACGTATGGCCGCAGAAATGTTAAGAGTCTAACTGTACCTACATGAAAATATATGACAAGTTAAAGGACCTATCCTGGATAGGCTATCAAACCCTATCAGTCCCTAATCCGGCTCGAAGAACCAAAATGTAAGCCCACTCTTACAAAGTAGTAATCAAAAACAAAAAATAAAACGCCGAACGTCTATGCTGGCAGAGAGTTCCTCATTCGGGCTTTGGTATTGTTGATTTTGAAGGGTCGTAAGGTAAGGGCGATACTTACCCGTCTCGGTGCTGAACACCCGGAAGCTGTTGTCCCAGAAGCCGGCGGCGATGAGGAAGCGCGAGTCCACGGTGGTGACGAAGCAGTTGCTGCGCGCGCGCACGCGCTGGGAGAAGTTGTCGCCCAGCTGACGACGTGACAGTGCTTGGGCACCGCCAGCCGCTAGAAATACATAGTTGTTTTTCTTAGTCACATTTGAAGCATACGAAGATATGGCTGCACTTTGTTATTTTCTTTCTTTGAAGCGCAAAAAAGATTGCTTTAAAAATATAAAAGACAGTTCACCATTCCCCAGTGTTTTAGCACACAAACACCAGAGGTTTGCGCAAATATATTTGAAGACGAAGAAATTAAAATTCAAAGCTGCATTTAGTCGAGTATAAGCGGACTACGACTGAGTGTCGGCGGACCTAAGGTATCAAACGAGCTCGCTAAGGCATACAAATTCACGCTCTCCTTGTGCGTCGTTCGTAGTCACGCACAAACTTCTTGATATTTGTTGGTAGCCAAATTTCCTTTTAAGTCATATTTTGTACTATGATTTGTGTTTTTGTTTCATGGGAACAGAGAATAAAGTCCCGCAAACCTCCATTGATGGGGATCCTCCGACCGGACGTCGGACGGTTGTTGTGTCTGGCGGGCAACTGCCCGATAGTTGTTGTATATGTTCAAATTGAACGGAGTTTACTCCGATATCGCGATGCAGGATTTCGTAGTAGTAGTTCGTTGTTTGTTGGATAGATGGTGTTGCGGTTATTTTTGTTGCGATGTAGAATTTGCTACGATGTTTTTTCTTGAGGCGGCATTGATGCCGCTACAGGTCTGTCCAAAGGCGATTTTTGTCTATGTATGAATGAATATGTATAACTCACCCCACACGGGGTCCATGAGCAGCGGGTGGTGCGGGTGGTGGCTGTGGTCGGGCTGGTGGCGCGGCGCGTGCGGCGCGTGCGGCGCGAGCGGCGCGTGCGCGCAGCCGCCGCCCGCCCAGCGGTGCGCCGCGAACGCGCGCGCCGCCGACACCTGTGCGGGAAGATGACACGAGTATGTTACTTGTACGGTGAAAAAATGTGTTTATACACCTTGATCAACAACAAAAAAAAAAACACTGTTCTTAAACATAAAGGAACTGAAATTAGACAATCTAACTATCGTCGATGCGCTTGCCAAATCTGATATGTCTTTCATCTAGTTGACAAGGGAGACAATATTCTGTTGTATTTTTCATGATTAATTGATTATTTTTTGATGATTAACTGACTAATTTATAATTTCACAATGCCGTATGAACTGAGATACAAGTGAAAATGATAAAATATACAGTTGATGTACTTGATTTTTCAGGATATTCAGTAACAAGAAAACATCATAGAAATGCACATATGTATTAGGTTTGACAAGCGCACCGACGTTATGTAGTATCGTCTGGTGTCGGTCGGTGCCGTATGATGCCGTAACAGAATAATACCATCCCATCACTACCCGTGGGTGTCGTAAAAGGCGACTAAGGGACTCGCCAGAGAATGGGCAGCAGCGTTCTCTGTACAACGCATCACCATACACTGCGATCACTAACCCGCTTGCCAAGCGTGGTGATTATGGCAACCCGCCCCTCCAAATTTGAGGGAGGCCTATGTCCAGCAATGAACGTCTTTCGGCTGATATGATGATCTAACTTATCATTATCTTTAAAAATCGCAGCATCTGCTGAGATAGGATTTTGGCTTCGCACAGGTTTTTCATGTTGTCGTTTTGTGTGTTGTATTACATAGGTATTAAGTTATGTGCGAGTCGCAAATAAATAATCATTTTTCTCACATAACTCAGGTTGTTGAGACTAATTTTATTGTAAAAAGAATGTGAATCTTTTTTTGTACTACTTTTCAATAGCAATGTTAACAAAAAACTCAAACTCACCGTAACAACGGCAGGCATGGCCAGCTGCGGATACGTATTAGCGGACACGTGCACCACGGCAGCATTGGAGGGCAGCTTCAGCCGCAGACACACGTCGTCGGGCGCGGCGGCGAACATGAGCGGCGCCAGGTGCATGGTGGAGGCGCGCGGGGGGTGCGGCTCGCTCAGCAGCTGCGCCGGCGTCTGCCCGAAGCTGCGGATCTGGTCCTCCACGGCGGCGCGCGTCACGGGCTCCGTGATCTGGTCGAGCCGCACGCCGCCTTCGTACGTCAGGTAGTAGAACACGTTCGTCGCGCGGACCGCTTCGGGACCTGGGTGTTGAGGTGTCACACTTGGTATTACGAAGAATTTTGGGTTTTACTAACCTGCACAAATGGACTTTCCTATTTCGTCTGAATCTTAGAATGAAAACTGTGTTGGAATGAATGATGCAATCATCAAAAATACAATGACTGCTATCAATATAAATTTTTCCGTTACTAACTGATTGAGTGACTGACAGACAACACACAGCCGAAACTCCTGGTCGTAGACAGCTGAAATTTGGCATGTAGGTTCCTTGGGGAATGTATGGGGAAATCCTCTCCTAATGCTCCCCGCATTAGGAGAGGATTTCCCGAAATTCCTACGGGAACGGGAAGAAACGAAATCTTTGATTTTGGTTCAGTCGTAGTCGAGTTATCAGGATTGTTTGATTAAGATATGAAATTCAATTTCTTTATACTGGTCGCTAAGCTGAGATTGCATCTACATTTTTAAGGTTTTTAAATACGGTTTAGTCCTCTGAATAATATTGGTCCGAAGGAGGTCTCAAGTTTGGCTAAAACTTATAGACGAAAAATTTCTTATTATACATTCTTTGGTCTTATAAAAAGATGAGAGCTAGCGCAAATTACATAAATACTTCTTAGCACTTACCTCTCTGCTTATAACCGAATATAAGATCAATCCACTGGTGCAGCTGACAGCTGACGAACTCGGACTCCAGAGCCATGCGGTTGATGCGCACGAACTCCTCGGCGGAGGAGGCCCAGGGCGGCAGCAGCACGTCGCCCGAGGGGGACTCCGGGATGCCCAGCCGGAAGCCCGAGCTGTTCACCAGCATCTCCGGCAGGAAGAACAGCTCGGGGATCAGTTCCTGCACAATTATGGTTGTTGTGTTTTATGTTGCCCTAGTAGCAGAAGACAGACATGCCGTTCTCCAAGTTTCTTTTGCAACTTTCTTGTGTGTAACCATCTTGTAAGCCCAACACAAAAACTACGAATTTTATTTTCTCTAATTTCAGTAACTGTTGCGGATATTAGAAGATGATGTTAAACAACTTCTGTTTTATTTTTGGGCATGTCTTGCGGATTAGCCCATTTAGAGGTGGCAAACTTCTTCAAAAAAACCTTCTCAATGCAGTATGAAGTAACGTGTCAGGATGTATACTGATGCTCTTTACCTTGACGTCGGAGGTGTCTCGCTGGCAGTTCTTCCACGACATGGCGATGGAGGAGAACAGCCTGTTGGGGTGGTCGAACTTGCCGCCCTGCAGCGCCAGGAACATCGTCGTCATGGGCTCCTGGTACGAAGAGAAGCATACGTCTTGTTATTCCAGTGGTTGAGATTTTTTTAATACTTTACGCATACAACAAATGTACGGAGGCGAACTTAATGTCATAGGCATTCTCTACCACTCAACCTATGAGAGATTTTATTAGTTTTGCATTTGTTTTACCATGAATAGGCATACGTTTGACCTTTATCTCACCTGATGGTAAGCGATGAAGCGGTCGAAGATGGAGCATGTTTGCCTAGAAGTAACCTATTCACTCTTGACTTCAATCTGGGAGTATTCCCAGATTTATTGAAATATTTCAAAGACGTGTGGAGGATGGTTAAAATATGGGGGTGCTATAAGGCTTGCCAAGCCTATTAAATCCAGCAACGTCTTAATACTGCCGCTTACAGGCACTACCCAGTTACAGCGCTGTTAATTACTTAGTTAAATGAAGGTGACACTCCATGTAAAATACTGCCCTCAGATGCGTCCGGTGAAATGTAAGCCGACCCCAATATAGTTGGAATAGGCAGATAGAGTGGCTTAATATTTCCACTGTTCTTATTTTAGCTTTATCTGTTTACTGTAAGTATTATCCATTCTCCATTTGCCTTAAAGACGATAAAGCGTATTCTATTTCAACCACTTTTTAACATTTTGTCCCTTTTTCTTGTCACAAACAATCGCCTCAGGCCCGTACATCTGTCGCGACGCGTCTGTGAGCTAATGTTTCGACGTGGAACGCTTTTAGTGCAAACGATTTAATGCACGCACTAACTTACTGTGATCGGTGGCAAAGCGAGCCCCCTTTGAAGATCTCCCTTATAGCACCCACAACATCATTGTTCAAAGACTTACAGACTCTTACTTGAAATAACTAGTCGACGACTTGTAAATTAGTAGCTCAAGATAGATGGATTCATTACGATATTGTGCGATTGAAGAGAACGATTTATGGTATGGTGTAGCATCCTTGCGTTTATGAAGTCCTGGTACTTTAATCTTCTGTTTTAGAAGACAACTTTAATTAATTAGCACGTAAATGAGTGCGCTGATGATTATGGAGAACGCATTTATAATTGTATTAATGTGTTTCCAATCATAATAATTTATTTTGTCAGCAGCACATTCCCAGTCAGATAACGAAGAAACGTGATGTAAACGCAACTAATTATAAACAGAAAGATAACCAGACGTTAATTTATTCAGCAATTGACGCGTTTAACAGAGCGCGATGAACTAAGGGAGGAGTACAAGATAAACAATTACATTGTTAGAACTGAATCAATCTAAGATTGGAGATTAATCGTTGACACTGAGGCTAATTAATGGTGCATGCCGCTAGTTTAATGACGGCATAGTTATACACCTAGGTACTTATAATATGAGTGAACCATCACTTTGCACCTAAGTAGAAATTGAGAGCTGCAGAAATTGTGCTAATTTAAACTCAGATTGATTGTATGTAGTCTGTATATCTTTAGATTCATATCTTATACTTTAGCTTCGTTATGACGAGCTAGAGCCTAAGGAATATCAGCAGCACGGGTTTTTATTCTATTAATAGGCATACGTTTGACCATTATCTCACCTGATGGTAAGCTATGATGTGTTGATCTTTTAAGGTAAGCAAGCGGTTCGCCCCGTAGGAGTGACCACTTACATCCCGGGACCATTTCGTGCCTCAGAATGCTTGTAAACCCAATGGTCCTGGCAATGATTTGTAGATCTTTGGCTGGCCGTAATGGACAGTCCCAAAAGTTGTCATCCAGTCTTTAAGGAGGATCATGTTACTCAGTAACTGGAGGAGCTTGTGGCTAAAGATTACTAGCCGCACGGATCGATCTTTAAGGTTATGCAACGCTTGCCAAGGTTGATCTGTAGATGGGTGACCATCTTAACATACCAAGTTTCCTCCGTGGCTCGGAAAGCACGTTAAGCCGTTGGTCCCGGTTGTCATTTGTAGATCTTTGGCACGTCGTTACGGACTGTCAGAAGCCAGTAAAATCTGACTCCAGTCTTGCCAAGAACTGCCGTATTACCCAGTTAATGGGTTGTGGAGGTCTGGTAGGCAGCCGCTCCACGTAAAATACTGGTATTCAGCTGAATCCGGTTTGACTGGAAGAGCCGACCCCAATATAGTTGGGAAAAGGCTAGACAGATGATGTAGACAGATGATGATGGTGATGTTACTCTGTAACTGGGTTGTGAGAGTCCGCCCGGCAGTCGCTACACGTTAAAAACAGTTATCACTGCACTCAACGGGGCGCAACTGAATACCTGACGAAAAACCTGTCTAACCTGAATTTGAGGTCGAATCGGTTCGGATCCCCAACACATGAAAAACTAGTCTTAGCAGATGATGATGACTCGGCTTCAGTTATACAGGATTTGGCAAAACAGTTCTTAAATGTTGATTTGCTTTATTTCTAAACTTAAATCATCCTATTTGTTATTGAGGCTGCAAAAAGTGCACAACAATGTTCTCGAAGTTATTTCAAGCGTCTAACGAAACTGTACCTCATTAGATCCGCACGGGTGACATTTAATTCCGTCGCCAAATGTTGGGTGAAGCGTCGGAATTGATGTGCCGAGTATTGCCATAAATCATACAGGCGTGGTCAATGGCAACACTCAATTAGTATTTAATTTTACATGTGAATGTGTTGCCATTCCGAGAGGAGACGTGTTTCGATTTCAGCTTGCGTAATTTAATATGTTGATTAGGTTTTGTCCTTTTATACATTATTTTGAGCGTGTTGGTTGGGATTGATAATTTTGTATTAATCATTTGGTGAATTTGGACTACTTGCTTTCAACTGTTATTAGTTGTTATTATTATCTATACTTATATAAAGAAGTTCAGGAAAGTCAAGACAAGTCAGTGAAGTTTGTTGTCAAAATTCGGAAACTTAACGATCTGAAATATAGTTCTGTGGGTCTATAAAGGCCACTTATACAGAATCAGCACAATAAGCTACCCGTCACTGTCAAATTTTCCCATTCAACCTTGAACCTGATGCGTTAACGATACAGATGAAAATTAAACTTGACAGATTGTTGCGTGGTTATTATTATGATTCTGCTAAAGTGGCCTTTTTAGACCCCCAGGTCGTTGTGATTCCATTTTTGTGGAACCAATACCATTTATTACCTAACTAATATGTTATGTCTGTAGTTATTTTACCTGGACCGCAAAGGCTGATTGGGCTCTTTCTAAAGGAGTCCAATTCATACCACTGTCCATGTAGGCTTACAGAGACGATGGTATAGGAATACACGTAAGCACAGATTTCCTAAATATTAAGCACGATTTTCCTAAATATTACTTACAATGCGAACGAGCCAGTTGAGTACGAAGGCAGCGGTGGAGTAATGTGTCCCGTAGTGGAAGGGCGGCGTGGACTCGTGCTCCCAAGTGTTGTACCTCTCTTCGAAGTACGCTCGCCGGCTTGGGTTCAAGGCTCCGATGGGCTGCGGATAAGGGACAATATTAAACATCTATGCAAACACTATTGAAGAAGAGCACAAAGATACTATTCATTAAAACCTAGTAGACTTGCGACAAGTAGGTCGAAAATGATGTAATTATGCGATTATACTATGGTTTGGCTGAAAGGGATACCTACTCGAAAATATGAATTTAATTCCCGTTCAGCACAAACACATTTTACGCCGTTTCGTAATTAATTAAGTTACCTGTGGCTGCAGTAAAACTAGGTAAGTAGGTACGGCTCTGAAGATCAGAAAAATATAGGTATTGCAAACTGGATTTGAACGAAGTGACAATCTTGAATTAAGAGTCAATCAATTATAATCTTGATTTAATTATCATAATTCTTCTGAAGCTTTTTATCATCAGTTGTAAGAAATGACTTTGCCATTGGATTATTCTGCGCAGTAGTTCATTCCCTTTGGAGACGAAATCCCTTTAGGATATTTCGTCATATCTCGTGCGGGCGATGTACCAGGCAATCATAAGAGGTCAAGGTGTTAAGATTGTGTTTACCTTGGAGAGATCCCTGTAGTTGGAAGGCTGGCTGAGGTCCAACTCTTCGCTCTCGTAGTTCGTCAGGATCCATGGGAACACCGGGTATTGGTTCAAGTCATTGTATGTGCGTCCTGTGGACAAAAACATAAGTATTTGTTAATCTCTCTCATCCTTTGACCATCTTCTCACTACCTACATGAAAACATAATTTTTCAGGTAGTCGGATAATTTTATGACATAGTATAATAATTATGATTCAATTAAACGGAAAGGAAGGACAATAATAATAATAAGCCTGATATAGTGGTGTTGGACCGAATCGAGAGGCGTGCAATGATTGTAGACCTAACCGTCCCACATGACGAGAACCTCGTGAAAGCCGAGAAAGATAAACAAATCAAGTATATTGACTTGGCTCGCGAGGTTGTCGACATGTGGGATGTGGATTCCGCAATCATTGTACCGATAGTCGTATCAGCCAATGGCTTAATAGCCACGAGCCTCGACCAACACCTCAAGAGGCTTTCGTTAGGCTGCTGGATCAAGGGCTTGATTCAGAAAGCGGTACTTCTGGACACGGCTCGTATTGTCAGGAGGTTCCTCTCTCTGGAGCCCTGACCGCCGGTAGCTTGGACCCTGTTCCCGATACCGGTGGGCTACTATTTATTATATTTTTAAATGGTTTTATATTTCTTTTTTTTCAAATATTTAAAAATGTAGTTTGTAGGTAATTTATCGAATAAAGGAAATAATAATTCTTTATTGGTGCAAAACAGTTTACAGAACAATGAAACCCTGACTCCTGAGCTAGGTAGAGTAACTGTATTTCAGGAGCCAGTGACTTCTTCTATACTAGTTGCAATAAAGCACATTGTATTCTCTACCTATGATTTGACCATTTAAAATATAAATACCAAGAATACATTGAAGATTAAGAGGAGAAAGGATGTGGTCCCACAATTATAACGAGCTAATAACTTTTTATAACAAGATAATTACGAAGGCTAGTCATAAAAGATGTTATCTGCAGTCATTGAATGTGGGTGGGTCAGTGGGTAAACTTTAGATCCCGGAGCCCCCAGATCTTTATGTATTTTGAACTTACGCATACCTGCTAGCTAGGGCCAACGGGATCTTGGACCACAGTACCAGGATACCAGTTAAATAAGAAGCTTACACCAAACAATTGAAAACCGCAAAACTTTCTAAAAATTTTCGTACACGTCACTAGGTCGAGTTTCCCCTTTGACAATGGTTTCGAACATGGCGACCTCACGCCACAGTTGCGCAACAGTTGGCCAATCATCCTTCGCAAATAATTTGTTGATGTGACACTTGAATGATTAAGGTATTGACCCTGTTCATACCTACTTGTGTTTCGTACTGATGTTATTGTTTCAAGTGGTAAGTTGGTGACGCTGGTGTCTGGTGAATGGGTGATGAAATATGACAACAATCAAATTGTTTGCGTCGGACGAAAGCTACGCAATTGCCGCAACTGAACCGAAGCGGTCAATGTTTACAGCATTTTTCACGCGTAAGTAGAATCGAAACTAAGATTTAGGACAGATTTCTCAACTTTTGTTTTAGGTCTTTTGGTTCAACGTTAAACGTGTTTTCTGCTACAGTTGTTGTTTTGTTGTGTTTATCTAAGCAACGACAAGTTCGATAGTTCAGTAGATTTTAACATCTTTTGTAGTAAAAGTAAATTCATAACTCATTAAAG
This sequence comes from Lacanobia oleracea, assembly GCA_950371165.1. NCBI lineage: Eukaryota > Metazoa > Arthropoda > Insecta > Lepidoptera > Noctuidae > Lacanobia > Lacanobia oleracea. The sequence continues at coordinate 1,373,268 of OX493386.1, read as the reverse complement.
AAATAATTAGATTTCGGACAAAAATTAAGATGTCTACTAGTAACCGTCGCTAGGTTGGTTACGCACATCTAAATAGTTGAGTATTTTATGCAAATAGTACGCAACTTTTTTCAACTACTTAAATATAATAGGTACTTACTTAGATAAAAATTATATTTAGAAACTATACCTACATACTCGCTGACGTAGGAACTATTATTTTTCGTATTCTTCCGAATATAATAGTGAAACAACGCATTATTATGACATCTATACATAATACTTACTAGGATAACATAAACAGAAACATGTCATAAGTTCATGACGCAAATGCCACGTTCCAAGTTTAAAAAACAAGGAGGGCTATTCAAGATGGTGGGTAAATCTTTGAAAGAAGTATTTTTATCAGCAATCACTTTGTTTGAATATAAGGCGAGCTCTGTTAAGATATATGTATATATAGGTACCTAAGATTACATAGATTAATTGGTAATTTAGCCAGATGTCAGGAACTAGGTAAACAGTGCGTGATTCTCATGTGAAGGCAATTAAACTGATTTATTGTGAATCTTAAGTTCCTAGTAGAATCTGGACAAAGAAGATTATTTTATCCGTATTTTAATTACTTACTTACGTATATTATTAACAATGGGTTTAATGACCTGACCCTGCTTCGCACGGTTCTGACGATTCTTTTTTAACTTTTTAGTGGTGATTCTCCACAACTAAATTGACATTCACATCTGCGTACCCACCCCTACACAGCGTACCGGCGTGATGTTATTTTACGAACTGGTGAAAACAATAGGCAGATATGCAATTTCAGCAAGGTCCATTTATTGAGGAGTTCCGTTGCTTATCTCCGAAGTTAGTCATCAGATCTTCACCTAATTGAAGAAATAGGACCACTCCGAGAAAGTGCACTTCCAAAAACTACCCAAATCGCTTCAAGACTGCCCATAAAAGTTGAAGAGTTCCCTCTATTTCTCCAGGATCCCATCATAAGATCCTGACCTGATGATCATGGGACCACCTGGGAAATCTACTCTACCAAACAAATTTTTTCCAAAACGGTCCAGGCATCTTTGAGAACATCCTCCTTTTGAAATCGGTTAAAAACAAAGATGTTAGTTTAATTTTTGGAATTTTTGATATTACCCTCCTTCTATGTGGTCGCGTAATAAAACAAACAAATCTTCCAGAATAAATTCACGAAATTGGTGATGCGTAATGATGACTAAGTGCGGAAACCATTATACCCAATCCATCAAAATAGTTTGTTATTTATTCAGGTAGTGTTTCCTAAACCTTAAATTGAATGCTTGAAAAGGCTCATCCTGGGATCCCACTGGTCTGCCACATGGTTTACCATCTCATAAATCTCCAGTCACAATAACCACAGTTAAGAAGGTCGGTTAACGGCTCGTTATCGGGTGAAAGCGCTATAAATATCAATATAGCGCACAATCAGTTTATTGCTGTGAGGAAAGAGTTACTTCATCTGTAAATAGGGCATTAATATGACTGCATTACGACATACGGTGACCGAGTTGTAGAGTACGTGGAGAATCAAAATTTTACTATTCAGAAAGAAACAATGGAATAATCTGAATTACATTAGGTAATTAATTGTTTCTTTTAATTAATTACGAAAACTATACCACATCATGGATTATCCCTCATCTAGCCAATTATAGTATTTGATGTTTTAAACAGGAAGAAATCGCCCCGAAATCACCCGGAAATGTTTTCACACATCTTGAGTCTACATAATAACATAACATGACGCTTAAGTTTCTCAAAGGGTTAGGTTTCCCACATTTCACCAACAATACTTTTAATTCCCACTTAATACTTGGCTGTTTGCGTATATGAGTTTGTTTGTAAACGTACTCACGATACAGGAGAAATTCCTAGTAAGGGGAAACATTAATAAAAAAAAATAGCGAGCGAGCCTTGCCATCAATCGGACACAAATCCAAATTACGAACTGCTACTGAGAAATTCCAGAACCCAATACCTAACACCTTTCCAAACCCGGGAATAGATATCAGGACCTCATGTTCGGCAGAAGCGATGACCACGACCGATGAACACCATAGTGGCAGTTTTGATTTTGTTATTGATTTCATCGATATTCGTTGAAGACTTATTCTCTATGCCGTGCTAACCATAAAGTCACGAATGAATTTGTTTTGTTTAAGTATTATTGCCTATGGATAGGTACATGTAGACAGATCGACCAGAGCAATGATCTGCGTCAACCTTAAATGAAGGAGGTGCATGAAATTATTTTATGTGTGGATTACGCTTTTCCGTGACTTCGTACGCGCATATCCCGTTTTTCCCGTTCCTGTAGGAATTTTGGGAAATCCTCTCTTATTGCTCCGCTACACTCCCCGAGGATCCTACATGCCAAAGGGCATAAAAAAAACCATTGTAGCAATAAGCATAGTTGCGGTGCACGATCTTACATACTTAGGTATATGGGTAGAGACACATCAATAAACAAAAAATGGAACATGATGCCTTAAAGTGTCATTTTGCCAAGATATTTCGAGGTAAAGTGACAGGTAAAGTCGAGGTACCTAAGGTAAAGTCGAGGTACCTATTAGGATTGTCCTGAGTTCCAGTGGTGATGGTAGTACCTGCCCAGACATCGTTCTTACAGTAAATTTTATGTCAAGCGAAGGCGCAATATTATTTAAGATCTTTCTAAATTTCAGATCTAAACAAGGAACTGCATCAAATTGCCACAAATTAAAGTCGTGTTACTAGCAAACATTTAAATTAGGTAAGCAAATGTCCGAAATACATTCGCTCCGGCTAACAATCGTTAGTTATTTTCTCAACGCCTTTCTTAAAGGACGCTCGCAACCATCCCTGTATCGAAACACATCGTGGATCTCGATATAAACATGTATTGACGACCGCTTATCTCTGGCCTGTGACCCCATCGTACAATTATCATTATATGCGTGTCCATAGCCATTGTAGTCACGTGGTCACACTTTTCCCGACTGCCAGGCAAGCCGGCTAGTCGGTTCAAACGCCTGCCAACTTTCGTGACAACCGCATCTCTTGACAATGATAGTTGAATATAACCACGAAAATAAAAGGAAAAGTTCGCAATACCGTTGAGCAGTGACACAGTGAAGTGAGAGTTGCGTTCGCGAGTGAAATATTACCGTTGCGTTATAGATAACAATGGTACAGTGAGTGAACGAGACTGAAGTAACTGTCAACATGTTGCGGAATAAGGCTGTGGAGCTTCTGAAGAGGTTGGTAGCGCCTTCCTGTTATGGTATCCTGGTAACACGACTGAAGGTCGCGCATATTGAAAATATATGCAAATCATATGTGACAAGAAAGATTTCCAGTTCTAGGGACCTATGACTAAACCGAAATAATACAAATTCTAAAAAATCTAGTGTGTAATAATTATAATAATTTACCTATGTTACGAGCGTGTATACGTCTGTAAGTATGACATAATGAACGAGTGTACCCACTGTAAAATTACCATCTGCAATTCTTAGAAGGAAAAACAATGTCAACGAACGATATCCTTGAGTACTTTTGGCACACTGTTATTTTCCTTATTAAGATGTTAGGAAGTCAATAAAAATAAACTTTAGCCGTGCATTTAAGCTGTCGTTTCAGCCAAACCAGACTGAATTAGTTGATAAGCCAAAAACCGGTGCAGATAATTTACCCCGGCGTTTGGTGTTAAAATTGCAGTTAAAGTTCCAATGATATGTGGATTGTTTACAGAAAACATTTATCAATAGCATTATCGCGAAAGAATTACCGAACTACTAAATATTTTAGGTACATAAAAAGCAGTGTTAGTTAGTTAGAAATCTCGGCTATAATCTCATGTAATTATAAAAATTGTGATATTAACCAGTTTTACGGTGTTTAAAGCAAAAATTGCACCTTTTGCCGGTAAGGAATCTTATCAGTAATCAAGAACCTAACGAATAATTGCAGGCAGTTGCATCAACATTGGCAATAGGAACCAATTATGACATTTAACCAGCTCTAACGAGCACAAATTAGGAACGGTGGCTAACCAACCATTATACACGGTTGCTTACTTGTTTATTTAGTCAAGATTAATTGGTCATCAAACAGGAAGGAAGGTAGGTACCAGGATGGCATAAATTGCAAGATGAATGAAGTTCATGCGCTATAGTCACGATAGAGAATGTTTTTTAATTATGTAAGCGAATTGCGAGTGAAAGTCAAGTTATACAAAAGACTGTATTTTGTACGCTTGTAGATGCTCTTACTATTATTTAAAGACTAATGATCGGTGTTTCGTATCATAATAGGTCTAGACTATATGACATGGAAAACATAATGTTCTGTTTCAGCATAAATACACAGTTAAGTGTTATATTCGGATTAACTGGAAACCGATCTCAAGATAATCGAGAAAAGGCAAGTTGATGAGTGACAGGGAACACGAAATACTTGGGATACATGAGAGAGCAAGAAGTAAGTGCAGGAGAATCCAAAGATTTTATTGCGTGATTCTATATTATTAGCCAGACCAATGACACTTGAAAGAGGAATTCTACAGGGATTGAATATCAGCAAACATCACTTTAAGCGTTATTTTTTATCGAAATTCACTAGAATTATCTGAAAACGATGCCATATCATCTACTTCTGCAAACCACTAGGTATATCGATGTGGTAATCAGTGTTGTACCAATTACAACAACCGGAGGTATAGATGACGATTGTAATGATGTTGTAAACAGCTGTGTCGCGCACGGCCGCTGAAGTATCGAGGTGCTAACAGATATGAACCACCGACTCATACATAATATACGGGGCGATTCTTGTGAAAATATGTGGTGATGGTGAGCTAAATAATAAATAAATAATAATAATAATAATAAAGTTTTATAACAGGCAACTAAGGCCCATAGAAAAACAAAATACACAATATAATTTTCCAAAAAAGAAACTACTACTATGTGATTTTAAGGAAAAAATCATTATTTCATCAGGCAAATATTGTCGGTATTAATTAAGGTTTGTTAATTGTGTATCTGAGGGAATAATCCAGCCACCTGCGAGACGAACTCGCACACAAAGGGTTCCGTACCATTTACAGCAACATGACTTTACTTCTGTGTATTATTTATAGCGGCAATAGTACTACACACTCTCTGTTTTCCTATTACGGTTCATGAGCTATAGCCCGCTGACAGACGGACGTATAACGGATACAGTTCCGTTAGTAACCCTTCGGGTACCGAAACCTGGAATGCCTGTTCACTGATTTCTACTTACGGTTTCAAGTGAATTTATCCGGGATACCACTTTTTTCGTTACCAAATATTTAAAAGTTAATAAGGCAACATGACATTGAAGGAGTTATTGGAAATTTCTGATCCGTGTCCGGCCCAGTGCCCATGGCACCATAGCCTGCTTTATGTTTTAATACCTCTTCAAGTTGTAATTTGGTAATTGTTATGTCATACAAATTACATACCTTTTGTTCACGAAATTATCGGAAAGTACCGAGTATAAAAAAACCCTTGTGTTTTTGTGCCCAAACCAATAAATATAACTTTCAAAATAAACCAATAATTGTGACAATCATAATTCAACGAGATTATCTGAGTACACAGCTTGACTAAATATTACAAGTATATATTAGGTAATTTGGATTAAATTATAATCTGTATAGGTCGTATAAATATTTATATTTGTGTCAATACGGAACCGACTCAAGGCCCTTTAGTTAGGTAGGACGGAACCTTGCACCACGGTGCTAATTAGGACATAAAGTTCTGGGTACCAGGGCATTTTTCGTAAAAAATCCTAGTTTCAATGTACTAGGAGCCCAGTTCTCTAAGTAGGTCTATAGAAAACAACAAGGAGATAAATGCAAACAGTAGTAATTTAGTATGCACACGTAACAATAATCGTGAGGACACGGTAATTGATGCGCCTGCGCTTACAAACGAGGAATTCCTGCTCATCTAGCCGCGGCAGGCAGACTGGTCATCGTGAACATTATTGTATGCTAATCAAGTACAAGCCAGTTATTATTCTTTAGTATTGATTAAATTCTTTGTTTATTGTCATTTGCGAATGCCATTTTTCAAATAATAACGGTAATACTTCTCTGAGTTGAACTTTCGCGTGCTTTTATCACGAAATCGTGTTATCCTTTTAGAATAAAAGTTCTTTGTTGAGCCTCCGTTTATTTATCTTTGCATATCAATATCAATTCATTATGCTAACCTTTTATCCGACCTCCTCAAAGCACGTTATACCAGGAAAGCATAACACATGAGATAGTACCTCAGTGCGGTCACCATCGGCTTGCAGTGACAGATCAATTGGATTATTTGTACCGTTTGCAGCGACAACTCATTTTCTAATAAACGCTGTAGTTATTGCGCAAGTATTGTTATCAAGTCAGTCGGCTAGCAACGCTTGTTTCATTCCCACAATTTAACTTGATGGCACATCCTTGATGGCGTAGATTGTAGGATAGGAACTGAGGTACCAGGGCGTTAGAAATAGGAAGAGATTCGAAATATCTAGAAGGGGAACCTAATGATGAAGTTCGTGGTCATAAGCTACGGATTGACCTTTGATACTAATCTTTGTAGATTTTTAAAGAAAAGTGAATAAACAGATAGAAATATGGGACATACATGCAGGGGGAATATGGGGGGGTTGTTCATCATGTTCTCATGGGGACTAAGGAAGAGCTGAAAGTCATTTTACAGGTGGCGCAATATTAGGATGTCTTTCTCTCATAAGTTGGTGCAATTTAGGCTATATCCCAAAAATACTGAGTTTATTGATTACATTTTACAGTCGATTAACTAAGCTGAAGCAAAATCACTCACACTCAAAATTAAGCAATCATTTTTACATGATTTCTTTTTACTAAAATCATGTCCGTTTGCTATTACACTAAAATCATATAATGGGGGCATTGCCACCTTCTAAATCGCTCGCAAAATGTCTTTAAGTTTGCACAATGGTTGATTTTATTCGTTTTTCAATACGATTGGTGTTAAGTTGAGGTTACATGAGCTGTGTGCTCACATTATGTCATCGGGCTGAGAGCGGCTGGCATAATACTCAGGATCTTATGTAAAACATATGTAATAGCAATAGGAGGAAACAATAAATGAGGGTTCTGTACTTGGTGAGACATTTTTTATTTTATTTTTTCGTTGACAGACTGTCTAGGCTATAGGCTATTTTTCGTCCGTGAAAATGCATGATTCTTGCGGGACAGATCGCGGGAGCGAACTCGTTGGAAAAAGCTAGTAGATAGTATTTCTAATCTACCCAATAGGTACTAAACAAAATTATAAACATACTAGTTGATCCGCGCAACTTCGTCTGCTCCGCCCATATCCTATCAGCTCAGCGGTCTTAGCGTGATGATATAAGTATAGCCTTCCTCGATAGTTGGACTATCTACTGAAATAATTTTTCAAATCGGACCAGTAGTTCCTGAGATTACCGCGTTCAAGTAAACACACAAACAAACAAACAAACTCTTCAGCTTTATATAAGTACCTACTAGTTGACCCACGCAACTTCGTCTACGTCACAATTTTCATTACTGCTCCGCTCCTATTGGTCTTAGCGTTATGATATATGTATAGCCTATAGCCTTCCTCGATAAATGGCTATCTAACACTGAAAGAATTTCGTTCTTTTTTTTAAAAACGGACCAGTAGTTCCTGAGATTAGCGCGTTCAAGCAAACAAACAAACTCTTCAGCTTTATATATTAGATAGATATAGATAGATTATAGGGGAGCGAACCTATTGGAAAAAGCTAGTAAATTTTAATCTACCTAATACCAAACAAAATTATGAACATAATTGGATGTCTATAATCTATCTTAATATATATAAATCTCGTGTCACAATGTTTGTCCTCAATGGACTCCTAAACCACTTAACCGATTATAATAAAATTCGCACACCATGTGCAGTTCGATCCAACTTGAGAGATAGGGTAGGTAGGGTAGGTAGGGTAGGTAGGGTAGGTAGGGTAGGTAGGGTAGGTAGGGTAGGTAGGGTAGGTAGGGTAGGTAGGGTAGGTAGGGTAGGTAGGGTAGGTAGGGTAGGTAGGGTAGGTAGGGTAGGTAGGGTAGGTAGGGTAGGTAGGGTAGGTAGGGTAGGTAGGGTAGGTAGGGTAGGTAGGGTAGGTAGGGTAGGTAGGGTAGGTAGGGTAGGTAGGGTAGGTAGGGTAGGTAGGGTAGGTAGGGTAGGTAGGGTAGGTAGGGTAGGTAGGGTAGGTAGGGTAGGTAGGGTAGGTAGGGTAGGTAGGGTAGGTAGGGTAGGTAGGGTAGGTAGGGTAGGTAGGGTAGGTAGGGTAGGTAGGGTAGGTAGGGTAGGTAGGGTAGGTAGGGTAGGTAGGGTAGGTAGGGTAGGTAGGGTAGGTTGATGGACGGGAGCGAAGCCGCGCGGGTCAGCTAGTACTAATATATAAAGCTGAAGAGTTTGTTTGTTTGTTTACTTGAACGCGCTAATCTCAGGAACTTCTGGTCCGATTTAAAAAATTCTTTCAGTGTTAGATAGCCCATTTATCGAGGAAGGCTATAGGTTATACCTATATCATCACGCTAAGACCAATAGGAGCGGAGCAGTAACGCAGACGAAGTTGCGCGGGTCAACTAGCAAGTTTATACTTTTGTTCTGAAATACAGAAATTACTTATAATTATTTCGTTGAAAACGAATTAAATACAATGTAATACTGAAATATTTTATACTTAATAATTTAATGCTTTGCGTTAACTGTGATTAAAATGTAGTTTCAATCCGAAATGGTCAATAGGGAATATGCGTGCGATTTTTTTATTTGCAAAATGAAATACTTATTAGCTCTAGTAAACAATCTTGGAATAATTATTTAAATAACTTCATCAGCGATGAAGTTATAAAGCTTCAAAGATTACAATTAGAAAGAGAAGTCCGATGTGAACTTTGACGTCATCATCTATGACGCCTATACAGCTGCCATAGAAAACAACGTTTTCGCGAGAGGGACAGATATATTTGTTTAAAATAATTATATCTCCTTCGTTTTTCGAGTAATTTTGATTCTATTTTTCAATGTTAGTATTATATTTTTGTATATTTTTAGATAAACTGATTAAATATGTTTTTCATGCATATTCCCTATTGGATACCCCCCTAGCAACTTAGCACATTCTTGTGGCACGGCACGCCAAATTTAAAGTGCATTATTTTACTAAAAGTCGCAAAAATCACTATCACTACATATTATAAAACCAAGTTTTCCTTCGTTTAGTTCAATCATTCATGGTCACATAGATGCACACAAAATTTAAATTAGGTAGGTACATTTAAACACAAATCCTTATCAAACTAACGTAAAAAAGGACAGTGTAGGTACTAAAATTGCATAAGCGCAGAGAGCGATTTGTAAATTCCTCATTCTACATAGATTATACTACAAAAAATGCTGAACAAACTCCTCCTGTTTGAAGTCGTTTAAAAAGTCGTCCAAAGAATTTAGAAGGTCACAAATCATTCAAAGGATCTGTTCAATGTCGTAATTGGTCGGTCACGTTTTCCAAAGACATGTTTTTTGCACTATTAGTAGGTTTAATGCCAAGGTCCTCATTGAAATGAATTAAATAAAAAGAGACGGAATAACCATCTGACAATACTCGAATCTGCGTATTAGTCTGAGTATTATGGCAGGCGTTTTAATAGTACACGTACCGCCATCTAGGGAGAGAAGTTAGAACGTATTACGCACCGGTACAATCACGACATACCACCTAAAGTACTGATGGAAATCTGTTGATATGTATGTTATTTTCTAAACAGAACTACTATGAAATAAGGATTAATCATCATCATCATCTGCATAGCCTTTTCCCAACTATATTGGAGTTGGCTTCCAGTCAAACCGGATTCAGCTGAATACCAGTGTTTTACGTGGAGCGGCTACCTACCAGACCTCCACAACCCATTAACTGGGTAACACGTAGATTTACTGGCTTCTGACAATCCGTAACGACTGCCAAAGATCTACAAATGACAGCCGGGACCAACGGCTTAACGTGCTTTCCGAGGCACGGAGGAAACTCGTTATATTAAGATGGTCACCCATCCACAAACCAACCTTGGTAAGTGTTGCTTAACCTTAAAAATCGACCCGTGCGGCTGTTATTATTTAGCCACGAGCTCCTAATTCAGAATTAATTCAATGCAATGTTATGTGAAAAACTACATGTAGAACAGTTTAGAACTTGACAAAATATTATAATAATTAAGTTAACCGAGTTATTTACAAAGTTGATTTCATTTATTTCTATTAACGTTGACCTCTGAAAGCCTTTAGGTAGCCCGAGGTAGGATCATTTAGAACTTGTCAAAATATTATAGGTACAATTACCTTTATCCAATCTATCTAGACTCTATCTATAGGTACTTGAAGTGTTTGTTTGTTTGGTTGAACGCGCTAACGGCTAATCTCAGGAACTACTGGTTCGAATTCAAAGAATATTTTAGTGTTGGATAGACCATTTATCGAAGAAGGCTACATAACATCACGCTACGACGAAGCCATCAACCCATTAATTGGGTAACACGGTATTTCTTGGGAAGACTGTAGTCAGATTTACTGGCTTCTGACAACCCGTAACGACTGCCAAAGTTCTACAAATGACAGCCGGGAACAACGGCTTAACGTGCTTTCCGAGGCACGGAGGAAACTCGGTATGTTAAGATGGTCACACATCCACAGACCAACCTTGGCAAACGTTGCTTAAACTTGAAGATCGATCTGTGCGGCTGCTATTCATTAGCCACGAGCTCCTCGTTCATCGTTAAGAACTTGTCTAAACATTATTAATTTAATAATAAAAACAATATATCTAAAATTCTTGTTACTGTCTGAGTGACTGACAGACAACGTACAGCTAGCTAACGAAACTACTGGTCGTAGGAAGGTGAAATTTGGCTTGTAGGTTTCTTGGGGAGTAAAGGGGACTAGGGGAGCACTAAGAAATTTCGGGAACGGAAAAAACGGGATGTACGCGTACGAAGCCGCGGGTGAACGCTAGTTCTAATATATTACATTTTTCCGTTACTGAGTGAGTGAGTGACTAACAACGCATAGCCGAAACTACTGGCCGGAGAAAGCTGAAATTCTGCTGAATCTTTACACTCCGGGAACGAATGTGCGTATTAAGTCGCAGGCAAAAGCTAGTATTATTTAAATGGTCAGTCTTAATCGTAGTTATGCAATTTTTGTTGTCTTCTGAAAAACTTAAGCTAGTTTAGATCAGCATGCAGATCTAAGTTGTTAAGGCCGTTGTCTCACCGCCGGCGAGGAAACTATTAGCTATCGACTATTTGCTCGCTGAGGAAAGGGACAACAAATATAGATCTCGTGTGAGTAAACGAGACACACATTCATAGTCGATAGCTAGCTGTTCACACTGCCGGTGAGCGGCTCTTACCACTAGTTGATCGCAGCGACAAGAGCTATCAAAGATTGTACTCGCTCAGCGACACTCGCTCGGCGGTCAGAACTCACCAACCACCCGCCTGTTCCATTATCGGACCACAAGACGTATGGCGATATGCCACCGGTACATGGCCATCCCACCTACACGCACAAAACGTTTTGGGAACATATTCATTGTAGCTACGACCTGAGAGTCTTTGAGTCAAGAGTAAATAGGTTACTTCTAGGCAAGCGTGCTCATTCTTCGACCGCATCATCACTTACTATCAGTTGAAATAGAGGTCTTAGAGAATAAGTTTCTTTAGAGAATAGTAAAAAAACAGCAGTAATTTCTACCTACAGTGCGGGCCGGAGCGAGTATTGTGAGTAATCGCCCGCCGCACAAAAGCACTCGCTTAAAGCCGAAAGTCAAAAATATCGAAACTTTTCACTCGCTACTCGCTGCTCGCCAACTCGTTTCGAGTTTCAAGCTTTACTCGCTGCTCGCTGATCGTCGGCGGTGAGACAAGAGCCTAAGGATGTGGACTGTAGTTTGAAATGACTTGCGATGACATTTATATAATTATTTCGAGTAGTTAGCGGTGGTTACTCGGTTGTTAGCTCGCCTGGTTGGAGTCGTAACATGATGGGTGGGTTTTCCACTATCATGGTTTATAATAACGGTTATGTAAGAACGTGGGGCTGAAGTTCGTGTTTTGTACAGATGTTTTCCTGGAAAATTGTCTCATTTTACATTGTGTGCTTTTTTGATGCTGTAATGTACTCGTAGTATCTTTGTTTTGTTAAATAAAGTGTTGTGCGTCTTTTTCCTGTCATTGTTGAAGACCCTCTTTCAGCTTTAAGCTGCCTATTTCATATCTTATTTCTACCACTATTAGAAAAAATCACTCCACTGCTAAGTACAATCCATATTTAGTTATCAAGAATAACAAAACAAGCTGAATGCTACTAGGAAGTTTTTAGGGTTCGGTCTAGGGTGCCTGTCTGTCCGTCTGTCACAACTTGTTTTCTCCGGATCTACTGGCCCGATTCTGTTGAAATTTGGTACGCATATGGACTTCTGTGATCCCAATACGGACGCGTTATGTAAATAAATATTTTTTTAGTATGGGAGTCACTTGTGGGAGTCAAAGGAAAGGGCTGTTACTGTGAGGGTTTTAATTATATTTTTTTCATAATTTTAAATTAAACAGTTTTGAAGTTATTCAAGAAATTAGACTAAAAATGACCATTCCCTATCCCTTACTCTCTTATCTACTCCCTTATCTCTGATACTACTGAGCCTAAATTAAAAAAAAAACAATGCACATAATAGTTTTATACCTAAAGATAACAGGAAAACCTATAAGAAGTTTGTAGTGTTAAAAAAATTAAATTGGTTCGGAACCCTTTGCACGTGTGTCCGACTAGCACTTGGCCAGATTTTTTTTTAAAGCCACTACGTTATCTCTAACTTACAAACTTTAACTTCCCGTCGAGTATAATTTATCCTTTCTCCTTGTAAAAAGACCGATGTCTTGTAATGGAGTTCCTGTTGAGTATTTTCATCCTTTGTAAACCGAAACTCGTCCAAACTCTGACAAATAAATAGATAACTGACCTGCAATAGTGTTGAGGAACATGAGGTACTCGAAGTTGGAGATCTCCCGGCGCTGCCACTTCTGCGTCATGTTGGAGTTGCGCATGAGCTGGCGCGGCGACATCATCGACGCGCGTCTGAAACAATGCAAACAGTTCCTTGGTTAGCTTCGCCAATCTCTTTGATTTTGATTCGACTGCTGATGATGATGTGATCCGACCAGTGATGATGATGATGAGGATGATGTGAGTTGACAAGGTTTGCGTGAAGAGGCTTTTTTGTTATTAGTTTTAGTTTAATTTAATTATTGTAATTGACGGACTGAGCGAAAAAAAGTTTACGCTTAAGTGGCCGTAAGTCACAGACATTATGAATGCCAGAAAAGTAGCTCTAATAGGTAGAAACTGTTCCTAAAGCTCCTTGTAGCTTCTCAAGATTATGAAGCAATTAAGTGTTTCCTACCTTTGTTATATGGGTATACTATTTTTGATCTCCTAACTGCCTACAATTGTTCACACAAATTAACATAAAACACTAAAATTGTACCGGAGCTACTTATGATTTATAGGGTAAGGTGGTGCAAGAGTGCGCGGTCGGTAAGAGTGCGCATCTATCCTACGTCGAGTACTGAGTGACATTTGTAACTAACTTCAGTCGTATTTTGGTGTTGAAGTGAACGCCGTTGTGCTCCCGAATAATAATTTTTGTACGACTATTTACGTGGATTTTAGGTAAGCCAATAGATTTTTACTTCTCTTCATATAATTTTTTTGTGTTTTTCGTTGAATACAGTTTGAAAACTACCCAGGAAACATTAATCAAAACTTTTTATGTTCAAAACTTAGTGTCTGTTCAAACAGTTTTAAAGAGAAAATGACGATGTTTTTCAAGAGATGTCGCTAGTGATTCGTCATTTCGCGTTAGGCCGATTCGTGTAAGAGTGCGCACTGTGACGCGTGTAAGAGTGCGCGCGCACTCTTATACATCTGAGATTTCTAGTATTTCAATAATTTTGGTTAGATTACCTACTTTAAGCTTTATTATTTATTTTCAGCACTATGTCTAGGAGAGAGAGAAAGACTGAGCGACAGAATTGTCAGGCTGAAACAATGGAGGAGGCTCGGAAGCTTATAGAAAAGGGTAAATCGAAAAGATCAGTTGCTGCCGCCCTCGGTATGGCAGAGTCAACTTTGAGAAAACGACTAAAGAGGTTGGAACCTGCCACAAAATTGGGCAGGTACGAAACAACATTTACTGAACGTATGGAAAAAGACTTCTCTGAACATTTAAAACTTTTAGATGACATGTATTTTGGCATGACAGCGAAAACACTGAGAGGGTTAGCTTTTGAATTTGCAACAGTAAATAAAATTCCGCACAGATTTAATAAGGAAACTAAATTGGCAGGAAAAGATTGGTTACGAGGATATCTACGTCGCAATCCAAACATTTCACTAAGGCAACCAACGTCGACAAGTGTTGCCCGCGCTATGGGTTTTAACAGGCCACAAGTCGAGCGATTTTATATCAACTTATCAGCATTGCTAGATAAATACAATTTCCCGCCCCACAGAGTATTTAACATGGACGAAACAGGTATAACTACTGTGCCTAATAAGCCCCCAAAAGTATTGAGTACGAAAGGTAAACGATCAGTAAGTAAAATATCTAGTGCAGAGAGGGGTGTTAACATTACGGTTGTGAATGCTATGAGTGCATCGGGTATATATGTGCCACCTGCGTTTATATTTGGACGAAAAAGGATGAAGGCCGAGCTTTTGGATGATGCACCTGCTGGATCAATCGGCATGATATCTGACTCAAGTTATATCAATTCAGATCTTTTCATAAATTGGTTAACACATTTTAAGGACCATGTCAAGCCAACCAAAGAAAGCCCAGTCCTCCTCATTCTGGATAATCACGTCTCACATTGCACAATCAGCGCCATAAATTTCTACCGAGATAACCACATTATTGCACTGACTTTACCTCCTCACACAAGCCACAAAATGCAGCCACTTGATTGTGGATTTCACACAGTCCTGAAAAAATACTATGCCAATGAATGCGAGAAATGGTTACGGAACCATTCTGGACGGGCAATCACTGTATTTCAGATGGTTGCCATTTTTACTCCTGCATACCTCAAAACTGCTACTTTGGCTTGTGCTGCGCAGAGTTTTAAAGTGACTGGCATTGTACCTTACAATCCGGACGTTTTCACTGAACTAGATTATTTAGCAAGTTCAGTGACAGATAGAGATCCTGAAGATGTTAATGCTACAGATACAACACAGAGAGCTTCAAGAGCATCGACTGAATCTGAGTCAGCATCACAACTGCCTCTGAGCGCCTCAGTCAACAAAGACCCTTCACATGATGAACAACGACTTGCAGAGGATGTCACAGTGGCTTCAGTTGAAAATAATTTTACGGCACCCGAGTCATCAACGCAGAATTTATCCAGCGCAACAGAAAATCCTTTTGCATACGCGACATCCTCTCCTACTCCAGGAACTTCTACTGAAGATTCTGTTTTTAAAACAGTAAAAGATATATGCCCCGTTCCCAAAGCTCAGGCTAGAAAAATATCGAACAGAAAACATAAAAAATCTGACATAATTAGCAGTTCACCATACAAAATTGAAGTAGAAATGCAAATTAATATGAAAAAGAAACCAGCATTTAAAATTGACCCGAAAGGACCCCAAAAATCTAATCCCAGCAAACGTCAAAACGCACGAAAAATAGATCAAGAACCTAAAAAACCAAAGAATGCTCCAAAAAAGAAGAACTGGCGCTGTGTCGGCTGGCAGGAAATATACAAAGAGCCTATAATAGAAGATTGGATTGAGTGTTCAGACTGCAAAGAATGGTGGCACGAGAATTGTACCGCCTATCTTGGCCAAGGTCCCTTTAAGTGTGACTTATGCGCTCATAATTAAAATGCGCACTCTTATACACCTTGGCGCGCACTCTTATACGACCGGTTGTATAAGAGTACGCATTTCTCATTTTTGTGTTATGTTATACTTATACCTAAAATTATAGTAAAAACTTGTTTAACTTCATGGTGATTTTTTCTAAGATATATAGAGATTTAAAATAAATTAAGTTGATTTCTTTGACTATCATATTCTTTTTAATACAAAGCCTCATTTAAAAAGTGCGCACTCTTGCACCACCTTACCCTATCTTCTCCGTATATTTTTAGACTACTTTATCTAAATTAAAGTAGTATACTCATCAAAATGCAGTGTGTTTCCATAGTTTTACACGTTTTAGGAGCGTTTAAGATCAATTTGTAGGCGTGGGTCCATCAAAAGGTGCTTTGTCTCGGTTCGGCGGGTACCCGCAGATTTAAAGACGGATCGCAAAAAACTATGTTTTCATGGAAATTGGCAACTTAATGAAGATGATCTTTTAAAAATTGATCACGATTTTAGAATTGTACATTTCCACTACAGTTTCCGAGCAGGCTACCCAGAGTCCTAAATCATTTTCAGGGTTCCGTACCCGAAGGTTAACCATCGGAACCCTATTACTAAGCCTCCGCTGTCCGTCCGTCCGTCCGTCTATCTGTCAGCGGGCTGTATCTCAAGAACCGTAATAGATAGAGAGCTGATTATTTTCACAGATTGTCTATTTCTATTGCCGCTATAACAACAAATGATTAAAATTAAGGTTTATGGTACGGAAACCTTCGTGTGCGAGTCCGACACGCACTTGGCCGGCTTTTTTTTACTTCTTCTTCGTTTTCACATTTATGGTAGTAGAATGAGCTGCAGTGAACTTTGCTAGACTTGTATTGACGCGTTAAAATGAAAAAGCAGCCATGATGGTTTATTACTTCATAAAAGGTTTACCAAAAGCTTCTGTACCTATACAGGATTTCCTTGGGGTAACAAAAAGCCTGAACTTTTTAGGGATAAACTTTGTTTTTTTTTTATTGTTTCACACATCCTGTGCTTTTTACCTTAAAATATCTTACCTTATCTACAAGCGAACTTTATTACTATGTCAAACCTTGATTAAAAAGAAACGATTTTGGGGTAGGTTTTTACACGCTTTTTTGTAGCTACATCCCAAAACATCAAAATATTTCGCACTTAACTGGTCAACAGCAAATTATGGAAATTTTTCATTTGTTTTCATTCGACTCGGTATTTAATTAGGTACACACTTTTTGTGTGTTTTGATTTTAGGATCCGTCCCGCTGGGATCATCTTGAAATTGTTACATAACTGGAGATTGCATAATGTTTTACAATATCTGCTTCATAAGTAAGATGGACTGGTTCTTGTGCGCATTTTGCAAGGATGCAGATTCATATTAGAATTATAATATTAATCACGCAACAATCTCTTCAAAGTTAGAGTGAACAGGCTCCTTCTGGGTAGGCTCGCACTATCGTAGACTTTGTCTCTGTCATCTCTGACATAGACTAGAGTCAAGAGCAAACCCATTACAAATAAAAAAATAAATAAAAAAAAACTGTCAAATTTAATTTTCATCTTTATCGCTAACTCATTAGGTTCAAGGTTGATTGGGAAAATAGGACAGTGACGGGTAGCGTGATGTGCTTTCTGATTTTGCTGAAGTGGCCGTTTTAGACACCCTGAGGCAGTTGTTGTATGAAAGGTCTTTGTGCCTTAAGTTACTTGTGAAACTTTGTACGTCGTTACGGGTAGTTATAAGTCAGAAAATCTATCACCAGTCTTGCGAAGAGGTTATTGTCTTACCAAGTTACTGGGTCGTGGAGGTCGTGGAGGTCGTGGAGGCCAGGCAGGCGATCGCTCCACGTAAAATCCTGATATTGAGTTGCGTCTAGTTCGACTAGTTTAAATGCCTCCGTGGTCCCGTGGGTTCGATTCCCACGGGAAGCATACTTTGTAAAGTTATTTCAAGTTTGGTTAGGACATTGCAGACTTGAATCACCTGAATGTCTGATAAGTCGGTGGTCCCGGCCGCCAAATGGCGGTCATCTATGAGGCGGTTTAGAAACTCTGACACTAGGGTGTGTGGGGTCGTTAGACCTAACTGCCCGACAAGAAGAAGGTTCGTCTAGTTATAATAGTAGATGTCGAGCCCAAAATTCGTTGGGAACAGCAGACTGATACCAGACTGCATCGCAATCTGGCAAAAAAATCTTCATTTCCATACATTATAGACAGATTGCAACTGACATGCGAATGCAAACGTTCCTTAAAAATGTATGAGCGCTCAGATCTAACTCATATGCAACTGTGCGAATATTGTATTTAGTGGATTTGTAAGTCTTCAAATGATCACAGCTATTTTAGTTGTTATTTTCTATTTATAGCGACACTGTTTAGTAAAACAAAGCAAAATATCGTTTTTTACATTTAATAGAATTTAACGACGAGAACAGGTTATTGCACCAGAGCGAATATAAAACTGTGACCTTTTCTCGACATTAATTAGTTCGTCCTTTTATTTCAATATACAAAGTTTATTGCACACCTTGTCTAGTTTTTACACTTATACAACTATACAAGCCCACCTGGCTACAGAAACTAACCCGACAACGTTTGGAACTCGTCCTGACTCATGAATTTCCAAAGCTTCTTGAATAATCAATTTCTTACATATGTCCCAATCTCGTCCTTGATCGATCGTTTCGTTAAAGTAGAGCTACAAAATTGTATAGTATCTAATGAATAAGATTATGCCTATCAGCTATGATACTCGTAAATTTGGTAATTTATTTGGGAGTCTTTAAGTCAACAGTGAATAGGTTACTTCTAGGCATGCGTGCTCCATTTTCGACCACATCATCGCTTCCCATCAGGTGGGGTAGTGGTCAAACGCGTGCCTATCAATAGTAAAAAACACAAAAATGGAACAAATTTAAACATAGTGCTCTGATGTTTTCTTAATTAGATTTTATGGCTGTACCGAATGTTTTTATTGAGTTTTTTATTACTTTTTTATGAGAAACGTAATAAGTTGAACATGGTTGTTCTCTTATTGGTGCCGTTGACCTAGTGATCTTGACCATGGGCTTATCCAAAATAATACCAAAATGAAGGAGGAAGTTAATACAGTCGTAAACAGTTTGAGTCATGTTTTAAGTAAAAGTTACGAGTAAAGCGCGGTCGGTGGTCGGTAACTTCCGTATGTATCGATGTCGGTCGGCTGCGCGGGCGCACCTCTTGTATTGAACTGTCTGTCCGTTTCGTGTTTGTCGCTAGAGCTGCTCCGAGAACTGTAATCTGAATTCGTGTTAATGAAATTAACTTATCTTGTTTACATTTGCAGTTTATTTTTTTTCCAGTATTAAGATGATCATATGGCCATCATATTTCATTCATCATATTAATTCAGAAAAAAATCTTAAAGTGCAATCATTGATGGCAGTTGTATTTCCGTTTTACTAAGCTTACAAGCATAAGCTTAGTAAAACGGAAAAATCACCCAAGATTCACCACAAAGTGTTTGGGGTCAGGGCTTCTGGATCTTCTGTGCTGACCAATACATGTGTCAGCGCTACTGTCGACTGTGTACTCTACTTCGGCTAGTAGAGTGGTGATTAATTCTAATGTTGGGTGCTGAATCTGAGAGATAAGAGGGACTGCGTTTTGCGTTGTAGGGTATGTGGTTCCCTAACACTTCGCTTGGCATTTAGTTTAGTCAGACGATTTGTCACTTATAGCTAGGTCCCTCCGTACAAGCGACGACCCTTCTCAAGAGTTTTGTGCTCAATTCAAATCACGTCAACGTATTTTAATTTGATTGACAGGTATTTAAAATACTCACTGTCACGTGACTAGCAAGTTTTCTCACGAAATGCGATTACCGAACCAATAATTAGATAAATCAGCAAAACCTGCTCATAAGAATATTCAATAATGAAACGAGGAAGCCGATGGTGTGTATCAGTATTAGCGTGTAAATTAATAACGCAGGCGGCGCCGCGTGTCCGCCTAGTGTGCGCGATGGGTGTCAGGGTCGGCGCGGTTGTCGACCCGCGCCGCTGCGTCTGCGACTGTGCGAGTGCTGTATGACCTGCGCGCACGCATGTGATAGCGAGGCTTTCTCGAGTGTCACTCTAAAGTGGATGATAGGCGTATGAGCAAGTACCTACGCGTACCTACTTATGGCTCGAGGACCTATTTCGCTCGTATGTCACCCTAAGTACGCGTACTTAAAAACAAGACGCGTAGAGAAAAAGGTCTTCAAGCCATAACTACGCGTACTAGCTCGTACGTATCACCCACTAAAGAACAGCTGGGTGACTTTTGATTCATATGATGGTTCTGTGATCCGAACACGATGCCTGACATCGATCTTAATATAAAAAAAATCTTTCGTAACTGAGTGACTGACAGACATCGCGCAGCTGAAACTACTGGTTGTAGAAAGCTGAAATTTGGCATGTAGCTTTCCTACACTCCTACCTAACAGTAGTGTACGGAGTGTATATGTGTGAATGAAATCGCAAACTAAATATCGACTGCCCCATACATTTATGAATGTGGCTACATTTACGTATAACTCGACAAAAAATACTGAACAGCTGATTTTCGTGAATTTCGGGGTCTATCCAATAGTAAAAGTTGTTCATATAGATGAGTACAATGACCCCTTAAGAGGTATTGCAAAGATTATGTTACACGTTGTATAGTAAAGCTGAAGAGTTTGTTTGTTTGTTTGTTTGAATGCGCTAATCTTTGGAACTACCAGTGGGATTTGCAATTTTTTTTTGTATAATGGTAGTCACATTCAAATAAAAATTGAAAAACTATAATTTGTAAAAGTTCATGATTTTAAAGTAACTTGTTACAAAATACGATTTCGACTCGCACTTGTCCAATTTCCATGAGTAGTCACTTCGTCACTTGTATTTATATACTAGTTGAGCCGCGCAACTTCGCCTGTGTCACTATTTTCATTACTGCTTCGCTCCTATTTGTCTTAGCGTAATGATGAGCCTATAGCCTTCCTCGATAAATGGGCTATCTAACACTAAAATAATGTTTCAAATCTGACCAGTAGTTCCTGAGATTAGCGCGTTCAAGCAAACAAACAAACTCTTCAGCTTTATACATATATTAGTATAGATTATTGTTATTTGATAGTTTACGAATATTCATTCATTCATTTATTTATTTGTCATTGGTTAAGGAAATGTGACCTGTTGTTAAATTAAATATTATTTGCCTTTTTTAACTGGCAATTTATTAAGGACAATATTGTTGTTAATTTGGCAGTTTATGGAGATTAAGTTGTCAAGATGGCGCTGAAAGAGACCTGTTATTCATACTTTCCGCTTGAATAAGTTGTGTGACATCTTAGGATCGAATTCCATGAATAAAATACAATGAGATGTGAAATGTTATCGTTTTTATTATTTTAATTCATTCTTGACGCTCAACAAGTTTTACTTTAAAAGCTTCTACGGCATAATTAATTCATCAAAACAAATAAAACAGTTACCTACATTCAAATAGCTTCTGAACGTTTTAATACCATTCATCCAATTAGTAAGACTCAAAATAGACAAAATTGCAAGCAGAAGCCAACCACAAGAGGTAAGAAGCCCACTTGAAACATAAATCTATACTAATTTACGAGTATAAAGCTGAAGAGTTTGTTTGTTTATTTGAACGCGCTAATCTCAGGAAATACTGGTCCGATTTAAAAAATTATTTTAGGCTTAGATAGCCCATTTATCGAGGAAGGCTATAGGCGTATATATATCATCACGCTAAGGCCAATAGGAGCGGAGCAGTAGTGAAAATTGTGACGCAGATGAAGTTGCGCGGGTCAAGTAGTCTATACAAATCAATTAAATTAACGTGTCTTTTTGAAATATCAAAATAACAGCTTTAAATAAATGCATACCGCATAGCGAGACTTATAACAAAAAAAAAACATTGTTTTTTTGTCAGTCTGTCTGTTTGTTTATTCCGCCTAATCTCCGGAGCGGCTGGAGCGATTTTGGCGGGACTTTAACTGGCAGATAGCTGATTTTATAAGGATCACTATTATTTTACAAAATGATTTGGGAGTTACATGCAAAAAAAATAGAATCCATGAAAATACTTTTCACGCGGGCGAAGGCGCGGTTCGAACCTAGTGTAAATTATAAATAGCGTCGTGACCGATACCGAGACCGGTGGGTGGGTGAGCAAGTGGTCTCGATACCAGGGCACCGGAAGCGGATGGGAGGCCATAAGGCCTTATCTTGTAAATAAACAAACAATTATCTTCTAGGAAGTTAGGAACCAGCAGTTAATCTATATTATTCGCGATTTATGAATTATTCAAGCCGTTTATCATATTTTGGCGTCATCCAGAGCAATTTGCCATATTATTTTATACAAACTTCTCAACTCTAAAGTTGTTTAAAGATATAACGTTTTCTTAGAAGTCCTAATTTATCAGTGCTTGCCTGTACAGTAAAATGACAAAAATTTCGTAGAACAATAAATAATAAATACCAAAAAATTTAAAAGTAAATTGGCTATTGGATATAATTATAATTGGCTATCCACTAATAGTTTTTATAGCATAAAAGAGTTCTTTAACAAAAAAAATTAAATGACTAATTGTAAGTAAGACATATTTGCACGCTTATAATGTTAAGCAAAAACATGCATGCTCTGTAATTTAATTTAATAAAACAATTCGTGCCAAAGTATGCTTAGTAGAGCGCCATTGCGATACATTTCCCTAATCGGTCTCACATCTGGCAGGAAATTGAGTAAAAAACATTAACGTTTTCACTCAATCTCCGCTTTGCCACACCAATAATAACATAATAATACATTGCAACATTAAAAAACACAAAGTTGCCAGCATTTACGAATGCCAATAACCATTTAAAAAATCAAACGAGGTGAGGTAAACCTCTGTGGTACCTTGTGACCCACGCTTGACCAAACTTTTGTTCCGAGTTCAATTTGCGACCAATCGGGGAAGGCCACCGATGATTTAAGCACTACCGACCTCTTTGGACACCAGTCCATTGATATCTTGCGAAATTTACTACGTCCCATTATTGTTTTTGGTCAAAAATGGCTGCCGTTTGCGAGTGAACTTTTATTGTCACGTAAATTGTCGTACAACTTATTTTTATTATCAAAAACGTCATTGAACTTCAATATGTATGTGTGAAATGCCGTAAAAATAAAGCACCAAGGTATTTACCATCAAGATGGATGTTAAAATCCTTTTTGGTTTTTGATTCAAGTATAAAAGCATTAAGCATGACATTTGATGCTGTAATATCTACCTACGTGTTATGTAATGTTACATGCTTTAATTATAGCCTAGAAGGCATGTATTAAAGGCTAAATGTAGCCTAAAGTATACAAATTTACGAAATTGAATTCACAGAGCAGAAAATTGGCAAAAGAATTCTCCAGAAGATGAAGATTTACACGAAAAACATTGCTTAACGATACGGAAACATCTCTTCCCAAATATTATCTTGATTCATTAACCGACTTCTTTTTTGTATAACACTTAGTTTTGTCAAAATGTTTCCCTGTTGAGATGAATGACCCCAGAAGTACACAAATATGGTTCAGACATTAATTCCCATAATGATGGTCAAAAGAGGTCCATGATTTTCATGAAATATATTTCTTGAGATAACGAAACGATGAGACAGCCAGTCTCACCTTAGGATTTAAGAACCTATTCCTTATTTGGATTGCGGAAATCGGAATAATTTATAATTGTAAGATTACAGAAATTAAAAAAAAAATCATTTTATTCGTTTACAAATTCCTTTTGCTTTTTTTTTAAGTTATTTCTGCCAACCAAACATCGACAAGAACAGTTGCAAACAACAACTTGCATTTGGCCGGTCTCGATTTATCTCTTTTGCAAAGTTCAGATTGCGAATTCTTTATTTGACAATATGAAAAGCTAAGAAAAAAAAAGGAAACGTTAAATGGTTTGCTCATTTAACAAACCCTTTCTTGAAGACAGTCCGGTTAAATGAGTCATCTAAATTAGAGGCTAATTGAAACATTATTCGAAATAATTGCTCACATAATGACGTCTAAAACAGAAGCAAAAGAAACCGCCGCGCCGTTGTCAATCATTCAATTCCAAATAGAAACAACGTTTTCGCACTGTAATCCTACATAATTCAGGTAATCATGCCATCATAGACAATCATGATAAGAGCCCCCCCCGGCTGTGTGACCCACGCGGGGAGCGGGGTGGCACGTCATCGCATGATTGTCATCCGCCATCTTTGTTTACTTTCCTACACGCGCTAAACGATTTTTTTATCAAAGATTTATCACAAAATTGTAGCATTGTCAACCATGAGAAATAATTTTCGCAAAACAAAAAGTTGATAGCTAAAATCGGGCACTTTAAATCATTTTCGCGATTCAAGTGGAAATATTTTTATAATTTTGGTGGAAACGATTAAGAGTGACAGAAAGGGCGACAGTGGGTGGGCTGTAGCTATGGCTGCTCTATAAATAAGGCGTAATAAAGCACTTATACATCTAGTAGGAAATAATAACACTTCCTATCGAAAAGCATTCATTTATCTTCCGAGCGGAAACCTGTGAGTTCGATTCGGCGCACATTCACTACAGAACTTACGCGAAAGTCAATGTTCAAAAATTTGTAAAAGTTTTTGGTATTTTTTTTCAAATGTAATTTATTCTAACTAGGTTATTTCTATAAACATATACCAAAAAGTTAATAAAAACTGAACTTAAAATGGTTGGTCTATAGTTCCTGTATGAAATGAATTAATCGAACGAATTTAAGTTCTGCAATGTTCTTTGACAATGATTGAACTTGATCTAATTATGTTGTACGCTTAAACTTAGTAAAGGTGAATGGCCGGTAATAACTGGAAACTGTTATTATTTTAAGCTGGAACATTATAGTGAAACGGTAATTATTAACATACTAATTTAATTACCTAGAGATGACTAACGGTGGATGAATGTATGTAGTGTATATACAATTTTTAAATGAATTTAATAACATACAACGCACAGTCTAAACAGCTGGGTCTAGAAGCGTGAAATTTTGCTCAAGAATTACTTTAATATAGGTGAGGATTAAAAAAGATTTTTTTATACTTTGTGTTGAAGTTCGACATTTGTTTTTGCGATGGGAATCGTATCGGGAACGCGACTTGTTTATGAATTAAATGATTAAGAAAAAAAAACAGTAAGTGTACTCGCGTAGGTAGGTAGTTAGTTTATTACACGAGTCGAATAAGTAGTCTTTTTTCTTTACATTCTCAAGTTGTAATTATATAAATTGCTGTACTAATTAGTATTCATTGATATTATGAGTATGTTCTTTGATTTTCATACAGGAAATCATTAACCTACTGATAGCGAATCATTTGATCTCCATTCAAACCACTAAATTGTATTGTTTTGCGACTATAGAACAGCTTGAAAAGACGCGACAAGTCGTGAAGTCACGGGTGTGCGGCGGTCGTTAGGCTGCGACGACGACGGTGGACCACAAATTGGCGAGCGATACGTCGCACAGTCACACATGTCCGGTAAACATTGACATTGGCAAGCGTACGCTCGCGCACACTTTTCATAACGTGTGTTGTATGATTTTTTGCACATTTACATATTTATTTGATACTAGCTGTCCCCCGCGGCTTCGCTCCCATCTACCCCGACCTACTTACCCATTTTTATGTTTTTAATCCTTCCCTGTATTCTGGCGAAACTAACAAAAAAGTAATTATTCAAATCGGCCCCGTCGATCTCGAGTTTTAGCGAGACTAATGAACAGCAACTCATTTTTATATATAAGAAGAAGAAGATGAATTTATAAAAATTGTCACTGCTACTATTGGAACCACTAATGAAATAAATTATTATAAGCATTCGTAAAATTTTCGTGACTTAGAATTTCGTCGTTATTATACGAGAAAAGAAATCTTTTTCGAGAAAAACTTAGGATGTTTTTCAACACGGGTAAATTAAAAACTTTCCTACACTCAGATGGAGTTGCAATTATCACTAGTTTACAATACGTATTTACAAAATATAGCTGATAGACTCGTTCCCACGAGTAATTAGACACGTCTTAATTAATTGTTATCGACTTGTTTAACTTTAATGCTTTTATAATCAGGTCTTGGTTTTTAAAGCCGCACTGTGCGATGGATTTAATAATCACAAATGAACCAGGTTAAATGTTTTTATTTACGATGTGTTTCTGGCAATTTAATGAGTATTTCTTTGACTCAATAATACTTAAGTAAATAACTTCAACCTTATAATTTTGACTGTGATTAATTAATTCTGTATCAATTTCAACCATTAAGTTAATAAAAACAACATAAAAATTAAAAAACATAATTGTTATTAATAATATTCATTAATTAACGACTAAGATTAAGTAATTGCTCGGATAGGAAACGAATTTCCATTGTTTACTTCACCTAGTGAGATAATATTGTGTTTTGGTCAGCGGAACTGATAAGGTACACGTTTAGGGCAAGAAGCTGTTTGGGTAAACTGTATGTACTTGACAACCTTGTTTATTTTTTGACAAAAAAATCCTTTGTATAAAAATTGACATTAATTAATTACAAACGTATATTCATTTTGTTTGGTTTTAAAATTCATGTTTCCTTCAGCTTGAGTTCGAAAGCTTCCCTTGGATATTACTGTCTGTTTTTCAAATCTTATCCAGGCATTAAGTTTCCATCAAACAAATGATATATGCAAAAAATAATCCTAAAGAAACACAACTGTTTATTAAAACCCAAAAAATCTTAAGCAAAATTGCACCAAATACCGAAAATAACCACATTTTCCGTCTTAAAACTTTTGCACCTTACAGTACACAAGTCAACATTAACATACAAGCAATCTTTGATGTAAGATCAACGCACTTCAACATGTCATTAGTAGGCACGATCCATTGTTTATCACGACCTATGTCAGGGGAACGTTCAATGTCGCCTCTCACGAACCTATGCTGCCCTAGTACTCGAACTGAAAGGGAGTTACGAAGTACAGATAAAGTTTACGATTCCGGCAGGAAATTGTTCTATTTATGGACTTGTAATTAACTTAATAGATAATTCTTAGTAGTTGTAAAGTGTAAGGTAATAAAAAGCGTATGAATAGTGTTCTGTCGTGTGATTGGTCGCTTGGTTATTATAGAGATATACTAACCTCCTTAAAATAATAGTACTTACATAGGAAGATAACGAAACAAGCCAACTTTTGACGATGTCAAAAATGTTGGTTCTTGTGGCTAAATAATAACAGCCGCACGGATCGATCTTGAAGGTTAAGTAACGCTTGCCAAGGTTGGTCTGTGGATGGGTGACCATCTTAACATAACGAGTTTCCTCCGTGCCTCGGAAAGCACGTTAAGCCGTTGGTCCCGGCTGTCATTTGTACATCTTTGGCATTCGTTACGGATTGTCAGAAGCCAGTAAATCTGACTTGCCATGAAGTACCGTGTTACCCAGTTAATGGGTTGTTGAGGTCTGGTAGGCAGCCGCTCCTCGTAAAACACTGGTATTCAGCTAAATCCGGTTTGACTGGAAGCCGACCCCAATATAGTTGGGAAAAGGCTAGGCAGATAAAAAATGTTGGTTCTCATTTGTTTCAAGATCTAATACTACTAGGCAAAACGTTGTCCATTTATCGAATACACTATCGCTTTCCATCTGGTAAGATCGTGGTCAAACGGGGGCCTATCACTATCACTACATATTATAAAACGATGTCCTCCGCCACGTCTGTCTGTCTGTCTATTCGCGATAAACTCAAAACCTACTGCACCGATTTTCTTGCTGTTTTCACCAATAGATAGAGTGGTTATCGAGGAAGGTTTTAGTATATAATTTGTCTAGAAAAAAAAATAGGAATCCTTAACAAAATTGCATCGCGGACAAAGTCTATACTGTCAGGTAAAATAGTGGTCAAAATATCGCTGTAAAGTTCCATTAAACAAAGATCGTAAAGTATCAAACAAGCTACATCACTGGACATAAAAGCCCGCCGGAACTAGGAAACCTCACATACAGGACACTACACTAATTAAACCCACTGCATCCCAACACATTAAGGCTTATTAGCCCATATGCTCCGTATTATCGGCCGCCCAAGGCGAGCTATCGACCCACGAGACAGTTCCTACTTTTACTACTTATTGGTAATCGCTTCATATTGTGTCGGGTCAGTGGATCCTGAGAGATGTGACCTTTAGTTCCGGCGTATCGTGTTACGTGAGTCAATTGTTTTTTTTTAAGAGGCAGTTTGATTTTTTAATTGGTGCCTGAACGAAATCTGTAGATATATTTGAGTATGATAATTTCTCTTCTCAATGCTACTTTTACACGGGTTAATTTATAG
Source organism: Lacanobia oleracea (assembly GCA_950371165.1). Taxonomy (NCBI): domain Eukaryota; kingdom Metazoa; phylum Arthropoda; class Insecta; order Lepidoptera; family Noctuidae; genus Lacanobia; species Lacanobia oleracea. The sequence goes on along the minus strand of OX493386.1, from coordinate 1,344,835 downwards.
CGTTGCAGATGCAAAAAAATACATAGATATGTATTTTGCGAAGACATTCTACACATCTTCATACTTGTGTCATCAATCGTCACTCACTGGACGCCTACAAAACTCACTAAAGCTTTTGCAACATAATGTAAAAAACTGAAACGTCACGTTACTACAAAAAATAATTAACACACACGTGAAAATAAAATAATTTATGAAAATTGGAAACGCAGACCGTGCTATTTGACCGCATCACTACTTCAAATGGTTAAATCCAGTTAAGGTATTTAAGATTCGTCACTATTTGCTTTGTGACGAACTATTTGCATTGTGACGACTGGCAGGACAATAGTTCATGATCTCAGTTTTCCCAAAACCGAGTGAATACAAATATCAAAAGTACGTTTTGTCGTGAGATACAATATTTTGAATAGTAGGTATCAACTCGAATTTTCCGATTTTAGTATTGTCATTTGAGTCGATAAGTTTTTGCGCAAACAATGTTATGTGTTGCGTTACAATTCATTTAAAAATTGTGGTAACTCTCCTTACTATTATACATCTAAAATATTTGTAACTAAATATTGGGCTAGAACTTATTTAATAAATATGTTGTATGATTTCATAAATTATTTAGTCATCAATCTAGGAAAACATACTGATTGAATAAGTCAAGCTAACCTGAAATCAGACAGGAAAAAAAGAAACAAATGTGTCAACAAAATTAACATAATACGTAAAATCAACCCAGATATAAATCAATCAGGTACCAGGGTGACAGGGATCAAAAGTGCTGACTCACAGACGACCGCAGACCGCATGTCAAGTTTTCAAATCGATTGTTGTCAGTGACGAACACTTGATTCTTTGCAATGCATAACAATACATGAATCGGCAAGGATACGCACAATATATGCGTAAAAGGATTTACAACTTGTAAGTAGGAAAAACCCGTTTTGTCGTAAATCTTGGATTAGGTATTGTTTTCGATGTAGTCCTTCAATAATTGGTAAAGCAAGTACCAATTTTTTCCTTGTTTAAAATAAAATTACCTTTGTTTTGCTAACTTGTTATCATCATTAGAATTTAATTTTATTAAAATTACAACGTAATTTATAAACTGAATCATAATTCATAATACTAGGACCGCAGAACAAAGCAAGAACGCAGAGAGATTTGTAAAATATGTATGTCATACCATACAGAGGCTATAATAGCCGAGCTATTTATATTATTTTAATAACGATATTGCCCCGCATTCTCCACGTTACGGTTACAACCGGTAACTTCCGATTTCCGCGTACAGTTATAACTTTTGTTCGAGACTGTACTCGCTGGTATTGTTTACAGTTTATATTCTCTTGTTTGTAAACAACAACTTGGGCGCCAATTATATTTCGCACAAGCTAAATTTAATTTAAACTATTTCTGTTCTTTTCTCTTTTCACTAAGATAGGGATGGATATTTTTAAGCGCTGTCAATTTTTGTTGAACTCTGTTAGTGAGGAAAGCGCATAATTAAATTAAAGCGATTAAATATAATAAGTTAACGTCAACATTGATTTAAACATTTAAAGATTTAAAATTTGTATGTCATTTAAAAATAATTACATTACTTTTCTAATACACATTAGAAAAGGAGAGATTCAATAAAGTATCGGATCATCGAATAAGTAATGATCATCTAATCAGCACTGATTCTGTAAACATCTCAATATTAGTTGAAGTGAGCATGAGGTGAAGTGAAGATGAGCTGCAAGAATGGCGATTCTTTCTGAAAAATACCGATTTTTAAATCGATTCAAATCTTAAGTTGATGTACCGATTCACAAGGGGACCTTACTGCCCACACGATAAGAAAACAAGAAAATCGAGGTCTAAAAGATCAATTTCTAAAAAATCGTTTTAATTTTAAAGTTTGCATTTATTATGTAAATATAAATCTATTTAATGAAAAACAAGAAATATACCATAATAAATGATATATTATTAGTAGAATCAGTTTTTTTTAGTTCTGTAAATTGAATGACTGGTTTCAAGGGTGAAATATCGATTCACTTGGTTCGATTTAGTACAGCATATCGATTTAAAAAATCGATCTTTTGGGCTCAGATCGATATCTCTCATGTGCTGTCAATCCAAAACAAGATGTATTGACAGTTCACTTTTACACGGTGAGACGTTGCCGTTGACAGAAGACTGGCAGGGTGTGACGGGAAGGACCTGCGGACGGCGAACCAGGGCCGGGTCGACGGCGCGCTGTGTTCCACGCGCGCCTCAAAGAGCTGTCAGCACAAAACACGGGGCCCGCTAGGGCCAGTGCCTGCTGGGGAACGCAAAGGGCACTAGGAGGAACGCGGATGGGTTTTAGTCAGTAAGAGTCAGACACTCCCTTCTGCTTTACCCAAAGCAGAAGGAGTCATTTGATGATTTCCCATCCTTAAAAAAAAAAGGGTATGACGGGGAAATCTTTTAATTAGGTACATTCGACAACAGTGCCGTAGAAAAACTGCAGTTATAATTTCTTAGTTAATAAGCGTTACTCCTCAGCAATTAATAACCGCCAAGCACCCATTAGATAACGTGAACGTGCGTCATATGGAGTCTCGATCCGATTCGCTGACCAGCAGAAAAAACATTGTAGTAAATTGCAGTAATTAAATATTAATAGTTTCATTTCAAAGATTGACAAGCCGTAAGATAATTAAAAGTGGAATCCACACCATTTAGCATTTATATTCAAAATTAATTATCTAATTTAGTACAAGCACATAGGCAGGTCTGATTTGTTTAGAATACGAAATAGGTAAATATTTATTGGTACATTTAAGGTCATATAATTAAATTAGTTGCGGTTCGGAAATATCGACCAAACTGGGTAAATTGCCATACAAAAAACCCAAGGTGTGCTAATTTATGAGTATACAGCATTAAAGACAAGCATGTGATAACCACGTAGTGGAGCCCAAACGCAAGGAAATGGCAAAGCGGCCCAGAGAGATTGGCAAGACGAGCTGGACTCCTTCTCAAAGGACTGGACCAAAATTGCAGAAGAACGGAGATAGTGGAAGGAGGGAAAGGAGTCCTTTGCCCTGCAGTGGGACAATACAGGCTCATAAGAATAATCGTTTCAAAAAAAAAAGAAAAGAAAAAAGCCGTTTAAAAGAACTTTTGTCAATTTAATATCTTCTCTAAATGGTATGAAACAAAGTAGCTGTCTGCTTATCAACTGATTTCTTCTAAATCACGCCATGGATTTTGATACGGTTTTCATTATTAGAAAGAGCGATAAGGACGAAGCTGTCTCTGTATAATTTACACCCGTGCTAAGCCGGGCCGGGTCACTAGTATATACTAATATTATAAAGAGTTAAAGTTTTGCGAGGTTGTAGGGGGTAATCTCTGGATCTCCTGAACCGATTTTGAAAATTCTTTTACCAATAGAAAGCCACGTTATTTGTGAGTGTCAAAATCTATATATAAACCCGAAAAATACAGCCCAGCGAAGTGAGAATGAGTCAGCTAGTGCTAAATAAAATGCTGATGCTATGTATGTTGATTCTAGAAAAATCTTCTCCATTCATAGATAATACATCCTAAAAATCAATCCTATGCAATATGATCATATACTAATTCGCAATATTTGCCAATTTAACGACTTTCTACCCTAATCAGGCAAATTAATTACACACAAAAGGTGGTTCGATGATGTATTTAAAAAACAATATTGAGTAATACTCCAATTAGGATGAAAAATATAAGGTTTCAGGATAATGTCTTATTTATGTTTTATTAGCTATTGCCTATAACCGCCTAATGCCTTTCCATTGCAGCGGAGCGAGGCACCGGAGCGGAGAAACGGAGAAATTTAAACCAATGGAATTGCATACAATCTCCGCACCACGTGAGTCAGTGACATTTTGACTGACATGATTGGTTAATACTCGTATTTCTCCGTTTCTTTGCTCCGCTGCATCGCTCCGCAAAACTCTAAAGGAGGGATCCTGGAGACGATTACCTATATCGTTTTAAATCTGTTTGCAATTTTGCATACATGAATTTTGATTCAAATATAGATGGGAATCTATCTCTGTAGCAAATTTTAATCAAGACTGCTATTTCGGCGTGAAAGCGCTACAAACAAACAAACTAACAGACTCACTTCAGCTTTTATATATTAATAATTGGGATTAAAATAAGCACGGATGCTGCCTATTCCCCCAGAAAGAGGACAGGGTTATCTTGTTCACAGTGATACTCATTTTACGTCAAACACAGAGCGTTTTTCTTCCAAACTGAAAGAACCTTTATTCAGCTGTGACGTAACGCCACGTGTCTAGGTAATATATACAGACGAGCACTATTTTGGTTTATTGGCGCATCTAATAATACTGATACCGATTTCAGTGTTAGATAAAATGATTTGACTGAGACTGCAGCTATATACAAAGCCTGTATTACTAGTTGACCCGCGCAACTTTGTCTGCGTCACAATTTTTATTACTGCTCCACTCCTATTGGTCTTAGCGTGATGATATATAGCCTATAACCTTCCTCGATAAATAGGCTATCTAACACTGAAAGAAATTTTCAAATCGGACCAGTAGTTTCTGAGATTAGCGCGTTCAAGTAAACAAACAAACAAACTCATCAGCTTTATATATTAGTATAGATGTCTTCACTTATGAAATTGATGATTTATTTGACTTCAGATAATTTCGGTTTGACTGGAAATTATAAAAAAAAAAAACTTAATATTACAGCTCAAAATATATACTTTTTGGTGTGTGTGGATTGTTTCTTCTTTAAAATTGCCATTTTTATAAACATAAATAATAATCCTGAAATATTTATTGGCACAATAACATTTTACTTATAAATTTGGGCAAAAATATTTAATTTAATTTATTGTGATGGGTTTGCTATTAACTCTAGTCTAGCTCAGGGACGACAGGGACAAAGTTAACGATGGAGCGAGCTTACCCAGAAGGAGCCTGTTCACTCTAACTTTGAAGAGATTAGGGTTTTAGGGTTGTATTGTTGTACTGCTGTTGCTTCCAACAGAACTTAGATTGAAACAAAAAGTTCGTTACTCTTCCTCCCAAAATTTCCAAGGGGCTTTTACAAAAAGAAAGTACAATCAAATTGTCAAGTAAAATTCCAGTAAATTGATTAACATAACAATCAGCGAGTGATAATCACGATCGTATCAGCTCGCATACTACTCTGTCAAGAAAGTACCGGGAAAAGATCAATAATACACAAAATGTCTGTTATTCATCCAAATTTATTTTATCACCTTCAAAGTATGCTCCTTTAGAAACGATACACTTGCGCCAACGAATAATCCATTCATCAAAACATTTTTTAAACGCTGCTTCCGGAATTGAGTTCAGTTCTCGCCGCGAATTCTCCTTTATGTCTTCTATCGATTGAAAACGGGTGCCACGAAGTGGTAATTTGAGTTTAGGAAAAAGAAAAAAGTCAGCAGGAGCCATATCTGGTGAATATGGTGGTTGCTGGATGGTATTTGTTGAGTGTTTGGTTAAAAATTCGTTCACAATGATAGCCTTGTGCGAAGGCGCATTGTCGTGGTGCAAAATCCAAGAATTTTCTTTCCACAAATCTGGCCTTTTTCGTCGAATTTGCTCTCTTAAACGCCGCATAACGCTCAAATAATATTCTTTATTTACCGTTAGACCTTCCAGTAAGAATTCAGAGTGCACAACACCGCGATAGTCAAAGAAAACAGTCAACATGACTTTGACTTTTGATCGACTTTGGCGTGGTTTTTTCGGTTTCGGTTCAGTTGGAAGGCGCCACTCCGAAGCTTGTTGACTAGTTTGCATGTCAAACTCGTAAACTCACGTCTCGTCACCAGTAACAATGCGTTTCATGAATGTTGGGTTCGAACTGACTCGTTCTAGCATGTCCTCAGCGACTTTCATGCGATTGAGTTTTTGGAGAAAATTCAGATCTTTTGGGACTAGCCGAGCAGCAACATGTTTCATACCCAAATGATTAGTTAAAATGGTACGGATCGACTCGTGAGATACAGAAAGTTCGGCGGCTATCTCTCTCAGAGTTGAATGGGGATTTTCAGTCACTATTTCCTTCACTTTTGCGATGTTAACTTCAGTTGCAGACGTTGGTGGCCTACCAGAGCGAGGCAAATCTTCCATCACATCTCGACCGCTTTTGAACGCTTTGAACCACTCATAAGCACGAGTTTTTGATAAAGTCGATTCACCGTAAGCCTTCTGTAACATTTTCAGTGACTCCGAACACGAAATTCCATTGGCGATGCAAAATTTAAGACAAACTCTTTGTTCGATATTTTTGTCCATTATGAAATTCGCAATACACACTATATATGATATTACTAAAACCAGCACTGTATTTAATATAAATAACAGACGCAACTCAAACTCCGCGCCAAAATGGAAAACAGTTGTGCCAATCTAACAACTACAAAAAAAACAAAAATTTGAATTTGGAACCATAAACAAATCATCTATTCCCGATACTTTTTTGACTGAATGTACATTGTCAAGGCACAGAGTTAGGAAGTTAGTAACCGACTCCGCAGCCACTGAGAGATGCAATCATAATTATAATAATTATTGTGCCGAGAAATATAAACGTTCTGATAAACTATTGACCCCACAATAGTATTCCCTGTGTCGTGTGAAGTCTAGCCTCTTGTATTAATTTATTTATTTAAAAGAGTGTCCGTGGAGTCTCTTGCACGTTCTTCTCCAAAAAATTTAGGTAGAAGTGACGTAATGACATGGTCGGTGCAGTGGTTGAGCGATTGGCTGCTGCGCTGCGTGTCGCGGGATCGATTCCCGCACGGTACAAATATTTGTATGGCCTACAGATTGTTGTCCCGGGTCTGGCTGTGTGTGTATGATAGTTAGTATGTTTGTGAACGCATCCACGAAACAGGAGAAATCCTAGTTTTTGGGGCAACGTTTTTTTGAACTATGAAATGATGCGTTTTTTATTGAGTTGTTAAAGCATGTATCCAAATTTTTTTTTACTAGAATCTAACTGATGGACTAAATATGTATAAATAAAACATCCATCATGTAGAATTAGTTTATTACTTACTACTACTGCTGCCGTCTTTAAACGCTGCTGGCGGAACCTGGACTCCTATGTAATTCTATGGTCTGTCGTATCAGACAGTTGGCATACATCGTCGCTCGGATCAGAGCCTCTCATTGTTGTCGCCCTACTAAGCAAACAATGGAGACGGCGCAGCTGTCAAGTACGTAGAAAGTAGCCTTGATTCCTCTTGAGCTCAAGTGGGAAGGGCTTGTTATCTTGCGAGTAACGTAATTGTCGCTGATAACTGCACAGTCAATATTGCAACGATAGTTGATACTGGGTAAAACTGATATGGCAATTAAGGTTGTTGTAGAGATCTGTTCCATTTCTTGTAATGAAAGAAGTAAAGACGTCAAGATTATAACGAACCGGATACGGATTGGTTACTGAACCATTCTTGCTCTTTGTTTTAAGTTAAGTGGATCTTTAGATGACGTGTCAAATTGTAACAACTATTATCAATCGTGTCTACAGTTTAAGAATACGGGTCCTAAATATCCAGTAATCGCAGTAAAGGTTTTTATAATCTAAAGCCAGCAACCAGGAAAACATACAATATTTAATATCGCAATCATTTGTACTAGGAGCACAGGAGGATACGGTGGTGGATTATCTTTATTTAGGTGACTAACTCAGTTCGTAAGCACCTTTTTGCTGGGTATATTTTTACTGAAAAGTTCCTTATTCCCCGCCCCATCTTACCTGATATTTTATCGTACTTATTTTTTTCTTGTTACAGTACAATTTGCCTTACTTAAGACAAAATTAGTTGTATTATTGTCACGTGCCCACTTCCTGCGAGGAACAATCACGACGGCACAAACTGCTCATTTTCTCCGCGGCATCACAATTACTACCACGACATGGCAAACGCAGCCTATCATAGCTTATACTTGGGTTATTACTATTTTAAATAAAATGTATGATTATATTTTCCCTATGTATGTTACACCTAAGATGAAAATTCAGGCCCTTAGCTTTCCCCAGCGAAGTTACAAAGAACAACATGACATGAATTTAAGAAAAACCGTATTTTACTGTTTTTTTTCCTTATAACTTGATGATAATGTATTATTATTATTTATAGGCAAATAAGCTTTATCGAGCAAGGGAAATGCAACCTTAAGGTAATAAAGTAGTCATTTTCTACTTGATACCTGAAAAATATCATTAAAATTATACAAATGTGAATAAGTTCAGTTCGCAACGATACATGTAGTAGAAAACAATATTTAATGAGGATGTGAGCATCGAATTACAAACCGCAACACTGCACCTGGATCTTTTATATAAGATGCGGAAACTATTCCAGCTACTCCTATTTACTCTACATAAGTACAATATATAACTGTAACATATAACTTGGTGGGTAACTCCAGAAAATACTGTAAAGTTATGGGTGCAAAATGTGACGTAGACCCGCAACGGTGCTACGGCGTAGCTGTTCCCGTGGAGTTGCCGCTACGGAGGTGCTACGAGCGTAGCCCTTGCTAAGGAGCCCTCTGCGAACATTTTCTGAAGATGTGTAGAATTTTTGAAGATGCGTTGTCATGATTGTGTCTCCACATTTTAAATTTGGAACATATTTGTAGTGACAGAGCCATACATGATTCATGTAAGATACGAAAAATACATTCGTATTTCAATAATTCGGCCAAGGAAGATCTCTTCACTATTCTTGATTTCCTGGTAGAGAATACGAATACCTGATACATAAAGTCTGTGTTTGTACATTTGTGTTTTATAAGTATATATTACGACTACTACAAAATTCTCGAAAATGTTGATGACACACAACATCGAAGTAAACCACATTTTTGTTGGAAATTATTTACCGACCGTTTTTGGTAAATAAATGATGTATATTTGTTTCCATGCCCAGACCGAGCCTTGCAATAACGTGGTGTTTTTACGTTGTTATAGCTTTTCTAAAACATGACATCATGCTGGATAGGCCGAGATGCATCTATAAGTGCACGCTCTGGTTTGTTTCAGTCCATTGTAATAATACCATCAACCGGGCAGGAGACCAAACTGCTACTGACCAATAACATTTTGCCCAGCTCGGGAACCAAGCTTTGTACTTTGGTGAGTGTGCGCAGGAGCTCTACGACCTGATCCCATAATCGCCCTTTTGCTACCGGAATACCAGACGTAATGCAGGGATCCATCCGTACTTGGTCGTTATCCCGACTAGTCGTACTCAGCGCTTCTCCTCCACATTTGTTATACGCACAGCCAAAGTGTGGAACTCTCTGCCAGTGTCTGTGTTCCCTCTTCCACATATAACCCGTCTGCCTTCAAAGCAAGAGTGAACAGGCATCTTCTGGGCACGCTCGCTCCATCATCTAGGCGTGATTGATTGTGCTCAAAAGCAAGCCCATTCCTCAATAAAACAAACTCAAAATATGTAAAAGGTAGGTAAAAATGGTAGCAAAATTGCTACCATTTTTACCAGCGAACAAATTAGGAAGATCGTTAAACTTTCTGATCCTTTGTTGTGTGCATTATTGAGCTCATTTTATTTACATTTGATAAGCAATCTATCTCTAGATTAGATGGTCTATTAAATAGTAGATTATCATTCCAGATGATCTGCATAAAAATGAACTTTCACAATACGAGTATGTGTTATTTACTATGCTTCGTCCGTCCGTCTATCTGTTAGCGGGCTGTATCTCATGAACCGTAATAGGAAGACAGTTGACATTTTCACAGAGAGTGTAGTACTATTGCCGCTGTAAATAAAATCTCAAATCGTTTATTGCAATCCATAACAGGTGGTAAAATGAATAAATAAATAGAAACAATTATGGACCCTGTCGGGTACAGCAAAACTTTTCTTTTCGGCTTTTGCTTTTGCTACTATATACTATAAAAAAAGCCCAAATCGATGTCAGTGATAATACATTTCCATAAACCTACAGAAAGTAAATATGAATTGAAACGCTTTGAGATGAATAACGATATCATAAAAAAGTACAGAATAATATGCCCTGATTTAAAATTTGATGTTTTTGCCTGCTAAGCAGACTTTGTGACAAAGCAAGCAATTTCCTCAGTACTTTTGTAACCGGGTTTTTCAGGAAACATATACACGGTCGCTTAGGCATTTGCATACTAGATATATTATCAGTATCCATAAAGCCACTCATTTGTTTGATGTTATTTTTAACCCTGTCTCAAGGAAAATTAGTTTAAGTATTTTGGTTTCCCTTAAAATTTCTCGCAAATGAAAAATAGTACCAAGGCACCAGTTGTTTTGAAGAGGTTATTTTGGTTACGACTGTACTTTAAGCAATTTGACGTAGGAGGACTTGTTACAGATGTCATTCGTAAAGCGTAGTGAAGGAGTTGCTTCAATAATAATAAACTTATCGATATTGATGTGTTAGTTTAACTGCGTTGTATTCTTTGATGATCTTTAAAGGTGATGGTTGGCACAACTGAATGTAAGAAGGAAACCTGTGGCACCAGCCTCGAGTAACATTAGGGTACTAGGGCAACATGTTGATGAAGATCTTTTTACACTTTCTATGGACCTTTTTAGGTGATATAACATGGATTTAACAGACGTGTACGTACGTATTTAACTCCATTTGCCTTTTCGCTAACCTTGTTACCACGCAGTTAAATACATACTAAACTAAACATGTTACGAAATAGTATTTCCTTGAAGTCTAGACAAGGACTTGTGATCTAGGTGCGGTTGCACTACGCATTTTTGATTGGCTCCTTAAATTCGAAGATTTGAAGACGTAACTGCATTTAGTCAAGTTTCACCAAACACAAGTCTCTGTTGACTGTTGGTGAGAGAACATTAACTCCATATTTTTTCGATCCGAAACTATTTTACTACAACATCTCTTCAGACTAGACGGAAGTTTTCAGACAGAAAGGTCTATGTTTATTTTATTTACTAGCTTTACCCCGCGACTTCGTACGCGCATATACAGTTTTTTACTGTTCTCATAGGAATTTCGGGAAATCCTCTCTAAGTGCTCCCCTACACTCCTCAAGGTACCTACATGCCAAATTTCAGCTTTCTAAGACCAGTAGTTTTGGCTGTGCGATGTCTGTTAGTCACTCACGTCATTGACGGAAGAATAAAATGTTATTTATATTAATTGATTTATTAGAATTCATATAA